>ML058513.1:12764920-13364920 GCA_003013855.2 Liriodendron chinense
GCCCTATTCCGACGCCCTACCCTACAGGGTCTATGCAAGGATAGAAGAGCTGCCTCTTTTCATTTTCTTTCGAAAAGATCCAACACTGTTTTGAAATCTTTCATTACTGGCATCAAAGGAAAAGCAACTCTCAGAAAAACACATTCAATGATTTTGAAACCCATCTCAGCTTTCTCATCAATAGCAAGAAATTCAGCACTCTCTCTCTCTCTCACCTACTCTCATCATAAGAAAATCCAAAGACCGAGAACATTAAATTACACCTCGAGAAGACCTCACTCAGACCACAGAATATGGTAATGGAGGAATTGAACTTGCTTCTCTCTTCAATCTAACCAAATTACCAAAACCCACCAGCATTCATGCCTTGAGGAATACCTAAGTCACAAGCCACAAGCTTCTATATACAGACACTCAAGAAGATAATATCAGACTCAGACCCAACAAGGTAAAAAAAAACAAAAAGAAAAAAAAAGAAAAAAAGAAAAAAGAAAAAGGCAATCAAAAGATGAAAAAGAAGCTGAAATTGCTTGAATGGATATGAAGAAGACTAACATGGAGAAGGAGGCATGAGATTCAATCCCAAGTCTTCTTTCCTCAACACGAAGCGAGCCTTCATCGTCTCGACATTCCTCGACGGCGATGTGGGCTCGGGGTGCAATCTCTTCTTGGAATGTAGAGGCACTCCAAACAGCTTTGGACGAGATCCATTGTTGCTGTTGTTGTCGTTGTTGTTGCTGCTGTTGTTGTTGTTATTGTGGGTCTTGTTGTGGTTGTAGGTTTCTTCAACTACGGTAAGGGAGCTGCTTGAAGTACTGGTAGAGTTCAAAGAGCTCTTGACATGAGCTTGTTTTGGGAAAGAGTGATGAAACTCAAGAAGCTGATGGAGAGGCTTTTGCACTGCTGAAGCAGCAGCAGTAGCAAGACTAGTATTACAGATCATGAGAGAAGAAGGGAATGCAGTGCTGGGAGCCACAGGCCTCACATGATTCTGCACGAAATAGATAATGTCGTTGTACAGCTTCTTCATATGGGCCAGCTCCGAAAGAAGCATGGAATTGCTGCGTCGAAGCCGTTCGTTGTCTTCGGAGAGGGCAGCGACCGATACTCCCGCCGCCGCAGCGGCCCTTGGAGACGACAGCGGCGACGATGATTCATACCAGTTCGCCTGCTCGTCTGACTCCGACGGTGAGATGCTAGCCCTGCCCGGGTACTGAAAGAAGACGGGTGCACCCGCTGGCCCACCAATGGAAGGGTGGTGATGATGGTGGCTCACTGTAACTTGCGGCTGGGATGTCTTCCTCCGATGGATTTCGCACAGCAAATGCTTCTCTCCCTTCTTGAAGAACTCGTTCGCAAACTCCCATCTATCAGGAACGATCTTCCTAAATCCCTAAAAAATTCAAAAGAAAAACAAAATTATTATAGAAAACCCATCTGGATCCTTCATTTACAATGGCTGAAAATCTGTGCCGTACGTTTTGTAATAGAGAGAGAGGAGACTTACGTAGGTATTAAGCTGGCGGACGAAGCTGGAGAAGTTGTTGTGCTTGAAGTAGTTAGGGAGGAGGTCGCGTGCGAACTCAGGAGGGCGCCAGACGACGAAGGTGGTGTCGTCCTCACCCCAGGAGACGATGTGGTCTGTAGAAGGATCGTCGACAAGCTGGTAGGTTTTGGTGAGGAAAGGTGCTGGGACGGACTTGTGGGAGTCTAAGGAGAGTAGAATTCCTTCGCAATTGTCTAACATAAGGGCCATGGAGAAAGAAAGAAAGGAAAGAGAGAGAGTTCCAGAAGGAGTAGGTGAATGGAGAAGAAGGGCGGAGAAAAGGGGGAGAGAGAAGAGTGTATAGTGTATATGAGGTGTATGTGAAAATGTGCGGTGGTGTGATGTGGGGTTTTTGTAATTGTATGGTTTTGCGGTTGTTTTTTTCCTCGGTTTTCTAGTGCGGGAATATGTGTCTGTCTGTCTAGGACTGTGAAAGAAGGGAGTTTCAAGACAAACCCGTGACTCTACTGACTCGATAGCGCGCACACGCACTTAAAACACACGCTCTTGCTTGCTGCCACTGCTTCTACATACCCCAGAAAATTAAAAAGGAAAAGGGAAGAAATGCATGTGGTATAGTTTTCCATTGGTTTTCCTTTCTTTGCCGGAGCACATATTGTAAACTACTCGCGACTATAGAGTTTTCCCTCTCGGCATGTCAGGTGAGATCTTAGACGTTCGTTTTCGCACGCTTCAGGTAGATCACACGTGTATGAGACAATGAGGCTAGTGCATGTACGTGTGTGTGTACTTACCACGTTGATGAACGGCTGAGAGTGACTATTGCCGTTGGATAGATTGTTCTTTCATCTTTCTTTGAACTCTGTGGACTTACCAGATCTTGCATGATTCTTGTCACGCATTGAAGACTATGTTTCTTTTTCTGTAAAATTACTTGAATGCCCATTCGGCTAAGGGTGCGTTTGGTTGCACCAAATATTATGATTAATCAGCCTAATTTGGAGTAAAATATATCTGATATTGCATGAAATTTGGTGCACCCAAACACACCCTAAGCTAAGAGTGAAATTATTAAATAAGGTTTTACTTCTTTATTGAGCTCAGTTTTCTTTTAACCGTTCATTTGCGATCATCTAATCAATGGTTAGGATCATCTGATCATTACGCATTTTCAGATACGGTCCATCATCAGTATGGCGTAGATTTGATTGGGTTTTTATAATTAAAGTACACATGTGTCTACACTTATTGTAAAATATCTCCTGAGTATCAACCGTTCGCCTTGGCCCATCAGTGGCATAGCTGTAAATAAGTGATACCTAAGAAAGGATGGCAAGTGGTACCACTTCACCCTTTTCTATTTAAGTAGAGGTTTCCTAAGTCCACACGTGTGTATAAAGCAGTCTACGTACAAGAATCCACGCGTGCCAGATGGTGTACAGACAGCAGATCCAATCCGTCCATCAGGCGTATCACAGCCCTTACTACCCTACAAAACAAATAGACGATTGAAAAAAGAAGTATTATAAGCCGTCTAATTGTTTCTATACGGTGACCCATCTAATCGATGGGACCAGATGGGTTATCGGGAGAGAGCATGACCCACCTGAACAACGGACTGGATCTCACGATGGTAGACGTGGCAGCTTGTAAATGGTCTGACAAACCTCTTAAAAACGATTTACAGCTTTGGCTGCCTTTATTGTTAATCCCCCACTAGCCATCCAACCGAGAATCCCATCATTTTCTACTTGCAGAAATATGATCATCGAACTACGTGATGGGATTTAAAGCTGCAGTGACGACATTTCTTCTTCTTCTCTCCTTCTCTTTTTCATCTTCTCCTTCTCTTCTCTAATAGATATTCCAAACTTCTATATCATATGCTCTACTACCCTCACCTTGCCTTTACTGACTCTTTCCTTTCTTTTCTTTTCTCTTTTTAGCCTTTTCTCTTTACAACTAGACTCGTCCTTTTCTCTCTTCTTCCTTTGGCTTGGCTCGGCTTGGCTCCTACTCTTCGAGCTCAGGTGATGGCATTATTGTCCTAAAAGTTTCCATGAATAACTGAATTATGCAGCTTTCTTGTAATTGCCCAACCATATTCATTATATTTTACTGGAAAACTTTGTTACTCTGGCGTAGTGTGATGGATGATACGCAGGCGATTAGAAATGTGACACGTGGCATTAGAGAAAGTCGAATTATGATTCCCAGATCTATCATGAACCAAAGTTTGCACCTATCAGATTGGTAAACATTTATAGGACAGTTACAAAAAATGCTATGCTCATATTTCAACATCTAAATCTCTACGAATCAGAGGTTAGGATATTTCAACCAATCTGATTTTCTGATTATGACCTAATCACATTGGTTTCTACAATTTGGTCGGTTTAAGTTGAGGTAATACCTGCCATGTGTACAGTTACTGGGTGCCTGCGTATCAAGTGTCATGCACTGCCTGAGTAACATATAAAACTCCCCCATATTTTAAGAGAGGTTTGTTCACCCCTACACGCGTTTACACGTGCCAGCATGGACAGTGTTTGTAGCATCTGAGACGTACATATGATAGAGACAAATCTGGATATGGCAATATCTGAAAATCAGGCCTGCATATTAATGAGGAAGGATACATATGTAGATTGAATGTGTACCGTTCACAAGTTTTCTTTTAATCCGTACGTTCATTTCTTTTAATCCGTACACACCCATCTCAGCCGTGTATCAACTGGGTGACACCGCTTAGATGACATGGCCAGGCAATCAAGCGAGTGATATACAAGACATAGGTGTACACAAACAAAGGATGGGGCCAGACAAATCAACAGATGTCTTGGAGCGTGCATTATATCCATTCCTGGGTGGCCTACCTAATATCCATCCAGAACGTGTTTATAGATCCCCACTTCATGAACGGCTCGGATTTAATACATAAGTGGCAAGATAGCACTTGTCGCCGCGTGTAGAGCTGCGTGTATGGCTACCTAAGCTTTACGTTAAGGAACAGAATGACATTTTACACCCCTAGTTTTTGATACGTACACACCCATGCATGTTCATAATGATTGAATGCACTCAAAAGAGGAAAAAGGTTGCACCAAAAAGAAAAAGGAGGAAAGGGGTGTATTGTCAAATACAGAGGATGTAAACAGTGCCTCACTTTAAAAGAGAAAATGGCCCATCCGTGTGAGAAAATCATATGGGGGTGGGACATAGATGAGAAACAAAAGGGAAAATTACCATCAATGAGAATATGATGAGTAATTATTTCACAAAGATATCCAACAGATTATCTTTGATAATTTCTATCATAATGGCAATAATTTGCACTAGCACTCATGTTTTTTAGTATCTTCCCGATTTTTAAATAGAAATTGAAATGTTTTGTACGTCCAATAAAATTAAATATGAAAAATGATCAAGTGCAAATGCTTGCACCACAAGTTTTCACCACAATTCATTGGGATTGTGGTGCAAACAACATCTTCAGGCCCACTGTGATGTGTCATTGACATACATTCCGACCATCATACACGCCCTCTCATGTTTGGCCATGGGCTTGAAAATCATGCCAATCCATGGTCCTGGTGGGCCACAATATACTTAGATGCCTGAGGGCCTGTTTGGATAACATGATTAAATGGTATTGAATTGCATTAGGTGGAATTAACATCATTATGCTTATAGGTGGTGTGCTCCCACTTTCTTAAAAAAATAAAAATAACACCATTTTTCTATAATGATTATATGTCTCAAGAATGCCATGGTATTTTGACCATCCAATTCACGTTTGACATTAAACTCTTCCATTGGGAAAAACTATGTTAAGTGATACTTCTGTTTGGTGGACCATGAAACTATATCAATGGACCAAATTTTACAATTGATGCTTATTGCCAATATAAATATACAAGTCAATGTCACATGTAAAGGGTGCATATGTATGAATGCCTTAAATTATATATATATATAATCACAAGTGTAGGAATTCAAAATCCATGCATAAATCTCACCATATGTCTTGCTAGGACTTAGATATAATATCTAGATTAAACCCAATTCTTTTCATCATTTCCAAATGCCCGCGGAATCTGCGATAGACCAAATGAAATTCCATGCCACCCAATCCCACATTTCAAACAATCCCTTAGGGCATACCTTTCTCTTTCAACTCTTCCACTCATGTTGTTCACCCCATTTATGGATTGGCATGATTTTTAGGTCCATGGCCAAACAAGGGATAACATGCATGAGATGGGAGGGTTATTATAATTATAGTAAGAACATTGGGTAGATCAAAACCCCTTAAACATTTTCAATACATGAGAGAGAGAGAGAGAGAGAGAGATGGGGGATGCATGTGATAATTTTTTAGGAAGAAAAACAAAAAAAGAAAACATGTCAGCTTCAAGTCCCGATATTCAATTCAATAGAATGGTTCCATCTCTCTGAGAGAAACACCTTCTAAATCTTCTCTTCTCCTTCTCTTGCCTTATCTTCCTTCCTTCAAACTCCACTGCAAGATGCACAGTCCCACTCGCTGACATAGTGACAGTCTTTGGTGGGTTTTCGGATACCATCCCCCGTGATCTTTGTTTTTTATATTAACTTCCGCCCTCTCTCTGTCTCTCTCTCTCTCTCTCTCTCATACTTGCTTTCTATACAAGCACATGTACGCTTCTTTCTTTTTTTCCCCAAAAATGCTAAGCTGCTTCGCGTGAGTACATGTTCGAGAACTGATTCCTGCACACGTGTTGCTTGCTTATATGAGATCGGAGCCATGTGAAATGTGGGTCTCTGTGTTTATATGATCTAACCCTAAAACTAAGATGGTCCCACTTGACAGGTGGTCCAGTTATGTATGGTGGATATGTCATGTTGGTGATTATCTTTGTAACCGTCGATTTTTATCACATGAATGTAGCCAGTCTGAGGAGTGCATTGGCTCGAATTTTGGGGCAGTTAGTGTTCAGGTTCGGCCCCACGTAATTAGTGGCCCTGATTTCTCATACGTGTTGAAATTAGCAGGCATTCTGCGCTTTACCTTTTTAATCTCCACTGGGGCTGTACTTTTCTATATTATTTTTTGTTTGTAAAGGCACCAAGACATACGTACACAGTCACACTCGCACGACCCGCCCATAAGGTTTGGTTAATACATTTCGACGTACTACAATGTGATACATCGGGACTTTATCCTTTGCATATTGATGGTCTTATAATGATCCAGACCGTTCACATGTTCTTCTTAACTCGTTTGGTGGATATAAATCAATGAAATTTCTTAAATTGGATTATTTCGACCATTTTAAATTTGGCTCTTTCGCTTTGAAAATGGACGGTTAAGATATCTTTTATATAATCCAAGGTTCAAAAGATTCAATTTTGTGAAATTTTCTGGAATCTTCCATCCAAGGGGAAACCTATGAAATAAACCAAATTACAATGGATAAGAGCTCGACGTATCGCATTGGAATGTATTCAAGAAAACATCCCTGCGGATATCCAGTGAATTTGAAGAGGAATCACATGATCCTCGACCAAAGGATGTCCACAGTTTCCCTGACCCTTGCTTTGAATAATTGAGGCACTTACATAGGTGATCAGGACCGTTGGTTGATGATCGGCACCGTCAATCAGGAATTCCTGAAGACTTCCATTGATGGAAAAGGCCTAATCAGATGATTGGTCAAATGTATATACTATATATGATTAAGAAGATAATTCGAAAACGGTCCAACACAGGCATGGGCCCCACTTTCTCGAACTCAAAACTTGAAGATTCTGTGCGAGGTTGATACGATTTTATAACGAGAATCGACTACGCCGAATCCTTGAGGATGCAACTTATGTGAATTCAATGTTGTCCATCAAGTGGGCCAACAATGAAAATTCCATGGCCTGGAAATCAGACTGATCTACTCGTCAAAAATGCATTTAACTGTCCAATATCAACATACGAGTATGACCCACTAATGAAGGGTATAGTATGGTTTTTGAACTAGGGCATGTGTACAGTGGGCTAACCGGATGAGCAGCCAGGATCTCACACGTCTATGCCACACTAGCATGTGTGCCCTATGATTAATCTCGATCCTCCCCACGCAAGTATCCTTTGAGCCTTTCTTCGTGTATTGGATTTTATATACTAACTTTTTACGTTTGTAGGGCTGATTTTCACACACAAGCACCCTCTGGTGTACTTTGACTGAGAGGGAGAGAGAGAGAGATTGGAAGAATGGGCCGTACTGCTGCGAAGTGTTCAGAAAGCGAAATGACAAGACAATTTGCACGAACGTAGACTGAAAGGCAAATCTCGTGCCAAACTGGCACAGATTTAGAAGATCCGGGCCATTCGATCAATGAGGTCTCCAGTCCTGCCGCAGAAATCTGGTAGCCTATTTATCAGGCAGGCACTTGTATTTTAGTAATGGACAACTGGTAATTTTTGTTTTCTTTTGTCCATCCTCTCAAACACCATTAAACAATTTGATCAGTGGACCGGCTTGTCTTTTGGGCCAGGGAATGTCCTTCAGCTGCACCTAATGAATGAATAAGATCATCTCAAACATACACGACAGATAGGTTTGGTTAGCACATGCCGATGTGCCCCCTTCCCCAGATTGTTTAGAACTACTGCACCTCCTATTATTGAGGCCAGGATTTCAGCTACTGCTACTGTCACGCTTCTTTTTATAGATGACCCATCCATTTACACCTTTTCTCAACGTCAAAATCTGCTCATTGCTTCTGTTTCATGGTTTGATGTTCATATTCGACTTGGCTCGACTCATCCAAAGATATGGCCCATTCAAAAGACAGGACTCATAAAGCTTTTTATATTTCTGAGTATATTTATAGTTATGTGCTTTTGGGCATCACTTGATTCTTCACAATGACTCGTATTGCTCAAGCTTCCATGGACCTCACCAGCTTTCGGTTGCCAATGATGAATTTCAAGCTTTACAAAATAATCATACCTAGAATTAATGAATTTCAGGTTAAGCTATGTATTATTAAAACTATTGAAAGATATAAAGCATATCTAGTCGGCTACAATCAAAGTACGGCCTGGACCATGATAAGACTTGCAGTCCTTTCATTAAGCCTACCACTGTTCTTGTATTCCATGCTCCTGCAACTTTCCAAGATGGGTCGCTTCGTCAGCTTGACGTGAAGCATGCGTTCATGCATGGCATTCCCTAAGAAAAGGCCAATCACTAGGGTTTATTGATCCCATTAGTCCACGTCGTATATGCTACATTCATAGAGTAATTTACCAGCTCAAACAAGCATTCAAGGCTTGGTTGACGAAGTTTAGTTCTTATACACACAAGTCGATAGCTCAAGTGGTAGACTAAGTGAAGATAGCCTCGTTTCAACACTAAGGTCATGGTATCGATTCCCATAGTGGGGGTGCCTAACAGGGGTGAGTGGGTGTATTAACAATGGGGTGTGTACTAACCCATAAAAAAATTTAAAATAAAAAGTTTAGTTCTTATATGCAGAAAGTCAGGTTCATCTATATGAAGTTAGATAGCTCAATTTTCATCTAAACAAACCGTTCCAGAAGTATTTCCTTAATCCCAATCTCATCTCTTAGTACTCTACGAAATAACTCATTTACTCTCTATTGGAAGGATAATCCTGGTCACTTGACATGATTATTGACAGATACCCACATGTAGTATGCTTTTTTTTTTCCCACCGGGCATGCTCTCCCACATTGTTCCTTATTTTTGTGGCCCACTTGAGTGATGGATTGGCTCATTATGGACAAATAAGAAACATAGCAATAGACAAGGTAGATTTTGTTTAAAAGAAGAGATAAGAGGCACATAATTTTAAGTGGTTAGAATATGTTGGCATCTATGGGTAAAAGGGTCCTTACTCATGCCTCGGTGCTAGACTCACAAGAGTTCATATAGGACGAAGCACCTGAATTCAAAATCTAGTAGTGGTTTAGATTCTTTTGTAGAATCACTGCCGACAATACTTCTACATCCTCGAATGTATCGCCTTTTCAATCAGGTTTTCTAAAAGACTAGTCTTTATAATCTGATACAAATCATGTTTGAAATTTTTCTAAGGTGTTTTTTTTTAGTTTTAATTTTTGCTAGTGGTCCTTCATTCTACAATTTCATAAGTTTTTTTTTTTTTTGTCCTTTTGACCTAGATCTTTTCTGATTTATTCCACTAGTATCTATTTTTTAATAAATCTTCCTCGAACAATCATGGCATCACGAGAAGATTCTTCATGTGTCTTTCTACAAAACTCTTCAATAAGTAACATAGACATGGCCAACTTTATATTGAGATTTTGACAGTTATTGAAATTCATAATCAAACCATTCCACAAATCTATTTCTAATAAAACAGAAACATAACCTTTTTTTCATTCTTAATTTTCACATCAACCACCGCCAATCTATTAATAAGGGTATTAAACACATTTAAATGTCCTTCCAAAGAGAACTCTTAATCTATCTTGAAGTTGTACAGTTGTTGTCAAAGAAAAATCTTATTTAATATTTATTTTCATTTATATAGGTTCATAATTTATCCCACAAACTTTTAACACTAACTTAATAGGATACATTGAACAAAATTGAATCATCTAGTTAATATATAAGGTCAAGTATAGCCAACTGATTTTATTTTCAAACAATTCATCTTTCATCTCTACAGGTTTCTTTTCTTTTTCTTTTATCAAAATTATACAGCTTTTCTTAGCCAACATCATGTTCATAATTAGTTTCGACAACATGCATGTATTTGGATTCGTTGAACTTCTGTACCTCGAATCCAATAAAACTATTATTTTTGTGCTGAAAAGTTTCTCAATCTTTGGTTCTGATATCAATTGTTGTAGAAAAAGCACCCGCATATAATCGATACAAGTAGAACAAAACTAAAAAGAACTAAACAAAAAAAACCCACAAGAGATGAGTGGTGGAGAGATGTATATGGTTTGGCGATATGCCTATATTCATGGACACTTATGTTTTTCTCTTACTCTTTGATTAATATAGATAACACCACGGGCAATGCCAAAAGCCTAGGAAAATTAGGTTGCTTCGACTGCCTATATGCTACTGCCTTATTGCCGTAGCAAAATTATTATGCATATAATGGTGTGCCTCAGCTCCACTGACGCCATCTATTCACTTGATGAGTCACATGGGCAACTCATTCTCAATCACCCTGAATTCTTTGGGCATACGGTTTCATCAATTATGGAAAACCTTGCGTGGGCCAGACATTGTAAGAAGAATTCCTGTGGAAGGCCTCTCATAATCCTTGTCTGTACCTCAAGTTATAATTTGAATATTGAGGTGTCCTTTTAAGTTGTATTCGGAGTAGTGCTATTCCAGAATGTCGGTTCTGTGGTCCTAAAACAAATGTATCAGACAGAGAGAAACGGATCTGGCAGGTTTTTGCCTCATAATCGATACAAGTGGGAGCACATGAAATCAACGGTCTGGATCACTAAGCATTGGGTTTCATTTGTCTAGACTCTAGGAGTAGGGAATACTATACCTATCCTCAGCAGGAGTGTCATATAGGTCTTCTATGCGTGTAGAGATAAATGGATACGTTTGCTTGTAGAGAGAGAGAGAGAGAGAGAGAGAGAGAGAGTACGTGTATGTATGTGTGAAAGGGACACTAGCATGAGAGAGAGAGAGAGAGAGAGAGAGAGAGAGTAGGTGTATGTGTGTGTATGTGTGAAAGGGACAGTAGCATAGTGTCGGGCCCACCTACAAAAACGCACCTCAAGGGATACTACAGAGCTCCATCACCTCCTATATGCTGTGGGAGGGAAGAAGATTCTATTCCAATTTCTAAAACGCAGCAATACCCACTTTCCTCTCTCCTTCCCACCCTACACCACCACCTCCCCCTCACATGACCACCGCCTGCCCTTTTCCTTTTTCCCTCCTTTTTTTAATATCCAGATTTCCCAACTCAATACTCGTCTGTTCCGGACTCGACTTCGAGATAAAGGCAACCACAACTGAGCCGAACATGAATACACAATCAGAAACGCTCGACTTCATTTTCCAACGTGCACCCGCGTCAAACGTCCAATTTGGGAAAATGTACAAGTGATCGGAGCCGTTCAACAGCTGACCCCACTATCTACGGGTATTCACACATATTTTTATCTAGTCACGATTATAAACTTGTACACAGTTGTACATGTAATCAGGCCATTGATCAATTTCTCTTGCTCCGTTCATTCATTTTGTATGCTAATGGACGGTTCGATGAATATATATTTACCTGATAAGCAGCTCAGATCTTACACATGTGATCCTTGTTTCCACGTGTGATGTGGTTGAGGTTTCACAGTGCATTCGAGCGAGGGAAATAAGCATTCGTCATACACAGAGATTGGACAAATAAAATAAGAGACTCCAAACGAGAAAAAATAATATTTAAAAGCAATCTTAAAGGAATCCTTCCTATTTTCTATAGGACACCCTACAAGGTTCTCTCTTCTGTCTTTTCTTGCACTCTCTTTTGTCTTTTTCACTGACCCACACAGGGCGAGAAACACAACAAAAATACATAATCTATTATTACATACTTTTTCTATCATATACTCTCTATAACAAACCTTCTCTCTCTAAGTTACAGGATTCCTTTTGTAATATTTATTATATAGAAACTGATATTTGGACCCTCTTATTGATGCATGCGTCCTTTCCCCTACTTCTAGCATAGAAATAGCGAACTTTTAGTTCTACACCAATACCAAAAATTAGATATGAAAGGGTGTGAGAATATATTGCGCATATATGATTTCCATACTATATAGATACTTTGGTCGAGAAGGTCTCAGGTCCAACTGGTTGGACTACAAGATGCAGTCCACTCAGTGGATACGTCCAACCTGTTTAGTGATTGTGAGATCCAACCCTTCCAATAAGTTGACCCCACCATGAGAATCACCTAGTGCAAAATCAGCCCTATCTGCAGCTGGGCCACTATTGAAAACAATTTCCAGCCACTGGCAATTAGCACGATGCAAATGCAGCCCACTTGATAAGTTGATATGGCTGATTTTTCCACAAGGTGATCCTTATGATAGGGCCAACCTATTGGAGAGCTTGGATGTCGCACACATGAAAGGTTGGAAATTATCCACTGGGTGGACTACCAGCGGTTGAACTTGAGACCTTCTCGTCTATATAGTGGCATATCTCTCTCTATCTCTCTCTCTCCCTAGTATATAGATGAGTCAAGCATGTTCACCTGCAATGTGCACACACTATTTATAACAAAACAATTCGTTGGTCACGAGACATTGGCACAACTAACTTAAGTTCGTGAAGGAAACGGACATGTGCATTTATCTTCCTCGAAATTACACAAACTGCCCTTATGTTATTGCAAATGACATTCCTGCCCTTACAGTGTCTGTTTTTATTTTTATTTAATATGGAAATGGGTGCAAACAGGGAATCAGCTTGTTCGAGTTCACGTGTATAGTTGCATATATGGGTGTCATGAGAGAAAAGATTAGTGAAATGGGAAAAATGATCTGGTGCAAAAACACCCACTGCCAAAGTTAGCTATGGGTGGATCTTATCAATGTCTCTGTACTGCCAACTTATGATGGAAGTGGCCCCGATTTAATTCACTGCATGCTAAAATGAGAAATCGAGTGGGACCCACTTTTCAGGACCACCCACCTAAACTTTATTGGATGGCGAGGTTCACCCATGCATTGTGAACTTTTGCCGCGGGTGTTCAATATCTGATCCCTCCGATGAGTAAAAGCATGTATAAATAGGGAGTGATCACATGCCACCGAACGTACAGTGAATTACCATACGCTCAAGCTGTGTGTGCCCCCACATATGGTGTAGATGTGGAATCCTAACCGTGCATCTGGTGTAACTCCTCATGAACACCGAACATTCCAAGGATTATCACTATTAAATACTCACGTGGTACACATCACTGGGAGTAATATACAATCAATATTAAAACCCATATATTAACTTCTTGTACTGGTCTAAATTTTGTTATGGCTTCAAAGCTTCCATGTGCCCCTTCATCCTTGTGGAGCACACCTGATGTGGACCCCACATTCAATCTGGAAGTTTCTATGGTGGCCGTCCCTCATCATTCCCCATTAATGGATCGGGCTAGATTTTGGGATCTACGACTAACATCATAGTGTCCATCTAATCGACGAGTTAGATGGCATTCACACATCAAGTGGGCCTAAAGTATGTGATCATTCTTTTAATAAATACGTACAATAGACAGATAGTTCATCAATTAGGTTGGTAGATTGTTGAAAAATGGGAATGCATGCGTACATGAAAATGTGCAGATGCAAGCCCAAAACTGAGTGTTTTTTTTCTGAGGTAGGATTTCTTTCTTTACGTGGTTGTTCCCTACTTTAGTGACAGGTTATTCCATTTTTTTTCTCGCAAAGGAGAATAGAATGGCTTAGAAAGAAAAGGAATAGATAATGCTTCCCCTCTCGTTTTGATTTCGAGCAAAAGTTCAATCAACTTTGAAAGGGAAAAAGAGAAGGCCGTGATTAGAGACTAATGCTTTCTCAGTTGAAATTAAAGCTGCAATAGTACACCCAAGTTATGATTGACAAAAGCTAGAGAGGCTTGCCTTTGCTTCTTGCAGATGGAGGCTCGCTCTCTTTCTCGGAAGTGGATTGCCTACTGAGTAAATTCTGTGGGGTTCACCATGATTTATGTATTCTATCCACTCCGTCCATCCATTTTATTAGATAACTTTAGGTCTTGAGCCCAAAAATGAAGCATATCCAAAGCTCAAGTGGACCACATCACAGGAAACAGTGTGAATTGAACATCTACTGTTGAAAATTCTTGGGGGCCACAGAAGTTTTGGATCAAGTTGATATTTGGGTCTTCCCTTCATCCATGTATGTGTGATCTCATGAACATATTAGATTATTAGATGATGAATAAACATCACTCTAAGGCCCAGCAAGGTTTCAACGGTGGAAATCATTATTTCCACCGTTTTCTGTGCTATGGTCCACTTGAGGTTTGGATATGCTTCAGTTTTGGGCTCAACCCCTAAAATGAGCTGAGAAAACGGATGGACGGTCTGGATAAACCAGATACATTCACGGTGGGCCCAACAGAGTTTACTCAGTAAGATAAAAGCAATCCGATTTCCTATTTCTCACTCCCTCACATCGTCACCGTACATATGGTTCACGTGTCATGTCTAGGGCCAGCAGAACTGTTGATCTGGTTATCCACTAATAGTTGCCTTGTTCTTTTCTTTTTCTTTTATTTCCCCTCGACTGTTTTTAGCCGTCCATTTTCTGACAACCAATGTGAGAGACTGCCTGTAATACTTTACCAATGGCCCAACTAAGGGTTGCCCACCTCATTACAGTTCCAATTACACTATAAGTGGGATGCGGATTGTGAAGTTCCTGTAGTAGGAAGCTGTACCACAGAGATGACCGTGACAAATCCACTCCGTCCACCAGTTTTGCAAGACCACAATAGGATAGGATACTAAAAATCAAGCAGATCCAACACTCCTGTGGTATACAACACCACATGAAACAGCAGGGATTCAACGAGCTTCCATCAGCAATTCTAGATGCAATAAAAATGTGACATGACTGAGTGGCCAGCGACAGCGAGCTTCCATCTCCAAGAGGCTCTCGATAGCGTCGCCAGGAAACTTCCAGGTAAATCAGAAAAGAGGGATTGCATGATGAGAAAAGACAGGTAGCTCGGGGACTACTGAAGTGAGTTAGTGATCCGCATGGGCTGCACTGTAGATGAAGGGGAGTCGTTGATTAAAACCAATCTAACATAAATTAGCCACGTAATCCTTAGAATGACTCAGCAACGGACCAATCATGACCATCAAAAATGAATGATCAGTCAATGTGATCTTTACAAATCTCAGGAGAACCCTTGCTAGAAATAGATAATGATTGTAACTACTTGATTACAATCATTATGACCATTTATAGAAAAATAAAATCTTAATATGTTTATATAGTCTCTTAGAGTCTTTACATTTAAATTGATTGGTGTGTGGCTTATTTGAAAGTTGGCTAAAATAGCTATTTAAATGGGATCAATTTCACATGCTCCTAACTATTTGGGAGTCTCATTCCTGTCTCATTCATGGCCTACACATGTGTATGCTCAAGGTATTTTTGGAATTATTTCATATATATAATGATATGCTTAACCCTAAGTTGGAAGACGCATAAGTGTTTCAACTGTAGGTCTCAGGTTCGAGTGCTAAGGAGACACACAACGCCACTGTTGATTGAGTGCATCATGTGACTGTGTGAGTGTGTTGCACAGCCAACAGGGTGGCTAAGTTGCATGACTAAAAAAAGAGAGCTAGTTTTCTTTATAATTTATTTTTAACAATGTATTAGAGGAGAGTATTATTCTTAAGGGCCCGAGCTTCCTAGAGATGTAGATCTACAGACCCTCCATGAGAGATGTGTAAGTTGGGCCTTGGGATCGATGTAATGGCCAGTTCAAGTGGTAGGGCACACCAGATAATGCGATTGATGATCCTCTTTCTCTATTACATAATCATAACCATCGACAAAAGAATACACTTGATTGTAAACAAGTGACCATTCTATAAATTTTACTTGTCTACAAATTGAACAGCTAGGATCATTCATACAAACGTATACGTAACTCATGACCTGTTCATGGGAACCTATCTCTTGAGTGGTTTCAATGTGGCCCACCCGCCAGATCACCAATTCACTTCATTAGTTAGCGGGCTATTAGACAGATCATCTTATGTGCGGATGGGGCATGGCTTATGTTGATCAGATCGAACAATGCTAACCATCTGACCACACCAATCAAATTTGGGCCATCAATTAATTTTCTCCTAAGCTTTTCTTAGGTTGGCCGACAATCAGATGGTCAGGATCATCCAATCAGTGTTCCAAATTCACCTGTGAGCCATGAGTTGGGTGGTCTGGATTCATGTACATGCGTGTAGTAGATGCACGACAAGTAGAATCCATAATACACTTTCTACCTTTCTTGGGGATTACTCTAATACTAGAGAGGAATCATGTGAATTGCTTAGAAGAAAGGAGAATATGGGATTATTAGAGTAATAATAGAGGAATGGAACATACAGAAATGTATTATAATTTCCGAGAGACAAGAAAGCAGCTTCCCAATGTCAATTTTTAGTGGGGGAGTCTAAAAGAGTCTTTATGCCAAAGATTAGAGAGGCTTCAATCAAACAGTTGGCATGAGTGACCTTCTCTCTTACCAAAAAGCAACCGCATTTTAACCTTTAGAGGCTGCATTAAAAGGAGAGAAGGGGATGTCTTTTCCCCTGGAATCCTTTTCCTCTGATATATATTTGCTAAGGAGATACCCGCGCCAGGTGGGGCTCATCTGCCCATTGCCTGCACACTTGCTCTCGTGGGATCCGTGCCATTCATCAGGTGGGACACAACTTCCATATGTAATGACCCAAGAGTCAGATTAGCTCGATTATAACGTTGGCATGGAATGGTTTCAACAAATAAAAAGGATGGCTATAAGAAAAATGAAAAAATGGTACATAAGTGGATATTAGGCAGATTTTTGGACAAGGGAATGTTAGCAGTGAGCCCCACCTGGTCAATGGCCCAGATCTACTAGTGCTTTCCATGTTGGCACGTGTGATGCAAACCACTCCTGGGATCTTTCCTCTCGCAGGTGGCCTGAGCATTTGTCATCTGTTTCGAATCTCTTTCGTGAAATAGCTGGTTTACGATTGTGAATCGTCTACGTGACCGCAGTCAGTGCATGCGTTTGCCACAAGTTATGAAACTGGGCAGCCCTTAATCTAACCTCACAATGGATCGGGATCAAGCAAGATGAGATCAAGATGATAATAAACATCCAATTAGTGGCCACTGATGGATAACCGAAATAAAATGGAAAGCAATTGGAATTTAAGAAGATGAAGATCATCGGGGTACATGTTAGAGTAGATTAGGATAATCATACATTTGTGTACATCTCCGTACGGGATTATACATATGCATTGTCTAGATTCTGATGATGTGTATAAATGCCTATCTTCTCATCTCATCTCATCCGTACAATTATCAGAGTGCTTAAATCTAATCTTTAATCATTTTTTTATTCATCATCCAATTACTCTAGTAGGATCCATTAATTTGTGTATGCTAGCCCAGCTGGAAGACACTTAGGCGATTCAACAGCAGGTCTCAGGTTTCAAATGCCAAGAAGACACACTAATCCCACCAGTGGGTGGGTGCATCGTGTGACTGTGGGTGCATGATGTGACTGACTTGGTGTGTGTGTGCTGTGCAGCTAACAAGGTCGATGTGTTGCATGACTAACAAAAAATAAAAAATAAAAATTGTGTATGCTACCTAATGAATGGTTGGGACAGCTGAATTCTTAAAGTAGGTTTCCTTGACACTTAATGTAGATATGCATGTATATAAATAGCTTTACATACAACTGTATATGCTAAACAGTACTTGGTGGCTTGTTTACAATTTAAGATGCACTCAATATTGGTATTCTACTTGTATATAATATGGTTTTTCCCAATGAAATAGATATCACGACTTTCTACAATGTAGTCCACAATTTACAAGCATGGACTATGGTCTTCCATATGGAATGATTTTTTAGTACTCTTCCACTATGAACTTATCCCTTTGATTTGTAATCACATAACATACACTTGGATCTATGTGTGTGTGTGTGTGTGTGTGTGTCAGTTTCATACTCGTCCTCAAGCCCCTTGAAAACTAAGAATCTATGAAACCCCTAATCAACTGCATCAACTAATCTTAACACATGGAAATCATGCCGATGGGAATGATAGAGGGTGCTCCCACCTTCAAATGTGGTTCGTACATTGAATCCAAGCCGCCCAAATATTGGACCCACGAGTATAGATAGTTTGCAACCCAAAAACAAAATGTCCTAAATGTCCAATTGGTGGATGACTAATGGATGATAAAACCCAAAACTAGTAAACGGTAAACGGTCCAAATTCAACAAACAAATGTCCTTTATAATCAGTGGTCAGGATTGCCTAATCAATTTGATTAGGGGGAATGTCCAATTTAAAATGGGTCCCACGATTTGGGTGGTTCTAATTCAAGGGAGATGACACATCATTGCAGCTGGTACAATGCCAATATTGTGAACTGCGATCACGGTTACAATACATCCTGGTCGTCGGTACTGTCTCGATCAGTCGGATAAAACTAGGTCACAAATATCAGAGGTCGGCATATGTGTGGTTGATGATGGATTAGCGTAAAAGAGAGGTAGCTAGAATGTCAATAAAGAGAAAATGGGGCTGTATATTTGTTTACGAGGGGACACAAAGGCTGTTGGATCACATGCCCATAACCTTCTTTCCATCTCTTCTTTTTATTCTACCCTATAAGGCTATAACATTAAAGAAATGTGTGGAAGGTGGGGTCCACTCTACAAGGCTGCTGTTCCTCCATCCAAGGGATTCCATGGATCAAATGCCCCTTGACCCCATCATCCATACCACCATCATTACGTGCATATGCACATGAACAGATCCATCTCTCACGTGTTGCTTACTAAACCATTTCTAAAATAGCATATCGGCCTATGTTGTTTGAATATCAATGAGGCAGGCCATTTAGCATCACTGCAAGTGATCCGTCGCTTCAAACGGTGGCAATGATCTGGTGTATGTATGGCACCCATAGTAATATTTTGGTGTGGGTGAATCAGATCACTGTTTGATCGAGATGGATAGTGATGATGAGCCCGCTCAATCTTTACAACCTCCAAATGTTCATAGTGGGGCACGATTTGAAATAAACAGATCAACACCGTCAATCTGTATCCAAAAGATGAGATTGGGAATTGCTTTAGTGGTATGCTCTTTCGGACCATAAGGATTTCTATCATTTTTCTCTTTATTATTATTATTTTATTTTTTGTGGTGTTCTGCATTGGGTTTGCTAATCTCCTTTTATAGACTCCTGTATCCATTCTCTTGAAGGTTAGATCTCCAACGCTTCCCTCATGTTTTGGAAATGTTAATCCAAATTAACCTTTGATTTAAACAATTGAAAATAGATTTTACAATATAATATTATGTTAAAACGACTTTAAAGATCTGAATTAGCAAACCATTATGGGGATTTACCCGGGTCTCCACCACAAACGGTTATGATCCAAGAGGGCCTTATGGCCATTGATTCATCATGTTTTCATCACGCGGGTGATGAAACTCACCCATAGTGTACCATCGTTGTGGATGTTGTCACTATTGCTAGGCTGGGCTATTTTTTATTTATTTATTTTATTTTATTTTATTTTATTTATGTATACTCTTAGAGAGAGAGAGAGAGAGTGAGAGAGAGAGAGAGAGAGTGAGAGCCTATAGGCCAGCCTATAGCCCAGCCTAGTATTAGCCTAGCCTTTGCCTAAAGCTTTTTAAATTAGCCCAGCCCAAGCCTAGTATATGAACACTAGGCTTAGCCTAAGCCCAGCCTAAGCCCAGCCTATATAAGAATTAGCCCAGCCTAAGCCTAGTAGTGACTAGGCCGGGCATAGGCTGGGTAACTGTCGGGATGAAGGTGAAATTGATACGATGTTGTAGGTGTCGTGGTGGTGTCATACCCACTTTAACTAGTAACAAGAAGATATATTTCTTTCTTCAAATTTTCTTCCCATTTTTGTTTCTTGCTCCAATTTTTGATTCTTACATATTCCCATTGAGACAGAAAAATAAACTTCTCGTTAAAAAAAACAACAAGTATCTTGTTTTAAATGTGTGGGATTCTAGGGTTCTTACATGCAACTGGTTAGACAAGCGGTTAATTAGAAATATCTCATGTTTTAATGACATCCAACCCGTTCATGATAGTTGGCCCCTCATGAAGATCACTTAGGGCCCGTTTGGATTGTAAGTTACTTAAGCTACTTATCAAATAAGTTCCTTATCTTGGTTTTTATTTATTAAGCAGATAAATATGTTTGGTAAACAACATACTTATCAGCCAATAAGTAAATAAGTACATTTGGTAATAACACATTGACAAGTAACCTTCCAAAAGAAAATTTCAAATCTACATATAATAAGCAACATATTGACATGAAAAGAAAAAGTTAAGCGTTGAGGTAGTTTTCCTAACTGAATGAGCTTTTCTAATCCCACATGCGTGCAATAAAGCTCATGTACATGCCATGCATGTGCTAGCATAGAAAGATTGGTCCGAGATACATTCCATCCATCAAAACAGGACCACTATATGGATGCCCTGGCACAAGAATCAGGTTGTCCCACTGGTCAGGTGGGCCACAGTCTGCATAACAAATGTACGGCTATGGAAGACTTGGCTGAAGCTTTCTAACCCATTCACTTGTTTCCAATAATCGGTCCACATAGTGAGTGGACTAAAATCATTTTTGGGAAAGACATAGAAGATCATATCAACCTGATTGGTGGATGGGATCTTGCACAGTGTGGGTGTGTACTAACCACCCCCCCCCCCCAAAAAAAAAAGAAATAAAAAAAAGGAGAACAAACGTGACATGAGAGAGATAAGTAGAAAGTCAAAGTCAAAAGGCTAAAAAACAATACTTATTAATATAAGTAATTTTTAAGAGATAAATTACTTTTCAATTATACTTACCAAACGGACTTAAGTGCCAAAAGTAATTTAACATCTTAAGTTCAGTTGAAAAGGTAACTTATTTGGAAGTATCCAAACGGGCCCTTAGGGAGTGTTTGGATTGTAAGTTACTTAGCATAAGCTACTTATGCCTTCCGTAACTTATCTTGATTTGTACTTATTAAATTGAAGTGTTTAAATAAGTTTAAGTTAAAAGGCTACTTATAATTGATCACAAACCAATCTTAATTTTCTCAATTAAGTTACTTATCTACTGCCATAAGTAGAAAAAGTAACTTACTGGTGGTATCAAAACGGGCCCGTAGTGTAAAACTAGGCCACTCCACTAGCCAGGTAGAACTATTGGTGTACTTAATCAGATAATATCCGCATGCAGTTGTATGTTGTTTCCTACAGTGTGGCCCACAGAATACCTTATGTCCAATTAGTTGCGTGTGACACTTCTCTGGAATTGTATATAAACCTTGTGAGAATGCATCCGGACGTATTGCTATAGATACATTGGAATTTTAGACTTTGGATCTAGGGTCATATTTCAATATTCGTCTCTCCCCTTAGATGGGTAATGAAAAAGATGAAAACTTTAGGCCCTGTTTGGCAGACAACTAAAAATAAATTATATCATTTTTGTTAATAGTTATTGTAACTGTGCTTTAGAGACCAAAATGTCAAATACGTAATTACTATTACATGAACTCATTATTTATTAGAAATTAATACCTCTAATACCTGTTAACTAAAACAAGATGGACTTATTTTTAGGTGTCTAGCAAATGGGTCCTTAGATTGGAGTATTCTGACCCTTTGATCATTTGGCTCTGTTCCTTTAAATGTAGATGGTTACCTTTAACAAATCTATGAGTTACAATATCTAAAATTTATGATTTTTAGTTGTCATCAGCACCATCTGCAGTGTAACCCATTTTATATAAACAACGGTTTGAGTCATTGGAAGCAGCTGATCCAATGGTCCCAATGAGGGTAACCTGTGCTAGAGTCTCATGATATGTATTGTTACACCATCCTCTAACAGCTCAAACTTTTATAGAAAGTAGTTGTTTGACATGGTATTGTTGGAAAACCGGTGAGCGGAAGCACCAAAGAAATTCGAACGATCACCACACTGATACACATGCAATCAACAAAGACAATTGGAATTTTACATAGAAAACCATTGTGGGAAAAAACCACGGCACAAAGCGACACCTACACTATGAATATTAAAATATTACAGAGCTAATCTACCTACAAGCAAACTCAAAAGATGAACAAATCACTCTTAAACCTCATAAAGCTCTCTTCAAACCCTAATCTCGAATTAGGACACCTTGGTAGCCTTAGGAGTCAAATTACGATTATGAGGAGTTTTTATAGACACTTCGAGCCGAAATTAGAAAAAAGCTTAGCAAAACCACACAACTCCGCTTATACAGACGACCAATCGGACCCCAATAGCCGACCGGTCGTGTATAGCAAAAACAGTCCAAAGAGTAGTTCTACCATAAATCGACCCATTACGCCTCATAATACAACTAGTCAGGACCCTAGCAGACCGGTTGGCCGACCAATCTAGATGCCCAAAAACAGTCAAAGACCACGCTGCTTGCCCATAGTGAAATTGGACCGATCGGACTAGATTTGAAGTCTTCCAGCAGGTTTTAAGTCTCCACCAACCGGTATCAGGGACAAATGTCCTATGTTCAAATCTCAAAAGGTTTTTTTTTTTTTTCTCTTTTTTTCCCCCTTTTCTTTTTGGCTTTTCTTTTGTAAGGAGAATAATGGATTAGAGCTATGGACCGTCCTGATCAGTCCATTTGTCTATTAAGCTCAAAGTAAATGCTTAATGGGCCTGATGTAAAGCCCAAGCCCAGATTAAACTGGCCCCACTTGATGGGCTTTCGGCCTGCCTGTCCCATTAACTACCGTACAAGCGATGCGTATTATTCATTTCCCATTAAAAGCAGGCGCTGTATGCAATGATGTCCGATCTCAACAACTTAGTAAATGCAACAACTCATCCCAGCCATATACACGTGTGTCAATCCAAATCGTCCACTTCACTATCTTAATGATCATAACCATCCAATGTACCATAAAGAACTGGGAGAACATGCCATTTTCACTTCCAACTCCCATTTGATGGCCATCAAATCGATGGTCAGGATGATCTGACCAGTGACAATTTTGACCCTCTTTCAACCCACATGAGGCCCATGATTTAAACGGTTTGGATTGTTGCACATACAACGCAAACCCATATAGTTCCACCCAGGGGTGGAATGGGGCCAGTCATCTGCCAATTCGAGATTGAATAGGCCCAGATGAATGAGTTCAAATCAGGCCCAATAGATAGCTGGTCTTGTCTATAGACGGGATTATCTGGAAAGGAAGGGGTATATCCGTCAAGACATGGAAGAAAGTTCCAAAGAAAGTTGCATGGCTTTGAAAATTAGAAGATCTTAGACAATAGACGATCCTAAAAAGCCCAACTCGTCAACGACAATGGAATTGCAAGTGGGTTTCCAGAAGACGCTCCACCTCCAAATACAGCCATGTGACTTTGGCACCTCCTTTTCAGCTTCCTCAAAAGACAACAAAAATAAATAAATAAATAATAATAAAATTAATTTACTGGGCATAGTGTACACTAACCTTTCATGTTCCTACTTGTATTTGAATTCCTTGACATCCACATCACCTATCTGGACCGTCGAGTAGGTATGGACCACTCTTCTTCCATTACTGTGTAAGAGTCACAGCAATCTGACTTTCCTAAGCATCCGCAATTAGAACCTTCTTCTGATAGCTGTACTGTCCATCTATTTTTTCAAGCCACAGATTTTATGGTTTTGATCATTCCAAGGTAGCCTATGAAGAGTAGAAATACCGGATGTACGGTCCAGATTATTATGTAGATGTCAACGGATCCAAATATAACTATGCGCATATAAACGTTTCCCTGCACTGAGTTCACTGGATTATTTCCCATTATATACTCCGACAGAGTATGACGACCCACATGAAGGGATTGTATAATGCTTGTGCTTCGCCCGAGGGTATCTACTTTCTAAAGCATGCTCGGGTTTTCAGTTTGTACAGGTGGGCCCCCCATTGTGCATATGATCCAAAGCCCCAGTCTGAATGGCGCCAAATATCCAAGATCGGAAGATCCTAGCCTTCCAATCCTTTTACGCATGAGTTATCATGAGGGACCATGTGCCACATTTTGTACAGGCTGAAACCTTAGTTGTGCTGTAGAAACCAAACCGTCTAAATCGTAGGGCCCACCTAAGAGTAACTCTAAATCATATTAATTGGATGAATCTATGACCTTTGACTATTTTTAACTTCAATGTACATTTGATGTTTTCCAATTGAATGGTTAGGATCATCTGTTCAGTTTGATTTTGGGGTTATTCTTATCCGATTTAAAGTGGGGTCAATGATTTGGACAGTTTGGATTGATGTATATTTATTCCAAATGTCCACTTGGACGGGGGCTGTTTGTATTTTTCTGGGCCATTGTATGCCAATTAAGAGTATCAAGTGATTTCTCTTGGATGTATGTGCATGATTTTCAGTTTTCATCATGCCAACGCGATACGGTTTGCACCGAGAGTCGGTGCGCACGCAATGGTGGCGAGGAATCTTAATTCACATTTTGAAGTGGTCGCTAGATTCCCGCCGGTTGATGTTTTATCTGCACCGAGGCTCAGTAGCTCACCATGCACATTCAATTCAGGCTCATATAACATACACTTTTTTTTTTCAAGGGAACCTGCACCCAGGATTATTGATGCAGGATACTGTAGTCCACCGGTTCATGGACCGTCATGATCGTTAAAGTACGAACCGTTGATCATGGTCCCAAGTCTAGAGGCTACGAGGGAAAATCAGGTCCTTCTAGATCATGGACCGTCCTTCTAGATCATCAAAGTGCGAACCGTAGATCATGGACCTTCATGATAATGCCCATGGGAGTCATGGATCGTACCAGGCTGATGCGGGGCCCACCTGATGTGTGCACAACGACGCACAACGTACAACTAGAGCTGAACATGAGCCAAAGCTAGCTCTTAGCTCAAACCAGCTCGATTTGGCTCCGCTCAAGCCAAGCAAAGCCATATTTTCAAGCTGGAAAGGATTTTCGAGCCAAGCTTGATTCAG
This sequence comes from Liriodendron chinense, assembly GCA_003013855.2. Lineage (NCBI taxonomy): Eukaryota > Viridiplantae > Streptophyta > Magnoliopsida > Magnoliales > Magnoliaceae > Liriodendron > Liriodendron chinense. The sequence continues at coordinate 12,790,288 of ML058513.1, forward strand.
CTCGGCTCAAAGTTCGGCTCAATTACAACCTAATTTTGCTGGACTCAATTAAATGTATATAATATAAATTTCGGAAAATAGTACATTTTTAACAAGCTGGAAAAGCTTGAGCTCAAATTCGTGTCAAACTCAGCTTGAAAGATCAGTCAAGCCAGTTTGATCACATCAATCCAGTTTGACGGTCGAGCCAAGTCAAAAACAAGCCAGGGTGGTCATTGGCTGGGCCTAGCTTGAACAGAGCTCGCTCGCTGTACAGCTCTACGTGCAACCCAAATAAAATGTTTCATCTCAAGAAATTAACAGGACCAAAAATCAAGCGGGTCCAAAATTCAGGTGGGGGCACAACAGGCAACGGGTTGGGTGGGGATGCCCACCATTAACTTGCGTGGTGCCCGCCAAGTTGCATGTGTATGTGAAATCCAAGCTTCTTAGACCCTTATACGAAGGATCAGGCCTAAAATAAGAATGTTTTGTAACTCCCGTGGCCCCGGTGAAAGTCAAGGTTGGACGTCCCCTTAGATTACTCCTTGTGTTGTGTTTCACCTAAGTTTTCTGAGGAGAGTCTGATGGAAAGGTTGGATGTTATATATTCATCACATGAGCCCACATCAACCCAGTAAGCTTAAGGTGATGCCAGTACCATTGGAGTGCAACCCACCCGACTGTCAGAATGGCCTGCTTTTTATGGCTTCCCTTAATCTGGGATAGGTGTTTCGATTGAATGGATTGGATCGCACGTACACAACATGATGGCCCCTCCGCTAAACCAATGGTGAGCATGCCCCTCTCAACTCTTCCTGCTGGTGTGGCCCACCTTAATTGGTGTTGAGCCTTTTTTTTTTTTTTTTTTTTTGTGCCATGGCCAAACTGTCTGGGCCCTGCACGATGATCAAAATGGATGTCTCACATGCATATCCTCAGGCCCATTTACAATCATTTCCCCCGTAATTACGATGGTAAGGTACAATGGAATCATTTCCTTGCGATGGAGAAATGCACCCATCCAACCGGTTGGATAACATCCAAACTGTCATGTGTGTGTGAGATCAACCACCAGTAAGCTGGGCACTATGAAGATCACCTCGTGCTATTCACTCACGAGATCGGGCCACGATGTAGAAACCAATGGATATCCACAGATATAATTAAAAAACATAGGTGTGGCCCACTTAATGAACGGATACAACTAATGTTTGTACACAGGGTGACCCTCACGGTGGGGGCCAACTTGTTCGATGGGTTCAAATGTTACACATATGACAGCATGGAAAGCATGCATGTACGTATGTAGAAATGCTCCCATCAAACCCGTTGGATGACAAGTTACAGTCCAAGCGGTCTTTAGCTTCCGATCTTTCATGCTTTCGTGAAATCCAATCCATCCAATGTCTTGACCCATCCATAAGGATCTCCTAGTGAAAAAAATCATCAAATCACTCATTATGTGGGCCATACACAATGGATGTTGGATGTTGCCCAAATGTCAAAGGACGAAAAGTATCCGTTGGTCGGATGACAAATTATCATCCCAAACGGTTGGATGGGAGCATCTTTCGTATGTACGTGCTGTAAGTACGTGTGCATATATATATAGACGTTTAATGCTTCCTATTGAGTCCTTTATGCTATTAAAGGCATATATATCTTGGTGACAACTGTCAGATTGTGAATCCACTTTATCGAAGATGTCTTGTCGTGGATAGGAGCGGATAGGTTCGGTCCCACCCTCATCCAAGACCGTACGGTCCGTACCATAGACCCACCTTAATGTATGTATTCGATATCCACATGGTCCATCACTTTTTTCAGATCAGTGTGAGGCATGAGCCAAAAAGATGAAACAGATCCAAATCTCAGGGATCATATCAGGAAACAGTGGTGATAGATCATTAAAAACTTTGTGTGGGCCACAAATGTTTTGTATCAAGCTCATATATGCTCTTCTTTATCTCTTCATCGAAGTTTATGTAAGCTTATCAACAGACTGGATGGAAAATAAACATTAAGTGTGCCCTAGGAAAAGGTTTTTAATGGTGGATCGTTCAATCACCGCTGTTTCCTATAATGTGGTCCACCGGAGATTTGGATCTGCTTCATTTACCAGTTAATGCCCTAAAATGTCACGAAAAACATATGAACGGCATGGCTATAGAATAAATACATCAAGGTGGACCGAACGGTAAGGGTTGCACCGTCTTGGGTGAAGCCAGGGTTGCACCGAATCCGCTCCTGTGGTCGGTGACTTTGGAATGATTAATTTCAGTTTAAAGTGCAGCACTCGTTATTGGCGTAGACATATAGCTAGCTTTGAATTATGTCTCTCTCAATTAACTTTCGTGTGTGGACTGCATTGGAACTTCAGATTTGAGCTAATATTAGCCTTTAAAACTGAAATTTTCAGCCATTGGTTTTGGGAGTATTGGAGGGGATTCGGTCAGGCGATGACCATGCATCCCTTCTTGATGTATCTATTGTATGTTCACACTGTTCATTCATTATGGAAGATCTTTTTAAGGCATGTGCTCAAAACAGAAGCAATTCAAATATTAGGTGGATCACACCACAAAAAACACCGGTGATTAACTTTTAAAAACTTTTTATGGATCACATAAGTTTTGAATCAAGCCGATATTTGTATTTTCCCTTCAACCAGGTCCAATGTGACCTTATTAACAGATTGGATGGAAAATAAATATTACAACAGGCCGTAGAAAGATTTTAATAGTGGGCATTCAATCACCACTGTTTCTTGTGTTGTGGTCCACATGAGATTTAGATCTACTTCATTTTTTGGGCTCATGCCTTAAAACGAGTTAGAAAAAATGTATATACAACACATACATCAATGTGGGCCCCACAACATAGCTTGGCCTGACTTGGTATTACCCCAACTTGGCCAAATCTACTACTTGTAATATGACGGTCAGATTTTAGTTAGGCCACTCTTGTTCATGTTGAGCTCCATGTGCTACTCTTAGCATGTGAAAATCACGAGTTTATCTTTCCATGACACCTTGAGGGTTTCAGAATTTTATTGTACAAAACCACAAATATGGGTTCTTTGTAACCACACCTCAATCAATAACTTGAGTGATAGATTGAGTGAAGATAACCTCACTTCAAAACTAAGTTTTGCTGTTAATTACCAAACGAGGGGTGGCTAACATTTTGCCAACAGGACTTGGCTTAAGACTCAACTAATCTATTGTTCCAAGTTGACTTGGCATGTGGGTTAATTAGGCAGGGCAAAAAATTACCTTTTATTATCCTGATCGTTAAATAAATTAATTCGCCTTCCTCCAAAATTTCAACCGAGTCACACTTGGGAAACCAGGCCCAAGTCATGTGCATTCCTTTTTGTCCTTACTCAGTGCCCAGTCAGTGACGGGCTGAGTCAACTCAAATCCGGGTAGACTATCCCGGTTTGCAAACTATGATTTAACGAATGACTTCAAAGAAAGTCTTCTGCTTGTAATTATACGATTTCCAAATATCCTAACTTCTCCTACAACCCAACTAGTGACCATCCAAACGAGGTGTTAGATTTCAGAACATTAGAGAATTCCAAACGCATAGAAAATTCATATATATTATCGATGCCACTCGTATCTGTCGACACAAGATTTTAATAAATAAAAAAAAAAAAAAAAGAAAAGAAAACACGTTCCTACCGATTCTAAAGCGTTCAAAAGAATTTTTAGCCAAAAAAATAAAACGCCTTTGGTGGGATGTATTTTGAGAGAGGAGGGAAATGCTTTAGGTACTTAGTTGAACTTTTCCCTATGCATTGAAAAGGAATGACAAAAAAGAAAGTGAATATGCTTCCATGATTATACCCTCTTCTACTGCCACTACCAAACCGATCGAATCTTCACAAACCGTTTTGCTTTTCTTTTCTCTTTCTCTCTTTATTTCCAATCACATCAACGGCTGATATGTCGTGCCACCTCCCACTGAATTAAAATGCTATTGCGATTCGCAGTGCATGTGTCCAATATCTGGATCCGTTCATCATGTGTGACCCACCATGAACATGCCCTGGCCCTAAATTCAGGTTGATCCACTCATCAGATGGGCCACACTTGTGCGTCGAATATAGATGGTGTGAGGCCCACCTGATGATTGGACTGGCCTGATTTTTAAGCCATGGGATGTTCATAGTGGGCCCGGGTAATATATGGACCAGTTCCACACAGATATGCCACGTGGGCACTTGTGCTGCGAATGCCCTGTCAATATAATGTTAGGACGATTCACCTTAAATGAAATGGAATGGAATGAAATAGAAAAGGAAGTTCCATCAAGCACACAGCCCATACTTGCCTGTGCTTTTCTTTGTAAGCATCTTGTCGCCACTTGATTTCCCACTCTCTTCTTTGCCTCCTTTTCATCAATAGATGCAGTACGTCTTCGGATTATGTTTGATTCTTAATGATTTCGTTTCATGGCTATGATCACATGTAGGGTGTTCCATCATTTGCAGATCACAGATATATGTATAGAGAGATGCTCGCATACAACCAGTTGTATGTCCAACTAGTTAGTATATGAGGCCCACCATGGTGTTTGTATGACATCTCATCCGTCCAGCAGGTTGTCCCATCATGAAGTTGGGACACCCAAAAAGTCACAGGTCGATCCATCCATTAAATATGCCCCCACATGAATGTGGATTTTTCAGGGCGGTGGTTCATTGTTTTCTATGGTGTGCCGCACCTAACAGTTGGATCCACCTGACTTTTGAGATGTCATATTTTCATGGTAGGACAACCTTGTTGTCCAGGTGAGATGTCATACAAACACGATAATGAGCCCCACACGCCAATTAGTTGGACATACAGCAAATGTGTGAGCATTTGGTGTTTGTGAAAATTACCTGGTGCAAATGTTTTCACCAATGTGATGCAAACGGCCCCATTGTCATGTGTTGGTGAAATCAACTGCAACTATAATGCACGCCTTCTCTTGTTTGGCTATGGGCCCAAAAATCAGGTAGGCCACACAAGTAGGACCTGATTTTTTAGGTGTATCATCTGGTACAGAGGTTTAATATCAATGGATTGGATGGCAAATACACAACATGGTGGGGGTTCTACAAGAATCAAGGGTGGGCGTCCAACCTCAACTGTACTTGATGATGTGGCCCATCGAAGTCATAGATTGACCTGACTTTTAAGATGCTAACTAAGAGAGAAAGGGCGTATCTGTTGGTCGGAGTAGATTTCATCAATACATGACAGTGAGGCTCACAACAACTGCTTGCACTAGATAATGTCCCACATTGTGGTGCACTTGTTTGTTGTGGAGCCCACCCTCATTTGTTGATGACACCACTCCAACAATGGTGCACTCCTCTCATTTGGGGCCATGGGCCCATAAATTAGGATAATCAATGAATCGGGTGGGCCACATAAGTAGGAACAATTGGGAGGGGAGACCCAACCTTGATCCTCATTGGGCCTCACTCAAGTCTCAAAATGGCCTGATTTTTTAGGTGTGTCATCATCTGATCTGGCCTGGATGTTATGTATCAATGGATTGGATGGCATATGTGCAATATGGTGGGTCCTTATATGAAAATCAACTGTAGGTGTCCAATCTCAACCGTTTTTGGTGTGGCCATCTAAGACATGGATTGATCTAATCTTTGGGCATGTGGCCAAATGAGGGAAAGCATGTCTGATGGTCAGAGTGGATCTCATCAACACATGATGGTGGGGCCCACAATAAATTATTTGCATCATATTGCGGTGAAAATGCTGAATGATAAATGGTTTGGCAAATTTCCAACGCAAAACCTTTCAAATGACAGATATCATCAACCTAAACCATTCATTCATTCATACAGCCAAGAGCAAGCCATACCCACACGATTAGTCACATAATGCACCAACCCACCAGTGGGGTTAGTGTGTCTCCTTAGCATTCGAACCTAAGACTTGCTATTGAAATGTTAAGGCGTCTTCGAACTGGGTTAACAGGCGAGACACTATATTAACTGAATATGTTGCATGTCTTTCCCAACTAATTGCCAGGGTAAAATTGTCCAAACATCAATTACAGGTAGTATCTAAGCTCTTGCAAGCTTTTTGCGAGTGAAATCTAAACCGTGAATCTGACAACCTATTTTTCCAGTTCCTAAAGTACATCTAGCTCCATTTAAAATGTCTTCTTTATTTTTTTGAATGTTCAAAGCAATCAACCCCATGGAAACTTGGGACTGTAACCAAACAGCAGTAGGCACCACAATTTAGTGGATTTTCTTTTCTTTTTCTTTTTTTTACACACACATTCCCACCACACACACACCACATGGGTACTTAAACCCATCACCTCAGTATCTTAGTCATGCAACGCACCCACCTTGTTAGCAGGGCAATGCACCCACATGGTTAGTCACATGATGTGCCCACCCACCAGTGGGGTTAGTGTGCCTCCTTAGCATTTCGAACCTGAGACCTACTGTTGAAATGCCTAGGCATCCTCCAGCATGACCTCAGTATCCAAACAAATTGTGTATGATAACTAAGCATACAGCCTAATTGAATGGGCCCAACCTAAATATGTTTTGTAGTGCAATCGAAAGCCACCTTCAAATGAGGTTTCACAACTACCTAAGCATAATATATGGGAATTAATAGAGCTTACAGTCGACTACTGACGCAGGGAGGACGTGGTAGGTCGATCACCGTCTTCCTAACCTAGTGTTTCTCGAATCTACGAGAAGAAATAAAAATAAAAAGAGGAAATTAATTCCAAATAATTGTTTTTTTTTATAATTGAATGAATTATTAAAAAACATAATTACTTTGCTTTAAATAATAAACTAAATCCTAAATTCGTACTTAACTCTAACTTGCAAAGGAAAAAAAGAATTCTAATACAATTAGGAAATAAATAGAAAAATCTGCGCAAACTGTATAACGCCCGTCGAGCGCTGTCTTCCTTCTACTGATACGAGCAATCCACATGTCCGATTGCCACAAAACTTTGTGCTTTTACTAACATCGACGTACTCTTCAAGATGGTCGGCTCAGATTCTCTATACCAGTAGTAATGGGCCACCTGGACCATCTCCAGTTTCAGTGGGCGGAATTCGGAACTTTCTGGACAGTTCGTACCATTTTGGACGCCACGATCAATCCGTAACTCGGATCGACGTGAAACTTGTTGGGTTTTCTCGGCATCGAGTAGCTCTACAAAATGGATGGAATGGATCATCATAAATGATTAAGATGGGCCTTACAAGTTGGTCCGAAGTCCAAAAACGGGAATAACAATTTCCTGTTTGAGTTGAAACTCCAAAATATGAAATTCCTTAGTTTTCTCTTGTTTTTCTTCTTGTCCATCTCCCGCAGGAAGGTGCGTGATCCACGCCCTCGATCATGGGGTTCTTCCCCTACATCAACTACATGATAACTAACCATACAGTCTAACTGAATGTGCCCAACATAATGTGTCTGTGACATCCAAACCATGCATCAAGTCCGCCCCCCTCATGTTGGGCTCCAAGCCCAAAAATTAGGGAACCAAAACTCAAGTAGGTTACACCACAGGAAATAATGTGACTTTAAACTCAAGTGGTGGGACCCTTTCTGAGTCTTGCATCAGCCTGATTTTTGGGGTATCCCTTCAACTTGGTTGTATACACCTGATGATGAGCAGGTTGGATGGCATAAATATGCCATGGCAGGCCCCATACAGACTCTGCAAGTCTTCTATGGTGGGTGTCCACTCCTCCGTTGTGTCCTATGGAGTGACCCACTTGAGTTTTGGATCAGCCTGATTTTGGTTCTCAGGACTGATGAATGGGTAAATTGCATGCGCAATGTGGGGGCGATCACCATCCTCACCGATATAATACAACCATCCTTTCTACTTTTGATTATACAACAGTACGAACCTGATCCCAATTATGTGTAACCAAAACTAGATAATATAGTTGTTATGGCAAAACCCGAGCAAGGTTCCTCTCACTTTCATAGTAGATGTGGGCACATGAACAGGATGATCAGTGCTGTTGATCTAGTTGCCTGCCCATGGATGGGCCATAGTCCAAATATCCTAATATATGGATTAGTACGGTAGCCGCATGATTGCAGCAAGTTTCGGTAATTAAGCGCCAATAATTTCTCTTTTTTCTAAATAATTTCTAGTGGCCCATTTTGGGGTCATGATTTCGTGCAATCATCTTGATTTTAAAGGTTATGTTCCATTGATGCGGTTTTTTATGCTTTCCGGCATGATTAGAAGGCTAGAATCACTAGATTCTTGCAATTTTCACGGCATAGACCATCCATGATGAGTTTGTAAATGAGACAATGCGGGCAAAAGTTCCTAAATTCATGGGAATAAGAACACCATTTCAGTAATCATGCTTGCATATTCATTATTTGAGTCTCTTCCAATTATTACAATAATTACATATTTGATTTGACTAATAGACGAATATGTAATGATACTGTTTTATGCTTGTTTTAGTAGAAAATATTTTCAGCAGAAGAAGCCATTTGTTTGATGAGAAAACACCAAAAAGAAATTAGTAGGGAGCCCACATAGGGTGGACATTAAGGTGAAGCTAGCATCTCTAAATGCTAGGAGCAAAGGTACAATTTTGCCAACACATTGGGTTTGGAAGAGTCATAGCCTTTGAAATTCAATATGAACTAAAGAATAGATCCTAGTACGTGGATTGCATGTGACCGGCCTACCACCACCGACCTTTATGGTGGCAGGTTTTTGGGGACCACTATGATGTATGTGTTTTATCCACACCATGCATCTGTTTTGCCAACTCATTTTAGTCCTTGAGCCCAAAATTGAAGCATATCAAAAGCTCAAGTGGATCACAATGTTAGGAAACCGTGGAGATAATGACGTCCATCATTGAAACCTTCCCAGGGCCCATAGTATTTTTTAGTTGTCATCTAACCTATTCATTGGGTCACATGGAAATGGATAAAAGGAATGTAAAAATATGTTCTTGATTCAAAACTTTTGTGGTCCCCAAGTAGTTTTCAATAGTAGTCATTCAATCCCCACTGTTTCTATAGGTGTGGTCCACTTGAGCTTTGGATATGCTTCAATTTTGGGTTCATCCCCTTAAATGAGTTGGCAAAATAAATGGACGGAATGGATAAAACACATACATTATGATGGGCCCCATAGACATAATTCACATTCCCTAAATAAACATCAAAAGCATTTGGGAAAATTTTAAAGTATGCATGCTCATCAACGGACTGCTTGGATTTAGATTTACCCATATTCATCGATAGAGTGAGGCTGGCAGCTCCATTTTCCACTTAAAATTGAGTTCATCTCATTTTAGTTAACAGTAATTATCTATTAAAAATTTTAGAAAATGATTACTTAAAACACTCTTTGATAACCCATTATTTATTTTATTTTTTTAAAAAAAACTATGATTTCTTGTACTAATGAGTGTTTACTAAAATGAGATGAACTCATTTTTTTTCAGGGGGCAACCAAACAAAGCATAAGAAAACATTACAAAAAGATTAGAGAGTTGCCCCCGACTGGGCCAAGTTGAGACTAGGCAAATCAGGCAGAGTTGCCTAGTCTTAAACACCTGATCAACTGTTCAACTCCTATGACCACACATGGCATACATGTACGCCATCCTTAATCATACAGATAGAGGGGCCTAATGTGGACACGCATGGTTCAAGAATGTCACTGAAACAAAGGATTCTAGTTGTTTGATTGGCAGCTACCAAGTAGGCTGAAAATTGAAAATTAGTGGTCCACATTTAACCCACAAAATATCCATTAGTCACACGTTAAGATTGTTCACTGGTTATTCTTTTAAGGCCATGATCCAATCTATGTGCTCCGCGATTTAAATGGTTTGGATTGAGGTAAATGTGAGACAGTACTTCTAGGATCTGCGGCTCAAAATAGAGGGCACCTGAGCTCCATTTGGGCCCACATGTAGAGATGGACCAATGATAGGATCTGTCCATATTTTGGTAGCTGAGTTGGATGGGCTGCAGTAAAAAGACTAGAGCAGAAGTAACAAGTGTGGCATAAGAATTGCATAGTTCATTGAGGACTGCTGAACAGGAAAAAGGTTCTATGGCTTACATTCAATTCAAAAATCAATGATGTCTAGTATACTTTTTATGTAATTATTGGCCCACGTCCCATCCAAATTATTATTGAAAAGGTGGACGGTTCCAATTTTGCAACCATCTCTACACGTGCACCATAGGGAGTCACATGTGCTAGCATGCTCAGTAATGAACAACGGTAAGATTTTTAAAATCTCACAGTATATCCGCAAAAATTAAACCAAATTACATGTTCATGTTAATATTGCAATTTTATGGTGGGGTTTTGATGTAGAGTGAATCACAGACGTATTATTGGCATAGATGGAACAAAAGAAGTCCGAATGGACGTGGACATAGTTCGTCAAATATGGACCCAATCTTATGTAGAGTATTATGTAACTGGTCTTAGGTGCATCCGCATTGAAGAAATTAATTCTGCATAGAAAAAAATAGCCCAGTAAAGTTCGAACCATAAATTGGTCATAACTTTTTATCTGAATAATGTCACGGGACGCACGAGTTATACGAGTTACGACCTATGAATTTTGACTGGAATAGGGCATCCGGGCCAACCGTCCTCATAAGCGAATCGCATTGCTCCGTTTTACAACAAAATGACTCATTCCTATTCAAAATTTTGGTTTTACGAATAACTTATTAATTTAGTAAGTTTTAGATTGGACGTATCTTTTTAGCTTTAAAATTTTAGTATTTGATATCTTCTTAAGATTTGCTTCTTATCCTGCTAGAAATCATCTAACAAAATTAAAATAAGACTTTCTATTTTTACTAAAGTTTACTATTTCGAATAAGTTCCAATTTAATCGCATTAGAACTCTTGATTAGGGTTTTTTTTTTCTTTATAAGTGATGTAATCAAAGATCTAAAGATTATTATCAATTATTAAAGAGACAATGTTGTATGGACGCCTATATTTTGGTTGAATTCCAAAAAAAAAACATCTTACTTTTAAACTCTTTCATAAAACCCGCCTAAGGTTTCTACCGTTGGCCAAAAAAAGGCTTACTATCTTATATAGTTATGTATGGTATACTATATTTTTTAAAAGACAATTTTACCCTCTAAACAAAAATAAAAAGACCTCTCCTCCAACGCACAGAGCTCACAAGTTGCAAGCCTTCTCCCTCGATTTCTCTTGGGGCCGTGATTTCTGTGAGTAATCCTCCTCGTCCATCCATTTTGCAAGCTCATTTTAGGACATACGACCAAACATGAGCTGAATTCAAGACTTAAGTGGGCTATAGGAGTGGGAAAACTAGGAAAAGAAATGCCTACCTTTGAAACCTTCCTAGGCTTCACCTTTATGTTTATATGCCATCCAAATTGTTTATAAGGTCATTACTGCGGAGTGATGAACTGAAATCACCAAAAACCTTATATTGATACAAAACTTTTGTGGCCATATAATTTAACGGTGTTCGTTTAATCCCAGCTATTTCATCTCGTGTGACCCACTTCAATCTTGAATCAGACTCATTTTTTATCTTATATCCTAAAATAAACTCGCAATTTTATCTTATATCCTAAAATGAACTCGCAAAAAATATGAACGAGATAGATTTCTCACAAAGATCATGGTGGGCCCCACCTAGCTTTCCTGCCCGGAACGGTGAGACCCCGAATTGGCCTAGGTGGGTGGGACCCCTGACTATGGGGCCCACTGTGATGTATATGACTACATTCACACCGTAGATCCATATTGAAAGCTCCCTTTAGGACATAATCCAAAAAATGAAGCACTTCCAAATCTCATATAGACCATAATACAGGAAACCATGGTGATTGACCATTAAAAACTTCTTGTGGGCCACAAAAGCTTTGGATATGATGATATTTGTGTGGTCTCTTCATCTAGGTGTTTGTGACCTTATCAATAGGTTGGATGGCAGATTAACATTCTTGTGGAATCTATGAAGTTTTTAATGGTGGGGATTCAATCATGGCTATTTCCTTAGTGTGGTCTACCTAAGATTTGACTCAGCTTCATTTTTGTGATCATGCCTTCAAATGATCTTTCAAAATGGTTGAACCGTGTGGATTTAAGGCACATGCATCATTGTGAGCCCCACAGTCAGGGTCCCACCCTCCTGGATCCAAGGTCTCACCTAATCCGCTCTGAAATCTGCATCCAGGACGCGATTTGGAAAATAGGATTGCGTACGGAGTTACTCTGTACGCTTTTATCGAGTAAACTTTGTTGGGCCCATCATGAATGTATGTGGTCTATCCAGACCATTATCCCTTTTTCCAGATCATTTTAGTGGTTGGGACAAAAATTGAAGTATATCCAACACTCAAGGGGACCACACCATAGGAAACAGTGGGAATAATGATTTCCACCGTTAAAACCTTCCTAGGGCCCACAGTGATGTTTATTTGTCATCTAACTTGTTCATAAGATCATAAGGACATGGATGAAGGGAAAACAAAAATATCAGCTTGATCCAAAACTCCTGAGGCCCCCAATGATTTTTTAATGGTAGACATTCAATCCACATTGTTTTATGTGGTGTGGTTCACTTGAGTTTTGGATATACTTCATTTTTTGAATGAAGCCCTAAATTTATCTATTAAAATGAATGGACGGAGTAACATAAATAATGGTGGGCCCCGCATAGTTTACTTAGTTCACAATTCGCTTACCGATTTTGCTAGTGACGCTGCCAAGTAGGGAGTGGATTGCATGTGACCCCGGGCTCAGAGAAGGTCGTGTGGGGTCCACAGAGATGTGCATGCATGATAAATCCACTCTATCCATCTATTTTGAAAGACAACAATAGGACAATATTCTAAAAGTCAGGCAGATCCACAACTTAGGTGGGCCATACAACAAAACAGCGAGAACAATAACGTACACCATTAAAACCTTCCTAGAGTTAACCATGACATTTATATGCCATCCAAACCGTTCATACAATTATTACCACTCAAATAGATTGTAGAAACAAATATCATCCTGATACAAAACTTTTGTCACCGCCAAGCATTCAATCACCAGTATTTCCTATGCTATGGTCTACTAATAATTGGATTTGCTTCGTTTTTAGAAAAATGGGAGAACGGAGTGGATACAGAATACATATATCAAGGTTGGCCCCACGGTAAGGGCCGAAACATATTGGTGAGTCTAGGGTCTCACCTAATCCGCTCTCTGGTTCCGGGACTCCTTCAACACTACCTTCCTATTCAAAAGTTGTGGGCCTCATCATGATGTATGTGATACATCAACTCCGTCCATCCATTTTACGAGGTTATTTTAGGGCATGGGCCTAACTATGAGGTAGATCCAAATCTCAAGTGAACCACACTATAGAAAATAAAAGGGAGTGAACGTCTACCCTTGATAACTTCTTGGGGCTAAACACTATAGATGGAAAAAGAGAATTATAGTAGGCCCTTAATTTAGGTCCAAGTTACCTAATTAACCGATTAGATGTCATAAAAAGAATTATAGTAGGCCTTAGCATTTTTTAATAGTAGTATTTAGTTCCCACTTTTAACTCTTGTGAGTCCACTTGAGATTTGCATCTTTTTCATTTTGGGGCTTATACCTTGAAATTATAATCCATGAAGGATAGACGGAGTGGATTAAACAAACGCATCATTGTTGGGGTCCATGGTGTAGTTGATGATTAGAGTAGATTCGGGCACCATGCACAGGAAAAAAAAAAAGGTAGAAAGGGCGTAAAACGTCATTTTAGAATATAATAGACGAAATATATATTAATACTCAGGCACAAAAAATGTCAAATGTCGATGAACACTTCTAAGGGTGTAGGTTTACGAAAACTAATCCTAATTAATTAAGGGGTTCTTAAGGTTTTCACGGCTAAGGGGACTAGGGTGGTGTCGAATCTGAAGTGCAGGAACCACAAGAACTCCCAAAATTCTCTCTCAAACCAAACATTGGTTCCTCTCAAAATTTGATAGGTAAGCTATAGGTTAGTGAGGATCAACCCTAATTTTTCTCAGATCAAGATTATTACGGTAACATATGTTTCTACCTTAGTCAAGTCTGAAAATACAGCAGTTCAGCAGAATTTTATGTAGAATTTTCTCTACAGCCAGGATTTTCGTGATTTATCTATTCATCGGATTACCCTGGAATTTAATGGGGGTGTTGAGGAATAATTTTGGAGTCTCTAGAAAAATTGAAGAAAATCTACTAAGTCTAAAAGTATTATTTCTAATGGTGGTACTACTGCTGGGGTATGGAAATCTGGTCTAACCGTAAAAACTCAAGATAAAATAGCTAACCGTATAACTTTAGAGAGATAACTAACACAATTCAACGACTAGCTAAGAAAATATGGGAAATGGATGAGAGCCCCAATTGACAAAAAAAAAAAAAGTGGGAATGCTCTTCCCAAAAACCCTAAAATTTTTAGATGTGTATGTTTATTGGCTACCCTAACAATCTTAAGGGCGCCTAAGTGTGGGTTTCCACGTTCATAACATTACATATAACCATTCATGGACATTCCTAGGTTGATTTGTTACTAGTTTCAAGGGCCTAAGTTCTAGGATGAATTCATTATGCGATGGGTTGGGCTTCACGTCCAGAGGTCCCGCTTACACTCTGATATTAACTATAACGCCCCAAAATTTTGGCTCTTATGGACAACACGATGGGCTAAGTTTTCGGGTGTTAACTAGAATGTGTTAAGGACATATTTTCATACATGCATCTTTATTTTCTATATTCATGGCATTCATAGCATAATGACGAAAATTAAGGTTCTCATTTCATGTTTTTCTACTCTACGTTATCAACCATGAGAGACTTAATTTGATTTACATGAAAATAAATCTATTCTATAAAAATAAAAACAATAAACATAATTCATCTTCAAGCTGATATGGCTTCATCGTCCGTCATTGACCGCCATGAAACTTCATACTCTCCAACCTTTAAGTCGGGGTCATCTAATGGATCGTTACCTACAACAATTTGGTGGTGTTTTAAAACACTATCCCAGAAGGGAGTGAGATGCTTATAATCAACTTAGTGAGGGTTATCCCTTAAGATTAGCACAATAATATCCAAACATAATAATCATACCAAATTAAAACATATATGTGAAAATCTTAATTAATGCGATGCATGATATACATGCTCTGACTAAGGCACCCTAACTAAATGAGAAGGAACTCATTCTACTCTTCTCATTAGCCACTAGTCACCAGAGGTTCTGGCTAGAACAGGACTTATTTCACTCTTCTCACTCTCCAAAACCCAACTAGTGAAATGGTCTTATGCACGCTTTCACTAGATAGCAAGAGAAACAGCCTTATGCACACCTTCTCTAACGCCTGAGGGGCTAACCCACCAAGTTAGGTATAGTGAATGCATGATTAGTTTCACCTTTAATTAAGTTTAGCATTTAGCTAATTAAATGATGTTTACGGCTAATGATCACTCCCTACCCCAATCAGTTCAAGGAAGCTCAAGGTCACTATGGGGGCTCGTCACCCAGCATAGGCTGACAGCTCAGGCTTAGTGTCCCATACCACCAACCTTGGCTCACGAAACTTCTCACGTACTTTCATCAATTTCATTCTTCAATGGATCCAGCACAGGTAACGTATCAACAAGGGTCCGTTGGCACGTATCCAACAATGCACACGATAGTGCCAACTCAACATCATAGCATATACAATCAACAACACATACACGGTAATGCCAACACTAAATACTCAACGTAAAGGCATATTCATTCAATGATATACATGGTAATGCCGACTCTTACTACAAAACAATAAGGCATATTTATCTAAAAATACCCACATTGTAATGCCAACATAATAAGGCTTCGTACGGCATCATCTCTTTACATCAAACGGTTACATTAGTATGGGGTTAAGGGATGTTCATTAACATAACATCCATATATAAAATTCCGTAACACACCTCATGATACACATCATATTCATCATAAGCATATAAGAGTCATAAAATTAAGCATAAGTTGCACATGGTTCTTACATAAACATGTATATAAGCATGATTTCTCTCCCAAACACATAACATGATTTCTCTCCCAAACACATAACACAGTTCATGGTCCGTACAAATCAAAAGTTCGACATAAGCACATCAATGATTCTCATACAAACTCATCATTACAAGGAAGATTTCAAAAATCATGTATTTCAAACAATCATACAACAAAGCCTTAGTTTTTAAACATAAAATCGATAAGAATTTGATATTATTATAACTAAGCTTAAAGGAAATCCTCACCTTGGAGATTGAATGATTCGGGACGTTGTTAGCATCGTGTACTACTCCTTAGGTTCAACATACACCTAACAAGTTTAATGAGATTCGAGCGATTAGAGTATGGTATAATCGGGTTTTACGGGTTATATTGATTTAGGGTCGAATCTAGTCTTAGGATTAGGATTTGGGTTAACATTAGAAGATAAAAATCATTGCTTTAGATGACCTACCTTTTTCGGCAGTGAGGCGACTCAAGAACTCAGCCGAGTCGATTCGGTTCGACTCGATCCTCCTCTCTCTCTCTCTTTCATTCCTTTCTTCTTCTACTCCTCTTTTCTCCTTCTCCTTCTTCTTTCTCCTTTCCCTAGATCTGGAACGAGGTGTAGTGGTAGCAACAGCCGGGTATGAGATCTCCTCCATACGACTCTCTCTCTCTCTTTCTCTCTCTCTCTCTCAAGTTCTCTCTACAGAACTCTCTCTCTCTACACGAATTGACCTTTGAGGAGAGTGGGTGCGACGGTCAGGTTTTGTAGCCGGTGGCGAGAATCCTGATTTAACTAGGAAAGGGTAACGACTTGATTTGTGGGGTTACTCACGTATGGGCATCATTGGGATGGTAAGTGGTGTCAATTTGAAGCTTTATATGAAATTTGGACCATTCATGCCAAGCCTAAGGCAAAGATCTCGTCGTTCTTGGTCTTTCTAGAGTTTGAAACGGAGGTTCGGAGCGGACTATAGGATCAATGGAGGGTCAAAAGATTTGAATGGATGGAGCTTAGCTAGGATACAGACCTGATGGAGGGGTTGGATGTAGGATACGGGGCCCACCTGATAGACGGTGAAGGGCGCATGCCGTGTACGGAACCCACGGCTCTCGCGCAGGCTCCACAGGTGGGGTCCATGATGATGGATCAGAGACATTCGCTCCATCCATCAAGTTGGCCCTACGATTTTAGGCGTTGACAAGAAAAATAGAACAGATCCAAGCTACTAAGGTGGGCCGTTTATTTGCTGATTTCTGATTTGACTATTTGTAGGATGATCAGAGGGCTGAAGTTTTGTATGAAAATGATCATTAAAAACTATGATACTTAAAAATGGCAGTTTAACTTAAGTTTAATTAATGTCATTTTCGTAATTATCTGAAAACTGTGAGATTTTCAAAATTCGGTCTTTCTACGACATTTATGAGATTATTCTAAAAAACTTTTGTAAAGGGTCCTCTATTGGATCTCCTACGGATGGTCCGTTGTTTTTAAAATAAGATAAATGCTCGATAATTAATTTAAAAAATTCAAAATAAATTTTCAAAAATTCTCAGATAAATCCCGAAAACTCAAGGTGTTGCAACAATATCGTTAGATTTCTAAGTATTTATATCCAGATAGTTTATTGTTGATTTTTAATAATATAAAATGTTCAACAAAAAAAAGAAGAATTTTTACAATTGCTATTACAGGAACAACTTCCTAAAGTCATGTAATGGTACTTGTGTGGATATTAAAGAGCTATTTCTTCCCATTTTGTAATTTTTTAGAACTTCACTAATAAGAGTAGAGATACCAAAATCAAAATTATTTTTCTCAGTGAGACATCCTCTTCAACTCATCAAATTGTATTCTCTGATTATAATCAGAGAGCATGAGATTCTAAGAGACAACTCATCAAATTGCATTCTTTAAATATAACTAGAAATCATGAGATTGTAAGAGACAAGATTTGGTTTGGGAATTTCATCAAACAAGTTGAGAGTGTTAACCATTGCAGTAGATTTACAGTAGCAATCAGTGAGCGAGTTGGCAACCAAGAGGTCGGATTGAAGGAGGGGTGTCTTAATTATCTTAAAGAAAAAACCAAGCTCAGCCTAAGTAGAATCAATCTGCCCAATCTCACCACCTCATAGTCCTAAGTAAAATCACATCTAGAAATATCCAAACAAGCTCAACCTAATCCAATCCCTTTCCAAAATAATTAGATTTATATATGAGAAACAGAAACCGACATTATAAACAAGCACCGGATCTACAAAAAAATATCAAGGAAGAATATCATAGATCTTATTGATATTAAAGTGTCCTTTTACTAAGGAAAACTTTCCTCGATAAACATGATAATTACCAACGAAATTTGAATTTCATTGGAATTTGTCACTTTTACCAAGGAAAATATTCCTTGGCATAAGCGAAGCAGTATTTACCCAAGAAATTCGAATTTCATTAGGAAAAGTGTATTATTGAATTTCCTTGGTAAAATTTTTCTACGTAAAGGTCATTTTTCTTATAATGATTCTACTATCACCGTTAGTCAAAAAGTGGTTTTTATCACTTTTCAAAACCTTAAGCGGATTTTAGGAAAGAGTTTAAAAGTAGCATTTTCTTTGAAATTCAACCAAAACATAGGCGGTCATGTGGCATTGTCTCATTAATAAATTTTTTGAAACTCCTTTTCTTTCTTTTAGATTCAAGGTTTTGCACACCAGAGGTAGATGGTACGTAGTCTTCCTCATCACGCCTTTCCTTGTGCCAGTTTTCATAAATGCTTGTTATTTCATCACATACGTGCATTTTAATAT
The DNA here is from genome assembly GCA_003013855.2 of Liriodendron chinense. NCBI lineage: Eukaryota > Viridiplantae > Streptophyta > Magnoliopsida > Magnoliales > Magnoliaceae > Liriodendron > Liriodendron chinense. The sequence continues at coordinate 12,809,180 of ML058513.1, forward strand.
TTTAAAATCATTTATTAGTTTGTAATTATGAATATTTTTCAAGTTTTTATTTCATCAAGATTTTCTTGATGATATTACAAGAAAAACCTCTAAATTTGAAAAATATCTCAAGTTTGAAACTGAGACATGGATATTAGTCACTAATGCTAACCCATGAACTCGTGTTATAAGTACATGTGAAGAGTTCGTTTCGCCTCCACAGGATCTAGTGTGTTAACCCATATGCTGAAATGATCCGGTGATGATTAATCTTAATTGTTCATATTCTCATTAGTACAGTAAATTAGCAATTTTCCCGTGATTGCATTTCATGGGGAGCATAACCTCTAATTTTAGAGCCAAACAAAAGCTATAGAAATTTTTCTTTTCATTGTTCCAAGTTCATAAATGGATGGTCAAAATAACCCATTCAGCGGCCAGTCTGTTGGGAAAGCCAGCAGCGGAAGCGGAACACCGAACGCGTGAAGTAATGCGGAATCAAACAAGTAAACAAGATGAAATCAATCACACACAAGCATTCACCACAAGAGACTCCGAATTTACGTGGAAAAACCCCTCAACAGGTAAAAAACCACGGCATAAAACGATCCACTATAAATTAAACAGAAGATTACAAAGATGACAGCCCACAAGCAAGGAAAATAGAGAAAACCCAAGCTTTCTCTCTCTCTCTCTCTCTCTCTCTCTCTCTCTCTCACAACTCTCTCCCCTCTTCCTAGTAAGAATAAGAAACCTTGGACACCTTAGGATACTAATCTAGGATGGATTACAACTCCTTAAATAAGCAGAAATTCGAAAATAGAAACACCTTGCGCAGTACTGCGGACTACGCAAGGAATCCGCGCGCACAGCCAACCGGTCGCACCTTGCACAGAGACCGGTCCAGGGAGAATACATCAACACTTCCTCACAGCCGATCGATCGCTCGACCGGTTGGAGCCCCCCTCAAACCGGTCTCACGATCGGTCTAGGGCCACACAAAACTATCCAGTGTCCTTCATGCATCTGGGCTGCAACGCATAGACCAGTTGCCCAACCGGTCTGAGCACCCAATCCGTGCATATGTTCGAAGGCTCTTCAACAATCTCCACTGAGGCTTCGAACGTCGAATTAACACATCATCGCAACGTCATCTCATCTTCAATCATAGCTCCACCGCTTCTCGTGCCACCATCGACCATATCCTTGCAAATTCACACCCTTTATCGCCCTTCTCATGTGGCCCTTGGGCACTTGCCACATACGAGCAACCGTGGATCTCACTGCCTCTCTCGCAACTCCACCGTGAATTATGCTCCCAATCAACATGTAAAGATGGCCACACCTCCGTGCCTTCATACACATGAGTGCCCCCTTCATCACTTCACAACAAGGATCGCGGTCGATAAACACGCACCCTTTCGCCTCGAGTGCACCAAGAGAAATCACATTCATCTTCATCTTGGGAACGTGCTTCACATCTTCCAGGACTCGTTCGACCCCATCGAACATCCTGATGCGCACAGTACCAATATCTACAACCTTATGAGCGACTCCATCGCCCACAAACACCGATTCTCCACTATACTTCCTGTATGTCATGAATGAATTTCGGTCAGGACAAACGTGACATGAAGCCCCTAAATCAAGGATACACTCACTACTGTGAGATACCTTGCCAGAAACAGTCAGAACTTCAGACAGATCGCCACCGTCCTCTACGGTATTGGCTCCCTCTCCAGAAGAATTTCCAAACCTTTCTTGCTTCATCCTGGGACTCCGACAATCCCCTCTCATGTGGCCCTCCTGGCCACAATTCCAGCACTTCACCTTAGCCTTACCTTTTCCCTTGGCCTTAGATTCCGATTTCGAGTATCCTCCATGCTTAGAACTTCTTCCCCTCATAACTAGTGCCTCTGAGGAATAACGGGAAGCCACGTCACCGCTTTTCTTTCTCATCGCCTTCGACTGGAGGATTGAGATAACAGTCTCGACGCTTATGGTTTCCCTCCCTGCGCACACAGAGTCCCTGAACGACTCATGTGAATCTGGAAGAGAATTCAACAGGATGAATGCTTGATACTCATCCTTCATCGGTTCATCGATCTCCACCAACTTGCAAACCAACCTATTGAACGTGCTCAGGTGGTCCTCTACCTCAGTTCCCTCAGCCATCCTCAAGGTGAACAACTGCATCAACACGTACATGCGATTCTCTAGAGATTTCTTGGCATAAACCTTCTCTAGCTTCGCCATCGTTTCAGCTGCAGTCTTCTCCTTCATGACATGATAGATAACATTATCCGTAAGGTTTAACAGGATTGAGGTTCTAGCCTTCATGTCGAGCCTCGTCCACTCATCGTCTTTCATAGCCTCGGGTCGCTTTCCAAGAGCATCATCAAGTCCTTACTGAACTAGGAAGGATTCAACCTTCACCTTCCATAGCTCAAAATTATTTTTCCTAGAGAACTTCTCTACCTCGAACCTTACGCCCGATCCCATCTTCTCGTCTCAGATTCAAATCTACTCTGTTATAGGCAAAATGATGGAGATAAGATTTCACGCGGAAATGCCCATAACGTCCATTCGACTCTCGAGATTATATGATCGAGAGTCGAATGTTGGATAGGTACGAGACGTCCATTCGACTCTCGAGATCACCTGATCAAGAGTCACAGATTGAAAAATACGGAGCAGCTATTCGCAAGTCCCGAGTCTTCATAACCGATAGTCAAATACGGCAAAGCTCGATCCGCGAGCAGACCTTCTCACAAGTCGTTGAAAGACATTACACCCAAAATATGTACTTGGACTCGCGACCACATTTTAACCTGCGAGCAACTTTACTATGGACGTCTCCTTCCTTTTCGGAGGCCTTGACTCCAACTATGGCTTCCGGCCGGATCCAGCCGGATTTCAAGGGATTACCATCTAGGGGCGCGATTGTTGGAATAAGTCATTGGGTTGGATCTGACTAAAAAGATAGGATCTTATCCCACGAAATCAGCGGATTCTCAGTATCGTATGCGACATCAATGGGATTTCGACATCTCACGTAACAGATTGGATTGCTTCAGATCTATATAAGGGGGTGGCTCCATTGAGAGCAGGTACGTACGCATCATTCAATCTTGGTCCCGTTTTGCTTGGCTTCTCTTCTGTGGCCTAACTTAAGCGTCGGAGGGCTAACGGCTGGTCCCCAGCCACCCTTATTCGCTGTCTTGCTTCAGGTCTGGTGGTGGAAATCCCTGCTGGAGCAAAGGAGAAGAGCCGGAGGATCTCGTTACAAAAACTGACATTAACAGTCTGGCGCCGTCTGTGGGAACGACTTGATCATCAAAATCAATCGTGTTAACTATCGATCAAAATCCTTCGGTGATGCCTCCTAAAAAGACAGTTCATCCTTCAACTTCGAGGCAGGCACCACCTCCGCCCGGTGAGACGGAATCCGCACCTGCCCTCCCACCTGTTCCGACGGATATCCCTCAAGGAGCCCCAAATATGCCATCAACAAATCCATTATTGGAGGCCTCTGGAAATCAGGATGATGTCCTACGATTCCTCGGGAACACTCTCCTAACTCTAAACACCGGAGTTCAGGCACTGTCAAATCGACTTGATCAGCACTTCCCTGAACCGCAAAGACAACCCTCCGAAGGGTTACCACCGTCACCCATACCAGTTGCTTCCAGACATTCTATGGATGAACCACAGGTACCACCACTTGGCGGCCATCCCCCTGTGCCGTCTCCACATTCTATACATTCCAGTTCGTCTCGACAACCTCAACCGCAAGGCTCCACCGCCGAAACGTCTAGCTATACCTTGCCATGGGAAGGAGATCTCATAAGAATCCAAGACCGTTTTGATATCATGGAGCAGAAATACCAGGCAAATCGGCCATCTGCTGTCATGGCGACAATACATCAATCTGAATCTCCCTTCACAAGCGAGGTCATGGAAGCCCCGTTGCCCAGAAAGTATCGAACGCCTGTTATCGCTCCGTATACAGGCATTGGCGATCCTCTGGAACATCTGGAAACATATAGGTCCCTCATGGAGTTGGAGGGACATGGTTCAGAAATCATGTGTAGGGCATTTCCCCTTACATTGAAGGAAGCGGCTCGTACGTGGTTTCGGGGGTTAAAGCCACTTTCCATCAGTTCTTTTTCTCAATTATCGGAGATATTTCTTTCTCAATTCATGGGAAGTATTCGCATTAAAAAGCCAGCCTCCCATCTGATGAATCTGAAACAGCAACATGGGGAGACAATAAAAGAGTTCACAGTACGGTTCACTGTTGAAGCCGTTCAAACTGAGGGTTACACTGAAGAAAAGGGTCTCACAGCCCTCATTGCTGGAATAACGAGCGAGAAATTTAGGTTTGCTTTAAATAAGAGCCCGCCGAAAACTATGGCGGAATTCCAAGCTAAAGCTCAGAAATACATCAATGCAGAAGAAGTCGCATTGACACGCCATGGAGTACAAAGTAAGAAACGCAAGCCAGAAGGAACCTCTACAGATAAAAAATACCATCGCGATCAGCGCGATCGTTCTCCCAGGAAGCCTTACTCTGGTAAATATCATAATTACACTCCTCTTAATCGGTCTCCTGAAAAGGTTTTAATGGAGATAAAACACAAGCCATATGTGAAGTGGCCTGCAAAGATTAAATCCGATCCCGAGAAGAGAGATAAGAGTAAGTTCTGTTACTTCCACAAAGATCACGGGCATAGGACCCAGGACTGTATTTCTCTACGAGACCATATCGAAGCCCTTATTCGAAAAGGCCATCTCCAGGATTATGTTGCTCGTAAGAATCGGTCACCAGAAAGGGCGAAGACCTCATCTCGCCAAAAGGAACCGTCTCATCATCAAACCGACCAAGAGGATGCTGAGCCCACAGGAGAAATTCGCACTATCGTCGGGGGTCCAGCTTGCGGGGGTGACTCTCAAGCTTCAAGAAAGGCATACGCCCGAAAGGCGTCCAAAGAACCCCAGCAGATCTATTGGCTGGAACAAACGTCCAACTCATCGAAGGCTAGCCATCCCCCAATTTCTTTCACCCTCGAAGATGCAGCGGGAATTCATTTCCCTCATGAAGATTCCATCGTAGTCACACTGAAGGTATCAAATTATCTGACTCATCGAATTATGGTGGATACAGGTAGCTCGGCCGATATTCTGTATTTGGAGGCTTTCGACAAGATGGCACTTGCCAGAAACCTCCTCAAGCCAGTATCGACCCCTCTTGTCGGCTTTGGAGGAGAAGTGGTAACACCTGAAGGAAGTATCGATCTCCCAGTCACCTTTGGGGAGAGTCCAGCGAAGACCACCGTCTTCGTAAACTTCCTCGTCGTGGATCGAAAATCAGCATATAACGCCATCTTGGGGAGACCGTCTCTAACTAAGGTTGGAGCGGCCTTGCACCCTTCATATTTATGTGTTAAATTTCCGACCCCAAATGGCATAGGGGTCGTGCGAGGAAGTCAGCAGGAGGCACGGTCCTGTTACCAGATAGCCCTCCAAGATCGAAAGAAGGCTCAAGCGACACCTGTCATGGAAATAGTTCAAGGTTCATCCGACGTTCTCGCCACCGCGTTGGATCCAAGGGAAAATGCTCTGAAATCAGGAACTCCAGGGGAGGAAACAGTGGCGATCCGCTTGACCGAAGACGACCAGTCTAAGATCGTGTACATCGGTTCCTCCTTAAACAGTATCCACCGCGAAGATTTGATCCGTTTCCTCACTGAATACCAGGACGTGTTTGCTTGGTCTCATAAAGATATGCCGGGCATCGATCCTGATGTCATCGTACATCGTCTCAACATTGACCCGAAGCATAAACCCGTACATCAGCGTCGACGTGCCTTTACTGCAGAAAGACAAATGGCGATCAAAACTGAAGTTGAAAAGCTGCTCGCGGCAAATTTCATAAAAGAAGTTGACTACCCACAATGGGTCGCCAACGTAGTTCTCGTCCGGAAAGCTAATGGCAAATGGAGGATGTGCGTCGACTATTCAGACTTAAACAAAGCATGTCCCAAAGATAGCTTCCCGACACCACGAATCGACCAGTTGGTCGACTCAACAGCTGGACATGCTCTCCTCAGTTTTATGGATGCTTATTCTGGTTACAACCAGATTATGATGCATCCACCTGATGGCCAGCATACTGCCTTCATCACAGATCGAGGACTATATTGCTACCAGGTAATGCCGTTTGGTCTAAAAAATGCAGGGGCCACTTATCAGCGTCTTGTCAACAAAATATTCGCTGCTCAAATCGGTAGGAATATGAAAGTATATGTTGACGATATGCTCGTGAAAAGCATCGATGAAGATGACCACATTCCTGATCTTCGAGAAGCCTTTGATCTGATGAGGAAGTATCAGATGAAATTAAATCCAGAAAAATGTGCGTGTTAATGTCAGTTTTTGTAACGAGATCCTCTGGCTCTTCTCCTTTGCTCCAGCAGGGATTTCCACCACCAGACCTGAAGCAAGACAGCGAATAAGGGTGGCTGGGGACCAGCCGTTAGCCCTCCGACGCTCAAGTTAGGCCACAGAAGAGAAGCCAAGCAAAACGGGACCAAGATTGAATGATGCGTACGTACCTGCTCTCAATGGAGCCACCCCCTTATATAGATCTGAAGCAATCCAATCTGTTACGTGAGATGTCGAAATCCCATTGATGTCGCATACGATACTGAGAATCCGCTGATTTCGTGGGATAAGATCCTATCTTTTTAGTCAGATCCAACCCAATGACTTATTCCAACAATCGCGCCCCTAGATGGTAATCCCTTGAAATCCGGCTGGATCCGGCCGGAAGCCATAGTTGGAGTCAAGGCCTCCGAAAAGGAAGGAGACGCCCGTAGTAAAGTTGCTCGCAGGTTAAAATGTGGTCGCGAGTCCAAGTACATATTTTGGGTGTAATGTCTTTCAACGACTTGTGAGAAGGTCTGCTCGCGGATCGAGCTTTGCCGTATTTGACTATCGGTTATGAAGACTCGGGACTTGCGAATAGCTGCTCCGTATTTTTCAATCTATGACTCTTGATCAGGTGATCTCGAGAGTCGAATGGACGTCCCGCACCTATCAAACATTCGACTCTCGATCAGCCAATCTCAAGAGTCGAATGGACGTCTCGTACCTATCCAACATTCGACTCTCGATCATATAATCTCGAGAGTCGAATGGACGTTATGGGCATTTCCGCGTGAAATCTTATCTCCATCATTTTGCCTATAACAGATGCCCCCCAAGTCCTTGCCGCCAAGAATTCTTAAGGAAAGGACTTAGCTCACTATCACACGAAACCGCTCGCTACCTTCATCGAGAACGGCACCCCTCATGATGGGCTGAAATTAATGAGCGCCAGCTTTCCGCAGCCTTTTCGCTGATGAAAAATGAAGGGGCGCTCGCCACGTGTTTGAGGAGTTAATGGGCGTGCCTGCTCGAGAGCTGTGTCCAACGAGGGACTGCCACGTGCCATCAGATACGGCGGAATGATTGCCTATAAATATACGGAGTCCGCCATTTCTTTGATTTTCTACAGAAGTTTATTCGAAAGAATCCTGCAACCCTTTCTTTCCATTCTTCCTCCTCTTCCGGTGCTCATTCTTTCTTTTCCCCGGTATACTTCCTTTTTCTTCTTCTTTTATTTTCATCTCCCCATGGCTGGGAACTCTGACGAGACTACTGTCCCCCTTGGTGATGCCACTCCGGAGTCCTCTGCCTCCAGCAGTGCAAGGGTTTCGGCGGGAAGATACACAGCAGCCGGATATCCTTCCGTTTTATCGGAGGACCGGCTGGCTGAGCTACGGGAGAGATACCAAATCCCTGATTCCGTAACTCTCCGCTTGCCCGGAGGTGGAGAAACACCCGACTCCCCCCCCCCCAGGATGCATAGCATTTTACGAGTACCAGCTCATCCTGGGGGTACGCCTTCCCCTCCATCCCTTTGTTCGCGATGTATTACGGTGTTACAAGATTGCCCCTGGGCAACTCATTGTGAACGGGTGGAGGGTGGTTTTGGGCTCCTTTGCCCTTTGGGCTCAGGCTGGCAACGGGGAACTCACGGCGGAGGAGTTCCTCCGTATGTTCCGTCTGAAGAAAGCTCCATCCAGCGAAGGCTGGTATTATTTATGTTACTGGCACCGGGATAACTTCGTGTTGGGTAAGCCCTCCTCGAACTATCCCGGCTGGAGGAAGCGGTGGTTCTATGCTTCCGGGAGCTGGGAGTCTGCCTCCTCCAGGGGTCCAGGAGTGACCCGGTTTTTCTGTGAAGGTAGACACAATCCCGTATTGTGCAGTTGTACTTAGAATAATTTTTAGGGTTTTGCTTCGTTTGACCATTATTTGTGCTCGCAGGTATCCCGGCATTGCGGAAACCGAATTTGAAGGGTGGGATCAACGAGAAGATCGTCAGAGTGTATAAGGTGCCTGTCGGAGATAGGCATATCGAGGCTTGCTTATCTCCTTCGCGACTTGCAGCAGCAGGCCTCATATCCAGAAGAGAAGTCGAAATGACGAAGGCTGGAGAGAAGAGAGGCCTACTGTCCCGTCTGAAGGGCACAGGTTCCAAAAGGCAGAAGAGAACCCCTGCCGAACCGTCTCAATCTTCCATCCGCGCGGGCAGCGATCAGCCTGCCCTTCCCGCGAGCATGGCGGGGGCCCCAGCTGGGCCTACTATCCCTTCATTGGTGGTCGCACCTGGGCCACCAGTGATCAACATTGCAGATAATTCCCCAGATGAGGTGGGGTCCAACTGCCCCCCAGCTGAAGAGGCTCGAGAGCAGGTAGAGCCTCAAGAGCCAACTCCTGCTCGGGAACTGGTCCCAGCTGCCGAGCAGGGACCTGCTCGCGAGTCCATGCCTCCACCTCGCGAGCAGGCCGGTTTGGTCGTTGCCCAACCGTCTGGGAGCGGGACGTACTCGATTCCACGCCACCTCCACCCTGTGTGTAAGTTCTTGTTCGAGAACGTCCCGCCTCACGCCTTCGGCTCTCTCCCCGAGCCAAGCCCTGAGAACCTTATCCTTGAAGCGGGGATGAGGACGGTTCAGCTAAGACTTCGTGAAGATCTGTTTCGACCTGTTGTTACGTTCCAGAAATCTTATATTTTTCATCTCTTTGCAGGGTTTGGATCTTATTCTGCGAACGAGGCGTGATATCGTTGCCGCCCGTCGCACGATAGAGGAGGCTGAGGGAAAGAGGACTGCCTTGGAGAAGGCAGTTCAAGGAAGAGATCAACTGCTCAAGGCTCGTGAGGCAGTGATCTTGAAGAGAGATGAGGAGAAAAAGATCCTCATCGAGAAGATCCAAGTCCTGACCGATAGGTATCAGGCCTTGGACTCAGACTACGTGAAGCTCACGGGTCTGAAGGAGAAGGCAGAGAGAGAGAGGGAGATCTTCCGACAGGACAAGATCTCATTAGAGGAGCAATTCGCGGGAGCCAGGTCGCAGCTCAAGGAGGCCTACGACAACCTGACTAGGGAGCGCACCGCTCTTGCGCAGCTTAAGGACGACTCGATCCACTGGGACGAGGAGAGAGTCGCCCTTGTAAAAATGCTCTCGGAGGAAGGTACTCGGGCAGTTTCTGAGTTTCGGACTTCGCAGCTGTATGACGATGAACGATATGAGTCATACGATGCTGGTCGAGACTTTGCACTAAGAGTAGTGCAACGAATGATCCCATCCTTCGATATGGGGGAATTCGGTCGAGTCGCGACCATCATAGCTGCAGAAGAGCAAGCTGCTGCCGAGAACGAGGTGACCGAAGCCACGCAGGCTGGAGGGGCTCCTGAAATGGGCCCTGAAGTCGAGAGCGTGGCTCCTCCAAGCGAAGGAGTTTGAAGAAGGGCAGGCACTTGTCAGATGCTCGCGAGATGAACCTGTTCAATGATGCGACGCGACCAGCTAGACGCTGAACGTCCTTCAGAGTCACTGGGGATTTCGTCTCTATCAGTGCTTTAATCTTTTCGGGATTCGCCTCAATTCCACGTTGGCCAACCATGAACCCAAGAAATTTCCCTGCAGATACTCCAAACGCACTGTTATAGGCAAAATGATGGAGATAAGATTTCACGCGGAAATGCCCATAACGTCCATTCGACTCTCGAGATTATATGATCGAGAGTCGAATGTTGGATAGGTACGAGACGTCCATTCGACTCTCGAGATTGGCTGATCGAGAGTCGAATGTTTGATAGGTGCGGGACGTCCATTCGACTCTCGAGATCACCTGATCAAGAGTCATAGATTGAAAAATACGGAGCAGCTATTCGCAAGTCCCGAGTCTTCATAACCGATAGTCAAATACGGCAAAGCTCGATCCGCGAGCAGACCTTCTCACAAGTCGTTGAAAGACATTACACCCAAAATATGTACTTGGACTCGCGACCACATTTTAACCTGCGAGCAACTTTACTACGGGCGTCTCCTTCCTTTTCGGAGGCCTTGACTCCAACTATGGCTTCCGGCCGGATCCAGCCGGATTTCAAGGGATTACCATCTAGGGGCGCGATTGTTGGAATAAGTCATTGGGTTGGATCTGACTAAAAAGATAGGATCTTATCCCACGAAATCAGCGGATTCTCAGTATCGTATGCGACATCAATGGGATTTTGACATCTCACGTAACAGATTGGATTGCTTCAGATCTATATAAGGGGGTGGCTCCATTGAGAGCAGGTACGTACGCATCATTCAATCTTGGTCCCGTTTTGCTTGGCTTCTCTTCTGTGGCCTAACTTGAGCGTCGGAGGGCTAACGGCTGGTCCCCAGCCACCCTTATTCGCTGTCTTGCTTCAGGTCTGGTGGTGGAAATCCCTGCTGGAGCAAAGGAGAAGAGCCGGAGGATCTCGTTACAAAAACTGACATTAACAGTCTGGCGCCGTCTGTGGGAACGACTTGATCATCAAAATCAATCGTGTTAACTATCGATCAAAATCCTTCGGTGATGCCTCCTAAAAAGACAGTTCATCCTTCAACTTCGAGGCAGGCACCACCTCCGCCCGGTGAGACGGAATCCGCACCTGCCCTCCCACCTGTTCCGACGGATATCCCTCAAGGAGCCCCAAATATGCCATCAACAAATCCATTATTGGAGGCCTCTGGAAATCAGGATGATGTCCTACGATTCCTCGGGAACACTCTCCTAACTCTAAACGCCGGAGTTCAGGCACTGTCAAATCGACTTGATCAGCACTTCCCTGAACCGCAAAGACAACCCTCCGAAGGGTTACCACCGCCACCCATACCAGTTGCTTCCAGACATTCTATGGATGAACCACAGGTCCCACCACTTGGCGGCCATCCCCCTGTGCCGTCTCCACATTCTATACATTCCAGTTCGTCTCGACAACCTCAACCGCAAGGCTCCACCGCCGAAACGTCTAGCTATACCTTGCCATGGGAAGGAGATCTCAAAAGAATCCAAGACCGTTTTGATATCATGGAGCAAAAATACCAGGCAAATCGGCCATCTGCTGTCATGGCGGCAATACATCAATCTGAATCTCCCTTCACAAGCGAGGTAATGGAAGCCCCGTTGCCCAGAAAGTATCGAACGCCTGTTATCGCTCCGTATACAGGCATTGGCGATCCTCTGGAACATCTGGAAACATATAGGTCCCTCATAGAGTTGGAGGGACATGGTTCAGAAATCATGTGTAGGGATTTTCCCCTTACATTGAAGGAAGCGGCTCGTACGTGGTTTCGGGGGTTAAAGCCACTTTCCATCAGTTCTTTTTCCCAATTATCGGAGATATTTCTTTCTCAATTCATGGGAAGTATTCGCATTAAAAAGCCAGCCTCCCATCTGATGAATCTGAAACAGCAACATGGGGAGACAATAAAAGAGTTCACAGTACGGTTCACTGTTGAAGCCGTTCAAACTGAGGGTTACACTGAAGAAAAGGGTCTCACAGCCCTCATTGCTGGAATAACGAGCGAGAAATTTAGGTTTGCTTTAGATAAGAGCCCGCCGAAAACTATGGCGGAATTTCAAGCTAAAGCTCAGAAATACATCAATGCAGAAGAAGTCGCATTGACACGCCATGGAGTACAAAGTAAGAAACGCAAGCCAGAAGGAACCTCTACAGATAAAAAATACCATCGCGATCAGCGCGATCGTTCTCCCAGGAAGCCTTACTCTGGTAAATATCATAATTACACTCCTCTTAATCGGTCTCCTGAAAAGGTTTTAATGGAGATAAAACACAAGCCATATGTGAAGTGGCCTGCAAAGATTAAATCCGATCCCGAGAAGAGAGATAAGAGTAAGTTCTGTTACTTCCACAAAGATCACGGGCATAGGACCCAGGACTGTATTTCTCTACGAGACCATATCGAAGCCCTTATTCGAAAAGGCCATCTCCAGGATTATGTTGCTCGTAAGAATCGGTCACCAGAAAGGGCGAAGACCTCATCTCGCCAAAAGGAACCGTCTCATCATCAAACCGACCAAGAGGATGCTGAGCCCACAGGAGAAATTCGCACTATCGTCGGGGGTCCAGCTTGCGGGGGTGACTCTCAAGCTTCAAGAAAGGCATACGCCCGAAAGGCGTCCAAAGTACCCCAGCAGATCTATTGGCTGGAACAAACGTCCAACTCATCGAAGGCTAGCCATCCCCCAATTTCTTTCACCCTCGAAGATGCAGCGGGAATTCATTTCCCTCATGAAGATTCCATCGTAGTCACACTGAAGGTATCAAATTATCTGACTCATCGAATTATGGTGGATACAGGTAGCTCGGCCGATATTCTGTATTTGGAGGCTTTCGACAAGATGGCACTTGCCAGAAACCTCCTCAAGCCAGTATCGACCCCTCTTGTCGGCTTTGGAGGAGAAGTGGTAACACCTGAAGGAAGTATCGATCTCCCAGTCACCTTTGGGGAGAGTCCAGCGAAGACCACCGTCTTCGTAAACTTCCTCGTCGTGGATCGAAAATCAGCATATAACGCCATCTTGGGGAGACCGTCTCTAACTAAGGTTGGAGCGGCCTTGCACCCTTCATATTTATGTGTTAAATTTCCGACCCCAAATGGCATAGGGGTCGTGCGAGGAAGTCAGCAGGAGGCACGGTCCTGTTACCAGATAGCCCTCCAAGATCGAAAGAAGGCTCAAGCGACACCTGTCATGGAAATAGTTCAAGGTTCATCCGACGTTCTCGCCACCGCGTTGGATCCAAGGGAAAATGCTCTGAAATCAGGAACTCCAGGGGAGGAAACAGTGGCGATCCGCTTGACCGAAGACGACCAGTCTAAGATCGTGTACATCGGTTCCTCCTTAAACAGTATCCACCGCGAAGATTTGATCCGTTTCCTCACTGAATACCAGGACGTGTTTGCTTGGTCTCATAAAGATATGCCGGGCATCGATCCTGATGTCATCGTACATCGTCTCAACATTGACCCGAAGCATAAACCCGTACATCAGCGTCGACGTGCCTTTACTGCAGAAAGACAAATGGCGATCAAAACTGAAGTTGAAAAGCTGCTCGCGGCAAATTTCATAAAAGAAGTTGACTACCCACAATGGGTCGCCAACGTAGTTCTCGTCCGGAAAGCTAATGGCAAATGGAGGATGTGCGTCGACTATTCAGACTTAAACAAAGCATGTCCCAAAGATAGCTTCCCGACACCACGAATCGACCAGTTGGTCGACTCAACAGCTGGACATGCTCTCCTCAGTTTTATGGATGCTTATTCTGGTTACAACCAGATTATGATGCATCCACCTGATGGCCAGCATACTGCCTTCATCACAGATCGAGGACTATATTGCTACCAGGTAATGCCGTTTGGTCTAAAAAATGCAGGGGCCACTTATCAGCGTCTTGTCAACAAAATATTCGCTGCTAAAATCGGTAGGAATATGGAAGTATATGTTGACGATATGCTCGTGAAAAGCATCGATGAAAATGACCACATTCCTGATCTTCGAGAAGCCTTTGATCTGATGAGGAAGTATCAGATGAAATTAAATCCAGAAAAATGTGCGTTTGGAGTATCTGCAGGGAAATTTCTTGGGTTCATGGTTGGCCAACGTGGAATTGAGGCGAATCCCGAAAAGATTAAAGCACTGATAGAGATGAAATCCCCAGTGACTCTGAAGGAAGTTCAGCGTCTAGCTGGTCGCGTCGCATCATTGAACAGGTTCATCTCGCGAGCATCTGACAAGTGCCTGCCCTTCTTCAAACTCCTTCGTGCAACGGCCAAGTCTGATTGGAGGTGGACACCTCAATGTGAAGAAGCTTTTCAACAACTGAAGCAATATATGAGCGCTCCCCCCATTTTATCTAAGCCTGTGGCACATGAGCAACTCATTCTTTATTTATCTGTGTCTTCCACGGCCGTTAGTGCCGCTTTAATAAGAGAAGATTCCGGGGTACAAAGGCCCGTTTATTATATCAGTCGAGCAATGGTTGATGCAGAAACTAGGTATTCTGATTTGGAGAAATTGGCCCTAGCCTTAATCACGGCAGCTCGAAAACTACGACCATACTTTCAAGCCCATGCTATTTTAGTACCAACAAATCATCCACTACGTCAAGTCCTTCAAAAGCCTGAGGCTTCCGGGCGCTTAACTAAATGGGCGGTCGAGATCAGCGAGCATGATATTTCATTCTGTCCTAGGACCGCAGTCAAGGGCTAGGCCGTGGCTGACTTCATCGCCGAATTTACATATTCTTCTGAAGATAGCGCCATGACCAGCGACCAGCCTTCTTGGTCGCTCTTTGTGGACGGGTCGTCACGGGCCAGTGGCAGTGGAGCGGGCCTGATTTTAGTGGCTCCAGACGGGTCGCATTTTCAATACGCTCTGCGTTTCGAATCACGCGTCTCCAATAATGAAGCAGAATATGAGGCCCTTATTGTTGGCCTCGAGCTAGCCGTTGTCCTCGCAGTCCAGAATTTGATAATTCATAGCGACTCCCAGCTCATTGTCAACCAAGTTCTTGGCGAATTCGAAACCAAAGAAGAAAGAATGGTCTTATACAAGTCTCGTGTCCTCATCCTGCTCGCCAAACTGAAGATTTACAAAATATTCCATATCCCTCGCGAGCAGAACCAACTGGCCGATTCCTTGGCAAAACTCGCTTCTGCACCAGAATCAGAACTATCACATTCGATCCCCATCGAGCACCGTCAACACTTGAGTATCGACCAAGTGACTCCCGAGCAAGTTATATCGGTACAATCGTCTCCATGCTGGATGGATCCTATCATCCTTTATCTCAGAGATGGATACCTACCAGAAAACAAGAAAGCTGCAAGACAAATTCAGCTTCGAGCTGCCAGGTACACCTTACAAGATGGAATCTTGTTGCGAAAAAGCTTCTCCTTGCCTTATTTGAGGTGTCTTCACCCAGAAGAAGCACATCGTGTTCTAGATGAAGTACACCAGGGGGCATGTGGTAATCATCCCAGGGGGCGATCTCTAGCATATAAAGCGATGAGGCAAGGATATTATTGGCCTACTATGAAAGCAGACGCCATAGAATTTTCTAAAAAATGCGACAAGTGTCAACGATATCAACCTATACCTCGTGTACCGTCTGAGCGGATGACCCCAGTCGACAGCCCTTGGCCTTTTGCTCAGTGGGGGATCGATATCATCGGTCCCTTACCTATGGGAAAGGGACAGAATAGGTTCGCGATCGTGGCGGTTGATTATTTCACCAAATGGGCCGAGGCAGAACCATTAGCCAAAATTACTGAAAAACAAACTACTAAGTTTATGTGGAGAAATATTATATGTCGCTTCGGACTTCCTCATACCATAATTACCGATAACGGAACGCAGTTCGACAACGCAGCCTTTGATGAATTTTGCGACAAATGGAAGATACGTAATCTCCGCACTTCTCCATATCATCCACAGGCGAATGGGCAGGTCGAGGCAGTGAATAAAATTATAAAGCATCATCTAAAGACCAAGCTAAGTGAATGTAAAGGGGTGTGGCCAGAACTTCTGCCAGAAGTGTTATGGGCCTATAGAACCACGGCTTGTACATCGACAGGTGAAACTCCTTTCTCCTTAGCATTTGGTATTGACGCAGTGGTACCAGTGGAAATTCAAGTGCCCTCATATCGGATCGAACAGTATGATCCCGCGAGCAATCAGGAAAATATCCGACTTCATCTCGATCTCTTGGAAGAGCGAAGAAATGCTTCCCAAGTACGAGTGGCGGCATATCAACAACGTATTGCTCGTTATCGGAATGCAAAGGTTCGACCTAGATCCTTCCAGTTCGGAGATTTGGTTCTAAGGCGAAATCTTGGAATTCCTGTTCGTTCATTGGATCCGAATTGGGAAGGCCCGTATCGGGTTATTAGGGTTGTGCGACCCGGTACTTATTATCTTGAAGACATGCAAGGGAAGCCTGTACGTCGCCCTTGGCACGTGGAGCATTTGCTAAGATACTACCCCTAGATTCGATGTAGTTTATCATAACATTTTATGAATAAAGTGACATATCTTTTGGCCGCTACTCCATTTATATGGACCGGAATAGCCCTGAAGAGTGCTTACACGTCCTCTTGGCCAATTGCCTACCTTTGGTAGGATTGAAATCATTACTAGTTGGTCGCTTCTCCATTCTCATGGACCTGAACAGCCCCGAAGAGAATGAATACCATCTCTTGACCAACCTTTTGCCCTTGGTAGAATCAAAATCTCAATCGATAGATCAGTCTATCTCAACGCGGACATGGTCTCACGACCCCCGGATTGAGTCTAATTCATTTTTTCATGAGTTAGTTACTCGCGATTGGTGAGAGGAGGAATCGCACTCCAAAATGCGAGCACCACAGCTCGTGCTCAAATTAGGGCAGCGAACGGGGTCACATCCTGATCGCGAGCAGCTTAGCTCATGCTCGAATTAAAGGGTCACATCTCTGACGAATCCATTTCAATCGCTTGGAATAAAAGGAAAATAAAAGGAAAATAAAAGGAAATCAATAAAAGGAAATCAATCGCTTGGAGGAGCCACGCTCTCGACTTCAGGGCCCATTTCAGGAGCCCCTCCAGCCTGCGTGGCTTCGGTCACCTCGTTCTCGGCAGCAGCTTGCTCTTCTGCAGCTATGATGGTCGCGACTCGACCGAATTCCCCCATATCGAAGGATGGGATCATTCGTTGCACTACTCTTAGTGCAAAGTCTCGACCAGCATCGTATGACTCATATCGTTCATCGTCATACAGCTGCGAAGTCCGGAACTCGGAAACTGCCCGAGTACCTTCCTCCGAGAGCATTTTTACAAGGGCGACTCTCTCCTCGTCCCAGTGGATCGAGTCGTCCTTAAGCTGCGCAAGAGCGGTGCGCTCCCTAGTCAGGTTGTCGTAGGTCTCCTTGAGCTGCGACCTGGCTCCCGCGAATTGCTCCTCTAATGAGATCTTGTCCTGTCGGAAGATCTCCCTCTCTCTCTCTGCCTTCTCCTTCAGACCCGTGAGCTTCACGTAGTCTGAGTCCAAGGCCTGATACCTGTCGGTCAGGACTTGGATCTTCTCGATGAGGATCTTTTTCTCCTCATCTCTCTTCAAGATCACTGCCTCACGAGCCTTGAGCAGTTGATCTCTTCCTTGAACTGCCTTCTCCAAGGCAGTCCTCTTTCCCTCAGCCTCCTCTATCGTGCGACGGGCGGCAACGATATCACGCCTCGTTCGCAGAATAAGATCCAAACCCTGCAAAGAGATGAAAAATATAAGATTTCTGGAACGTAACAACAGGTCGAAACAGATCTTCACGAAGTCTTAGCTGAACCGTCCTCATCCCCGCTTCAAGGATAAGGTTCTCAGGGCTTGGCTCGGGGAGAGAGCCGAAGGCGTGAGGCGGGACGTTCTCGAACAAGAACTTACACACAGGGTGGAGGTGGCGTGGAATCGAGTACGTCCCGCTCCCAGACGGTTGGGCAACGACCAAACCGGCCTGCTCGCGAGGTGGAGGCATGGACTCGCGAGCAGGTCCCTGCTCGGCAGCTGGGACCAGTTCCCGAGCAGGAGTTGGCTCTTGAGGCTCTACCTGCTCTCGAGCCTCTTCAGCTGGGGGGCAGCTGGACCCCACCCCATCTGGGGAATTATCTGCAATGTTGATCACTGGTGGCCCAGGTGCGACCACCAATGAAGGGATAGTAGGCCCAGCTGGGGCCCCCGCCATGCTCGCGGGAAGGGCAGGCTGATCGCTGCCCGCGCGGATGGAAGATTGAGACGGTTCGGCAGGGGTTCTCTTCTGCCTTTTGGAACCTGTGCCCTTCAGACGGGGCAGTAGGCCTCTCTTCTCTCCAGCCTTCGTCATTTCGACTTCTCTTCTGGATATGAGGCCTGCTGCTGCAAGTCGCGAAGGAGATAAGCAAGCCTCGATATGCCTATCTCCGACAGGCACCTTATACACTCTGACGATCTTCTCGTTGATCCCACCCTTCAAATTCGGTTTCCGCAATGCCGGGATACCTGCGAGCACAAATAATGGTCAAACGAAGCAAAACCCTAAAAATTATTCTAAGTACAACTGCACAATACGGGATTGTGTCTACCTTCACAGAAAAACCGGGTCACTCCTGGACCCCTGGAGGAGGCAGACTCCCAGCTCCCGGAAGCATAGAACCACCGCTTCCTCCAGCCGGGATAGTTCGAGGAGGGCTTACCCAACACGAAGTTATCCCGGTGCCAGTAACATAAATAATAATACCAGCCTTCGCTGGATGGAGCTTTCTTCAGACGGAACATACGGAGGAACTCCTCCGCCGTGAGTTCCCCGTTGCCAGCCTGAGCCCAAAGGGCAAAGGAGCCCAAAACCACCCTCCACCCGTTCACAATGAGTTACCCAGGGGCAATCTTGTAACACCGTAATACATCGCGAACAAAGGGCTGGAGGGGAAGGCGTACCCCCAGGATGAGCTGGTACTCGTAAAATGCTACGCATCCTGGGGGGGGAGTCGGGTGTTTCTCCACCTCCGGGCAAGCGGAGAGTTACGGAATCAGGGATTTGGTATCTCTCCCGTAGCTCAGCCAGCCGGTCCTCCGATAAAACGGAAGGATATCCGGCTGCTGTGTATCTCCCCGCCGAAACCCTTGCACTGCTGGAGGCAGAGGACTCCGGAGTGGCATCACCAAGGGGGACAGTAGTCTCGTCAGAGTTCCCAGCCATGGGGAGATGAAAATAAAAGAAGAAGAAAAAGGAAGTATACCGGGGAAAAGAAAGAATGAGCACCGGAAGAGGAGGAAGAATGGAAAGAAAGGGTTGCAGGATTCTTTCGAATAAACTTCTGTAGAAAATCAAAGAAATGGCGGACTCCGTATATTTATAGGCAATCATTCCGCCGTATCTGATGGCACGTGGCAGTCCCTCGTTGGACACAGCGCTCGAGCAGGCACACCCATTAACTCCTCAAACACGTGGCGAGCGCCCCTTCATTTTCCATCAGTGAAAAGGCTGCGGAAAGCTGGCGCTCATTAATTTCAGCCCATCATGAGGGGTGCCGTTCTCGATGAAGGTAGCTAGCGGTTTCGTGTGATAGTGAGCTAAGTCCTTTCCTTAAGAATTCTTGGCGGCAAGGACTTGGGGGGCATCTGTTATAGGCAAAATGATGGAGATAAGATTTCACGCGGAAATGCCCATAACGTCCATTCGACTCTCGAGATTATATGATCGAGAGTCGAATGTTGGATAGGTACGAGACGTCCATTCGACTCTCGAGATTGGCTGATCGAGAGTCGAATGTTTGATAGGTGCGGGACGTCCATTCGACTCTCGAGATCACCTGATCAAGAGTCATAGATTGAAAAATACGGAGCAGCTATTCGCAAGTCCCGAGTCTTCATAACCGATAGTCAAATACGGCAAAGCTCGATCCGCGAGCAGACCTTCTCACAAGTCGTTGAAAGACATTACACCCAAAATATGTACTTGGACTCGCGACCACATTTTAACCTGCGAGCAACTTTACTACGGACGTCTCCTTCCTTTTCGGAGGCCTTGACTCCAACTATGGCTTCCGGCCGGATCCAGCCGGATTTCAAGGGATTACCATCTAGGGGCGCGATTGTTGGAATAAGTCATTGGGTTGGATTTGACTAAAAAGATATGATCTTATCCCACGAAATCAGCGGATTCTCAGTATCGTATGCGACATCAATGGGATTTCGACATCTCACGTAACAGATTGGATTGCTTCAGATCTATATAAGGGGGTGGCTCCATTGAGAGCAGGTACGTACGCATCATTCAATCTTGGTCCCGTTTTGCTTGGCTTCTCTTCTGTGGCCTAACTTAAGCGTCGGAGGGCTAACGGCTGGTCCCCAGCCACCCTTATTCGCTGTCTTGCTTCAGGTCTGGTGGTGGAAATCCCTGCTGGAGCAAAGGAGAAGAGCCGGAGGATCTCGTTACAAAAACTGACATTAACATACTCCATCCCAACTTTAGCTCTGATACCACTTGTTGGGAAAGCCGGCAGCGGAAGCGAAATGCCGAACGCGTGAAGCAATGCGAAATCAAACAAGTAAACAAGATGAAATCAATCACACACAAGCATTCACCACAAGAGACTCCGAATTTATGTGGAAAAACCCCTCAACGGGTAAAAAACCACGGCACGAAACGATCCACTATGAATTAAACAGAAGATTACAAAGATGACAGCCCACAAGCAAGGAAAACAGAGAAAACCCAAGCTCTCTCTCTCTCTCTCTCTCTCACACACACACACACACACACACACACACAACTCTCTCCCCTCTTCTTAGAAACCTTGGACACCTTAGGATACTAATCTAGGACGGATTACAACTCCTTAAATAAGCAGAAATCTGAAAATAGAAACACCTTGCACAGTACTGCGGACTACGCGAGGAATCCGCGCGCACAACCGACCGGTCGCACCTTGCACAGAGACCGATCGAGGGAGAATACATCAACACTGTCTCACAGCCGACCGGTCGCCGGACCGGTCGGAGCCCCCTCAAACCGGTCACACGACCGGTCTAGGGCTACACAAAACTGTCCAGCGTCCTTCATGCATCTAGGCCGCAACGCATAGACCGGTTGCCCGACCAGTCTGAGCACCCAATCCGTGCATATGTTCGAAGGCTCTCCAACACAGTCGACCATAGAGGTCACAACATGGACAGTTCCGATCACCAAACCTTTTAGCATGTGGACCCCAGCGGCTACGATTGTCTTTGAGTTGCGACAGAGTTAAAACACGCCCCATCTGAGGGGAACTACTAAAGCTTACATGATGTATGGGTGTTTCTAATCATTTATCGCATATGACAGGAAATAGGTAGATGGTCAAAGGAATTTTTGGGCAAGACATCTTTCCATATAGCTTTCATTTTCTTTTCCCACAACTCCTCCCATCTCCATGATTATGATTATTTGGTAAAGATGATTATAGGGGCATGGCCCATCCAAGGTGGAGGCTATCCAATGATAACCACATTTCTACGAGGAAAAAATGATTTGATACTCGGCTAAGTGTGATGGTTGATATGCAGCACTTGCACACGTGGCCAACATGTAAGTAGTAAGCTAAACTCAACGCCTAAATCATGCGTCCCAATTCAGACCTCTCACAGAGTGAAAATTACACTGCTTTGACCATCTAGCTGGTTGACTTGTTCGCATTTAATGGACGGTAGGATTGAAAAATAGTCAAATTCATTGAATAACTGCCCATGAAGTAGAGTTTAAGGATTAATGTTCAACCAATCTCACTTTTTGGATGATGACCTGTCCATGGTGGGCCCTCAATTTGGATAGTTTGATTTGAGTTAAAGTACGACATGCATCATTTATAAGCCACTGTGTATCAAATACAAGATTTAAAAGTATCGTACGAAACTGTAGGCATCACCTAATGATTAAGCCCAAAGTAGCTGGAATTGGGCTCTTGACTAGACCAGCTGGCGCACCAATCAAATACCCAGTCTACTAATGTTAAGCGAGTTAGTGGGTTGGACCTACATGATGGGCCTAGTGGTAGATGCAAGCTCATGTTGAACCAAATCAATCGCTAGACTTAAACCTCTGGTTGCATTCAACCCATCGGCCTCAGGTATTAGCCAAACCAGCTCGAATCGGACCTGGACTCCAAAGGTCCATTGCCACCCATGAGGCCAATCATTCGGCTAGCAAACAATCGATTGCAGAGCATTTGGTATGCATGATTTGGATCAGCATGTACATGTGCTGCCAGATAGGATTGGCGTTCATGTTCACTACTGCCCGTCTTTTTGTACTCGTCCAACCCACCTAATGAATTCGTCAGCCTTATTTACGGTCCAACGAAAGTCAATCAATCAATGAGTCCTTACTCATGCCTCAGTGGTAGACTCAGGAGAGTTAGGTCATGGGTTCCAGTACCCATTATGGTGTAAAAAGGCCATAGGTGTGAGTTTGTGGGTGTGTAAGGGGGTGTGAGTGCCCGTGTAAAAAAACAAAAAAAAAAGGATAAAAATTATGCTAGATTCTGAATTTTCAATTGTATCTAACCGCTTATCATCAGAATGTATTGAAATCCAAAAGTGGTAATACATATAACTTTTGTAGTATATTTATAGGAATATGAATTTGTATCCCTAATTAATTTATTTATGTGATACTTAGCATAATGATTATAATACAACTGTTGAAATTTATACTTTGGCAAAAAAAAAAAAAAAAAATTGATGAAATTGTGAATCGCATTAAAATATATTTCTATTCATTTTTTTTAAATGAGTTTAAAAAAGGCATTTGATCTAAAATCACATTAAAAGGAAGAGATTTCAAAACACAAATTCCAAATGTATTCAAATCCATGCTGCCAAACAGCCCCTTGGGTTGGCATTTCACCTACTTTTTCCTTTATTAGCAAGTGGAGAATGCAAATTGGCTACATCAATTGCTGCAGAGAGCCCAGGATGAAAAAATTATGTGGGCCCACCATGACTTGTATGTGTGATATGCATCCATAAATTTCTCCAAAACTCAAAGTGGACCACACCATATCAAACAATTGGGATGGGGAACCACGATTGAAACATTTATAAGGCCTACTGTGATGTTTGTATGCCATCCAACCCTTTCATAAGGGAGTAAATACTCTAGAAGACCATGTGGGGGAAAGGGCCTTCGGTGGGGAGCTTGCATGAGATCCACTCCGTCCATCAGGTGCTCTACCTCATTTTAATTCTAAAACTTGGGCTGATTGGGACTCAAGACTCTTCCGCTCTAGCTGAGTGTTATTAGATGAACAGATTTGATGGGATACCTGCTCCACATTGGACCCCATGCTCAATTTAGCAGGGAAGCGGACTGCACATTGAGTTACTCATTAATGGAGGTAAATGGGTGGCATTGGAAGTAATTTGGGGTGTGTTTGGATGGAAGTAAATGAAATGAGATGGAGTAAAAGTGTCGTAAATGAAATCCTCTAAACGGGAGAGGATTTGGAAGTAAATGGGGTGAAATGCCTTTTTGGGCTCCCTGGAGAGAGTTGCATGTGTAAACAAAGGTGCCACTATGCACATGTCTACCATACATATGTTGTTCTAATGATGCTCCCCAACAATCCAAATATTGGCTACATCACTGAAATCACACCAAAAAAATGATCTAAACAATCTAAAGGATGACCATCTAAATGAACGATTAAAAAACGTTCATAAGTTGCTTGTTTGTGATTCTTACGTTTGTGGACTACTTAGGGCTCAAAATATCCTCATTTTTTTTTTGTAGTAGTATACATTTCAATGGACTTATTATAATTATTCTATTAAATATCACATATGTATACTAAGTTAAGGTATTAAAGACGATTTGAGATATCGCATATATTCATGTGAATATATTAAAATTTTCAAATGCATTCTGATTCCTTCCATTTACTCCCATTTAAATGGAATATTTTGATTTCAAATATATTTCATTTAGTCCCATACTAACACAACTACACAAAGTCATTTACTCCCAATTCATTTATCTCCAAATCCTTCTCTCATTTACTTTTATTTACAAGCTCCCTAACGAGCCCTAAATGGCCGTTTGGATAGGAGTAAATGAAGGTAAATTGGTGGAATTGTGAGTAAATGAAGGAAAATAGTAGTTGAGGTGTCTTTGGATGGAAGTAAATGTGCATGTAAATAAAATTCTCTCCATGAGAGAAGATTTGGAAGTAAATGAGGTTCAAATGCTTTTCAAACTTCTTTGGAGAGTCACATGTGCAACAAAGGTGCCACTATGTACATGTACACCATACGTGTCATGCTAATGATGCTCCATGACAATCCAAATATTGGCTAGGTCACTAAAATCACACCAAAAGAATTATCCAAACCATCTAAAGGATAGCCGTCTAAATAGATGATTAAAAAAATTCGCTAGTTACTTGTTTGTGATCCTTATGTTTATGGCCTACCCGAGGCTTAAAATATCCTCATTTTTTTTTAGTATACATTTCAATGGACTTATTACAATCATTAAATTAAACACCACATATGTACACTAAGTTAAGATATTAAAGCTAATTTGAGATATCACATATATTATTTTTGTGAATATATTGAAAAATTCAAATGCATTCAAATTCCTCTCATTTACTCTCATCCAAATGCAATATTTTGATTTCAAATGCATTTCATTTACTCCTATCCAAATACAATTATGTATAGTCATTTACTCCCAATTCATTTACCTCCAAATTCATTTCCCACTTTACTTTCATTTACAAGCTCTCAAAGTGTATGAGTATACTTTGTTAGGCCCATCATGATTTATGTACTTATCCACTCCACACCATAGGAAACAGTGTGAATTGAACATCTATTGTTGAGAACTTCTTAAGGGCTACATAAGTTTTGGATTAAACTGATATTTGTGTTTTCCTTTTTTTTTTTTTTTTTGGTGAGTCATGCAATGCACCCATTCAATCAATCGCACAACACACCCACCCATTCAGTCAATCAATGAACCCACTGTGGATTTTCACTACTAATGGGTTTTGAAGCCAAAACAAATAAACAGGTTGTCTATGTGATCTAATGAACAAGTTGGATGACAAATAAACATCACTTAGGCCCTAAGAAGGTTTCAATAGTGGAAATCATTATTCCCACTATTTCATGTGGTGTGGTTAACTTAGCTTTGAATATGCTTCAATTATGGGCTCAATCCCTAAAATGAGCTCGAAAAACAGATGGACGGTGGGTCCAACATACATTCACGGTGGATAAACCACCTACATTCAAGGTGGGCCCAACAAAGTTTGCTAAGTACAATACAAGCATACTTAGTTACTCAGTAGGCCATCCGATTTCATTCGTGAATCAAGGGAACCAGTTGCTGGTTTCTCGAGTAGTTTTTACTGTAGTAAGGTGCTGGGCTTCTTCCAACCACCCGAATGCATCTCAAATGATGATCTGAACCGTTCATGTTCTGGATTCGATGCTACCCAGGCAATCGCTAAGAAGCATCTTGAATGGATGAATTTGTAAGAAGACTAAAATTTAACATTTCATATTAAAATTCAGATTCAAAGGTCAGGTCAGGATCGTCATTGAAGCATTGTCATAAGATCATAAAAATGAGAACATGAACCATTGAGATCAATCGTGGGCAGAAACCGGCTGCCGTATTGTACCACTGGAGCACCGTACTATGTCAGAACGCAAACCTTAAACCCTGTCAATGGGCCGGGCTGGCCCGTCAGGTTTCGGACCTGGCCCGCTTAGGGCTGGAATTGGGCCAGGGTATTAGGCCCGAGGGCTGGGATTTGGCTGGAAATTCAAGCCCTTTATTCAATTGGACCAGGTTTGGACCGCGTACAACAGCCCATCGGCCCCGTCCATTACCGTTTGCACGGCCATTTTGTAATAAAAAACCAAGAACAACATCAAAAGGGGTCTTGCTCGAGTAGGCCCCGCCGTGGAGTTTACATGAAATCCATTCCAATTATTAGGTTCTTCGCTCTATGTCAGCCAACGATCCAAAAATTAGCCCCCATCACCATCCGTGAATCAAGTGGACTACATGTTTAGAAATGGTATAAAGTACTATGATCACCCTCCGAACTATTTCCCTTGATGTGTACCACTTGAATCACACATAAATCTAATTTTTGGCGAGCAGTTATAAGTTTTGGCATTGAATCTAGTGGTTGGAGTAGATTTCATATAATTATCACAGTGGGCCCGGTATTGTAGGGGTAGATCTCATACACATGATTGTGGGCCCTTAATAATGCATGCCGTACTATTTTTTTGTTTAACCTAGAGGAAACAGCTTGGAGAGGGACAACACCCTCCATTTTTAGGGGTCCCACTGCGATATGAATGTAAATTCACTCTTGCCATCTGATGCATAATAGATAGAAATTTAGGCCTAAGTTTGAAAAGTAAGGCTGATTTGTGATTAGAGAGGACCCCACTAAAGAAAACAATTACGAGAGATGTCAACCCTTGATTTTTATATGGCCTACTCCAATTACTTGATGTGACGCGATTAAAAAAATGAGGTCCATATGTGATTCCTGTGGGAAATGGTTTAGATGGGTTTGATTTTTGAGCCCTTGGCATAGCATGCGGTGATGCACGTGGTTGTTGGTGTGGATTTAACACATACACTATGAAATTTTTGTATCCCTTGTTTCCCTCCCATCTCTTCAACTACGGGGCGGATTAGGTATTCCCCCAGTCCCGAGCTCGGGACAGGATAGGGCTCCGATCTTATATATGCCGTCCATTCGTTTTTACACGTCTCTTTAGGTCATGAGCCCAAACTTGCAGTAGATCCAAGGTTCAATTGGGCCACAGCACAAGAAGCAGCAGTGCTAATGATGCCTAGAGTTGAAACCTTCCTGGGGCTACCGTGATGTTTATTTTCCATCCAACCTGTTCAAAAGATTATAGAGACACCGACGAAGGGAAAACACGAATATCAGCTTGTTCCAAAACTTCTTGTGTCACCCAAGAAGTTTTCGACGGTCACCGTTTATTCCGCATTTCATGGTCCGCTTGAGCTTGGATCTTCCCCATTTTAACCTAAAATAACATGGAAAATGAATGGACGGTGTGGATAAGATCCATTCACGGTGGCTCTCAGAGCCCTAGCGGGGAAGTACCTAATCCGCGCCCGGTTGTTGGAGAGATGGGAGCGAAGTGCCTAATCCTCCAAAACCCACGCAGCCGGAGCCTAAAAAATTAGGTTCTTAAACCCTAACACTGACAGCTCTTCCAACAGCAAAAATTTGCTTCTTGTTTTCGTTTCCAATCATGGCGGAGGTGGACGAGGTGTTGCTCGCCTCTTCTCCCGGAGACGCTGGAATAAGCTGCTGGGATTTGCGTTCTGGAGCAGAGCTGCTCCGATACCGTTCCTGCTCTTCCCCACCCCATGGTCTCGCCTCTATCGGCCGTCGATTCCTCGCCTCTTCTCAGCTCCAAGATTCTTCTTCTTCCACCCCTTCCCTTCTCTACTGGTCCTGGAACAAGGTCCGTCGATTCCACCCTCTCTCTTATCTTCTCCTTGTGTTCTTTTACTTAGGTTTTTAAATGTCTACCAATAATCAATCTGGACTGTCCATTCGTTCCATAACACCATCGGCAGGCCTTGATGCAAATATGCCACCGTTCAGATGATCCTAACATCTGATCATTCGACTGGAAAATGGACAGTCGAGATTCTACGGAGGCACAAAATAGGTCCCATCATCATCGTGAGATATCTAATCGATACGCTCCACCATGGATTGCTTATGAGTCCAAAGAAGCGCTTTGGTTTGATGATGCTAGCCATCCGATCTTTGGCTTTTAAAAAATGACGTTCAATAACAAAATGACCAAACTCTTAAAGGTTAGGATCGCCCAAGGTATAATGGCATGTTGGGCCGGAACAGATTAAGACTTATGTTCTATGCAGCAATACTGTACATTCTGCACAATGGGGTCATTACCCTCATAGGCTCATCATGGAAAATTGTCCACGGCCTAGAAACCGGGAAATCTGAATCGTCCAATTATTGGCCCATGAATGGATGGTTCAAAAACAAGCACAGGTTGTCATCTACATTCTACTCCAACTAGACAGCGACATATAATTCTAACGCTTTTCTTGACCATGGGAGACTATGGTGTGGTCCATCAGAGTGATATGCTACATGTATGGATTTTTCTGGGTTCAAGACATTTCTAGTTTGATTGGATGGAAAATGCTAAAATTCCTTCTTCTTCTTCTTTTGAAACCTCAGCTCAAAAGATATTTCACCTAATTTCTTTTGTGGATTTCTGGTGCTATTGCTAACGTACTCTTCTCTCTCAGCCTCAACCAGAGGTTAGAAGCTTTCCTGTTGAGCCAATCAAACCTGTTGTTTCTAACTCAGACGGCACATATATTATTGGCGGAGGGTTATCTGGGCACATTTTCTTGTGGGAGGTGAATTCTCCAACAATGTGTTTCCCTTTTGTGATGCTTCTGTTAATGCTACTAGATAGTTTGGAATTGCAGCAATCTGGATAATTTGTAATGTGCGTAGACATTCTAGACATGCAATGTTCGAAATGTAATGTTTACTGTATGCTTGTTTTACAATGCAGGTGGCAAGTGGCACACTCCTTAAGAAGTGGCATGCTCATTATCGAGCTGTCACCTGCTTAGTATTTTCTGATGATGAATCACTATTAATTTCGGGAGCGGAGGATGGACAAATCAAAGTTTGGTCGCTTTACAGGTACTGAATTTCTCTTTATTTGCTTATATATGCTATACCAACTTGCTATTAGTGCCCATTTGACATTTTCCATACTTGGATATGGGAAATGGGTGTATTTAAATCAATTGGGGTAGGTGTATACATGGTTCAATAGTATCGTTTTATATGATGCGGTTTCGCTTGAGTTGTGTTGGTTTCAGTTTGGATTGGGATGAGTCACCATAATGAAATGAAACAAGTCGTCATGCCTGTTTCAGTCTCCAGGCGATTCGCAATCCGAAACCGCTATTTCAAACCATGGGTGCATATATCAAAGCCATGCACATCTGTCCATGTGGCATGTCATTGAATGTTTTTTGTCCTCAGCGTTTCTTCTTGAGGTCCTTAATGTTCTATTAACTTGTTTCTTTTTTGTTTGGCACAACAGGCTTTTTGATGATATAGGAGACACAATGAGCCAAAGTCCCTATGAACATGTTTTTTCAGAACATACTTTACGTGTGACCGACATTGTTGCGGGTTATGGAGGATGTAATGCAATTATCCTGTCTTCTTCCGAGGATCGTACATGTAAGGTTCGGTAGGTTATTAATAGATCGTATGCATTATCAGCCTATAAAATGGAAGTTATGTTTTTCTTTCGTATTTATTTATTTTTCAATAGGAATGAAAGAGTGGCATCGCATGGCAATGTTATGCATATGCTTTTGAATTGGAACTCCTGATTTGCACCTTGCTTTTACCCTTCTCTATAAATTGAAGAGGGCAATAGCCTAAAAAATGGTAGCCTATAATGTGAAGAAGGTAGCAGACTAACAGTATAATGAGCAATTACAACTTCTCTATAATGATGAAACCTTAAGCAAAGGAAGCCCCTTTTATTTTGTCCTGTCAATTTGATGGAAGCTTCATGAACAAAAGTTTACATTGTAAAAGTTTGTGGTTGAGGCCATCTTGTCGAGCCTCCACCACTAGATGAACTCTTTTGATCTTCAATAACTTCACTGCCTACGTCTATTTATATGTTTTAATAGGTATGTTAGGTGCCTAGGATTGAACCCATGATCTCAAGGGTGCATGTCATATCACCATTTCTGTTTTTCTTGGTTTGGAGCCTGTTAGCTCATTAAAGATACATTCAGTTTAATGTCTTATTTCATACTTGTATATGTTATCTAGCAATGCACCAGCCAGTCCCTAGCTCAGGTATAGGAGGAGGTTTGATGTTAGGTAGGCAGCTGTTCATTGAACTTCTGCCAAGCAATCACAAGAGCTGGCTCTAAAGAGATTGGACAAGTCTATGATTATGATAATCTTTTTGAAAGGTGATATTTTATTAGGCAAGAAGCTGAAACAATAATGAAAGGAAAAGAGGAAAACAACAAGAAACAACACCTAGGAGAAAACAAAGAAGGAACCTACTAACAAGCCCTTAAAAATACCAAAAGAAAAGCAGAAAACATAGCGGTACAACAACACTAGCCCCATGGTTGAAAGAAACCCAACGAACGACCCTAGACATAAAAAAACTAGACTAGATTACAAAATCCAGGGCTGAGACATAGCAGGAAGCTTGAATCTTTGTTCACGAGTTTCTGAACTGTTCTAAAGCTGAGGCATATCTGGATTACAAATTCCAGACTTCTTCTCCATTATTTTAGTACAGAGCAACTTGTTCCTGGGAACCCAACCCAGTGGCCCTAAATCCCCAACAGTGCACCCTGATGCACTAGACTTGCCCCAGTCTTTAATCCCTTTCCAAACCCCAATCAAATCCTTTCCTACATCCCAAAACCCAAAACCATAATGCATGCTGAAGTTTGTCATTATAAAAATAAATAAATAAAATTATCTATCAATTGATGGTGTTTTATTGTTTTGAAGTCTGTGCTCCCTCTTGATGGGGAACCTAGGGCTGGCAGGAATTGGTGTAGCTCACGACAACAGTGGTGCAGTCATGGTCGTTCTGAGTCCCTATGAATAGTCTGGAATCCATTGTTGCTGAGGTCACTGCCATGTAATCTATCAAAGTGACCTCTGAGTTTAATGTTCACCCTACAATTGTTTGAGGGTGACCCAAGGAATGCCATTGAGTGGGTTAATGGTGTCATTACCTGTGACGAGGTTAGCAGACTCGATTAAAGAGATAGACAACTGTGTGTTGATGTCCTTTTCCCATGTTCCTTGGCTAGCTAAAGACATGGCTAATTCGCTAGCCAAAGATGGGGTAGCAAGGTGTGATTTTGTTAATTGAGGATGGAAGGGCTTAGGGTGGTCCTTTTTGGCTATGGCGCTGTATTTTGTGTATTTTCCAGAGGCTGTTTGGGACGTTAGGTTGTTTTGAGCTTTCCTGCTTTGTTTTGTTGCAGTGATACTCCCCATTTTGGGTGTCCCCAGTTTCTTTTCTTTAAAGATTCTACTTTAAAAAAGTCCCCAGTTCCTTTTCTTTAAAGATTCTACTTAACTTAACAATGTGGCATGGTTGCTGTGAGGCAACATCTGTTTTCCTCTCCATTGCCAACTTTTTATTTTCTTTTCTTTTTCTTCTTTCTCTTGAGTTTTCTGCAAAGTGTGTCATAGCGGTTACGTAACAACCATTATGTAATGGTAACAACTTAATCCATTATGACATGTGGGGTCACAATTTCCTGCCTGAAAAAGATGAACCATAACAAACCATTGTAGGGCCATAACGGCCATTATAGACCAGTGACATGAAATTGCGGGTATTGCACTAATACTCCAAAGCCAAGAGCTTAGGGTTATGGCTAAGTCCTAGAGGGGGGTTAATAGGACCTTTTTAAATTTTTCAATCAAATCAATTTAATCCACATGGGCAAGGTGTAGTGGGTGCAAGACCATAGACTAACAAAGTATAAATTGCACATGAGTAAAGTCTATAAAGTGAAATAGCAATTTCTAGTGAATGCAATAAACTAAACACATAGCATACAATCTATTTGTGCATTTAGAATATGGAATCAAGATTAAGGTTAAATAGATACATAAAGAACCATTGCAAACACAACGCTATATAGTGGTTCGGCAACTTGCCTACTCCACTCCCGGAGGACGAACTCAAACTCGAGTTTTCCGGATTTCACTATCTCATATAGTTTTCAAGGTTCACCACTAACCTCTATAATTCAATTCAAAGTCCTACACAAGGACACACGCACACGCGCGCTCGCGCGCACACACAATTAACAACCCTGCTGAAAGTATTCAATTTGATTCCTAAGGCTTGGGATGATCTAAACAAGTGTTTTCCTATTAATGTGGATCATCAGAGCTAATGTTTTGGGCTTGAGAAGGGTCTAGGGCTAGGAATACCAAGACACCTTAATTTACCCGTGTCTTCATGCCTTGATTGGCGCATGTCTTCAAGTCTTCGGATGTCTTCAACTACCAATAAGGCTCAACTGACTCGATGACCCATAAAACTCACGTTATTGACAAACATAGGTACTAACATAACGGTCCGTTACTAAACATATCAGTTACGCATAGTAATTGGAGAAGAAAATGAAAAAAAAAGTTAAAAAAATAATATGTATCTCTTCTGCTGTCTTTCTCTTTGCTGCGCTATTGCTCGTCCTCTTTTTCCTTTGCCACACTGCTCCCCAGCTTTTCAAGCACAACTTCCTTTGTGAGCCAAGTTTTAAAAGGGTGATTTTTTTAATACTCTGGTGGTGTGTGGCGCTAGTTGCACTTGCGCTCGGAAAATTGTACACGTGACATATATTACTTCAAAGTAAATCAACTAAATTGTGGGACCCATTGTTGCTAAGTCATAGTCCAAAAATCAAATTGTTTAGCAACTGTAACTGCTAATTTTTGGACACTTGTTTGTTAAAATAGGACCATTGGATATTTTTCATTTTTCACTGTCTAATAAATGTCCACCAATCTTATAGTCAGATGATGAAATAAGCATACTTTCGGGCTGATTGCATTAGAATGATATTGCCATTGATTGCATGAATTTTGAGCTGATTTGGGGCATCGAGTGGCCCTTTAAATTGGTGACACTAATCCAAATTTAATTTCTATTTTTTTCTTAAAATTTTTCCGGAGAAATGATTTCAAATACTTAGGGATATGCATTAGTGGGATGAGTCTCACATATTGCATGAATTTAGAGCTTATTTAGGCAGATTTGAGTGGTACTTAAATTGGGGACGCCATTCATTAAATTTAAATTTAATTTAAATTTCTTTTTATAATTACTTGGGGGGAATGACTTTAAATACTTAGGGATATGCATTAGTGGGATGAGTGCCATATATTGTATGTATTTTGGGCCAATTTGGGAGCAGCATTCAAGTTGTCCCCCAAATCAGCGACATTATTCATTCGAATTTAATTTTAATTTTTTCTTAAAATATCATGGGGGAATGATGTCAAATGCTTAAGGATGTGCACTAGAGGGATGAGTGCCATAGCTTGCATGAATTTCAGGCCAATTTGGGGTAAATCAAAGCTTGTCAAGTAAATAAAATAATCAGACATGCTGAGACAACATTTTTACCAAAGAGTTGAGTGTTACACCATCGTAAATATGTTAAAACTACAAAAGAATATATATTTGGAATCCTCTAAATATTTCGGATTTTTCTGATTTTTTTTTTCTGGATTTTTTTTTTCTAAAAAAAAAACCGACTGTAATGGGAGACACAACGGCCATTATGCCCCCGTATTGGCTGTTACAACCAACATGCGTATCGGTTTCGGTGGGTGCCGAAACGCCTACCTGAAACCAATACGGCACACCTTGGTTTTCCGTCTTTATTCCAGTTTGTCTTGTGGCATACCCTTCTTGTAATGTAACCCAGATTCTGTTTGGTTACTGTTCAGAGTTTTTTTTTTTTTTTCCTTTTATTTTGGCTTTTGAATCGAACTGCTTTACTTCCACATAATTCTTTCTGTTATATGATTGTACATTTCATATGCATATTCTTTTATAATGACATTCTCTGTGAACTTCAGCATGTTTATTTGTCAGCAACTTCATAAATTCACTCTAGGAATTTTGCTAATCAGAAATTCATATAATAGCATGTACATTTTACAAGTTTATATTGTTAGTGACCTTGCAGCAATTATGTTTGTTTTGCTAATCAAAATTTCCTTCATTATAGTGCTCATCTATATATCTATGCGATGTAAATGCCTTAGGTTTGGAGCTTGGCTAAGAAGAAATTATTGAGAACCATTGTGTTCCCTTCTATAATCAATGCGGTTGCACTAGACCCTGGGGAATATGCATTTTATGCTGGTGGTAGGGATGGAAAAATATATATCGGTGCACTTAGTGCTGAAAGCACCACGAGCAGCGCTTATGGAATGCATATCATTGGTTCACTATCTGGTCACAGGTTGGAAATTTTCTCTGTACTGTTCTTGATGAATCAATCTTTTTATCTTCTGTTTATTGAGCACTCTGAAACTGTCTTTGCCATGGTCCATAGTGTTTTATGACCAGACATATCTTTATGTTTTCTTTTTCTTTTTCTAAATTTTCTTCACATTTCAGGTTGGATGCATGGTAAGAAATAATTATTGATCTCCTGTAGCTGATTGAGATGTGATTAATCACTATCATTTGGGAAGCATCCTAATGGTATTTAAAGAGGGTAATTGTGGACCTGTTATGTGATGCGGGGTTGTAACGGCTATTCTGAAAAAAATTGCTCATAACGGTCCTGTAATGCGCCGATACAATTTTCTTCCTTTAATTTTTTTTTTTACCATTACAGGGCTGTTACGAACATTACAGCCACCTTTACCATTTCTGAATTCCTCCTATTCATGCAAATATTATTAGAATCTTTTTGAAGATTTGGAAGTTAGGATTTATGACCTTGAACAACAACCTAATTTCAGCACATGGGTTGATAGCCACTATTTCAAGCTTTTTTGTTGGTAGCATCTGTCATGCTTCATGAACTAAAAGAAATTTTGGATTGACTATGGCCACAATGTTTGATTACTAACACCTCATGCAATAATGAATTTGACTTTTATCTGCAATAACATCTAACATGTGCATTAGTGGGAAAATGATGTGTCCTGCCAGAACACCCCAAAGTTGTGTCCTGTCCATTCTCTCAGTGGTTCCCACCAGACGATTGGTTCCAATCACTGGTCTCCATGCAAGTGCATGATGGAGATTTGGATGGCCGCAACTTATAATGTCCTTGCAGCACACTAAACTACGTCTTTTTTTTTTTTTTTGTTGGCTAAGTTTTCTGGTGTTCGTGACCCATTTTAGAATCTAGACCCATATTATTGATTATATTTATTGCATTGTGAGGAAGCTCCCCTGGAGAATGCTGCTGAGCGACTTTACATATCAACCTTTTCTCCATATCAGATACGAGAAGCATTTAATATTCTCCTTATTTAATATGTTGTGATTCCATCTCAAAATTTCCTTGATTTGGCTGATTTCCCTATATTGTAGTTTAACTTCTACAAGCTGTTATCATGGAACAGTATGTCTGTTACTTGCTTGGCATTTAGCTTGGATGGAATTTCACTAATATCTGGATCCGAGGATGGCACGTTTCGAGTTTGGGACACTAAAGTCCGTCACGTCAATCGTATATTCAAACATGCAAAAGGTATCTCCAAGGCTAAATCAGCTGGTGCTAAAGATAGTGCTATACAATTTTCAACCCAAGATTTTGTTTGGTTTGCTCAGGTTTTTTGTTTGCACAAGTGGGCCCCATGGTCATGATTCGGTGATCCATTGTTAATCTGATGGCCTCCACTGTTGTTGGCTGACCCATGCAACGAAAATCTCCTAGTTGTGAAGATCCTATCCCTTCGATTGGTGGCAGGTCACGAGATGTTGTAAAAGAAAATACCACAATGGTCTGCATTAATCGGGAAAGGAACAAATTTTGATGTCAGGGATCTTTCAATCAGGGAGATTTCAATGCACGGAATCAAGGTGTGGCCGTGTTATCAATGGTGGATCACTGAACCATGGGATGTGCTTGTTCTGAGGTCAAGCATTGTACTTTAGCTCATTGCTAACTACCTTGACTGTATTTTCGTAAGTTATATTGTCATATAGTTTGTATGAATGTCTTGTTATTTTGCAGGTCCTATCAATAACATACTTGTACTTAGAAAGCCACTACCCTTGAGTCCTCAGACATCAAGAAATACACAAGGCTCTGTATCTAGGAGGCATCTATCGTCGACATTACCACCACCTCTGGATAAATACATCAATTCAATGGATGGAGATGATGGCACTAGGGCTGTTAGGGCAGTTCTTACTCCTCGCGACGAATCATTGGATAGTCAATTCCTCAGTTCTCATGTGATGATGAATCAAATCAAAGAGCTTCAGGTTCTTCTTTTATGATCATCATCATTAAATTTCAACTTGTTTGTAATTGCATATTACATGTCACATTTTTCTCTTTTAAAATACTTCTGCAATCATTTATATGATACGTTTGTTTTTTATTTTTTAATATTCCCTGGTCAAGAAAGATTTGACTGATTTCAAAATTGAAATTGACGGGGTAACATATATTGGAATAATTTCTCTATGAACTAGCACATTGGAGAGAAAAAACTCACAGTTCCAGATTTTCAAACATTAGCCTGAGGCATTGATCAAACACATATTTTAAGTGACAGAACTGGCACATTGTTAACCTGAGAAATGGTTATTAGAAATTTGCATTTTAGGACTCCACGTGTTTGCAAAAGTTATAGGTTCATTGAGTCATGTAATTCTTGTCCGTCCTCTCATCTTTAGTTAACTACTAAACACTTTTTTCTTAACATAAGTGATTATATAGAAGCTGTTGATATTTTTTGAGTTAAAAGTTCAAACTGATTTAGTCAATGCAATACAGCTGATACATGCTGATTCTCCTCCGTTCTTTGGTTGGCCAATATGGGAGCTGAAACCAATGGCCTGTTTGGATGGGACAGAAGTTTTATCCTAGGTAGCTTACATAAGCACTAGAAGCTCGGGGAAGAACGAGTCAATGGCAGAAGGTTCAACTATGATTGAACCTTAATTTTTTTTTTAAAGCTCCAATATTGGGGGGAATGGAGTACTACGACGATGACGGTGATTGTGGTATCCAGATCAACAACAATGACAACAACGACGGGAGAGACATTCACAACGATGATGGTGTTATCCAAGATGGATCTGAAGGGGGTTCAGGCGATGTTGACAATAATTGAAAACAGATGAACGAGTCAATGTCAGAAGGTTCAACAGAGAGGGAATGACCTATTAAAGATGGGCAGAAATCGGGTGGATGTATCGGACTACCCGACCTTGTTCGTGAAGGGCTTTTTGGGAGGATGGGTCCTGATCAACTTCTCCAGAGTCTTCGGCTGAGCGGGAGCTGTAATGGATGTTGTTTTGCCCAGAAACAAACTGAACGGGGCCTCTCGAGGCATCGCTTTCGTAAGGATGCGCTTGGAAAATAAACCGAGTCGAGCGGTGGAGCAACTCCACAGTGAAATTTTTGGAGGTGTAAAGCTTCTCGTTTAGCGAGCAAGATTTGGATCGGAACATAAGCATAGGAAGATAGAGAGTTCTGAGAAGGAGAAGGAGAAACTATCGCGTGGCGAAGGAAGAAGGAACAGTAGAAGCATTCCAAAAGGTCCGGAAGAGAAACCTCCACATATTGCAGAAAGCTTATCCTTTAAGGAGATCTTGACGGGCAGGAATGTGCGGGCAGGAATGTGCCGGCTCAGTCAGGGACTAGGAGTGAAGACGGTAGGGGATCTGCATGTATCAGGTCTAGAAAAGGAGTGGTGACGGACATGGTAGGCGAGGAGAAGGTGGTGTGAGTAAACCAAGTGGTCATCGATCAATCCTCGGAGTCCCTTCAAAATACGGTCATAGCAATAACTAAAGACAGAGTCCCTTCAAAATATGGTCATAACTATAACTAAAGACGGAGTCCCTTCAAAATACGGTCATACCAATAACTAAAGAAGGAGCTTCTGTATCCCAAGTCAGGAGATGGCTAGATGACTGTTGCAGACTGAAGCCGGAACTGTACATCATCAAACCAATTGGTTACAACGAGTTGTGGATTACACAAAGTCCGGGGGCGAATCGAGATTTGCTCGTGATGGCGGGTGCCGTACACAAAGATGGTCCAGTGCTAAGAATTGAGACATGGAGAGAGTTTTTGTTATTTGGGAAAGAAGACATCTGGGTTCTGGTTTGGGGAATTCCGCTAGAAATTTGGACAAACGATTTCTTCTTAGCTACGACATCGTGTCTGGGGGAGCTTGTGGAAATAGATCCAAAGACGAAACTAGGGGAAGAGATGGGAGTTGTTAGAGCTTGGATAAGGAAGACGAAGGGTGACATATTTCCAACCCGCGTCTCTGTATTTGTTGGGGAAAGAAGGTTATCTCTGCCGATACAAAAGGAAGATAAGAACTATGCCTCCCAGATTGGGAGATCTCTGGAGAGTGAGAGAGTTGGATCCTGGAGAGGCTAGCCGAGGGGGAGACGCGATGGTGGGAGGAGCACATTCCAGGTGTTTCACAGGAGCACCATTACAGGCATGGTTTTGAATGACGGTATCGGCCTCCGTATCAGCCCCAAGGAAAAATGATACGATGCGGCATCGCGTATCGGAATCGAGGCCATGTCGGTTTGTATCGGCTCGTATCGGTCAGAAATTTTTTTTTAAAGCAAAAAAATATGAAAAAATATCAGAAAATAGGGGAAAATGAGATATTCATGAATCTATTATTATTATTATTATTATTTTTTTTTTTTGTCTTTTGACCATATATTCAATGGTGTATTGGATCATTCTTTTGGTGAGAATGTTGTTTGTCGATTTAACTTGTTGAAGGTCAACTAAATGGGCCCTAATTGAACACAAATCAAATATGATTTGGTAAACAATGACCCATTAGATTGGAAATACAACAAAGAGAAGATGAAAATATAAAAAAGAAAGCGAAGGATTACCCTTCTTTATGATTTTTCCTAGAATGGTCCATTTCGCTTCGATTAGTTGAATCTCATTCAAATCATTTGTTTTGTTCCCAAAATAGGTTTAGATCTAGCCTATAATGAGTTTTTAATATTATTTCGTGGTTCAAATTTGGGGTTTTATGGGCGTATCGGCCTATATTGGCCGTATTGGCACCGATACGGGTTGTATCGTCCGATACGGTCCAACCGATTTCGATACGGCCGATACAGCCTCGTATCGCGTATCGTATCAGGCCGACACAGATACGATACTGCCGTATCGGCCGATACGATACCGATATTCACATATATGATTACAGGGCCTGGACACGTGTTCGATAGCCATTGAATGAAACAAGGACGGTGGTGGAGAAGCTAATAGAATCGAGACACGCCCATCCCTCTGTTCTGCGGGACACGGTGAGGGACTTGAAATCCTGAAAGTTTTTCTAGGAACCGAACCGGATTTAAAAACCGAACCTCGATAACATCTGTCTTCAATTTTCTAGAGAGCTTCTTGATCTCACCTTTGATCTACCACACCTTTGTCACGATAAAAGTTTTTTAGGAACCTGACCAAAAGAGCCCAGATTAAGAAGCTCTCTAGAAAATTGAAGGCAGATGTTATCACGTGTCAAGAAACCAAGGTTCGAAATTTTGAAAAAGGTGCGGTAGACTCTTTGTGGGGGCTGAAATCTAAGGATTGGGTTTCTTTGGGTGCTGCTTGGACTTCTGGGGAATATGCGTTGTCTGGAATTCTGATAAGTTGAAAAAAAATGATCAACTAATTGGGTCTTTTTCTGTCTTGGTTTTGTTTTGCGAAGTGGGCACAGGATTTCGATGGCTCTTCACCTCAGTTTATGGCCCTTATCACCCTCAGCTTCGGAAAGATTTCTGGGAGGAATTGGACAACATTAGAAGGCTATGGGCAACCACCTGGTGTATTGGTGGAGATTTTGACATAGTCCGATTTCCACACAAAAAGTCGGGGGGAGGGAAGATCTTGAAAAGGATGGCTTCATTTTCTGATTGGATAGGGTGTTATGAATGGGTGGATCTCCCATTGGGGGGTGCTCGTTTTACTTGGTCTAATGGTCAAGAAGCCCTAGTGATGACACGTCTTGACAGGTTTTTAGTTTCGTCTTCTTGGTTGGACAGATTTCCTCTGGTTAATCAGAGGGGGCTGTCGAAAATCATTTTTGATCACCGGCCCATTGTGCTAGAAATTGGGGTCCTAAACCTTTCCGTTTTGAATTGGCTTGGTTGGAAGTTGAGGGATTTCAGGATAGCATCACTGAATGGTGGGAGTCTTTTACGGTTGAAGGATTTGTTGGATTCCAACTCGCTAGAAAACTGGAAATGCTGAAAGAAAAAATAAAAACTTGGAAAATTGAGGTCCTAGCTAAGAGAGACAAGGAGTTCGAATAAATAGCAGAGGAAATTCATGTTCTAGATATGAAAGAGGAGGCAGCAGGTCTATCGGAAGAGGACAGAAAGAAGAGGGAGGGGTTAGCTCAAAAATATGCAGGTAAGGCAAGTGAAGAAGAAATCAAATGGCGGCAAAGATCTCATGCGATATGGTTGAAGGGGACAAAAATACCCACTTTTTCCATAGTATGGCTAGTGTAAGGGCCCGATGCAACAGGATTTCTAGCCTCAATATAGGCGGGACCTAATTTTTCAAGGAGGAGGAAATTTGTGATGTTGTTGTTTCGTACTTACAAACAACTTCTATCTGGAGTCGATTGGGGGAGACCAAAATTAGATGGCCTTAATTTTTTTCAGCTATCTAGGGTAGATGCCTCATTCTTGGAGAACCCGATCTTGGAGGTAAAAGTCAAAGAGGCAGTTCGTTCGATAGGTGGGGATAAATCCCCCGGTCCGGATGGGTTTTCTATTGCTTTTTTTTTTTTTTTTTTTTTTTTTTTTTTTTATAGAAATTATGGAACATAGTGGGAAAGGATGTTACGAAATTTGTGGTTGAATTCTCGGAGAATGGTTGCTTAGCTTTTGAGTTTGGGGCGACCTTTATTGCCCTCATTCCTAAAAAAGAAGGTGCGGAGGAATCGAAGGACTATAGACCAATCAGTCTTATCAGGAGCCCTTACAAAATATTGGCCAAGGTTTTGGGCGTCCAGGTTTAAGGGGTGTATTTCTAAAGTGATATCGGAAAATCAAGGGGCCTTTGTGTCGGGAAGACAAATCACTGATACTTTCTTACTAGCCCATGAATGCGTCGACTCTAATTTCAGGGAGAGGAAAAAGGCCCTCATTTGCAAGCTAGATATTGAAAAGGCTTACGACCATGTGGATTGGAATTTTTTAGACCATATGCTTGGTAGGATTGGGTTGCGGTGAAAAGTGGAGGAAGTGGATCAAAGTGTGTGTGCAATCGACCTCCTTTTCTGTATTGGTAAACAGTTCTCCTAAAGGTTATTTCAAAAACTCTTGCGGCCTTCGGCAAGGGGACCCTTTATCGCCCTACCTCTTTGTGGTGGTGGTAGAGGCTCTCAGCATGATGTTTAAAAGAGGCAAGGAGAATGGTCTTCTTTCGGGTTGTCACATTCAGAATTTCTCGAGTACTATATCCCACCTCCAATATGCTGATGACACGATTCTCTTTTGCAAGTTGAAGGTAGAAGATGTCTCAAACTTCAGGAAGATTTTAGTGTGTTTCAAGGCAGTTTCGGGGTTGAAGATTAATGCAACGAAGTCGGAGATGCTCGGTATTCATCTTGCTGTCCTCCTCTTATAGAGCATCAGGCATATGGAAGGCTATAATGCGATTGCATCATTTGGTGAGCAGAGGTATTTGTTTCAAGGTTGGGTCAAGTACCAAAGTCAGATTTTGGATGGATACTTGGTGTGGTAATTAGTCATTCCAAAGTCGGTTCCCCTCCCTCGCCAGGCTTGCTCCCGATAGATAGGTGTTTGTGGTGGTACTCTGAGGTAGGGGGGAGAATCATTTGGTGCCTCATTGCGTAGAAATATGTCGGATTCCGAGGTGGTAGAATTCATTTCTCTCCAGAAGATGCTGGAATCAGTGGCTCCCAATCCTCTCTTTGAAGACATCATGACATGGTTGGGAAGCAAATCAAGTCTTTTATCGGTAAAAGCTCTTTTTAGGCTCTTGTCTGAGAACCCTTCGCATAGACTCTCGGATCATCCCTTTCACTTTTGGTTCTATGGAGCTCCCTCAAGAGTTGTTGCTTTTGTTTGGTTGGTGGGGCGGAAAAGAATTTTAACCATAAACAATCTTCAGAGAAGATCGCTCGTTTTGCTTAACATTTGTCTTATGTGTATGGGAGACGGAGAATCGATTGACCACCTTTTTATTCATTGCCCTTTTGCTTCTGCAATCTGGAGCTTCTTCCTTTCTTATCTGGGCTTGGCATAGGTTATGCCTAAGTCGGTGGAGGATCTTATTTGGGCTTGGCCCGGTGGGAGTGGGGGTAAGGTGCGGAAAGTTGAGTGGCAGTTGATTGTAATGGCCGGTGTTGTCAAAATCATATGATTTACTATTTTCGATATATGATTTTAGTCGAATCTTAAGCAAAACGATTTGATTCCCAACCTTAAATCCCTTTTTACATGAATCCTACGATTCCATGATTTGAATCCTATGATTTACGATTCAAGATTCAAATTATACTCGTTCTCTTCTATTTTAAACTGCACTTGGCTTTCATTTTATGTTTTTAAATTGGTGGAGGCTTTAAGAATCGTTTAGAAAAGATAAATTATTTTATTTGTTCTTTATAAGAGATTAAATGATATATATTCTCTTCAACATTAGATCATGTATTTTTTTTTAATTTTTTTTTTGTGATTTCCTACTTCTTAACTGGTCGAAACACCAAATTGATGTATAACTTACCTATAATGTTTTTAAGGATGGTTAAGATCATTCTGACTTAT
Source organism: Liriodendron chinense (assembly GCA_003013855.2). Lineage (NCBI taxonomy): Eukaryota > Viridiplantae > Streptophyta > Magnoliopsida > Magnoliales > Magnoliaceae > Liriodendron > Liriodendron chinense. The sequence goes on from ML058513.1 coordinate 12,851,758, forward strand.
ATGTATTATGGAATGATGTTTAGAAATCAAAATATCTTTTTTAGTTGGTCTATAGTATCAAAGGCCACTTTTCCACCATGACTAACAAGAACAAAAATTATTAAAGGACCCTTGCATTTTTTTAAGAGAAATTTCTTGGAAGACAAAAAATAAAGGAATAAGAATCCTTAAAACTATCTGATGCGAACATCAGTGGTACACCCTTTAGAGTGTACCAGAGGAGGCGACGCGCAGATCGAGTGTTGGAGTAGATGAGCTAATGTGGATGGACGCTGGGCCCATTAGACCCACTTTCTGACGTGTTACGAGTACGCGAGTTGTAGGACCGAGCATCATGACCGTAGGACCATGGAGCGGATTTAGTTTTAGGTGTTTTCTGTTGATTTCCTTGTTTTTAGGCATTTTAGTGTTGTTGTTTAGTTTTAGGCATTTTTTTCTAGGTGCTTTAGTGCACTTTTTATTTTCGTGGCTTATATATACGTTGTGAAAACTCTATTTCATCGTTATTGAATGAATAGAAAATTCGGCTGCTTGTCTTCCTCTTATTTTAAGAGATTAGGGTTTTAGGATCGACCCTCGGGTGTTGAGGATTCTACCTCGGTTTTAATTTTTTTCTCGTCTCTAGTTTTTCAAGGTGCGGGAAAGGTACGATTTTTCTATTTTCATAATCTGTGCTATCCTTAATCTAGAACCTATTGCTTTCCCATTACATTCGTTCTTCCCTGAATCTACCCCTTTTTTAGTACGATTGGAAAAGATGGATGCCCAGCTATGAGAACCGGATCTAAACTTGACTGTGGACTGGTCTATGCTAGATCCGGGATATCTTCATATCCTTAGATCCTTTATATTTTACGATTTTACGTGATTTTTGTGCTAAGGGGCATGATCCGGATAGACGGATCTCATCTCTGTGTTGAGATTTGTTAGTTTCCTCTGATTGAAAACAGTTAGTTGTTAATTTTATTATTTGAATATCTTCTATTTGAATATACATGCATCTAGGGTTAGGTCATCACATGTCCTTGCATCACTATTGTGATACGGTATTACTTAGTGCACATTGATGGCCAAAGGAAGATGTGTTTCTAAAAAAATTCTAATTTATTTATATTTTTCATATTTTTTTTTTCAAAATTTTAAGAAAATTGTAAAAAATCTTACGATTTATGATACGATTTGCGATTTGGTATGATTCAACCCCTACTACAATTTGCGATACGATAACGATTTTGACAACATTGGTAATGGCAATATTTTGGGTCATTTGGGGGGCTAGGAACGGGCATTGTTTCCGAAACATTCTAGAAGGGGAGAATGAAGTTATTTGTAAAATCAAAAGTCTAGTGTCGGATTGGACGGTGTATGTTAGAGAAACTTCTGCTTCTCCCTCCTTTTGAGCTTTTAGCTGTTGGGCTTGTATTCTTTCGCCTTAGTGTTTCTTAATAAATTTATCATTACCTCTCTCTCTCTCTCTCTCTCTCTCTCTCTCTCTCTCTCTATATATATATATATATATATATATATAGAAGCTGTTGAAATGTTACTCGCCACTTCTTCCTGCCTCTTTTCTAGTTCTTCATCTGAAACCCATCAATGAATTTCTACACGGTACTGACTCTCATTTTGCCCCACGAGGCATAATTTGATGAAAACTAATGAATCCCCACTGCTCTGCTCCCTACTTCTGAATATTGATGAGAGGTATGCTATTTCTAGATGCTCAACATGTGCCGATGGGGCACCTTTGTAGCAATGTATGTGTTCTATCTGTACTGTGTTCGTACCTGTAGTGCATTTATGTTTTGTGCTTGAAAATGGGGTGTTTGAACTGGCATTCATCTATTGATAAACCTTTGCAGTCTCTATTATGCATGGGTCCTTTAGCAAAGATGACATCATCCACATATTGCAGGTGTGGGCAACCATCTGACCATCCCTCATCGGAAATACCTTTATGAACCCCTTGCTGAAGTGCAATAAACCATTTTGAATCTATCCAACAACCATAAGGAGAAAAGTGACAGAATGCCTTGTTGAAAGGCATGAGAGGAGAAAACTTACATGGTTGCTTTAATTAATTATCCTAGAAGGCTAGAGACAAGGAAATACTTAAACATCGGGGAAAGGTTTCTCAATATTATGTTATGAATATGAGTCTTTGACCATCTAATGTGTCCTCTATACAGTCCTTGTTAATATTCACTTCATGAATGTATGTTCATGTGCATGACAACTAGAAGTTTTTTTTTTGGCAACATGTTAACGTCCTTGTTTTGAAGGTTCTACACTGTTCCATTTATGAATATACTTTTGGATGGGAGAGAAACCACTTCAGGAAGTTTTTCCTAGGTCCGTTAGTATGCTGATGGATCCGAATATCATTGTTGCCCGTTGTTACACCTTGGTTAGAAATGAGGTGATTTGGACTCCTTTATGCAGTAGGGATTTGTTGGAAAATGAAGAAGATACGATCAAATTGTTGGAATTGCTTCAAAAGATAATGCCATTGACGGGAGAGCAGGACTCTTTCATGTGGGTTATAGAAAAATCTGGTAAATTCTTGGGTAAATCATTTTATAACTTCATTTCTGGGTCTTCATCAGAAAGGGAAATTAGCTATACAGCTTTTGTGTTGCATTATAAGGCTCCTACCAAAGTAGCAGCTTTGGCATGGTTTGTGGGAAGAATAAGGTGCTCACGGATGATAAATCTTTGCAAGAGAAGGATGGTAATGCTGAACATATGTTCGATATGCATGCAAAATGAGGAGATGGTTGATATTTTTTTCTTTATTGCCCATTTGCTAAAGAAGTATGGGATGGGGTTTTCGAATTATTCAGAATATCTTGGGTCATGGCAGGATCCATTGAAAGTTTCTTTTGGTCATGGCATGGGGAAGGTATTGGGAAGGAAGGGAAGGCAACGTGGAAAATATCATTGTTGGCTGGAATCTGGACTCTATGCAAGGAGAGGAACAATAGGTGTTTTTGGAATCGTAGCAATCGGGAAATGAATGTTTCAATAGGGCTAAATTGAACATAATGGGATGGGCAAATGCTATTAGAGCTGTAGGATAGACTATCATTTTCATCTTCTTTTTATGTATATTGTATTTTTTTGGTTTTGGCTTCATATCTAATAAAATGATCGCCAATAATAATAATAATAATAATGGTGGTGGTGGTGATGATGATGATGATGATGATGATGATGATGAGATTGTGGTCTCTTTCCTTAAGCATTCATCTTGAACTTTCAAGTTGCAATTACATTACTTTCAAATTGGACTTGAAAGGACAGTAGCTGCTATTTGAGGGATAGCCCCTCATTACGAATGCTAGGAAACATCGCTAATCTTTGTAATTTCCTCCTGACTAAATCTAATGATCGATCCATTTGTGCATCTAAATTTAGTTTCAGTGTCTGACGTCCTGTTATTTACATTTATATGAAAGAGAGAATGTAGTTGACAGTCAGAAAGAAACCTGAAACCTGGGATGCTGCCATTTTTTTTTTTCCAGCAACAGGGTTCTTCAGCTGCAACAGAAGTGGAGTTGGAAAGATTAAGGGAAGATGGCAAAAGATCACTGCAAATGGTCCAAAAGTGGAAGAAAATGTATCAAGACCTGCTTCATCTCAGCATAAATGAGCTGTTGTAAGAGGACCAAAGGGGGGGGAATGCCTGAGAAACAGCTTCCTCCGGCTGTCTGAGAAACACGTGCAAAGCCTGCCAATTACATTTTGCTGATATTAACTGGTATGCTCTGGCCCTCACTAATTTACGGTACATTCGGAAGTGCCCATGTTCCGTCTGAGTGGTGCTTGATTTCTGCCCATTCTTAAGTGAGATAAGAAGGGGCAGATGTTCTTGCCTCACTGTTGATTCTGGGTAAAACAAATCGAGGCCCAATGCAATGGGGAAGTGCAGAAGCTGACCTTTTCAGGGCACTCTAAACAGGTGGAAGGATAGTACTTTATTTAATGAGAAGTGCAGTTTTCATTTTCTTCTCCTTTTACTGAATGGCATCAAAAGAGGACTAGGTGATTTGTCAACTTTGTTAGAAAAGTATCAGATACTTTGCAATTTCCTTTTTGATATTCTTTTAGATGTTTTAATTAACTTATTCCCTTCTCAAGAAATCTTGCTTTTGTACCAGTTTTGTGTTATGGTGGTAGTTTTCATGCGTTTCTCAATCATTTGGTTACTGTAAATATTGTCCTTTGGTGGCTCTGATTTTCTTTTCCTTTTTTCTTTTTCCCTGTTGCTTGCATTGTTTCCTTGGAGATTATGTTTTGTATTTTGCATTGATGTCTAGGGATTTCACTAACCAGTCTAACCTACAAGACACACATCTCTACTTTGACAGCACATTCCAATCTTGCATGTTTGCAGAACATCTGAGCCATGTATCAGGTTGGCCTGACCAGTAGATGACCTGGATAAAATAGCAGGTTGTTCTTGTGCATTGCATGTTGATGCCGGTCAATCCTTTTTAGATCACTCGTTATAGTTCTACCTGTGCGGCCCACATGACGAGTTGAGCACAATTTTCATAGATTGACTATTCATGGAATAAGCCAAATTATGCTCATTCTGTAGGTTAGAGGTTTTGAGTATAGAGAATTCTACAGTAGGGCTGGAGTGCCTAAATAATGATAGAAGTGTGTTGGGTTGTGTGGAGATCTTGTGGAATGTTGTAGAGAGTAGTGTTAGATTATTCCAGAAAGGTTCTTGAGTGTTTTTGGTTGTTGGATGATTACCACATGGCACCATTCTCACCATTAATAGAGTAAAGTTTTCTCATGTCTGAGGTGGAATCCTCATTTGTTACCATGCCAAGAAGGTTATATACCCTAAGCTGTCAGGTAGTGACCCAAATGGGTTGGGTTCACCACCGGATGTTTCCTCGGACCGACCAGAAAATCTAGTGGGTCTGGATCCTGTCAAAGTTTGAGTTGAATTACTGAAGGGGTTGGGTCTGGGTCCTCTCGAAATCAACCCGACCTTACCAGACCCATACCCAATTTTAAAATGGGTCAGATTTGGGTCATGCTAAAATGGACCCAACCCAAAACTACCAAAGAAAAACTAGTCGATTACGTCTTTGGCTTTTTAGTTTTGTTGTGGGTTAGACTATAGCAAATAGTCCGCCACCTTTTTCTAAAAATTGGTTACCTGTCCGCTGCTTCATGACCATCAGGATGCAGGAACCAACCAGACCTGACCCATTTAATTTTTTTACTTCGACTCCAACCAGACCCTACCCATATTTTACTAGATTGAGTTTGGTTCAAAATTCCAATCTGATTCTTAAAAAGTCAGGTCTGGCGCCCCTCGACCTGATCTGCCTCATTTGCCACCAACTCTCACCAATCTTTGGGCCTTTTCCTTTGACTGCAGACAATTGTTCTCTCTTTTGTTAACCATCAGTTTGCTGGCCAATGATTAGAGGATTAGAATTGTCACGTGAGTGAGAATCAGATGTACACATGTGGCCCACGGGAGCAAGAGAAAGGATCGCCATGGAAGACTGATTAAGGAATTACTATTTTCTCCCGCATGATTCTCACCGATTGCCTACCTAGCATGTGGCAAGTTGGGCTGTGGATCTAGACCGTCATTCTAGGTCTTATGCATGGATGGACCACTGTTGAAAAACAAGAAAGGATGGTTTCATAGAATGCGGCCCTGCTTTATAGCTACATGTGGGCGGATGGATGGCATGTGTGTCAGAGGTGTGGACCATTCATCAGGTGGTGTACATTGTATGGATAGCCTGGACAACAAATAATATTGCGACTCTGTCAGTCAGGTCCCACTTGCATGGAAAAATGGGCCGTTGGAGAACAAGTCCAACAGTCCAGATTCAATGTACAGATGTGCTCACTTGATAAGTGCAACCCCCTTGATTTATGGTACATGGCATGTTCACAGATTTTGCATTATGTAATGGATGGCCCAGATCGATCACATGTGTGCCATCAAATAGTGGAAACAAGGTCCCAAATTGAGGGTCTGATGCGGGGCCCGGGTTCTAGCAAAGTCCCAAAAATGATAATCTAAACCGTACGAAGGGTGACCTTCGAAAGGGAAGGGAGGTAGAAATAAATGGTGGACACATCAACATTAAGGTTATCTGGTGGATTGAATTGCTGCAGTCAGATGACACCGACCTCTGTCTGATGATGGGACGTTTGTTGAATTTCGACCATTGCAAACTTTCCAATGTTAACCTTCCAATAGACGTGCACGGTTTGATTTGAAGGACACGAATGCCACGTATACAATTTTTGCACATGTGTATGGAGCGTAAGCGTACTGCAAGAGTATCAGGGTCTTTTCTCTACATCATATCACTTTACCACATGGTGGACCGTTGGATAGTTGTTGACCGTGGATTATAATGACCCTAAAAACACTCCAATCGGTTGATCAAAGCCATCCACTTTGGATGCCCGTGGTTGGATGTATGTCTTTGATCATCAAATCATGGTGATTTCAGCGACAGGTGCAATCCAAGGTGGATCTATTCTATCCATCGGTCATTAGTGATCATAGGTGGGCCTACCTGTGTCTCATAGAAGAACATTCACAAAAGTGAAGTAAGAGTAATTTAATGTATTATATGAGTGCTTATATTTTATATACATTAGTAGAAATTCAAACAAATACTCTTATATAATGGAATGGGTGGCTGTGATATATAGTCTATTTCATTACTTGGAAATATGCACGAGATGAAAGGAAAGCCCACCAAAATGTAAATTTTCAACGGTAAGAGTTTACCGGAAGAAAGATTTCTTACATCCTGTCGCTTATAAGTAACTGATCTCACAACACTTAGTCTTAATAAAAACATCGTGAATGATTAAGCATTCATCAAGTGGTAGACTGAGTGAAGATAGCCTCGTTTCAACACTGAGGTCATGGTATCAATTCCCATAGTGGGGGTGGCTAACATTGTAATGTGACTAATAGGGGTCGGTGGGTGTACTAACAGTGGAGTGTGTGAACTAACCCATAAAAATAAAATAAATCATTCATCTATATAGGATCATCATACAGGAGCCTTCCAATCAACTAATGATTTATCTTGGCTCCTATGTACAAGCTTATATGATTTGATTAGATGCAGAGCCAATCATACCGATCTGTGTGAGATTCCATCATGTTTGTCTCTTGAACTAGGGCACAAAAACATCTACATGCATCTCAATAACTCCTAGCAAGTATTGATCAACAAATATTGATCACATCTTAATAGGATGACTGATATGAATATATATATATATATATATATATATATACACACACACACATCATCAGAATGCAATCACATCCATACCTGTAAATTCATATATCCAGAAAAAAACTTATTATAATTAAGTCAATAATATGCAAACATGTGTCAATAGCGGTTTGATGGTGGCACGAAGTCTCATAATATATTCCCAAGGGGTAAACAATTGTCGAGTGAAAATTAAAGTGTGATCCAAATGAATGCAAGGTTATAATGGGAAGTCATTGGAAAATCTAAAAGGCTTCACCTACCAGCAAACGTTAAGGATACTCCACCCAGCAGTTGGAGATAAGCTATTATAATGCTATTTCTTTTCTTTTTTGGCTTTGATAAGGGCAAGTGAGAAAGAAGCAATGCAAAGTACATAAAAAGAAGAGTAAAGGAAATGGAGACGGTAACGCACCTTTTCTGATAATGGAATGGCGAAATGTGAAAGCCGGCAGCCCTCAGGTTCGCTTTTTTACTGTTGGACTGTTGATTTGTGTCTTTGGGTAAGAAGAAAAAGATGCCTTTGAGGGGTGGTGAAAAACATGCATATGAGAGAGAGAGAGAGAGAGAGAGAGAGATTCCAAGAAATGAGACATGGATATTTTGTCGATAGAATTACAAATGGAAATGTGATATTTTCCAAGCAAAATGCCAAGAAAGGGACTGCCTTTGGATGCACATTAGGTTTTATCAAAAGCAAATGCAAGAGCTAATAATGTTTCCCAGCAAATGCTCTTTTTAATTCCAGCATGAAAGTAATGCAATTGCAATGTGTAAGCTCAGCCCAGGGTTAATTAGCCAGACCCACTTCAGGAAAAGCTAGATGGGTGGAGGCTAGGACTCGACCTAGAAAATGTAGCCTCTTTAAGTAAATGAGTTTAAGTTGACTTCTACCCAACCTCCTCCACCATATAACTTACCAATGGGCTGGAGGAGGTGACCCAACCTAACTGCAAACTGAAAAAAAAGAAAAGAAAAAAAGAAGAAGAAGATAAATATAGATATAATGCAGTTAAATGGACAGGTTTGACACTCTTAAACTTGAGTTGCGTCTAGTTGGTCGGGCCTGATCTAATTACAACTAAATGGGTTGGGTGCGATCGGCTAATAGAATTCTTGGCCCGCTACAATGTTGTTATCTTCAATTTACTAATAATCCCAGTTCAGTTAGATGAGTGACTCTGAGATGGAGAGTACACCCGAGGCCAAACATAAAGTAAGCCAGAAGCAAAGCCATGCATCTTGATTAAATGGTCTCAGTTCCTTGCAATCAGAGAATCCAGTCTATCCATCCAGTTGCTAAGCTTTGCAATGGCCCAGATATAAAAACCACATCAACTCGAAAAATCTAGCCTCCTGGTCAGTGGGTTTTTCTCCTTTATTTTTGTACCATCAGTTTCCGTTGATTTTCAAGACTTTGATCCGTGCATCTTGATACCTTAACACCATCCAGGTCAGGATCACAAGATGGACGATCTGGATTCACCAACGGTTCAGCCACACATACAGTTTAGCCGCAATTAACCAAGACCCGTTTCCCGCGCAATGATCCAAGATTGAGAAATTTGACTGTGCTACCCGGTTACTTCCTTTTTGAAAGCGAAAAACGTAGAGAGAGAGAGAGAGAGAGAGAGAGAGAGAGAGAGAGAGGTGGGGGACCAGCTTTTCCTTTTATTTATGCATTTATTCCATCAATTCATCCATTTTATCCAATTGCATTATTTTATTCGGAGATTCTGACTATGCAATTCCCAATGACAGTGTGATGGAAGCGTGGGAGTGCAAGGTTTTCTTTCTTTCTTCTTTTTATTTGAGATGTGGGGAAGAGAAGATAAGGTGCTCCTCGTGATAATGCAAAGTAAAAGCCCAACACCAAAGATCTCTCCCCCCTGTTTTGGATCTTTTTTTTTTTTAAATAGCTTCTCTTCTTGCCAGTGAGAGAGAGAGAGAGAGAGAGAGAAGACGTTGCTTTAATCGTGTCTTGATTACAATATACTAATGAGAAAAAGGTGAAGTTTTCTTTCTGTATAATGCTTTGAATACAGGAAAGACATCTGTTTTGGATTGGGGTGGTTGCTGCAAAGGAGTAGGCACTCAATCAAACACACATCTACTCACTTTTTGTTGGTTAAGCTTAACCCGAGTTGCCATCTGTGGGACCCACTGTGATGTATGCATGACATCCGATCCGTCTACCATGCGTGTTCGCTCATGTTCTCCTCGGCACCCACAATCCAGGCTGATCCAAGACTCAGCTGGGCTACACTACCGTGTAAAAGTTAGGATGGGGACACCCACCATAAGAAAAGTTCCAGATTGTGTGTGGGGCCCAGCATGTTTTGTATATGGCATCCAATCCATTTAAGAGGATTCGTCCACCAGGATCATTGGACAGGCCCAAAATTTGGCCATTCAAGAACTCTGGTGGGCCACACGATGTGATTTAGAGGTTTTATGAATGATTTTACACGGCACGGCCCACTTTACCTTTGGATTGGCCTGAATTTTGGAAGCCGCTGAGAAGATGAGGGGCTCACATGATGAACGTATAGGATGTCATGCACGTGTCATGGTGGGCCCACACATAGCATTGTATGTTAAGCTTAACACTACAAAGCTTCGCAAGGAATCCGGCCTCCTAAAACAAAACATAAATAACCTAACCACAGTTAACTACCCTACCAACCCAATACATAGTTAAGAACTTCACCTCTAAGTGCACCCTGGTTATTTTAGAGATATGGACAGAAATCATCGATCTGGACCGTCCATTTTAGGTTTAACCCCAGCCTCATGCACCACTGGGAAAAATCACATCTATCCGGATGATTGTAACCATCGTAATGCCCAACTGTTAGTGATGATTTTCAAGCAATAGATTGGATGGCTATGATCATTGGATCAAAGTGGTTCTCTAGAGATATGATGTCCAAGATGGGCTTTACCAAATGGGCAACTTAAGCTTTTATTGGACCCTTTTTTTCTTTAAGTGGTCCAAACTATCTATTTGATGGAGCATCAATTGGATGGCATGGGATCCTCAAGTCGGTATGGTTTTTCTCAAAGCAATCCACTGAGATTGGTCTGGGTCTAACGGATGGTTCAGATTACTGATTGGACCGTCGCAGTGCCAATAACCGTCCGGGCCTACTTGAAGTTTAAGTGCACCAAGTCGCACTTGAGCATTTCTGACAGCTCTTGAACCTCTCTCTCCCCGCACTGAGCGCGGTTTCAGTGGATCCCAAGGTGAGTGGATCCCTGAACGGGGGTCCACCCTGATGTACTTTCCTTATATCCAGGCCATGCATCCGTTTTAAAAACTCATTTTAGGTCATTATACCAAAAATGAAGCAGATCCAAATCTCAAGTGGACCAGAATACAGGAAACAGTGGTAATCCAACATTAAAATCTTCTAGTCGGACGCAAAAACTTTGGATCAACCTGATATTTCTGTGATCTCTTCATCCAGGTCTTTGTGACCTTATCAACAGGTTGGATGGAAAATAAACATTCCGGTGGCCCCCGTGAAGTTTTTAATGGTGAGGATTCAATCAAGACTGTTTCCTGCGGAATGGGATTCTAAGTTTTGGATCTGCTTCGTTTTTGGGGTCATGCCCTAAAATGAGCTGTCAAAATGGATGGATGGTGTGGATGTAAAGAACATACATCACAGTGAGCCCCAAAGTTAGGGATCCACCCAAACCGCTCCCCCCGCACTTGCATGATGCATATAGAAGAATGATTACCCTGTAAATTAACCAAGACGCCTTGAACTGAGGCCGGTTCCTTCATGAGTCCTGGGAGAATTATCTATGAGTGTTGGCCCACAGAGTCCTGTGGATGGCTACCCTGTCCAGTAGGTTCATCCGACTGTGAGTGAACACCTCAAAAATCATGTTAATCCAACCATCACGTGAGTTACTACGATTAGAGGGCTTTTAGAATGCTGTATAGTGTGGCACACCTAATCGTTGTATAGACCACCTGATTTTTTGGGCCATCCAATCATCATGGTGGGCTTTTGCAATGCACCGTTTAAGTGGCATATATATGTAAGACATTGCAGCTTCTACCACAGAAAACAATGGAAAACTAGTAAAAAAAAAATTATTAAATTCACAGCGTGGACTATATGGTGGTTGGATCAGTCCTGATGGCGTCCACGTCCCACTTCCAAGGTGGTGATCTCACTGAATAGGTGGGATGCCACGCAAACCCCAGTGGACCACACGCACAGCACTTGTAGAATAAGCTTATTCTACAAGAACTTTCAGAGGCCGACCTCAATTGCCAATGGATCAATTCATCACAGTACACAGAGAAGACTAACTACTGCAACAAGTTACTGGGTGTGGGGCCCACGAAGAAGCTTCTTAACCTTAGCCTGCACAACGGGTCGATAGCGCATAAAGGACTAGTCGCTGTTATCAATGACTGGGTGTGGGGCCCACCATGACGCTCGTTACCTATGGATTTGTTGAGCCCAACTGTCTGATCACCATTGGACCATGACAAACCATCTTAGTCTGCTGTACTCTTGCATTAGATGCATGTAATGTACATATGCAGCTATATATGCATTTGGGAGGAGGATGTATGTAACGTATGTAATTTGCATGTAATCTACGTATGCATCAGATGTATGTAACATATGTAATATGTTTTTAATCTATGTATGCATCATATGTATGTAATCATGTGCTTTTTTTGTCCCACGCCCAGATAAAGGAGGGTGCATCAGGTTTGCAGCTGCATTAAACTTATGCCATTACTTCTATTGTAAAATCAACCGAAGAAGAGGATTTCATGTAGCCGACATTAATTAATTGAAATAAAGCTTAGACGTTCATAAAAAAAGCTTTTTTAAAAAAAGTACAATTTCTCGATGCATGGTGCGCATGTAAGACCTGAATGAAACACCCATGTTAGATGTGCCTGGTCATTAGGACATGCAAACTATACTTGGGTTTTACTTTGTTCGAGTGCCTGACCATGCTGCATTAATGTTCCATACGTACCGTTGGTTTGATGGGACCTAATGTGGATGGACCATCAAAAGACAGCCACCTGGACTGGAAATTCGACTCGATATTTAATAATTAAACTGGGAATTTAATTACAATACCAAAATAGCACTTTAAGACGTATAAATAACAAAATTTGCATTTTTTTTAAACCCAAAGCATTGCTCAATCAGCTTGTAAATGCTAGCTGACTTGACTGGCTTAGCTGAGGTCTTGAGTTTGAGACATGGATTATGCGACAGAAGTTTTGGATCAAGCTGATATTTGTGTTTTCCCTTCATTCATGTCATTGTGACCTTATAAATAGGTTAGATGGCAAATAAACATCATGGTGGGCCTTCTTAGGAAGGTTTCTACGGTGGTGTCATTATCTCCATTGCTTCAAGTGGCGTGGTCCACTTGAACTTTGAATCTGCCTCATTTTTGGGCTCATGCACTAAAATATCTACCAAAATGAATCGATAGCATGGATGAAACACATACATCAATCATGGTGGGGTCCACAGAGTTTTGCCATGTATGCAAGGTTCAGCCGTGTCTTCTACACCAATCCGAATCAATGAGTTTGGATATAGCCATAATTATGGGCTCAGTGCAGTCATATTCAGTGGAATGGACGGTTGCAGCCACTTTGTACAGCAACGTCAACTGAAATCAATGAAACAATAGATAGAGAGAAAAATTTTGCTACACCCACGAGTTAGCTACGCTAGTTACACCAGGTATAGCAGTGATCCACCATGATGTATGTGTTGTATCCACACCATCCATTCATTTTTTGAGATCATTTTAGGGCATGACACTAAAAATGAGGCAGATCGAAAGCTCAAGTGGACCCAGCAAAGAAAATAGTAGGGATTGAACGCCAACCATTAAAAACTTATTGAGGGCCACTTGAGGTTCAGATCCGCCACATTTTTGGATAAATACCCTAAAATTATGTCATCAAATGGGTGGACGGCGTGGATCCAACACATGCATCATGGTGTGGTCATCGCTACACCCGGTGTAGCTAGCGTAGCTAACTCGTGGGTGTAGCAAAATTTTCCTCATAGAGAAGCTTCTGAATCCCGTAAACTGCGCAATGTTGGATTGATGAAAAGCTTGACTACCAGAGATCCGTAAGCTGCTCAGCAGCATTAAGTATAAACCTTCAGGACATTGCGTACACACTCGTTGGAATTTACGAAGAAAACTCAATTTGTCTTTTAATAAGTCAAAATCAATCAACTATTTATTAAAATTATTTTCATTATTATGTATTATTACCTAAGCAAAGAAATTCTAATATAATACAAACCATCTATTTCAACAAAATATTAAAAATGAAAAAAAATCTCTCTTAATCCAAACACAAACATCTAAACACTTTTGAAAGTGCATGATCTTAAACTTGTAAAGCTAATTTAATAAGCTTTCAAATAAATTAATTCCATGTATTCTACCATCATTTAATACTGAAAAAGAAAGTAAAAAATAAGTGAGGAAAATAATAAAACCTTGTTATTCAAGATATATAAACAAAGGAAAAAAAAAAAAAACCATTAATCTATGCATTTAGATGTAGGGCTCACGAAGGCGGGACCAATCTTCAGACAAGTACAATCATAGACCTCTAGGGTCAAAGGTAACAACCTATACAGGATTCCTTGAAAATCTTGGCCTCCAAGGGTCACGATTACATATTATTCGGCGATCAATGGCGGAGAATAGTTTAATCTGGATATTGGTTACAACAGATTCTCTAGGTGAGAAAACTGGAGTTTTGTACCTTAGGAATATGTAGAACAACGGACGGGATGCGCATGATATTTGTGGCTTGTTAAAGACTGTCGTTTATCGATTACCGTTTGCAAAGGATAAACAATCATTATCAGTGAAAAATCCCATAAACAACCTCGTATTTCCATTAAACTAAGCTGGCTTTCAAGGAATCTAGCAATAATTGAATTTATCAATTTCTAGATGATGTGTTTCACTTTGGGAAATATAGGAGGATGTGTCATTCATTTGGGTTCCTCATCAAAGATCAGGCCTTGGTCAAGATCTAAATTTTCAATGTGCTTATCTTTGTCATAGATTAGATCTCAATTGATGAAATCTTGTATCTCAATATGTGATTTCAAAGACTCAACTCATCTTTGCAGAATTTTAATATCTGTGCGTCGAGTGAAAGAAGCAATTACTTGCTTTGTGCTTTAACCTCGTCCTTCTTATTCACAGTATATTTGGCTAATGTGCCGATGCCGATGCCTTGTTCAAAACCCTGATTATGTGAAGCCATCATGAATAGATTGAGGGAAGGAAGAGATAGGAGTTGAAAAGCCGAGGTCATGGGTCATTTTGAACTGGGCAGTCATAAAGAAACGAGATAGATGGCTTTTTTTTTAGATGGTCAAGAACGCGTTTTTAAGGAAGAAAAAGAAAAACGGAAGAAATGGGGAACATGCATCTGTTCGATTATGCCGGGGGTGATGTATCAGCTCTGATATCAATTAATGCAATTCCGTTCTTCAGAACGGACAGCTGCAGCAAATGCATCGCAGATAGAAAGGCTTAAGAATCTTATAAGAACAGCTCTGTGAAGGATTAAGAAAATTCCCAAGGAGGAGAGATCCACGAGCAACTCAGCGGGATCAAATTTAAACCTTCAGAAAATCAATTAAGTACATCCTTCACTGCAAATTTAAGGGGAAATTAAACTCAATGTTTGGGTGTGTATTCAGGGTTCGATCCCTAGTTGTCTCACTTTGCGAACCTTAACCACCTTGGAAGTATCTAAAGCTACCAAAAAAAAATCCATAAAAAATTCAAAAAGAAGAAGAAATTCTTTACAAGATTGTATACTGTTTCTTAAGCAAGGAAACTCTAATGTAACCTTAATCATATGATGTAGTCTTGGTGGGGGTAAAGGTAAGGGCCTGCCCTGACTAGGGTTACTTTTTTAGTCATCCAATTTACACCTCGGTGGATCTGATCTTCCTTTCTCCAAAAAAAAAAAAAATTCTAATCATCTAGTATTTTAATTAATCTTAGCCATCCATTTTAATAAACTACTGAAACTGACAAATGCATCCCTTGATCTCATCGTAACCAGACAGGCCATAAGTAACCCATAACTCATGCATATCGAAATTACATCTTAAAAATAATAATAATAATAATAATAAAACATGCTTTTGAGCTCATTTGAGAGCTAACTGAAGAAGCCTTTAAATGCGACCAGTTTCATATTGTTAAATTGTTTGATACCTAAAAAGTGACCCACAAGTACATATATAAGGAACAAACATCCAATTTGTGCATTTAGATCTACTACTATTTTATTTTCTCATGATAACATTAGCGTTCTTCATATGTCAACCAACGTCCAGTATTTCACACATGCACGGAAACACATTTAACTAGATTATATCGCTTTGTTCGGGAACATGTTACATTTGGCTTGTTACATACCTGTTTTGTTTTTTCTAACAATCAGCTTACTAATGTATTCTAACAATCAGTTTTCTACAAAACTTGACATTCAATCTTAGCCTAGTTTGAGGGAGAGTATAAGAGATAATTTTTCAAATCATTTTTCCCATCAATCACTAGAGCATCATAAGTAAGAAATAATTGTACGCGTGGCATGTGCTTTGAGTGTTATTATTTTATTAATATTTCATTCTTTAACTCCTATATAATATTTTATTGTGTAACTCTCTTGTAATTATTTCAATTGTGTGGCTCCTTTGTAATTATTTCATTGTGTAACTCTATGAAAAATTGCACTACAAATAAGAGTAATGCCCTGTATTCTAAACAACGAAATTGTGTATTTAGGCTTTATGAGCTAAAGAATTCTCTAATCGTGATTTTGTGTTCCTTTAGAGAGAGAGAGAGAGAGATAGAGAGAGATTTTGGGATTTTGGGCAAGTAAAAAACAAAACTTGGTGATGTTAAAAATTAGGTAGATGTAAATATCTGGGGACCACAAACACAAGAAACAATATATGTGGCCCAACATTGAAACATTCTTTTGGCACCTAGTGAAATTTTTAATCAGCCTAATAATTTGTTGTTTCATTCATCACTACGATTTGGATGGCATATAAACATCAGAGTGGGATAGAATGGTTTTAACCGATCGAAGGTGTTCCAATCCCAATTAATTTATGTTCTATCCCCCACTTGAATACCCGATCTACCACTGTTTAGGAAGCCATACTAACATAAGCAGGCCCAACAAACGGATGATATGTATGTTATCATACTCACAGTTGACCCAGCGCTCCTTACGGTTGGTGCGACCTACTAAAAATATGAGAGCAGGCTACTTTTAAAAGTATAAAAATACCATCAGTTGAAGGGTTCAGATACATCCTATTTTCCTTTTAAAATCAAAATTTAAGGCTATCTTTTAGCTATTGCAGGCATAAAATAAGCCAATCGCCGCAACTGTTGAATATAGAAGAGATACCTAAGTGGTAGTTTATTTTATTATTTAATTTTTTAACATATGCAAGATGCAGTTTATACATGCAAGCAGTAGTTTTTCTGTGAGTATTACAAAGAAACAAATAACAAATACTCTTGAAGAGAGAGTCCCTCCACACACATGCGTATTTTCACTGTACAAGTTGCGTCTACCTAACTGGGTCCAAACAACTCGAATCTCTACGGCCACTGTAGATGGGTGTATTCAAAAAATTACAATGCAATATGAACCTAGACTTTCAATCATGTCCATCAAATAGACGATAGAATGTAAAATAAATATTCAACGGTCCTAAACAGATGTACATTAATCAAAGAATAGGATCAACCAATCAATCAGATTTTTGGCCGACGACCCATCTATATTGTTGCCCAGGAGTTGGACAGTACGGATGTAATTACATGTGTGCCACGTGCATGATAAAACATAGTAAAGAAAGAAGAAGAAAAAGGGTGCCGATGTCATCCCACGCAGTAATGAAGTTACATGGCACCTCAAGTTGTAAGGAGCAGCTGCATCAGGCCCTGATCCTTCTAGAAAAGCGTTCCCCTGCAATGACAGAAGCTGCAGCTGTACCAGCAGCAGGATAATAGGAGAATAATAGCCAGCCTACCCTCCCTGGATGTTGGACACGTTTACATTTCCCGGCGATGTTCGTCAGATTCCGGCGTCTAGAGCTTTCTTCTTTTTTAACGTACTTCAGTAAAGACCCTGAGTTAGGGTTGTTGTTCTTCTGACGCATCTCATGTGACTGTGGGGTTGCAGTGATTAAAAGAGGAGATCGATGCGCTGGCCGAAGATGCATGTACTTGAGAGTCACATAAAGGGGGAGCGTGCCAGTGAAGCTAAACCCTGCGAATAGTGGGACCCACTTTATATTGAGTTTATCACCAAAATCCGACTGATTAGTCGATCCGGGCCTTTTGGTTAATTGACATTTGTTTGTCGAATTTTTGGATTCTGAGTGGGGCCCACTGGTGATGCATACGTGGAATCCAAGCCATACATCTGGATGGACTGCTTCCTTCTCACTGTACACCCCAAGAATTATTCTCTTTCAAAGTGAGGTGGGACACACCGCAGGAAGAAAAGTACAATCACGCCTAAAACCCATGTATTTAATAATTGCGGCCCACCTGAGCTTTGGAATGGCCTGAGTTTCAATATGTCCATTCATCCTGGTGGGACTCACCTTATGATCAGACTGGATGACATAAACATAAAAAGGTGGACCCTACATTCCATCTGGAAGTTTCCATGGTGGGCATTTTTCCCTCCTAAGTGTCCCCCATTTTCCCTTTGTTGTGGCCAAGAATCAGGCTAGATTTCAGGATGGGTGGAGCATGTAACGAATATACCTGATAGCACTCACACACAACACCACGGTGGGCCCTCATACAGCTTGAACCTATGGTAACTATATCCCTTTCAGACAAATGATTATTTTGTTTCAACCATCCATTAGATGGCAGAAGATCAGCCAATCCGCATCATATGTTTAGTGTGAATTTTAGGCTATGATCCTTGTATTGTGTGGCCCATGATCTGAATGGTCAAATTGAGGAACACACATGCCACTCGTTGAATTCTGAAGGAGAAAGTTTTCCTCTCTTGTGAGATAGAGACAGTTTAGTGGTCTGTGGCACTACCCTAAAGTGTAGTCTTCAATATGCAGGGACCAAAATGCAAATTTCGTACTGGTTGGACAATGCATACCATCTGATAAATGGATTTTTGCTCCGTCAAATATGGATAGGTCTTCACCATTCTAGCAATATATAGTTGGCTGGCCATGGTAGGGCCCATGGGATCAATCAATCAATGGGGCATTTATATTGTGGGCCATCCACACCTGGGCCCCACTATATGACTAGTTTTGATCAACAAGGTGGACCCCGTGAAAGTTGCTCAGCCAGCTGAGTATAATTTTGGACGCTCTCAAGGATCCCATGACTTCGAACCCATGGTAATTACCACACTTTGAGCTGTGCGGGGCCCACTGGTGATGTGTATGTAGAATCCAAACTGTTCATCTGGTGATACTCCTCATTTGCACTGCACTTCCCAAGAATCATCTCTGTCAAAAGCTCAGGCGGGACACCAAGGTAGAAACTTACAATCATACCTACAGCCTTTGTATTCCCTTGCTGTGGCTCACCTAGATTTTGGAGTGTCTTGAGTTTCGGTGTGTACCTCAATCCTGTTGGGGCGCACCTGATTCCCGGTTTGAATGAGTATACACAACACTGTGGACCCCACATTCCATTTGGACTTTCCTGTTGTGGGCCTCTCCTCCCCGCTGTCCCTCATTGCTCCCTATGGTGTGGTCCATCGAGGTTACGGAGTAGGCCGGATTCTGGGATTTAGAGGTAGAAATGGAGATGCATCTAACAGGCGGGTTGGATGCATCCATACATGACGGTGGGCCAAACACAACTCGAACCTCTGGTAATTCACAAGCCTTTCCGTATGTGATCGATTCGATGGAGAATTTCTGTGGATTTTCACCTTATCTCTTTTATAGGGGATAAGCAAGTAGTCACGTGGGGCCATGTGGATTGGTGTGTGACCCACTTCGCGAGGTAGGCCCAGCCCTGGATAGGGAATGGACGGTCCACTTTTTATACAAAAATGATCCTAACCATTTGAAAATTTTGTCTGACATATATGTGAGCCTTTAAGTATTTATATGATTTAACCATCCAAAAATCTAATTGATAGGGTCATATTAGCAATCCTTACTTTGCCCAATGCGTGTTTATGGATGGACCAGCTTTTGAACGGTTCTCAAAAGCATGGCCCAGTCCTCGGACTACGAATTCATTCAGTAGTCCGCAGACCAATAAACCGATCGAGCTTCATCTCTTTTATCCGAGTACCCAGGTAAGAAAATAGATTAGGGAAGAGAAAGCCAAACGACTTTATGATAATAAAAGTGCAAGTAAAAGGAAAAAAAAACAGCAATAATATGATATTTTCACCCTGTTTTTGTATATAAATAGACCCCATACCGGATAGATAGTCGGTTATTGATAACCTTCACCCTCCCCTGCTTTATTCTTTTCTCTTCATTTCTCCATACCCTATTACTGATCTGCAGTTTCTGATAGAACTCCAAGTTCAATTCTCTTCCATTCACCTTCTCCATCCCTCTGCCCTTCACTTCCTCAGCTTTACAGCTCTCTGCCTTTGTCTCTCTTCTTTTCTTGCCTTTTTTTTCTTTCTTTTCTTTTCTGGGTTTTCTCAAAAGAGGTGGAGATTCCATGGATGGGGATATGATAAAGCATGAAAGAGAAGATCAGATGGAAATGATGATGATGATGCAGATGGACAAGCTCCCCGAGTTCTGCAGTGCACCGTTCTCGGACATGGGTGAGTTACTACCATCAATGGAGTTTTCATGTGGCACCCCACTGCCTGCTTTCGATCCGATGGCCATAAATTCACATGCACTGATAAGTCAACCTTCGTCCTTATCGTTTGTAGGCAATGCGGTTCATGAGCCGGTAATGCCAGGTATCTTCTCCGAAGCCATGGTTGGAAGATTGAGAAACGCGGGCGAATTATCAGGTGCAACTGCCTCTCTATCTCCGGGGCAGAAACGAAACTCGGTGGCAGCAATGAGGGAGATGATATTTCGGATAGCGGCAATGCAGCCGATCCACATTGATCCAGAATCTGTGAAGCCGCCCAAGCGGCGTAACGTCAAGATCTCAAAGGATCCTCAGAGCGTGGCGGCAAGGCACCGTAGAGAGAGGATAAGCGAGCGGATTAGGATTCTGCAAAGACTCGTCCCTGGGGGGACCAAGATGGATACAGCTTCGATGTTGGATGAAGCAATACACTACGTGAAGTTCTTGAAGAATCAGGTGCAATCACTTGAAAGGGTAGCGTCTAATAGAAACGTGGGACATGGATTCCCTGCAGAGATTTCGAACGTAAATTACTCGTCAGTTGCAAAAGGGTACCAGCCTTCTCAGATTTTCCTGCCTTACACGACTGCTTAGCTGAAGTGAATTAGTTGAACTGGATCTACATTGTCTAGTTATGGTGGTTTGGGAACTTGTAAAGAGTCTTATCGAGTTTTTTAAGTGTCTATTTCTTACTGTCATCTGTAGGTTTTCTATTGTGATTGTTATAAAATTACTGTTGAATAGATTGATGGATTAACTTCATGTAAAGAGCATCTCTCTCTCTCTCTCTCTCTCTCTCTCTCTCTCTCTCTCTCTCTCTCGTCTTTTCTCAATATTTTTATTTCTAATATTTGGAAATTTATGGCACTTTTGTTACTCTATGAGTATGTTTGTGGATTTTCTTTGAAATACTTATTTTCATTCGTTGTTCTTCGGAAGAAAAACCGCCTTACATCTGATTACAACGTACGCATCAGTAGCGTGCATGTGCACCAACTCACCCAGTGTAAAAGTGGTAAGCATGCATGCTAATCTGGATCGTCCAAATCATGGGCCAAAAATTCGCATGGAGCATGGCCTGAAAACCTCACCAACTGAATAATCTTCACGATCCAACCTCGGAAGGATGGTCAAAAAGATAAAGCTGAGCATTATCAGGTCTAAATGCATTGTCCAAAGGTTTTGATGGTAGGATATGGATCTATCCTCACTGGGAATCAATTTGGACGGTCCAAAATTAGCGTCCTGTACTCAACGTGTATGGTGGATGATCTGCTGCACCTTAGTAAGTTCAGCTTGTGGGATAGCATTCAGATCGTTTTGATCACTTGCCGTTCTCTCTCTCTCTCGAGAAATCTGAGGCAGGGTAGGAGTAATGTCTGTGGTCGTATTTGAAAGCCTTCCGAATTTGACCTGTTTTTTGGCTTGTCATTCTTTCCATGTCATTGAAGAAAACCAAAGGTTGTCATAGATTGCATGGGAATTCCACGTGAAGCTCTGACGCGCCGGTGATTTTACAATTGGGCATGAGACCGACGTGGGATTCTAAGACGCCCCACGTGAAGAAAATCTACTCCTCCGAAGATATTATCAAGAAAACGCGGCGTGACTCGCGTAGGTATACACAAGGCGTGCCTACCGCTTCAGTGGGGAACGAGTTTAGTTGATGAGATCCACGCCGTCCACTAGTCGACCCACCCCATGTTCGTCTCTAATCCCAAACATCACACGGGACAGTGTAAAATGAAGGCTAAACAAGTGAGTTCACGTGGTTTGGCTTTCCTGAGTTTTGAAATACCGTTATTCTTAGATTACTTTCATCCTGCTGAACGTGTCAGAGGAATGGATTGGATGGGATATATACACCACGGTGGGCCCCACAGCCACTCACAACTAACAGATCCAAACTGTTCCCTGGCGTGTGTCCCACCTGAATTTTGTACTCTGCGGTGAGCATGAGGCAGCACAACCGACGGACGGTACAGATCTAATCCAGTGCGGAGGTTCATCAGCGGTAGGCACGCACGGTGGGTGTGCTTACGCGAGTTCATGCTGACGTAGCAGCCCTTCTCATGGCTAAGCATCTGCTAATCGTAGCACTAACTACAATGATTGGGTGCTCTGTACTGTACTCCGGAATAGCCGACTTACCTGCTCTGTACACGTGGAACCTATAGTAAATCTAAACCATTAGAATTGTGGGGAGTGCTGCAGATTAAAAATATTCACGAAGTCAATTGATTTGTACACGTGACACCTACCATAAAGAACATGTCTTTGGACCATTCACAACGTTTGCTTCCCCATTTGAACAAGAATCAATATTTTCTGTCTCTGTCTTTTGGTTATGATTCATCTATAGTGGTCCCACTATACGGGTGGTTCAGATTCTGAGGTCGATGCCACGTGTACAGCTGGGAGGTATACTTTCCAGCTCTTGTCTCAAAATATTAGAGTATTTTCTAGTTACAATTACAAAATATAAGTAGACGCCAGATCTTCCACACGGTTGGTACAAAAAGCTTATTCTACAAATCTATAGGTGGGCCCCTATGATTTGGGTACGTAATCCAGCCATTCAGATTGGTTACCTAACAAAGAAAGTAGACACCCCAAGAGATAAGGCCAATCTAGCCATCACATGGGCCACGATGTGAATTTGAAAGCTTTGAAATGGATATCCATTTTTTTAATGGTGTGGACAAATAATGAATGATTAATAGACCTGATTTTTCAGGCCAACTCATTATTATGGTGGGACTCACTTAAGTCGATGGTTAGATAGCATACACGCCGCACTGTAAACCTCAATTAGTTGAATAACATAAGCATTTTTTTTTTTTGTTATGTTGAATAACATATGCATATAAGCATGCAGGTGAATAAGTTCCACGCATGTTAATAGCTCTTACATGCGGTGTGACAAATTTCGCAGACAGATTCTGAGGATCCCAATCGTGGAAAAAAATCATATTAAACAATATTATCGTAACATTATCATGAGATTTTCAAAATATCAACAGATTTTAAAATATCCTGTGATATATATCATATCTTTCAATGATCCCGAAAAACGCCGAGTTTGCTACTGTGCTTGCATGGGAAGCGGATTGCGTACTGAGTAACTCAACACGCTAAACTTACTGAGTAAACTGTGGGGTTCACCGTGATATATTTATTTTATTCACTCCATTCTTCCATTTTACCAGATAATTTTAGTGTTTGAGACAAAATAATGAAGCATATACAAAGCATATACACCACAGAAACAGTATAAATTTAACATCTACAATTGAAAATTTCTTGGGGGCCATAAGTTTTGGATCAAGGTGATATTTGTGTATTCCCTTCATCCATGTCTGTGTATGTTATGAACAGGTTGGATGACAAATAAACAACACAGTGGGCACTAGCAAGGTTTCAATGGTGGAAATCATTATTCCCACTGTTTCCTGTGGTTTGGATATGCTTCAATTTTGGGCTCAACCCCTATAATGAGCTGGATAAAAGGATGGACAGGATAAACTGCATACATTCACAGTGGGCCCAGCAGAGTTTACATGCTAATAACTCTGTCAATCAACGGTTTGGATCACCGAAAATGACCTCACATCAAACTTCCGTAGTCCGGACATACCCTATAACAACAGGTTGGATGTACCACAGATGGGCCGTGGGGAAGGAATCAGACCGTTTGGACATCTTATTCCACGCATTTTTATTTTTAAGTTTTTTTTCTCAATTGAATGTGGACAGTAACCGTCTTTTATTTCAACCATTCATTTTTAATTTCTCCATTAGATGATCGTGATAAAATAAGCATGACTTCGTTTCCAATCCTTAGACGGGCCCAGCAGATGAATGATCAAGATCATCCATCTTTAGTGTTGTGTGGTTTTCCGGACAAGTGCCACACCCTTCTGTAGTTTGCGTCCTTGAAAGTAGAAAGTTTTCACCGTTGAAAAGACGGGCGTCGTTTTCATGGCACGGATAAAAATGCTTTCGATGGGGCTTCGTCTGGTAACTGACAATGCGATAAAATGTCTCCTCACCAACTCAGAAAATCATAAAAGAAATGCCCGCCAGTGATACTTTATATAGCTGAGGATTCTGTGCATATATGCTATTCAACATTGTCTGATCAATTTCAGCTGGTGGGTCCCACCTCCTGCAAGAGCCATGGTGTACTTTGGGTGGGGCCCACTTCCTAGAAGAGTCATGGTGTGCTCGGGTGGGGCTATAGCTTACTGACCACAATCAGCATGAACTTGTTCTTAACTTAGACAACGAATGTTTAATGAGGTTACTAAGTTTGGAGGTGGGGTTACCGTGGGGCCCACCTTGATGTCACCTAATCCGCTCTCCTGAGTTTGATAGGATAGAGTGCCCACTGGTGTCACGGTTGCAGTACGAGTGCGGGCTTGCACACCCGACTTGCATCTTAGATGATGATCCGAACGGTTCATGTTCTGGATTCTATGCTACACAGGTCATCGGAAGACATTTTCACTGAATGGATGATTGTGGGTCGAAGATAAATTTGAAACATTGAAAAGTAAATTTATAATGGCTCATATTCGAATTCAAGAATCAAAGGTCAGGATCAACGGTGATGCATGAGTACAAGAACATATCTTTTATGTGGTGGGAGCGGATTGACTCGGACCATAGAGATGTCAGTGGCAATTCCACTCCGTCCATTTATTTTGAAAGACCATGATAGGACAGGATTCTTAAAATCATGTAGATCCAAATCTAAATACTTTGGTGGTGACAGAAGTTTTGTATCAAGATGATATTTGTCCTACAGTTTAGCTGAGTGTCAATAATTCTATGAACGGTTTGGATGGAATATAAACATCATGGTCAGCTCCAGGAAGGTTTCAATGGTGGATGTTGTTATTCTCACTGTTTTGTTGGTGTGGCCCACCTGAATTTTGGATCATCTTGATTTTTAGAATCCTATCTTATTTTTGTCTTTAAAAATAGATGAATGTAGTAGATTTGTCGCAGATATATCTGTGGACACCACATAGCCTTGGCGGGCACAAAGATATCTTTGTGCCCCAGGTCATAAGTAGAGCTATACATGAGCCGAGTTGAGCTGAGCTTTGCCATGTTCGGCCAGACAATAGAACAATGAGAGAGAGAGAGAGAGAGAGAGAGAGAGAGAGATGGAAGGGTAAGGGAAGAGGAGAAATGGATTTAGGGTTTTAAGTTTTTAAGTTATATATATATATATATATATATATATATATATATAACCGAGTCAAGCCGAGTGAGCCGAGTTTTGAGCTGATCCAAATCAAGTGAGGATTAGCTCATGCTTGGCTCGAAACTCATTTTCGAATAGGGTAAAAAAGCTTGGCTTGGTTCGAAGCTCTCTTTTGAATTAAGCCGAATCGAGTGAGCTAACCGAGCTGGCTTGGCTCTTGCACAGCTCTAGTCATAGGCAATCTGCTCCCTTGTATGGTATGGAAACCCGCCATGTTTGATACTTGGACGTGGATTTCCTGCATAGCCTTTAGGAAGTTCTTGTGCTAGGAACCTAGGTGGGGCCCACTGTGATGTTTATGAGAAATCCACCCGTCCATTTTTGTGAACTCATTTTAGGACATACGAACCAAAATTATCTGGATCCGAGACTCAAGTGGGTTTCACTAAAGTAGAAGGTGGGTAGGGAAATTCCCATCGTTGAAACCTCCTTGGGGTCCACAGTGATGTTTATATTCCATCCATACTGTTCATAACTTAATTCTTACTAGGATTATCTGAAAACACAAATATTAGCCTAATTTAAAACTTTTGTGGCCCTACGAATATTTCAATTGTGGACGATCAATTAGGCCCGGCAAAATTCCACACGACCCATTAAACTGCATGAAAAAAGTAGTGTACAGGTCCACCCTTATTGTGTCGGGTCACTAACGGGTTGACTTTTTAAGACCCGTTTAGATAACTGGTTGTTTCAGTGTTTCACCCGCGAAATTCATGTAACGGCCGTTAGGAACTTAGGGCATTTTGGTAATTATACTTAATGTGGAAAAGAAAACCCTAAGGCCTTAGCTAGTACTCTCTCTCTCTCTCTGGGAGATTTCTCCACGGCCACACCCTAAACCCTTCTCCAATCTCCATCCACGACCAACGTTGCGATGATTGCAAGACTCTTCCTCACGAAGATTTCTCCACGGCGACACCGCAAACCATTCTCTATCTCTCTACCCATGGCCAGCGTTGCACGGTTGCAAGATTCTCTTTACCCATGGCCGTTTATTTAACGGTTTAAATGGGTCGTGCTGTGGGTAAACTGTAAAATTAACGAATGGGTTTGGGTTTCTAGATTTCAACCCGTTAGTTAACGAATCAAGTTTGGGTGAGCAGTTCAATCCTCACGTTTTTGGCCTACTTGAGTCTTGGATCTGGCATATTATTTATCTCGTCCTAAAATGAGCTCACAAAACGGATGGAGGGAGTGGATTTCTCAAATACATCACGGTGGCCCCACCTAGGTTCTCAGCCCGGAACTTCCTACGAAAGGCTTTCGCAGGAAATCCGCGTCCACGTTAGCTATGGTTAGGGACACTGTATCCTATCAAATACTGTAGGCTTATTAATTGGGTGTCATTAGCCAACGCCCCGCTGAGAATCATCGTCCATCGGGCCTCTCCAAAACTCAAGTTGATGGGACAATTCACATGAATCAGACACGTTGACAGTCCGATCACTGGACCTTCCATCCGCACTATCAAGCCAATGAAACCTATCTTAAGTATCTGAGATATGGTCGATAAACAGATAATCGTAAGAAAAATGGCCATTTTTTATGTGATACCAAACAGACGGCTAGTATCACGCGGCTGGAATGATTTCTGGAGACATGGTCAATGTGATGTAGGATTAAATGGATAGATGGTCCAGATCAACGATGGACCCTCAACACTTCCAGTAACAAGTATGATAATCTGCTGCATATGATTCGCCCCTATTTTCCTATATATAGATGGATGGATTTCTAATCCATGTTTCAAAAATGAGACTACCATTTAACGGTTGGGATCGCCAGTTTCCACCGGTCGAAAAATATGTAGAGAAGGAACCGTTAGAAAATTTTGCGCCGACTGGTAGGTGCATTTTCACCGTTTCTCAAGTGCAGTCTCATCCATTGTAAACGTGACATACATTTAAGTTAATCCAGACCATCCAAATCGTGGAATGTATTATGAATTGGGAATATCTCAAAAAATTACACGAAATGATCATGTATATCGAATTGGTTGTCATCGAATGTATACTTAATATAAAAGAGAATGTAATCAACAGTCCAGATTCGGAGGCCAGTATGAGATGATTCAGATGATCAAATCAGTATGATTTTCGGGATATGCTCACTGCCCAACTGGCCCATGATTCCAATGGTCTGGATTGACAAGTGTTGCGGTGCATGCCTGCATGGTGAATGGCCCACCCGCACTAAAAAAAAAACAAGAATGGAAAACACGGTAGTGTAGAGAGAGGGGAAAAAAAAGTTTTTAAAGAGATACACTGTATGTTCAACCCTATCCGATCACGTTTGACGATGATCAGGGTGGGGACCACACCTCTTATGATAAATATCTGCTTGAAGTCCGTGAGTCAGTGATCCAAACCGTTAATCTGATGGTCCTCACATTGGATAGGTGTTCCCCGGTCATCTTCATTATCAAAAGATCACAACCATAATTTTCCACTTTTCCTTTGAAGCTGGACCGTCTAGTTCCAGGCTCTAATATCGAATGGTTGGGATGTCCAACTATAGAAGGATCTCCAAGGGGTCATTCTTCCATGGTGCGGTGAAGTAGATCAATGGTTTGGATTGCACAACCATGGGCCTAGGTGCATGTTTACACTTCCATGATGTAGCAAGCAGATCAACGGTTTGGATCACTGAAACATGGGCTCAGTTGCCTCAAAATCATGTGAACAAACTATATCTCCGCGGATGAGCAAGAGCCCGTGTATTACCAAGGGGGACCGAGCGTCCTTGATGGGGAGGAAAGCACTGGAAAATGAGACTTGGTGGCTTCCGTATAGAGTTGAATTGGGCTGGGCCATGGATTGTATGGGCCCTGATCATTTGACTTCTTGATTAGGATCTGGGCTCATGGCTGAGGCACGGCATTTTCGTGCCTCGAGATTGTGTACATGTGTATGATGATCTGAACCAGACAACCTGTGAAAGCAGCTGTGGATTGACCGTTACCATTTGTTTAGACTTTCTTAGCCTTACAATAAATGGGTCTTTGCTCACTTAATAGGAACCGTTGCTGGTTTTTGTTTTCAGTGGCCATTTACTAAGTACCGTCCAAACAATATGATTCTAGATCAAGGCCCCAGATCACTATTGGAAGTACGAAATGGTCGGTTTCGATCTGATCCTCGTGGTCCACATATTAAGAATGACACGTCGGGATGGAACTTGCTTCCCTCCGTAGGGAAGGAATTCTCCGCGGCTGCAGATCTCTGT
Source organism: Liriodendron chinense (assembly GCA_003013855.2). Lineage (NCBI taxonomy): Eukaryota > Viridiplantae > Streptophyta > Magnoliopsida > Magnoliales > Magnoliaceae > Liriodendron > Liriodendron chinense. The sequence goes on from ML058513.1 coordinate 12,880,471, forward strand.
TTTTGAAGTCAGTAGCATTTAAAAGTCTTTATTTCAAAAGAATGGAGGAAAACGCGTTTTGAACTGTACGTGTTTGAGAGAAGTCGTGGAACTGGTTTCTTCTTACCACGGAATCTCTCACGAATGCTAATTTCGCCAAATCCCTTGATTAATTAAAATACTTTTTATTTTTATTTTTTTCTGGGCCTTCAGGGAAAAGCATAGTTCCACGGCGCAGGGTATTATAGCCGCTGAAAACTCAGGCTTCCGCCAGCCTATACGCTATGGCCCAGTCTGCCAAAATGGGCTGAACAAAGCCCAGCCTGTTGACCCTGGGCCATTTAATCCCCCAAACACCCAAAATGCTCCATGCAGCGTCGAGCATTAGCTATGGGCTAGCATCATGGCTAAGCCCACATGCGTTTGTAGGGCCCTGCCCATCCGCACGCTCGCGAGTGTGGGAAACCTGTGAGAGAATAAAGCTTTCCACCAGGTGGGCCACATTATTAGATCTTTTAGCCTAAAAGTCAGTCCGTTTCACTCCTCAGGTGGACCACAGCTAGGCTAGGAGATGTAAAAACTACGGCGCATCTGATGGAAAGCTCGGATCTTGCACGTGTGGGCTTAGCAAACATCATATTAATTCATATATATATATATATATATATATATATATATATATATAGAAGTGGGTTGAATAGGTCCAAAACACAGACATTTTGTTGCCTCCTTGAGCATGATCGAATGATAGTATTGTTCATGTTTCATGGATCATGTCTCACTAAATGCCATCCATTCCTCCTTTCAAATCTAGGGAGAAATGCAGTCAACCACCCCATATCCATGACCCATGTGACACATGCTTACTAAGATCCCAACATGCCATATACAGCATGTACATGAGCTCATGTTCATTGCATCCATTTAAGCCGTCCTAATGCAGCATTGCCTTGGTGATGGACTATCATGTGTGTTTGCCACAAAAGTCTTACTCGGTTGCAACTCATCTACCGTCCAAGGGGCATACATGCATGGAAATCCAAACCATTTGATTAGCCTTGAGCATCTTCTTTTCAGTCCATCAGGATTATTGGGTGTATGTCATCTTCAGGTTATATTCCATCTGAAGTGGGGCCCAGGAGGTGGACAGTCAGGATCGGCATGCATGTATGTTACTTTGTGGCTAACAAACATGGCAGACTAGACAGCGGCATCAATGTCCAAAATTCAAAAAAGAACGCAAACAGGCGATGATAATGGGAGATATGGGCAGGAAAAAAACATCAAGGTGAGGTTGGTTGGCTGAACTTTGGTAGCATCGTTGGAGGATAATTTGGATAGGTGGGCCAGGGGCAATCTAATCTCTTAATCCACCTTCTTCCCATCTTGTCAGTTTTGCTAGGTGGGATGTATTAGATTTTCAAGGATCTCTGTGGATCTTCATGGAATCATGGGAGCCCTGGTCATAAGGTCGGTTTGCAATAAATTTCCTTCTGATAAATGCCATGCGTACTCGCGCATGCCCTCTCCCACCACTGATTCAAGAACACGCTGAAATTTCATACGTGTATAAGATCTAAACTGCTCCCGTGCCCCTAACGAACGAGATTGAACCGAAATTGAAGTTCTCCAAAAGATAATGGATCGGACGCATTGAATAAACATCATGGTGGGCATTAGCTAGGTTTTAACGGTGGGCACCATTATCCCCACTGCTTCCCGTGGAGTGATCAACTTTAGCTTTGCATCTGCCTCATTTTTTAGCTCGTACCCTAAAATGATATGGAAAAATGAATGAGCGGCATGGATTAAACACATACATAACGAAGGGGCCATAGTGTTTTTACACGTATCCACATTACCACGGTCGGTGGTTGGTGCTACTCGACGCAATCCGAGTCCTTATCTCCTTCCTACAACGACAAATGCATATTGCCTTCAAAAGAAGGCCCGTTCTTGCAATTAACTTCGCAAGTTATTAACCTGAGTGTAAAATTTACTCATCTGCTAATTCATCATTGCAACTGTGGGGCCCACCATGCTGTGCGTGCACCATGCACCCGGCAAATTAAGTTACCCCTCGATGAAGATGGGACTGTCCAAAGTCTGACCTATCTAATAATAATGAGGTCCACGCCATAGAAAATAATGGCCAACTACCCTAAACATCCAAAATCACCCTATGCCCACAAAATGGTTTTACGGGCGCAGATTGCATTCTGCCCTGCCCTGCCAGGGGATCTGTGGGGCCCACCATGATGCATGTGTTTTATCCACACTGTCCATCCATTTTTCCAGCGCACTTTAGGATATGAACCCAAAAATGAGGCAAATCCAAGGCTTAAGTAAACCACACAGTAGGGATTGAACACTCACCGTTGAGAACTTCTTGGGAGCAGTTAAAGTTTTAATCAGGCTTATATTAGTGTTTTCCCTTCATTCAGGTTTGGATTAAATCCTAAGAAGGTTTCAACAGTGGGCGTCATTATCACCGTGGCTTCCTAGGGTGTTATTCACTGGAGTTTTGGATCTGCCCCAATTTTTTGATTCGTTCCTTAAAATGATCCGTAAAAATGGATGAATGATGTGAATAAAACCCATGCGTCATGGGGGGCTCACAGACCCTGCTTGGACTGAGTCTTTCCAGGCAAGGACAGGACCCAATCCACGTCCTTGTCTAATGACTTGACTTTTGGGCTGTCCAGCTTTCATTGTGGGGCAACCCTACTGAGGAGGTTGAATCCCTTACACACACCACGGTGGGCTCCACATGCTAAGCTTAAATTGGAGCTAGGACTCGTAGAGGAACCTGCCTCCAAGAGAATTGCCGTCAACATACATTGCATTAGGATTGATCCCATTAGCATATACACCTAATATGTGTATATAGATCGACTACACTAGCTAGCTCACATAAGAATCTTAATGTAATGAGGCGGTGCACCACTTGCTAGTATGGCCCACCATTTGATGAGTGACAGACCATGGCAATCCCATCTCAGAAACCTTAGCGCGGTATATAAATATACACTGGAACATTCGTGTATACTCTAGTCGACGATTCTTGTAAATTGTCAAAAGCGTTTGCATTTTCATCTTTGGTGGGGGCCCCTACTGGGGAGCACATGCTCCTTTGAATTGGTTGCCAGAGAAAGAAGTCCGCGTTCCATTGCACGTGGGCGTTATTACAAAGTGCGTCTGGTGATGATTCACTACATGGTGGCAACTCATCCACATTACACATGGTGTGAATGTATATTGCGGGCCGGGCCGTTACAGAGGCTCATTTAAATTTTCCAAACCATCCGATTTTTGGCCACGAAATGGTTAGACTTCAGTTGTACAACTGCGGCCCATGGTTCGCTGATCCACACCAATGTTTAATGAACCCACCGTCAATGGTTCAAAACCTAGATTTTATTCAGATAGGAAAACCTTAGCCATCCGGGCGCGAATTAAGTGTTACCCCAGGAACAGCTCAGCGGGTGTTACCCCTACCGTATAGCCCACATGGATGATATTTTGTATATCCACTCCGTCCATACGTTTATACAGCCCATTTTATGATAAGGTTCAAAAATTATGCAGATCCAAATCTCAAGTGGACCATACCACTGGAAACAGTGTGATTGAGTGCCCCACCATTAAAAATTCCAAAGATCCGATGGTAAGGTTTTGGTAATGTTTATTTGCAATCCAAGCTCTTGATAATGTCAATAAGGTCTTGATGAAGGGAAAATATAAATATCAGATTGATCCAAAACTTTTGTGGCCGACAAAACGTTTTTAATAGTTATTAATCACTGTTTGTAGTGGTATGGTCCACCTGAGATTTCGATCTTCTTAAGGTTTTGGATCATATCTTAAAATGATATGAGAAAACAGATAGATGGCATAGATATATACAAAATACATCACGATTGGCCCCACACGGTAGGGGTAACACCCCACTAAGGTGTTACCAGGGTAACATCTAATTCGCTCCCTAGCCATCCAATTTGTGGCTCTTTCTCCGTTGAATGCGATCATGGTCGATTGATGGCAGGCCCGCTAGTCCGCAGTAAGATCCAATAGAATTTTAGTCTTCTGCCATTATTTGTCCGTACAGAAGAATTATCTGAACCTCTGCAGGTGGACATGCAGCGTTTTCACGCCTTCGGGCCTCGGATCCGTATAAGTGGGCCTGTGATTTAGTGAAACAGGTCCATTGATATAATTGAACGTGCATAAACCATGCTCCAAAATCTGATCCTCTGATTTGCATGATGTGATATTTGTTTCTAATAGGGAGAGGAGATTAGAAATACCAAGGGTTTGATATGAATTTAAAACGTAGAAGGGTTTTGATATAATGCGGGCCCGCATGACTGCTCCCAAGCAGTGCCTGGTTCGCTTGTAGGATAGCAAGCGTGTTAGATATCAGGACCAATCAATAGGTAGTGCCTATTAGGATCATCGGGCTTTTTTTCTAACCGCTGATTGCCTCGTACTAATCCGCGGACCAACAGACATACACCCAGGTCCATAGCTCAAGTGGTAGACTGGGTGAAGTTAGCCTCATTTCAACACTAAGGTCATGGTATTGACTCCCATAATAGAGGTGGCTAACATTGTGATGGGACTAACAGGGGTGGGTGGGAGAAGAGGTGGGCAATGATCCGGGCCGGGCTGAGTTAGTTGTAATTTGGTTTGGCTTGTTTTTGTGCCACCTCAGTTTATGGATCGGCTTGGTTTGGGTTGCAAGCGACCCATGTGGCCCAAGTTTGGTTTGCTCAAAAAAAAATCTGGTTCAAGCTGGAACCTTTTGGTTGAAAATTTCAAACGAAGCTGGGCCGAGTTCAAACCGGTGGCTGCTCTTTTTTGCTTGTTTATTTAAATAGAAAAGAATTAAAAAAAAAAAAAAAAAAGTACAAACATATCTTACCATAAGATGTTTAACATCCTCCAAAAGAGTGCAGCTTCAAAATAGACATATAAGAGCATTTTCCAATTAAAAGTACACAAGCATAATTTTACAAGTGCAAGGAAACAATGTGCATTCATATATATGTATTATGTATTATCCATTATGTATTATCCATGTCATCATGTATATGTATTATCCATGTTGTCCATTTGTTTTACATATAATTTTAGGACCTAATCCCAAAATGAAATCATATCCAAAGCTCAAGTGGATCACACGTGCTTACAATCTATGAGCTGAATAAAGTTGAATCAAATCGAGCTTCGGGCTAAGCTGAGCTGAGCTGGTGCTACCTTAGTTTAAGCTTGGTTTGTATTTTCAAACGAGCTTGACTCCAAGGCTTGGCTTGGTTTGAACTTCCAAACAAATCCAAGCCGAGCTTTCGAGCCCACTTGGTTTGTGCCCACCTCTATGTGAGATTACCAACAACGGGGTGTGTGAACTAAAAAAAAATAATCAGCGGACCAACATTACTTTCGGTGTGGTAGTGAAGTCCGCGTGATAGAATCACCCGGAAAAACCAGGATGTCCCATTCATGCTGTCAAAATCAGAGGACAGTGGATGGACTGACCCAATGTACCAGTGCGTCCGTGGATTTTTCCAATTTGGAAAAATAAATTCCCAGAACCTCATCTTCAAAAGAACGCGGATTGCCTCGAGACCAAGGGAACGGATTGCGTGCTCCTTGTAGCGTTGACATCACCAAGTTCTGTGGGGCCCGCCATGATGCATGTGTTATATCCACACTGTCCATCCATTTTGTGAGATCATTTTAGGTCATAAGCCCAAAAATGAGCCAGATCCAAACCTCAAGTGGACCACACCACGGAAAGAAATGAGGACAGTGACTCTTAACATTGATATCTTCCTAGCGCCTTTTTGGCCTCATGAACCATGCAAAATGTACGGACAATTAGGATATAATGTTGGGAAAACTGGCAACGGAAGCGGAAGCCGAATGTGCAGAGTAATATAAGATCAAATGAGAAATACAATGAAATCAAGCCACACACACATTCAATCACAAGAGGCAATCCGAATTTACGTGGAAAACCCCCTCAACAGATAAAAAACCACGGCACAAAGCGATCCACTATGATAAACAGAAGATTACAGAGAGTAACAGCCCACAAACAAGGAAAACAGAGAAAACACAAGCTCTCTCCCTCTCAAAACACTCTCCCCTCTTCCTAATATGATTAGGAAACCTTAGGCACCTTAGGATACCATTTAAGTCTGGATGCATGCCATATATATAGTAAGAATTCAAAAAATAGAAACATCTTATGTACTACCGCGCAATGTGTAAGAAACCGCGTAAATAGTCGACCGGTTGCACCTTACACAGAAACAATCCAAGGAGAAATACATCGCAAACCCATCACGCTGCCTCACTGCCGACTAGTCGAAGCCCTCTGCAGACCGATCGACTGACTAGTCTGGGGTACACAAAAAAACATCCTTCAATCTTGCTATGCATCTGGGCCATTCGGCCAGACCGATTGTCCGATCGATCTAACACCCAAAACATACACATGTTTAAAGGCTCCTCTAGTATATAACACATATGCTAAGGCTCAAAAACTCAGTGACGTGTTGCACACCATGCAATCCACTTCCAAGACCAGGTCCAACTCCATGGGGCTCACTCTCTTGTATATGTTTTATCCATGTCATTTATTCAATTTTGCTGCTCAATATAGAACATGAACCAAAAAATAAATATTTAAAAAAAAAAAAAAAAAACTAGGCAGCTCCAAAACTCAAGCAGGCAATACCACAAGAGACAATCGGAATAATGATGCCATTATTGAAACCTTCCTAGGGCCCACCATGATGATTATTTGCCATCGAACATTTCCTAAGATCACACAAACCTGAATGGAGGGAAAACTCAAATAAAAGATTGATCCAAAAGTTTTGTAACCTCCAGAAAGTCTTGGAAGAAAGTGTCCCATCCCTGTGCGGTTCACTTGAGCTTTTGTTATTCCTTATTTTCGGGCTCATGCCGTGAATTGAGCTGGCAAAACGGATGGACAGCATGGTAAAACACATACATCAGGGTGGGCCCCACAAAGCTGGGTACCCTTGTATATCCCCGTTGACCTGGTCTACAGGCTATCCACGTCCAAGGATCCTGAACTTGTAGACGTAGGCCTGGCCAGGCATATCAACCCTGTGGGTCCAGGACTTATCTCAGGTACGGTCCCAGGCTTATAATCTAGGCAAGATGTTTGACCAGGTCAGAACTGGGCTAATAATGAATGGTTTGGCCCAGTCTCCTCACCAAGTAGGCCCCCATTAAAAAGAAGAACAAGAAGAAATGGACAGTTTACCAAAACTTGCAGGTGATTCCCATTTAATCGTACATGTGTAATTTTAAACACTCAAATGATCTAGACCATTTATATGAGCTACTTGAAACTCCATCAGAGCCTTTTCAACCTGATTAGGACCAGAACAGGCCAAGGGCTTATGAGGTAGGGCCAACCCCATCCCGGCCCATTGCCACTCCTATTCAGACTCCAGCTTACCATTTTTGGACGGTGAGTGATACTGTCCACCCGATTCTTAGTGCCCACTACATGGAGTTAATATTTTCCCATGAATAAGAGAAAGGAAGAGAAGCTTCTGTTCTGAGCAATGGACTTGTACGGCCTTTAAACCTGGCCTGCTCTAGCCCATGATTGCGATCAGGCCTAGGTTTTGGGTAGATGTCATACTGGGACACACAGATAATATTGGGTCGGATTCTGGTCTGAACAGTATCAGCGCAAGCCCAACCCATTCCTAGTGCCCAACCGGGACATGAGATGAGATCAGCAAGCCTAACCATCAAGAGAGCAGTCTCTCTTGGTGGGTCCCACTACGGTTGGCCTGTTTATTAGTGGGGGCTTGAATATAGGCGCAGACCCTTCTCGTTCACGGTCTCATAAAAAGTCTACTTCTACCTGATGCCAGGCAGGCCTGGCCTGCGAACCCATCTGAGCCCCATCTATAGATCGAGGTGCGGAGTGCATGGCAGCCACAGCCTATCGTTTTAACTACTAAAATCATATCATTTTGTTTATTTATACATATTAAGGGTGGACCTGGCTCCTTAATTCCTTACATTCAGGAAATTAAGACAATTTACTGAATATTTTAAAATAAGGTGCTCGACAATGAGTAGTCCATACTAAAATGGAATTGGAGAATATTAGGTAAACCATCTCAAACATGATCCACATTAAACGATGGATTAAAAAATAAAAAATAAAAGTTCCAGTTTGGATCTCTAAGTCAAGATATCACTTGACCCAGCTTATTTGGAATCTAAGTCAACTCTCACGCCACACACGTGTGGGCCCACTGTGATGTATGTGACTACATCCATGCCAACCATCTGAATTGAAAGCTCAGTTTAGGACATGATCCAAAAAATGTAGTTCCAAATCCCAGATGGACCATAGTACAGGAAACAGTGGTGATTGATCATTAAAAACTTGTTGTCGCCCACAAAAGCTTTGGATCAAGATGATATTTGTGAGGTCTCTTCATCTATGTGTTTGTGACCTTATCAACAGGTTGGATGACAAATAAACATTCAGGTGGAATCCATGAAATTCTTAATGGTGGGGATTCAATTATGATTGTTTCCTGTGGTGTGGTCCACCTAAGAGCTGAGTCAGCTTCATTTTTGGGATCAAGCCCTAAAACGAGCTTTTGAAATGGTTGGACGGCCCCACAGTCTGGGTCCCACCCACCTTGGTGGATCCGGGGTCTCATCTAATCCGCTCCCCCAATGTCACCTAATCCGCTCCCCCCAATTTACATTGTGGCTACAATGTGATTGTCTCATTGATCCTCACGAGCTCTGTTACACTCGGCTTATGTTGTGAAGCCCCTTTCGAAAAAATTCGTATATTGGTCCATGATACTTGTGGCTGTAGTCAGCATATATAGTTACAAATGAGATGCTATAAAGTAATTGTAGAATTAGAGGGAGCATCGGGTTGTGTTTGGGTCCATGATAGACCCAGACCAGCCCAACACTATATAAGCCTAAGAGCCAATTACGGCATAGGCTAGTATAGAAATCCCAACTTGAGCCTGAAATATTGGAAGGCCTGGACCAAACCTGACCCGGCTTGGACAGTTTTCTCAATGTAAAACGTGCTCCTTTTCGCACCATTTTTCAAAAATCTTCTGAAGCTGCCTAGGTCCGGCAGGGTAGGCCGCACGCCATTGTCACTAATTAGAATTGGGTATAAATAAGAAATAATTGTTTACTTTTGATATTTGATACAGTAAGATGTTGATAGCCACGAGGCGTCTCAAGAAAAGTCAGTTTGCCATGTGGTAAAAACATGTGGCCCCACTATGATGTATGAGTTTTATCTACACGATCTATTCATTTTGCCAAGTCATTTTAGGGCACGAGCCCAAAAATAAGGTAAATCCAATGCTCAAGTGGACCACACCACAGGAAGCAATGGGAATAATGATGCCCACCGTTGAACCCACTGTTTTTTGTGGTGTGGTCTACTTGATCTTTGGATCTGTCTCATTTTTGGGCTCATGCCCTGAAATGATCTGAAAAAATGAATGGACCGCATGAATATAACACATACATGATGGTGGGGCCCACAGAGCTTTTGCTTTGTAACTGCCAATTCTTGAAATTTTACCCCTTTTTTTTTCCAAACAGGGAACACTTATAATTATTAAGCTTTTACCATTGTTCAACCAAACAGGTCATAGACAAGACCAATGAAATCATTAGCCACAGTTAAAACGTAATTGTCTTCCAACGGAATACGACCACTTCCACTACACGTGTTAGTGGAGGCAAATCTGTGAAAGCTCTCCATTTTTTTTCTCCTTCTCTCTTCTTTCAAGTTTTTCAGGGTGTGTTTGGATTATTGACCTCCATAGTATTATATTATAAAATTTTCATTGTTACTCCTTGTAGCCCTTCGGATAAAACGGTTGTCACATCATAGAAATCCATCAGAATGCATGGGACGGAAGTGATTTGATGTGGCAGAGTTTCGTGGCCCCACTATGATGTATGTGTAATATCCATACTGTCCGTTCATTTTGCGAGAGCATTTTATTGAAATAGACAAAAATTGAGCCACATTGAAATTGAAAATTGATCGCACCACAAAAGCAGCTGGAATTGAACGCCTGTCATTAAAAAGATCTTGTGGCCCACAAAAGTGTCGAATGAAGCTGATATTTAAGTTCAAGCACTAAAATAATATTACAAGATTGATAGACAGTGTGGATATAACACATATTAGGCAAGTTATATCCATATGTGTCTATTCAGGGAATTAGATTATGAACATGTAAAAAAGCTCCGCTGTTAGAATTACATCTAGTTTACATTTGATTACTAGTAATCATAATCATTATCCTTTTATGGTGGACCACACCACACTACCATAGAAGTCAACAATTCATGCCCCCACTGAAAGAAAAAAGATAGCCTTGGAGTGATCCTCACACCTGGCTTACAGACGGGAAAGATTGTTTACATGAAGGAGCTCCATTCAACAATTTGAACCTTCTATTTCTTGGGCCATCATGAATTAACCATGGTTCAGTACAATCACTTTCCTCGAATGAACCTAACCATCTCATCCGTGGCTGAAAATGGATCGCTAACAAAAAGTTCCCGTCTTCGGCCCTTGGATCTGTATAAATGGGCCTGTGATTTAGTGAATTAGGTCCACTGATATAATGGAACATGCATAAACCATGCTCCAAAATCTGCTCCTCTAATGTGCATGATGTGACATTTGTTTCTAATTGGGAGAGGAGATTAGAAATACCATGGGTTTGATATGAATTTAAAACGTAAAAGGGTGTTGATCTAATGCGGGCCCGTATGACAGCTCGCAAGCAGTGCCTGGTTCGCTTGTAGGATGGCAAGCTTGTTAGAGATCACAGCCAATCAATAGATAGTACCTATCAGGACCATTGGGCTTCTTTTCTAACCGCCTATTGCATCATACTAATCAGTGGACCAAAAGTACCCGATGAATGGGCCAAGCCTATGACACGTGTGCCTTCTGAAAGTGGGAGCTAGGCACCGCATTGGAGCTGTCATAGGGGTCCACATCCTTTCAACACCCACACGTCATATATGTCAGTGTTGGGAAAAAACGGCAGCATAAGCAAGCCTAACACCATAGCAGAATATTAGTTCAAACGAGAAATATAATGCAATCATGTGTACATGCAATCAACCACACAGAGACAATTCAATTTTACGCGGAAAAATTTCTCAACGGATAAAAAATCACGGAACAAAACAATCCACTATGATTAACAAAAGATTACTGAGATGAACAGCCTACAAGCAAGGAAATCGAAGAGAAAACTCAAGCTCTTTCTCTCACAAAACACTCTCCCCTTACCCTAATACAATTAGGAAACTTTGGACACCTTAGAATACTCCCTAATATGGGATTCATTCCATATGCATAACAAACAACTCAAAATTAGAAGCATGCTTCGCAAAATCATATACAATACTGCCATTACGCACGATCGGCCAGCTAACCAATTGCACATGGTGCAAAACAAACAAGAGAGAGAACTTCCAAATTCATCATGTCTGCCTCAACAGCCGATTGGTCGGCCGACTAGTCAGAGCACACCTTAGACCCATTGCTCGATCGGTCTGAAACACCCAAAAACTGTCTATACCTCGCTGTACTTCCTCGGCAGAAATCAATCTGAGCACCCAACTTTAGCACAATTTCAAAGTTCCTCCAACAGCCTGTAAGCTAAGGATCTATAGCCGTGCAAAAAGTGGGCCGCGTGATAGAATAACCCTGGAAAACCAGGATGACCCTTTCCTGCTGTCAAAATCAAAGGACAGTGGATGGACTGACCCAGTCCATGGGTTTTTCCAATTTGGAAAAATAAATTCCCAGAACCTCACTTCAAAGAACGCGGATTGCATTGAGACCAGGGGAACGGATTGAGGTGCTCCTTGCAGCGTTGGCATCACCAAGTTCTGTGGGGCCCACCATGATGCATGTGTTATATCCACACTGTCCATGCATCCATTTTGTGAGATCATTTTAGGTAATGAGCCTAAGAATGAGCCAGATCCAAACCTCAAATGGACCACACCACAAAAAGAAATGACTGTGACTCTCACCATTAAATTCTTCCTAACGCCTGCCGCGATATTTATTTTTCATGAGGTCACTCGGAAGGATGAAGGGAAAACACAGATATCAGCTTGACCCAAAATGGCAGGTGTTGGATCCCCACTGCTTTATGCCGTGTGGTCCACTTGAGGCTTGGATCTGTTCCTTTTCGGTGTCATGAACCATGCAACATGAATGGACAGTTTGGACATAACACATGCTGAGGCTAAAAAACTCAGTGATCTAAACACAACACGGAGGCTAAAAAACTCATGTATGTGTTTTATCCATGTCATTTATTGAAGTTTGCCACTCATTATAAGACATGAGCAAAAAAATAAAACACGAGGCAAATCCAAAGCTCAAGCAGGCCATATCACAAGAGACAATGGGATAATGATGCCACTATTGAAACCTTCCTAGGGCCGCCATGATGTTTATTTGCCATCAAACCTGTCCTAAGATCACACAAACCTGAATGAAGGGAAAACTCAAATATAAAATTGATCCAAAAGTTTCGTAACCTCCAAGAAAGTCTAGGAAGAAAGTGTCCAATTCCCGTGTGGTTCCCTTGAGCTTTTGTTATTCCTTATTTTTGGGCTCATGCCCTGAATTTAGCTGGCAAAACGGATGGACAGCATGGTAAAACACATACATCACGGTGGGCCCTGGTATAGCCCCGTTGACCTGATCTACAGGCTATCCGCGTCTAAGGATCCTGAACTTGTAGACGTATACCAACCCTGCGGGTCCAGGACTTATCCCAGGTCCAAACCCAAGCTTATAATCCAGGCAAGATGTTTGGACCAGGTCAAACCTAGACTAATTAAGAATGGTTTGGCCCAGTCTCATCACCAAGTAGGCCACCATTAAGAAGAAGATGGGGACTGTTTACCAAAACTTGCACGTGATTCCCATTTAATCGTACATGTGTGGTTTTAAACACTCGAATGATCCAAACCATTTATATGAGCTACTTAAAACCCATCAGGGCCTTTTCAACCTGATCAAGACCAGAACAGGGCCAGAGCTTATGGGGTAGGGCCAACCTGGAACCACGTTAGACCTGGACTAATTAAGACCAGAACAGGGCCAGAGCTTATGGGGTGTAGCCCCATTGACCTGATCTATAGGCTATCCGCGTCTAAGGATCCTAAACTTGTAGACGTAGGCCTGGCCAGGCATACCAACCGGGTCCAGGACTTATCCCAGGTTCGAACCCAGGCTTATAATCCAGGCAAGATGTTTGGACCAGGTCAGACCTGGACTAATTAAGAATGGTTTGGCCCAATCTCATCACCAAGTAGGCCACCATTAAGAAGAAGATGGGGACTGTTTACCAAAACTTGCACGTGATTCCCATTTAATCGTACATGTGTGATTTTAAACACTCAAATGATCCAGACCATTTATATGAGCTACTTAAAACCCCATCAGGGCCTTTTCAACCTGATTAAGACCAGAACAGGGCCAGAGCTTATGGGGTAGGGCCAACCCCGCCGTGGCCCAGCTCACTATTTTTGGACGGTGAGTGATACTTTCCACCCGATTCTTGGTACCCACTACATGGAGTCAATATTTTCCCATGAAAAAGAGAAAGGAAGAAAAGCTTCTGTTCTTAGCAATGGGCTCGTACGGCCTTTAAACCTGGCCTGCTCTAGCCCATGATTGCGATCGGGCCTCGGTTTTGGGTAGATGCCATACTGGGACACACAAATATTGGGTCGGAATCTGGTCTGAACAGTATCAGCGCAAGCCCAACCCATTCCTGGCGCCCAACCGGGACATGAGATGAGATCAGCAAGCCTAACCATCAAGAGAGCAGTCTCTCTTGGTGGGTCCTACTACGGTTGCCCTGATTATTAGTGGGGCCTATATGCCTAGACCCTTCTCATTCACAGTCTCATAAAAAGCCTAGCTCTATCTGATGCCACGCAGGCCTGGCCTGGGAGCTCATCTGGCCAGGCCCCAGCTATAGATCAAGGCGCGGACTGCACGGCAGCCACAGCGTATCGTTTTAGCTACTTACATCATATCATTTTGTTTATTTATACATATTAAGGGTGGACCTGGCTCCTTAAATTCCTTTCATTTAGGAAATTAAGACAATTTACTAAATATTTTAAAATAAGGTGCTCGGCAATTGGAGAATATTAAAACGAGTAGTCCATATTAAAATGGAATTGGAGAATATTAGGTAAACCATCTCAAACATGATCCACCCTAACAGATGGATTAAAAATAAAAAAAAATTAAAGTTACTGTTTGGATCTCCTAGTCAAGATATATATCACCTGACCCAGCTTATTTGGAACCTTAGTCAACTCTCAAGCCACACACGTTTGGGCCCACTGTGATGTATGTGACTACATCCATGCCATCTATCCGTAGTGAAAGCTCATTTTAGGGCATGAACCAAAAAATGAAGCAGTTCCAAATCCCAGATGGACCATAGTATAGGAAACAGTGGTGATTGATCATTAAAAACTTCTTGTGGGCCACAAAAGCTTTGGATCAAGATGATATCTGTGAGGTCTCTTCATCTAGGTGTTTGTGACCTTATCAACAGGTTGGATGACAAATAAAACTTCCTGTGGAATCCATGAAGTTTTTAATGGTGTGGATTCCATCACGACGGTTTCCTTTGGTGTGGTCCACCTAAGAGTTGAGTCAGCTTCATTTTTGGGATCGAGCCCTAAAACAAGCTTTCAAAATGGTTGGACGGTGTGGATTTATGGCACATACATCACTGTGAGCCCCACAGTCAGGGGTCCCACCCACCTCGGTGGATCCGGGGCTCTCCAAATCCGCACCCCTAATTTACATTGTGGCTACAATGTGATTGGCTCATTGATCCTCATGAACTCTATTACACTCGGCTCATGTTGTGAAGCCCCTTTCGAAAAAAATTCGTCCATCGGTCCATGATACTTGTAGCTGTGGGGTCAGCATATAAAGTTACAAATGAGACGCTATAAAGTAACTGTAGAATTAGAGGGGGCATCGGGTTGTGTTTGGGTCCATGATAGGCCCAGACCAGGCCCACACTATTGGCCTAAGAGCCAATTCCGACATAGGCTAGCATAGCAGGCCCAACTTGTGCCTGAAATATTGGATGGCCCTGGACCAAAAGCTGACCCGGCTGGCCAGTTTTCTCAATGTAAAATGTGCTTTTTTCCGCACCATTTTTCAAAAATCTTTCTGAAGCCGCCTAGGTCCAGGTTCAGAGCAAAGATAAAGCCGGCAGGGTAGGTCACAGGGTCATTGTCACTACTTAGAATTGGATGTAAATTGTTGGGATAGGAGGGCCGGCAGCGGAAGTAAAGTCGAACATAAGCAGCAAATTGAATCAAACAAGCAACACAATGCATGCAATCAACCACAAATAGATCATCTGAATTTAACGTGGAAAAACCCCTCACGAGTAAAAAAACCACAGCACAAAGCGACACCAATCTACTATAATATCAGAAGTTACAAGAGATGGAACCCAAAACCCAAGATCACAAGCCCACAAGAGAAACCCAAGCTTTCTCGAAAAGAAAATCCTCTTCTCAAGCTCTTTCTCTCACCTAAAACCTCTCTCAATCCCCTTTTCAATCTAGGATACCTTTAATCCCGTAATACACTCCTTAAATAGGAGAAAAACGAAGATAGAAAATCTTTCACAAAACCACGCAAGAAACCCATTCACATTAGGAAACTGTCGACTGGTCAGGGACCGCTGCTAACAGATTGGTAATGCCCAAAATCTGTCCAGCGTGCTGCTGTCTCAATCTTCACCGTGACCGACCGGTCGGACGACCGGTCGGTGGCCTCTGTTGCATGAAGATTGGGGCGTCCGTTTCTAACAAACTCCACCACGACTTAACTCTTCATGCCATCATGCACCACCTTGCCACGCATAACCTCCACCTCTACTTCATCATCATCATAGTCCTGTCACTTCTCGTGCCCCCATCGACTTTATCATTGCATCTTCACACGCCTTGTTTGTCTTCTCATGTGGCCCTTTTTTCTCTTGCCATATACGAACCTTGGATCCCGCTATCGATCCCATAACTTCACCATGAATTGTGCTCTCGATCACCTTGTAAAGATTATCGCACCTCCGTGCCTTTATCATCACGAGCGCTCCCTTCACCACTTTACAATACCGATCACAACCGATGAGCCTGCACCCTTTCGCCTCGAGTGCACTAAGAGATATCACATTCTTCTGCATCTCAGGGACATGCTTTACACTTTTAAGGATCTGTTCAACTCCATTGAACATCCTAATGCCCACCGAACCAATACACACCACATTGCGAGCGTAGCCGTCACCCACAACAACCGATCCACCGTCATACTCCTTGTATGACATGAATGAACTCCAGTCAGGACATACGTGACATGATGCACCTGAATCCAAGAGCCACTCTCCACCAAGAGACTCTATACTAGATACAGTCAATACATCACAAGCATCACCACCGTCCTCTACGGTATTAGCTCCCTCCCTAGAAGAATCTCCAGATTTCTCCCGCCTTTTCCCGAGATTCGAACAATCCTTCTTCCATGCCCTTCTTCTCCACAATTCCAGCATCTCACCTTGTACTTCCACTTGCCCTTTGATTTAAATCTCGATGACGGAGATCCTCCACCCCGCTTGGAATTCATCCCCCTTATAACCAGTGCCTCATTCGTAGAGGGACCCACACCGCCGCCTTTCCTTCTCATCGCCTTCGCCTGAAAGGCTGAGATAACGGTTTCCATGCCAATAGTCTCCCTGCCTACACACAACGAATCTTTAAGCAACTCATATGATTTTGGAAGAGAATTCAACATGATAAACACTTGATCATCATCCTTCATCGGTTTATCTACATCCATCAACTTGCAAATAAGCCTATTGAAATTACTGATGTGGCTCTCAACATTGGATCCCTCCGCCATCCTCAAATTATAAAACTGAAGATTTGAATATATGTGATTTTTCAGAAATTTCTTCACATGGATATTCTCCAACTTCGCCCATGTTTTAGTCGCAGATTTCTCTTTCATGACGTTATACAGGACCTCATCTGTCAGACACAATTGGATTAAGACATTGGCATTTTCATTGATCTTCTTCCACTCTTCTTCTTTCATGGCCTCTGGTAACTTTCCAAGCAGTGTATCTTGCAGTCCTTGCTAAACTAGAAAATCTTTCATCTTCACCTTCAAAAATTCAAAATTATTTTTTCCTAAATACTTCTTTATGTCAAAATTCATGCTCGATGCCATGCTTTTGTCTCAGATTTGAATTTCTGCCACACCCCAACGATCGCTCTGATACCAATTGTTAGGATAGGAGAGCCGGCAACAATTGCAAAGCTGAACATAAGTAGTAAATTGAATTAAACAAGCAACACAATGCAATCAACCACACATAGACAATTCGAACTTAACATGGAAAAACCCCTCATGAGTAAAAAAACCACGGCACAAAGCGACACCAATCCACTATAATATCAGAAGTTACAAGAGATGAAACCCAAAACTTAAGATCACAAGCCCATAAGAGAAACCCAAGCTTTCCCAAGAAGAAAACCCTCTTCTCAAGTTCTTTCTCTCACCTAGAACCTCTCTCAATCCCCTTTCCAATCTAGGATACCTCTAATCCCGTAATACACTCCTTAAATAGGAGAAAAAAGAAAATAGAAACTCTTTATGCAAAATCGCGCAAGAAACCCATTCACATTAGGAAACTATCGATTAGTCGGGGACGCTTGCCGACCGGTTGGTAATGCCCAAAATCTGTCCAACGTGCCACTATCTCGATCTTCACCGTGACCAATTGGTCAGTGGCCT
Source organism: Liriodendron chinense (assembly GCA_003013855.2). Taxonomy (NCBI): domain Eukaryota; kingdom Viridiplantae; phylum Streptophyta; class Magnoliopsida; order Magnoliales; family Magnoliaceae; genus Liriodendron; species Liriodendron chinense. The sequence goes on from ML058513.1 coordinate 12,898,406, forward strand.
CTGTTGCATGAAGATTGGGGCATCCGTTTCCAACATAAATAAGTAATAATTATTTACTTTTGATATTTGATGTAGTAAGATGTTGATGGCTACGAGGGGTCTTAAGAAAAATCAATTTGCGTGTGGTAAAAATGTGTGGCCCCACTATGATGTACGGTTTTATCTACATGAACCATTCATTTTGCTAGGTTATTTTAGGGCATGCCCGAAAATGGGGTAAATCCAATGCTCAAGTGGACCACACCAAAGGAAGCAATGGGAATAATGATGCCCACCATTGAACCCACTGTTTTATGTGGCGTGGTCTACTTGATCTTTCAATCTGTCTCATTTTTGGGCTCGTTCTCTAAAATAATTTGAAAAAAAATGATGGACGGCATGAATATAACACATACATGATGGTGGGGCCCACAAAGCTTTTGCTTTGAAATTGCCCATTCATGAAATTTCACCTTTTTTTCAAACAGCCGACACTAATCATTTTTAAGCTTTTACCATTGTTCAACCAATTAAACAGGTCATAAATGAGACCAATGAAATCATTAGCCACCGTTGAAGCGTAGGGCTGTACATCGAGCCGAGTCGAGTCGAGGTGGGCCAAGCTTGGCTTGACTTGTCTGTGCTCTCCTTGAGTTCAAGCTCGAGCTCGCGCTTACCATTGGAGCTTGCTTTGTTTGCTAAAACTTTCGAGGCGAGCTAGTGGATTGAGTCGAGGCGAGCTTACCTCGAGTCAAGTTGAGCTTGCTCCCACCTCAATTTATTATATTTTTTACTACAAAATACAAATTAAAAGTCAACAACATTAAGTTCAAGAAGTTACGCATATATTAGGGGAGAATAGTATTTCTATAGGTGGGACCCCACCATTAAAATGACCTAGCTCTAATCGATTTTTTCTTTGGCCAAGTCACACATGCATTGAATGCAGACCACTAGTAATATTTTATGAACTATTATTAACACAGTACATGCATGCATAGCTCACCATGTGAATGGACTACCCTAATTATTGTGTGGACCATCTTCATGATGAGGACCAGCTGATTCATGGATCAAATGCACCACCTCCCTCGTAAAATTGCAATCAATAGCTGCATATGGTGTTTGGTCTAACCATAGCCTTTGTTTTGTAGATATGTATGGTGTGTGGCCTCACTGTAGCACATGTGTTTGTGTAGCGTGTAAAATACACAACCACTGTGCGCTCACCATGTTTTGTACTTGAAATTACTCAATCCATCATATATGCTCAACAAAGAATGTTCTTACCTGAACAAAATAGTAGGATTAAGAAACCCCTCAACGTGTGAGGGTTTTATATGTTCTAAGCTTGGACCCCAATGTGTGTGTGGGGGAGGGGGGAGAGAGAACTAAGAAATAAGAAGATTAGGGTTTTTTTTTTTTTTTTTTTTAACAAATATCTATATGAAACGAGTCGAGCTTGAATTGAGTCAAGTCGAGTCGAGTGACCCAATGGTTGAACTTGACTCGATTTTTTACTCGAGCTCCTAAATGAAGCTTGGCTTGACTTGTTCTGCTGAGTCGAGTTGAGCTGAGATGAGCTTTTTCGAGTCAAGTCGATTGAGTTTCTCGAGCTCAGCTCATGACCAGCCCTATTTAAGCATAATTGTCTTCCTCTGGAATGTAACCACTTACACTACACGTGTTAGTCGAGGCATGTCTGTGAAAGCTCTCTTCTTTTCTTTCTTTTTTCTTTTTAGTTTCTTTTCTTTTAGAAGATCCAGTACTATTGAAGCGTAACTGTCTTCCTTTGGAATACGACCACTTACACTACACGTGTTAGTCGAGGCGTGTCTGCGAAAGCTCTCGTTTTTTTCAATTTTTTTTTCTTTTTAGTTTCTTTTCTTTTAGGAGTTCCAGTACTATTGAAGCGTAATTGTCTTCCTTCATAATACGACCACTTACACTACACGTGTTAGTCGAGGCATGTCTGCGAAAGCTCTCCTTTTTTTTTTTCTTTTTTTCATTCTTTTTAGTTTCTTTTCTTTTTGGAGTTCCAGTACGCAACCCCCACCGAAAGAAAAACGACAGCCTTGGAGTGATTCTCACGTCTGGCTTATAGACGGTAAAGATTGTTTACATAAAGTAGCTCCATTCAACAATTTGAACCTTCTATTTCTTGGACCATCATGAATTAACCATGGTTCAATAACATCACTTTCCTCGAATGAACCTAACCATCTCATCCGTGGCTGAAAATGGATCGCTAACAAAAAAAAGTTCAACTTTTGGATGGATGGATGGGATCAACTAGTAAATGTAATTTTGGACTGAACTAGCTCCATTCAACAATTTGAGCCATCTGTTCCTTGGGCCCATCATGAACTAACCATGGTTTTAAAGAATCCTTAAATAAACCTAACCATCCCATCCGTGGCTCATTAAGAACATTGAACTTTTGGATGGATGGGCTGCAGGTGGACTTAGTCAACCGGCCGAATTTATGTGAACTAGACTAGCTCCATTCAATAATTTGAGCCATCTATTTCTTTGGTCCATCATGAATTAAACATGGTTCCAAAGGAATCATTTGAAACAAATGAACCGAAAGAAAATGGATTGCAGACAAAACTGTCAACTTTTGGATGGACGGGATCAATTCATTGGTGTGATTTTTGCAGGTGCACCCTAGTGAACAGGCTAAATTGATTGTGGACCGTCCATTTATCTAAAACCCATCTCTTGGGAATGATGTGTGGTCAAGCCTACTCCCAATTCCCAAGTCTCACCATTGGATTGAACGAGACTTGGACTTCGAACACGGTTTATAATACTTTTTCATAGAAAGCCACCCACCAAACTTTAAATGCGCACATGAAAGTGAAAGATCACGAGAAGCAAGAAGAAAGAAAAGTAGGTAAGAAGATAAGATCAGAGCCTATGATGCTAATCACCGTCCGATTATGAATTTATTCTGACCGTACGATTCGAAGTGGCCCCCACTTATTCGTGATGAGATCAAACGGTGTCGTTATTGATATCTAGCACTGTATATCATTTGCATATTTTAATAGGGTCACCTCTGCCATCCCCGTCATCGTCCGATCAAGATAGGGCATTATTGAAATGAGGAATCATATGTCACGTGGCCCAGATGATTTTGCATTATACGCGGGTTTTCTATTATGACGAAGCTGCAGCTCTATATTTCGGTGATCCAAACCGTTGGTATGCTGTATCCTACTGAGGATAGGGAATGTCCAAAAATATCCCTGATTCGGAGAATTCCAGCCTCCAATATATTTTGACCCTTTTCAGTTGAATACGGACCGTTGTTGCTTTTCACTTTTAATCGTCTCTCTATAGGCCACCAATAAAAAAGATAAGATATTCCATTGAGGAATTTTATTTTTATTTTTTATTTTTAAGAAATAGGCCATCCATGGTGGGAAAAAACAAACTAATGGCTTGGATTACGAAGCCATTGGCCCGACTTGTCAAAACTAAAAAACTACGTACACTGCAAAAGTGGACTAGCAGCGTATCATATTATTCATTTATTCCAACTGCAATATAAAACGGACGCGGACTCGGTACTACCCCGCCTGTCTCGAGCTCGGGACAGGATAGGGCTCTGAGGGGCCACCGTAATGTATGGATTTTATCCACACCGTCCATCCAGTTTTTCATATCATTTTAGGTTATAATTCCAAAATGAGTCAGATTCAAGGATCAAGTGGACCAAACCACAGAAAGCAGTGGTGCTGATGACACCTACCGTTGAAACCTTTCTAGGGCCCACCGTGATGTTTATTGGTAATCCAACCTGTTCATAAGATCATATAGACTTAGATGAAGGAAAAAACAAACATCAGCTTGATCCAAAACTTCTGCGGACCCCTGATGTTTTCAACGGTAAGAATTTAATAACCTCTGATTTGTTCTCTGGAACCTTGGATATGCCTAATATTAGGTCTAATAATCTAAAATGATATGAAAAAATGTATGGACTGTGTGGATGAAACTCATACATCATGGAAAATGTGGAAGAATGTGGAAGTGTCAAACCGCGCCATGGAAGAACCATTCTAAATTAATGCTATTTGGTGGACAGACTGCTATTTTGTAGGACGCGGATTTCCTGCCAAAGCCCTGCGCAGGAAGTTCCTGGGAACCTAGGTGGGGCCCACCGTGATGTTATCGAGAAATCTGCCCCGTCCATCCGTTTCGTGAGCTTATTTTGAGGCATAAAACCAAAAATTAACAAGATTCAAGACTCAAGTGGGCCGCACTAAAGGTAAAGGTGCGTTGGTAAATTCTTATCATTGAAACTTACCTAGGGCCCAAAGTGATGTTTATATGCCATCAGTACCGTTCATAACGTCATTCCTACTGGGATGTACCGAAAACACAAATATTATCCTGATTTAAAACTTCTGTGGCCCCAGAAATATTTCAACCGTGGAAATTCAATCCTCACATTTTCGGCCCACTTGAGTCTTTGATCCGGCTCATTTTTGGTCTATTGTCCTAAAATGAGCTCAAACAACGGATGGACGGGATGGATTTCTTAAAAAAATCACGGTGGGCCCCACCTAGGTTCCCAGGAACTTCCTCCGCTAGGCAAGGCTCACGGTGGGCCCCAACTAGGTTCCAGCGCAGAACTTCCTCCGGAAGGCAAGGCAAGGCAAGGCTAAGAGGGGATTTTTACTGCACTAGCCCCAGGTGTGTGGCTATGTATATTAAAACTCCAATTTCGCGTGAGGCTCATCTTTTTTAGCCTTTTCACGAGAAACTGCAAACTTCGGGTTGAAATGCCCCTTTAACCACCTGCTCTTACATACGACCATGAGTAGGCAGAAGCCCTCTTGGGCATGGACGGGTGGTCGACTCGTGGGACCCATCATGTTGTGTATGTTTCATCAATGCTGTCCATCCTTTTTTTTCAGATCATTTTAGGCTGTAAGCCCCATTTTGGGCCAGATTTAGATCTCGGGTGGGCCATACCACAGCGAACAATTGGGACAGGTATGTCCACTATTAAAACTTTTTCAGGCCCACCTTGATGTTTATTTGTCATCCAATTCTGTTGATATGGTCACATAGACCTGTATAAAGGAACTACACAAATATTAGCCTAATTCAAAGGCCTTGCGGGCCCCACCATTAGAAAATAGTAAGGGCAGTGATGCCTACTATTGAAGCCTTACTTAGGCTCGGGGGGATTCCAACATGCCGAGGTAAATCCACAGTACTCAAGGGGAATCCACAGTGCTTAGGGGGATTCCACAATGTTCAAAGAGATTTCATAGTGCCAGAGGGAACCCATGGTGTCAGGGGGATTCCACAGTGCTCAGGGGAAACCCACGGTGCCACGAAAATTCCACAGTGCTCGGGGGAATTTCACAGTGCTCAGTGAGAATCCATAGTGCTTAGGGGGATTCCATAGTGTCAGGGAAAACCCGCAGTGCTTAGGGGGATTCCACAGTGCTCAGGGGGATTCCATAGTGCCAAGAGAAACCCACAGTGCTCAGGGGGATTTCATAATACTCAAGGGGAACCCATAGTACCAGGGGGAATCCACAGTGCCCAAGGGGAACCTCATAGTATAGCGGGCCTCACTATGATGTTTCTTTGCCATCAAACCTTGGGGCCCACCATGATGTATGTGTTATATCCACACCGTCCATCCATTTAGAGAGATCATTTTAGGGATGCGCCAAAGAATAAGGCAAATCCAATGCTCAAGTGGACCCCACCATAGAAAACAGTGGGGATTGAACGTCTACCATTAAAAACTTCTAGAGGGCCACATAACTTTTTGATCAAACTGATAATTTGTTTTTTTCCCTTCGTCCATGTCCATGTGAACTTATGAACAGGTCAGATCTTAAATAAACATCATGGTGGGCCCTAGGAAGGTTTCAACGGTGGGCGTCACTGTCTCCATTGTTTTTATGGTGGGGTCCACAGAACTAGACGTGGGAGCCCACACGTGAAGCAGATGCAAAGCTCAAGTGGACCCCACCTCAGAAAACAATGGTGATTGAATGCCTAACGTTGAAAACTCCATGGGGCCCACATTAATACAGGTTCATCCATTATGTGGGCCCATCCTTTATGTGGACCGTCCGTTGTGTGAGCCCCACCTTCAATGTATACAGTCCATTAAGGTGGTCCTGACTGTTTGTTGTGGTATGGCCCACCTGAGATCTAGATCTAGCCCAAAATGGGGCCCAAAGCCTAAAATGATATTGGAAAAAGGATGGATGGCATGGATGAAACATATACAACATGGTGGATCTCACGAGTGGACCACCCATCCACGCTCAAGAGGGCTTCCTCCTCTTCATGGACGTACAAGGAGCAGGTGGTCAAAGGGCTTCCGCCCTGCTGAAAGTGACGTCACCAACTTCTATGGGGCCCACCGTGATGTATGTGTTATATCCACACCGTCCATCTTTTTGGAGAGGTAATTTTAGGGCATGATCTAAAGAATGAGACGGATCCAATTCTCAAGTAGACCCCACCAAAAAAATAGTGGGGATAGTGACGTGACCATTGAAACCTTCCTAGGGCTCACCATGATATTTATTCGAGATCCAATTACCTGTTCATAAGTTCACACAAATATGGAAGAAGGGAAAACACAAATATCAGCTTGATCGAAAACTTCTATGACCTCAAGAAGTTTTTAATGGTAGGAGATCAATCCCCATTGTTTTCTTTGGTGAGGTCCACTTGAGCTTTGGATTTGCTTCATTCTTTGGCTTGTCTCCTAGAATGATCTCTTCAAATGGATGGACGGTGTGGATGTAACATATGTATCAGGGTGGGTCCCACGAGTGGACACCCATCCACACCTAAGAGCCCTTCCGCCTCTTCATGGACGCACCCAGGTGGTCAGAGAGGCATTTCTGACCAAAAGTCTTGTAATTTCCGGTGAAAAGGCTAAAAAAGATGAGCCTCACGGGAAATTGGACTTTTAGTAAAAATAGCCGCACCTTAGGGTTATTTCAGCAGCTAAGAGCGGATTAGGTGAGACCCCGGCCTCACCCAAGACGGTGCAGCCCTTACCGTGGGGTTACCGTGGGGCCTACCTTGATGTATGCATTATGTAACCATGTCGTCCATCCATTTTCCCACATCATTTTAATGAATTTTCAAAAAAAATGAAGTAGATCCAATTATCAGGTATACCATACCATAAGAAACAGTGGTGATTGACCTTACTACCATTAAAAACTTCCAAGGGGGCATTATAATGTTTCCGTAGTGTTTATTTACTATGATAAGGTCACCTAAAGCCTGAATGAAGTAAAAAAAACAAATATCAGCCTGATTAAAAAAATTTGTGGTCCATTAGTGGTCAATCACCACTGTTTCTTATGGTATGGTCCACCTGAAAATTGGATTTGCTTGATTTTTATGATAAATGATTTGGAAAAATGTATGTACGGAGTGGATGCATAATAAATACATCAAGGTGAGCTTGAGAGTAACTACGGCTGTAAATGGTCAGGTTCGAGGTGGGTTTAGCCAAAACCAGACCCGCCCATTTACTAAATGGGTCTGGGTCTGATAGAGGGAGATCCACCCAGGCCCATTTATAAATGGATTGGGTCTAATGGGTCTGGATCTAGTATGCAAGCATTTTTATAAGGCTTAAAATCAGGTCTAGATGGGTTTGGGCTGGATGGTCCCTTGTAACACAGATCAAACCCGCCCACTTACTAAATGGGTTCGGGTCGGGTCGGGTCGGGTCGGGCCTAATATAAAGGAAACCAGACCAGACCCGTTTAGTAAATGGGTCTGTTCTTGGACCCAGACTGTAATGCTCCGAAATTTTGAATTTCGTGGACAACACAATGAGCCGAGTTTCCGGGTATTAACTGGAATATGTTAAGGGTATATTTCCACACATTCATCTTTATTTCCCACATTCATGGCATTCATAGCAAAATGATACAGAATTTAAGATTCTTATTCGAAGTTTTTCTACTCTACGTTATCAACATAATATCCTTAGATCATACAAATTGCATGATATTCTACTTTCTAGTCTCCATGAGAGGCTTATTACAAATTACATGAAAATAAATCTACTCTACAAAGACAATAAACACAATCCATTTTCAAGCCGCTTCGGCTTCATCGTCCGTCATTAGCCGCCATGAAACTCCATACACTTTAATCTGTACGTCAGGTTCGTCTAATGGATCGTCACTTGCACAATCTGGTGGTGTTTTATAACACCATCCCAGGAGGGAGTGAGTTGCTTGCGATCAACTCAGTGAGGGTTACCCCCTAAGATTAGTACAATAATATCCAAACATAATCATACCCAACTAAAACATATATGAGAAAATCTTATTTAATACAATGCATGATATGCATGCTCTGGTTAAGGTACCCTAACTAAATGCGATGGGGATACATCTCACTCCCACTAGCCACTAGACACCAGAGGTTCTGAGCATCGGACGGGGCCTTACCCACGCTACAAAACTCAACTAGTGAAACAGGCCTCATGCACACTTTCACTAGATAGCGAAAGAGAAACAGGCCTCATGCACATTTTCTCTAATGCCCGAGGAGCTGAAATTCGACTTGTATGGCTAAAATGTGCCCAAAAGTTGGTATATGAAGTTTTGTATGAAAATGATCATAAAAAACTATAATACTTAAAAGTGTCAGTTTAATTTAAGTTTAACTAATGACATTTTCGTAATTATCTAAAAACTGCAAGATTTTCGAAATCCGGTCTTTCTACGTCGATTATGGGATTATTTTAAAAAACTTTAATAAAGAGTACCCTATCGGATCTCCTGTAATCATCAAAACAAAGTAAACGCTTAATATTTTAATATTCAGGGTACCCTATCGGATCTCCTGTAATTAAAGTAAAATCAATTAAAATTCTTAAAATTTTTCTAATAAATCTTGAATATCTGGGGCGTTAGACAGACCCGTATCATTTAATAAATGGGTCGGGTTTAAATGGGTTGGTTCCGGGTACCCGCTCGGTCCGCTGACCCATTTACAGCCCTAATAGTAACCCTACGGTAAGGGTGGCACCTAATCCGCTCTCCTAGTTTGAAAACGTGCCCAGCTTATGGGAAAATACTATTCTAGTCTCCATAACACGTTTTCGCGTCTGCGAGCAAAGCATTATATAAGCCCTTTGATGATTCATGCATCTTGAGTAGAAATTTCCAAGTCTCAAACCACAATCTCTCTCTCTCTCTCTCTCTCTCTCTCTCTCTCTCCCCTCTTCCATGGCCTGCGACTCCGACTTCTGTGACGATTATTTAGTCCTAAGGCCGGAGAAGGGAGGAGTGACCGATCTTCTCCGCCTCTTATTTTCGAAGAATGTCGACAATAACAGATTTCTAGATTGCCCAAGCGGCACAGAGATAACGGATGTCGGACGTCGATGGCTAATCTGTGTCTCCCTCATCGCCCAAGTAATTCTCCTCCATCTAAAGAACCCATTGAGTTGGGTCGGATCAGTGATCGAGTGGTGGCTCAACCTTCTTTCAGAGAACAAGAATTTCTATGCACTCATTCTAAATCGACTCCAAGGTGAAAGCCCTTCCTTCTCTAATATATCCATACTATCGTATTTAGATTATATATACACCCTAGTATTATGTGATGGATCGTATTCATGCGCACTTCTACCACACACATGGGAAACAAGTAGATTAAACTGGAATAAGATTGGCAATAGTTTTCTTAACCCTCAGTATCTTTGCTAAGGGTGCAGCCGCGGGGTGGAATCTGTCTGATGAGAGAGTTGGATCTCATCTCACGCACGTATGGCACTCGCTCGTACGGCTCTCGATGGGCCATGCCTGGGTAGGTCTCGGCCCGGATTTTACACTGTTTCACTCCGGGCCTATTCAAAAATCTGATTTTCAGGCCCAAGCCCGGCCCATTGACACCTACTCGCGCGAGTTGAAATGGTCCAACTCATTTTTCAACACGATCCTCCTCCTTATCGAGAAAATTTTGCTACACCCATGCGTTGGCTACTAGCTACGCTGGGTGCATCAATGCCCCCACCATGATGTATGTATTGTATCCACGCCGTCCATACATTTTGCGAGATCATTTTAGGGCATGACACAAAAAATGAGGCAGATCCAAAGCTCAAGTGGACCCAGCATAGAAAATAGTGGGGATTGAACACCAACCATTAAAAACTTCTCCGGGTCACTTGAGCTTCGGATCTGCCTAGTTTTTTGTATCATGTCCTAAAATGATCTCATGAAATGGATGGATGGTGTGGATACAACACATACATCATGGTGAGGTCATAGCTACACCCGGCGTAGCTAGCGTAGCTCAAGCGTGGGTGTAGCAAAAAAATTCTTATTCTTATCTATAGAAAACAAGGAGTCCTAATTTCGGCGTTTCTCACACGTTCTCCGCGTGTCCACGTGTACAAGGACCAAGACCATTCCATCCATGGATAAATGGTTAGGATAAAGCTTGGCATGTGCCCAAAAGTCCGCGCGCACTGCGATTATCTAGACCGGACTAGGCTTGGGTAGTTTAGCACACGACTGCCATACTGGTCGGTGCTGGAAAAGCAATGTGGACCTACCATGAGGTATGTGTTTTATCCTTGGCTTCCCTCCATTTTTCCAGCTCATTTTATCACGTGATCCTAAAAATAAAGCAGATCCAAATAACAGGTGGACCACACCACAGAATCAGTGGCGATTGAACGCCCACTATTAAAAACTTCCTAAGGCACACTGTAATATTTATTTGCCATCCAGCCTATTGATTAGGTCAGGCCTCACCTGAATGAAAGGAAAGCACAAATATCATGATCCCAAACTTGGGTAGCCCTTGAGAAGATTTTAATGGTGGGTGTCCAATCTCCACTGTTTAGTATGGTGTAGTTCATCTCAGAGTTTGATCTGCCTCATTTTTTGGATCATGCTCAAAAATGAGTGGCAAAATAGATAAACAGCATGGATAAAACCCATCCATCATGGTGGGCCCACAAAGCTTTTACAACACTGACCAATACCAATGTCAGTGCTGTGGGCTACACTACGCAATCCGAGTCCGCCTAGAATAGGGCCAAGTGCGTAGTTGAGGCGTGTCCTCTAATCTTGTTTGCCCCTTTTTGCTTTTTTATTTCCTATCTCTGACTTTCTTACGTTAGAAGGGCTTGTCTTGAAAACTTACAATTACATGACATTTCTGTTGCTTTACGAAACACAACAAACTGACCAAAACAACTCCATGCACGCAAAACCGAATTAGGGTAAGAGTGCAGCAAAAAAATATAAAACGTTGGTTGGGGGCAAAACAAGGTCAATAAATTATAAATTTGGTAATTATATGTTTAAGTGTACAAAGATATTTGTGAAAGATGGATGGCTTGAAATTTTCACCTTTGGTGGAGGGAACGTTTTCACCTTTTACTTTCTCCTTAGCAGGGAGTTTTCTTTTACACGTGGGGAACGTGTATCTTACGTAATTTATCATTATGTGGGTCCTACCCGGTGGGACGTGGGGTGCGTCCTGCCCCTGCCAGGACAGCCTCGGTCCTTGCAGGTGTAGTGTGGGGCCCACCAATGTATGGGCTTATCCACCACCTTCCATCCAATTTAACAAGTCATTTTAGGGCAAGAGCCGAAAAAGGCAAATCCAATGTTCAAGCGGACCAGACAGTAGGAATTGAATACCCACCATTAAAAGCTTTCTAGAGCTGCAGAAGTTTTGATCAAGCTGATAATTGTGTTTTACCTTCATCCAGTCCATGTAACATTATGAACAAGTTGGATGGCAAATAAACATCACAGTAGGCCAGGAACCTTTTAGCAGTGAGTATCATTATCACAATTGTTTTCTATGGTGTGTCCCACTTAAACCTTGAATCTGCCTACTTTTAGGCTCATGCCCTAAGATGATCTGTCAAAATGGAACGACGGTGTGGATAATATCCATACATCAAGGTGGGCCCCACGGAGCCCCTGCCTGCAGGACCGAGTCTGTCCTGGATGAGGAAGGACACAATGCGCGTCGCCTTCAATGGACCATATACCAAAACTTACCCTGATCGGAAAACTTTAACCCTTTCCTTGGACAATTTTCTCGGCAAAGGAACGTGGGCCAAATTTTCCACGGCCGCCTGTTTTTTTTGTCTTCCGTGCACATCCCGTAATTCATTTTTCTTTTTCTTTTTTTCCTTAGTTTTCTTAATTCCTTTCGTTCTTTCCTTTTTTCCCCCTTTTTTTTTTCTATGTCCAATCAAGATCACCCTGTTTATTGAGTCAAACTCTCGATTGCCATTGATTACAACGAAGTGGCCCACCTGATCATTGGTATCGCCTGAGTTTTATCCAAGGTGATCTTCATGGTAGGGCCTACCGTTTTCACAGCACTGATGTCCTACACACAAGTAGCTTGTTGGTGGGAATGACGATCCGGTACCACCAATGTGGTACCTTGCACGTGATCAGTTTTATAGTCTAGATACAACAAGAAACGAATTCTATAGTGTACGCTAGTAATTCTCATGTACTACAGTGTACATCAGGAAAATGGGTCAAGTTAGGCAGGCAGGCAGGCTAGGCTATTCATCATTTGGCCTGTGCAAGAACAGTCTAAACAGCGGGCCTAGATTTCAAGCCTAGCTTAGCCCAACCCAGCCCTCATGCCAAGTTTAGTGACCTAATCCGTGGCCCTTCAGCTCTGGGACACCGAGGCTGGGCCGGGCAGCCCAGCTGATTTCCACCCCTACAAGAAATTACTTGGTTTTGGTAAGTGGTTTTAGACTAACTAGGAATCTTATTGTTGTGTAGGGAAGGTGCAGGAGGTCCCTGATCCCAATTCGGCAAGCTACAAATCGGTCATCGGATTTTTAGATGAACGGGTGGGATTAGATAAAGACATCAAACAAGGTGACAGTAGATATCATGCTGCCCTCTCTGTGATGGTTGCTAAATTAGCCTACGAGAACAAAACGTTCATCGAAAGAACGGTTACAGACGAATGGAAGGTATGATTCGAGTTACCAAAACTACCCCTGATAGGAAAATATATACCCATCTTGTATTTACGGTAGAGTAAGATGATTGACCCATAATCTCTCTGACTCTGCGCAGATGGAGTTCGTGGAGTACTACAATTGCTGGAACGGTAAGAAGCAGACTACAACGTCCTACTGTTTTTGCTATTTCTTTGATTGCTCAATCCATTGATGGTATTTTGGTCATTTCAAGAAGTGGGGCATGTTATTTGAGTTCGTTTTGCCTATGTTGCGACCAGATCCAGCATGTGTTGATTCCCCCAGGGCCCATGTGCTGAGTCCGATGATCTGAACCATTAAAATATTTTTTGCACAAGCCTGCATTTGATTGCACCAAATATCATTAAATTTCATGATTAATTAATTTGATTTGGTGCAAAATTTCTTGATATTTCATGAAATTTTGTGCAACCAAACACACCTTAAGCTATTCTGGGAAAGTAATTTCATAAAATTGCTTTTGATTAATCAACGTATTCACTTCTAGTAAGTAATGGCAAATGGATTCTAAAGTTATTTTTAATGTTATCCGTGAGGATTTGTTTTTCAAAGTTGTTTTTAAACATATTTAATTATAATGGGTTTTGCTAACGTCCTCACAAAGTCCGGCAAATGGATTGACCTATTGTCAATCTGAATCATTCATTCATTCATTCACGCAAACAGGAACAAGTCATGGTGTAATAGTCAAACCAATTCAAGATACAAGTCATGGTGTAATAGTCAAACCAATTCAAGATCGATGGCAACGATATCACCTTCATTGTATCATATGAAAGGGTTCCTTGCTAACTGAGACTCGATCCGCAATGGAAGCAAATACGATAGTAAGAAAACCAACTCCGGTGGTGATCTCCTACCTTTCTTTCCTTAGGAAAAAAAGAATCAAACAAACTGCATATCGTTGACTTAAAGCCTCAAAATATGTCATTTTCCCTCATTGGGGTCCAATTTTTCGTGAAAAGCATTTTTCAAGAACACGCCTTTATAGAAAAAGTGATAGATTTCTTTGCAGCCATTCCCATGAACTTTTTTTTTTCTCGAACGCATTCTTGGAAGCTACTCATTCAAAGAGGATGTTGACTCGAATACACCTTCCATGCATTGCAATATGATCCGTTTACACGGCAAGTTTCACTCATTATGGCGGGAAGATAATAAATAAAAGCTCCCTTTTTTTCTTTTTTTACCAACAGACCACCTGTAATTTTATTGGATTGGAGTAAAACTTTGTACATCCGTGAGACCAAATGAATTACAAAAGCAGGCAAAGTAAAAAACGGTACATCAAAATTCCCCTATCTGAGGCATCCAAACAACCCCGAGGGGAGCGGTGGGCCCTACAAATAAAGTTCTTAGTTGGATTATTTCAACGGTCAGATTCTTTTCCTTTGAACAATGAACATGAAGGATCACCATAACTTATGTATGATCAATAGGTTGAAATATTCAGTTTGTGAGTTTTGTTGGAGATAGGTCAAATAAACAGTTTGTTTCATTGATTTCATCTAAACTCTTCAAAGAAAATATAACTATCTCCTATATTCCAAGCTCCCAAAGGGGCCTAAAATTTCATAATTACCAAGACATTATCAAGTGAATGTCTATCAAAAGATTCATGCATGTGGGAAAAATAAAACGGGAAAAAGAAGATGGCCAACGGTCTATATCGAGCTTATCTATCTAACCTGATGAGTAGACCCACATGATTTTCAAGGAAGTGCGTGTTGACAAGTGGCCCAACCTAATGAGTGGCCCGGATTTCACATGCATGCCACATTGCCACAAAATCAAATCACCTGAGCATTTATCATAAGTTTGATGCTGCTTCCACATACCCATGAGATTAGTTGAAAGCTTCCCAACTCGTTAAAATCTCTAAGGGGAATGGAATGTGTTTTTATTTATATTAACAAATGAACATATCAAAGATAACCTATGTTTTGATGTTTGGACAGATTATCAAAAGCAATTTTCCACGCAAGCATTCATGCTCACCGACAAATCGACAGCCCCTGAGCTGATCATGGTCTCATTCAGAGGCACGGAGAGCTTCAACACAGTTGATTGGAGCACCGACGTCGACTTCTCCTTTTACAAGCTTCCCAGAATGGGCAGGGTCCATGCGGGCTTCCTGAAAGCTCTAGGGCTACAGGAAAAACAAGGGTTGCCAAAGGAGATTGAACAAGGTGAAAAACAGCACAAATACGCCTATTATGCCATTCGACAGAGGCTAAGAGATTTACTGGGGAAGAATGACAATGCAAAGTTCATCGTTACGGGCCACAGCTTAGGTGGGGCGCTGGCGGTTCTCTTTCCGGCAATCTTGGCGATGCATGAAGAGGCATGGATGTTGGAGAGGTTGGCTGGAGTGTACACGTTTGGGCAGCCAAGGGTAGGGGATGAGAAGCTTGGAGAGTTTGTGATGGAGGAGTTGAATAAGCATGGAGGGAGTTACTATAGGTTCGTTTATAGCAACGATATTGTGCCTAGGCTGCCTTATGATGATACAACGCTCTGGTACTTCAAGCACTTTGGGACCTGCCTCTACTACAATAGCTTCTACGAAGGGAAGGTGGGCTCTCTCTCTCTCTCTCTCTCTCTCTCTCTCTCAATGCATAATTCCACACTAGTGCAGAACCCTAAACATCTACATCACATGCAAGCACACGTGCAAATCTAAAAACACGTGTGTCAGATATGAGCTTTCCATAAAGTTGAAAATAATGCTTATATCTTCTGCCTAAAATCATGCAATTACACTCTTCAGGTAGGCCAAAACATACAAAGTATATTAGTGGTTTTTTTTTTAAAGCCATTCATTTGTTTTGATACATTGTGGCGCACCAGAGGTATTAAATTGCATGATTTTTGTGCCAGAAGATATAAACAGTGTAGCTCAGATGATGGAAATTAACCTCAGATCTCACATGTATTACATTATCACACATATGACTGTGTGTGTGGATGGGATCACGTTCGCGTGTGGAATCAGCAAACCTCCAATACTTATCACGCTCTATTAGGGTATACATGAGATGGTTTGTTCACATGGTCCAATCGTGCATCCGAACCATCCGTTCTTCATTCAAATCTTTCTTTCATAGTCAAATAGCAGTAAGTTTTACTGTCTTACCTCTAACAAAACTTCTTCCTACCCGATTTCATTAAGGGGGAAGCCATGGTCCAGTGATCCAAACTGCTGATATGATGGGCCCCACCATGGAATGCCCCATGCACCAAAATATCTCCATGAAGGGAAGATCCATGAGTGTTTGCCCTTTTTTAGTTGAATGGATATGCTTATTCCTTGATAGAATATTTGGTGGGCCAACAGTTAGGGCTGACAACGCCTGGAATGGATCTGACCTGAGACCTTTCCAGGCCCGATAAGTGCCACCCTAGGGCTAGGATCTTCCCAACTGGGAGAGATTTCCTATACATATGCAATTGACAGTGGGGACCATCACATCAACGGACTAGATCACTGAACAATGGCCCGGGTTTGTACTAACCAAAAAAACATGGTCCAACTTCACCAACTCTCCACAGTGCATTGTATTGCATAAGCGGTAATTCCATTGCTATTTCAATAAAGATATTCAAGTTTATTTACATCTATTCCGTATCCGTTGATCATGAAGCAGATCGTTGCCGAAGAACCAAACAAGAACTACTTCTCGCTCCGGATGGTGTTGCCCAAGTTACTGACTGCAGCGTGGGAGATAGTACGAAGCTTCACCATCGGATACACTAATGGACCCGATTATAGAGAAGGATGGGTTATGAGGATATTTAGGGTCACTGGGCTAGTTATCCCGGGCTTCCCAGCTCACTCTCCTCGAGATTATGTAAATGCCACTAGATTTGGAACATCACTCATAACCCATGACCAATTAATTGATAACTCAAAGCTTGATTAAGCTAAGATAATTAGCTTCTCCTGATTTATATCCATTCAAATGAAGTCCTTTTATTTTCTTGTATGTTTGCAGTGGCTGATGTTCTTTGCCTTTTTAAGTGTACAATCAAATCATACGAGGGCATCTGATAAACATGGGTTTGATTTACACTCTTATGTTCTGAGAAATATCTTGAAACATTCTCACACCCACTCTAATAAACAAATCATACAAGTGCTCCTAGTTGCATTGGCCCAGTTGGACAATTTAATTAATTGATATGAACGGTCTACATTCATAGTACATTTTATGGACTACCATGCAAAAATCACACTGATCAACGCTTGATTTGGCTTCATTTACAAAACCCATCCTTTTTCCAATCTATGGATGGGATGGCTACAGTTCTAACAAATGGATGGATCAAATTGTTTATTTGGGTTATTTTTGTGTAAATGATCTTGACAGTCAATAGTAAAAGGCCATTGATCAAATGGCTAATATTTGTCAGATCATTTTGTGCTTGCTTGCAGTCCAGAAAATGTGTGCTGGACCTAATGAGTACTCTAGATAAATGGCTTGGATTATCTAAGAGCATGATCACAATGTATAAGAGCATTCTACATGTCAGATTGTCATACATGTGGCCCAATCACAGTACTAATGGGGGTTGCCACTGGACCTGTCTGGCGCAGCCCTAGCCCGAGTCCGGCTCACTTTAAGCTGTTATTGGGCAGAGCTCCCTATCCGATGGTTTAACCATCGGCCTGAGCTTTATCCCAATAACTAAGTGGGCTCGATGGTAAGGCTTGTATCTGCCTAGAGGCCAATTGAGCTTAACCCAGCCCTAGTTATTTAGCATTTTGTTGATCCTAATTTGGCTGTTGGACTTGTCCAGGCCTAATTGTGATTCCTCAGCTCATATCCTGATCTGTGCAGGACTTGAGTCCTTAGTTCGTGGGTCGGACCTGGGCATGTACCAGCTCAACCCAGCCCACGGCAGCCCATTTGCAACCTAAGTATTGCACCTTAAAATGATCCAAATGTTCAACTAAAGGTCCGACAGGTAGCCTTCCACTGCCCAGCTTAACATTAGTGAGCTAAGTATTGGTGGGATTAGCTAGCTTGAGCCCTTTTATTTATGCCAAGGGCCAGACTAGACCTAATCATGCTTTCGTTCGACCCACCCGGCTTGCACTACCAACAACTACACCTCGTCTGGGATTTCTGGCATTCTCTAGTGGATGCATGACATTTTGGGAGATGGACCATCACATTATGGGTCTAATGATGAACTGTGTGGATTATTCAAGTACCATTCTGCCCGGGCAATGGTACAGGCAGGGCCCACAATATGGATCATCTAGAAGGCCTCATCATGGTATGAAGTATGTTCGAATATTGTCCCTCCCATATGCTGATCCTAGTCATCAAATTGGTTGCTTCTAATTAAAGTTATAACTATTTGTTGGTGTCACGCCCCAAAGTTTAATACTCGAATTGGCAGGCCCGAATTTGAATTCTTGGACTTTGAGGTGTATTTAAACAAATATATTGCAACCCACAAAAATTCCATACAATTTAAGGGCATGTTTGATTTTCTAATTATCCTGTAAATGCATTGTAAATAGGTAATAATTACTTACCCAAGTATTTCTTGCATTTTTTTCAATGCTTTTTTGACAGTGTACTTTTTACATGCTAGAATCAAGAAAATCTGTCAAATTTTGCGGGGCCCACTGTGTTGTATGTTGCTTATCAACACCGTGCATCCATTCCGCCAGATGACTTTATGTCATGGGCCAAAAGATGAGGCAGAACCAAAGCTCAAGTGGACCACACCACAACAAAAGGGAAATGGAACATGTACCATTAAAAACTTCTTGGGGCCAGTGTTTCCTTTGGTGTGAGTCAGTTGAGTGTTTTATCTGCATTATTTTTTATTACATACCTTAAAATATTCCTGAAAAATGGATGGACAATATAAATACATCATATACGCCAAAGTGAGTCCCATGAATTCAATTCAATTCTTTGGAACCGGTTTTTAAAGCAGAAATTCAGATGAATTTTCAAACGGTGTGAGAATGTAATAATTACCCATTTTCAGGGTATTTCCTTAGGAATTGAAAATCAAACAAGCTTAAAGGTAATCAAAGACAAACTGTAACGACCCGAGATTTTCGACTCTCGCGTATAGTACGACGGTCAAATTCCCAAGTAATTTATGTAATAACTAATTTGTCAAATAATAAAATATAGCATTCAAGCACAATGGCGGAAACAATTATTATCTTATTCTATCAAACTTACTACGTCATCATCAATGTTTAAATAAGGGAACCAACCAATATACATACTGATTAATCAAAATACAAAACAATGTCTTCTCTTGAAGACTTATTACAATTTCATAAATGTATCAACTACTCAAAAGAAATATTTAATAAATGATAACACCAACTAAGTTTCTCTAACATCGCCATCCGCCATGTGATCGTACGAACCATCAAACTCTTTTCCTTAAAAATCGGGTTCAATACCTAGATCTTCACCTGCATTACCTAAATTGTGTTTGGGATAGCGTTAAACGCTATCATGGTGGGGAATATTCCCTCCAAGACTATCAAGAATAATAATGTACAAAACTCATGAGTAATGTAACACAATAATATCTTTATTCAAACAAAACAATCAAATAAAAATCTTTGTTAATGCGATGCATGGAATGCATGCTCTAGCTAAGGCACCCTGGCTAAAAATCATGATACATGAAGTGGGAGACTCCCTGTTACGATTTCACGCTAGCCACTAGTTACCAGAGGATCTTGAGACGCACAAGCCCATAGTTTTACCCGACCACGTGAGAAACGGGACACTCATATATAACCCAAATCTACACATGACAGTGTGTGTACAAGAGGAGTAGGACTCTCTAGCCTATTCTCAATTCCGTACACCCACATGAAGCCAAGTGAATGCATGACTTTAGTTTTACCATTATTTAAGTAATTTCACATACAACCATTTTTAGCAGCTCACTGGACACTATGGGGAGTCACAAGTGACCCAGCATAGGCCGACAACTCTGACTTAGTGTCCATAGCACCAACCCCGGCTCATGAGAATTTGTATACCATTAGTGTCCACTCATTGTCCCGTTTTATGATTTCATCATGTCCCAAAAAGCCAATGTTGTACATCATGACCAAATTCATTAAAATACTCATGTCATGTAAATGGATCCAATCAAGCATCATGTACATGTAAAGATCCATTGACAAACAATCACTTCATTCTCTCAGTTAAGTCAAGAGATATTCTTCCATTATGGACACCTCTCATGGGTTTCATATCTCTACATCGAATAATTTTACCAACTTGGGGACAGAGTATACAATAATGAGATGTCTATATAATGATCTTATACATATATTTCATATCACAATATAAAAACCAATGTTACTTGTAAAACATAGATTAAGGAAATAAGGGAATAGATATCACAAAGATAAATAACACAAATACACATACTTCTTAGTCAAAAATCTAAACAAGGAATCACATCATTATGTAATGATATTCATTGTAAATCCTACGTTAAACTTCATGTTATATGGATTAATAACTCAAAATAAAATAATTCCATATGCCACAAAAGAACGTATGATAATCGTGATATTATTAATGAAAGGCTTGAAGGAAAATCCTCACCTTAGGATAGACTTAGAAGATGGTTGTAGAAGATCCTAGCCGCTGGAAAAATATGAGAAAGAACTCCCTTCTCTTCTCTCTCTCTCTCTAGGGCATGGAAGCTAGGGTTAGGAGAATGGCTTGGAGGTGCGTAGTAGAAATATGGAGAGGGTTGTGCGTACATGGGAGAGAAAAAAAGGCCTGCACGTGAGGTCTTGTGTAACAATCTCTTGAGATGTGTTTCTCAAATCTCAATATTCAGGTGATCTTTGATCAATTCCAATCCGTTCATCTTATCAAGCTTGAAGAGTAGAGTCAGAATACGTAAATTTATTGATGATCCATATTCTAGATTGGCCGATCCTTGAAAATGGCCTGACAGGTGCTACAATGGGCTAGATTTCAATTAACGGTCTACGCTTGATGATCAGGGCCCAAATTTTGAGAAAATATGTAGTCATGATAGGCAAATAATTTACAAAGTTTAGTGGTTGATTGATGGTGAGAAATGCCTAGATCTGAAATTCCAACTTTTGGCGGAAAAGGAAGGGGCTGGCTTTGTGGTTCAACGGTGTAGGATTATAGATCGGGGTCCAAATTTTCTGTAAACTCATAGTCATATGAGTATAATGGGTGGTCCAAATTTGAGAAGCGATTGATGGTGATAAGTGGGTAAATTAAAAGGTTCAAATTTAACAAGAGTTGGTAACTTGTTAATTTTTAGAACGGGATAACTTCGCGTATAAGAAAGAGGCTTATCAAGGTGAGGCACTCAAATCACACTATTGGTTCAGGATAAAAACGATCCAAGTCACTCATATGAAGAGAAATATTCGACTACGACTAACCATCTACTTTCCTCACTCGATGGATATGAAAATCAAGGGTTAATGGGCTGATTTGACAATTGGACCACTTCTGCTATGATTTAAGGGCTGAAAATTGACATGTATGGTTAATATATGCCCAAAAGCTTAAATTCAGGGTTTTGCATGAAAGTGATCCTCAGAAAATATAATACTTAAAAATGACATCTTAACTTAAATTTAATAAATGGCATTTTCGTAATTATCTAAAAGTGTATGATTTTTGAAATCTGATCTTTCTATAATGTTTATGGGATCATTCTAAGCAACTTTTGTAAAGGGTACCCTATTGGATCTCCTACGAATGATCCGTTATTCTCAAATCAATGGTAAATGTACGATAATTAATCAAAATAAAATTTTAAAAAATTTCAAATATATCTTAAAAATCTGGGGCGTTAAACAAACTAAAGGGAAATAACTGCTAGTTCATCATAATTAATTGTGACTACAATTTAAATCATTCAACTTTATATAAGAATTTATTGCATGGATATTCAAAATCAATTAACAAAATACATTAAAATTTTAATTAATCAACAAACGAAAATCTTCAATCGTGCTCAACTTGCTCTTCATACTCAAATCATTCAAAACAATTTAAGGGGATGTAAGCGCAACGGCTCATAGGGTCACATCATTCTCACGCTTAATTAGAATTTCACGATAATACTAAATATAAATTTAAAGGAATTCATAAAACAAGACATGTATCAAATTTAACTTTACAATTAACCACCTATCATTCCATAAACATATATCAACATTTTTATGTAAAATTGCTCTTCCTGGAATAATAAAAGTAGAATTTAGGTGAAATACCTATGTGCGCTTATCCTTTTAGGAAATGAGCCACAGCATAGTGCCGATGTCAATCCTTTCAGGGAATGACCCTCGACAGAGCACCTATGAATAACTTTTGGGAAAGAATCCCAGAACAGAGCACTCGTGTGTGGATAGCATTTAGGGAACCACCCAGGGCAAAGCAACTGTGTTGATCCTTTCAGGAATAATCCCAAGCAGAGTACCCCGAATCATGTTGATCCTTTCAAGAATGACCATGGGTAGAGCATCCATAACAAAAGTAACACAATGATCCTTTTTAGGACAGAGCATCCGTAACTTCAATACATTCAAAAGCACGCAACGATAATCCAATAACTCCAACTTAGAATACATAACAGTTATCAAATAACTTTGATCTAAAACTCATAACATAGTCAAATAAACCAAATTTTCAATACGTAACAAACCATCACTAAACCAATCTACAACTCATATTAATGATCAAATAAATTTTATTTGCAATACGTAATAAATATTGAATTAATCAATCCACAATTAACATAGGGTCTAATCGGTAAATCACCTACCTGTTATTATTGCAACAATCTAATGTGTTGTGGTTATACGTGAATTGGTCGTTAAGGTCCTCTAAGGTCTAACTCCCATTAACCCGATTCCATGGATTGAACAAGTGGGATTAGATCTTCCCTAGATAAATCTGATCTGTTAGATTAGATTTTCCTATAAATATTAATATAAAAAATAACTACTGGCAATAGAAAGGTCCACCATTCTTTAGATTGAACCCTGAGTTTAAGAGATGTAACACTAACTCGTTGGGTTAACTCGACGAGTCTTGGTACAGCCAAGGAACGGTGCAAAGCTGTAATGAGTTTATGAACGATCTGTTTAAAGAAAAACACTTACCTAGTGATGTTATAGGAATGGCAGAGCTTCCAAAGTCAATACATATGTGGCATAGAAGAGGCTGGTTTGACGGTGCAGTCTGGTGCAACTTGGTGGATTCCACTTGTCACACATGAGTGTACTTCCGTTGATATACATGTAATATTGACAACTTATACTCCTGTATTTATGATTTATTTCATTTGAATAGGTGGTTTTCATGATTTTTGTAGATAGTGAAAAAAAGTTTGAAAATATGAAAAAGACACAGAAGAACGTGTTCCTCCCAAATTTGTGGTCACTTAAATCTTAAAGCAGAGTTTTCTTCGTAACGAGGCCTACTTGATGAACAACTCAGATCTTATACATCTGGGTGACTTTTGACCAGTTGCAGGGCCAAACTCCTCAGTCCACCCACCCATACATTCCAGCACATCCAATGGCCTTATAATTTCCAGCTGTAATAACAAGGTGGACCCCACTGTTTGCACGAGTAACTTCCAAGCTGTTTACCCTCCACCATATACATCAACAGTGGGAGACCATCTCCACCATCCGAAGTGCAGTTGTCCCACCTCCATCATCAACTGGAGATAATCTCCACCATCGATTCCCTCATGTGTGGCCATCCAATGGAAGATCAGCTTCATCCAACCGTCCTTCAATCTAGCCATCCAGTCATTCAGTGGACCCCACCATTTCAACATCCAGCTGTTATAACAAGCAGTTCATCATGACCGTCCATACATCCATAGCTCCACTTTGCTCGTTACAACAACAACAACAACAAGGGATATCTCAATCGCTGCAACACTTGCAGCAGCTACAAGGGCTGGATGTCTCTTAGCCATCAAACACTCTCCCACGTCCAACAGATGAAGAGGTCTCTCCTCTTCACATGTGCCATAAAAAGTCCATCTGATGGACGTCCACCCTCCACATAAAGAAGCTTCCATCAACTTTCCATCTCTACCCGTGCACATGACCAACGTCCACCAAGGTCCACCGTCCAACCATCCAATGTCCACCGTCAAGAAAGATGACCACCTCATGAACGGTCTGGATGATGGACGGTCAACATTCCAGGTGCATTAAGCAGCTCAAATAAATAAAGAAAAAAAAAAGAAAATAGAACGAGGAATAGCTGCTGTTGGGTTGCCATTTTGAGTTTCAAAGGAAATAGGAAACATTTTTGTTTTGGGCTATTGGAATAGAAAATATAAGCCAGTCCTATTTTTTACTTTTCAAGCCAGTTCGTGGGGCCCACCTTGATGATTTTGCGAAATCTAGTCCAATACGAAGTGTTCAGAAAGTTTCCTAATTCTGCCTACTGAACTTTGGAATGGTCCAGGTGGCCTACTACTAGTACTGATATGAAGATTTCAAGCTGACCATCTTTTAGAGCATATCGATATATGAATAACCACAAAGTTTTAGGTCAAATGGATGTGTGGTTTTATCGTACCGGTTGAAGAAAGATAGATCATCTTGAAATATTCCAACTGCACAGATTTTATAAAAAGCACTAAATGTTTTGACTTTTGAGCCACATTCTGAAATCTGTTTGGACAATGTAAACCATATATCATGTATAGAATGAAGTGTTCTACCAATGTTTAAAATCTGAGACCAATCCGACCTATGTACACTTCATACCGTTGAAAACAAGATGACTAGTTCTGCAGGTATCCGAATTGCACGATTTGGAGAGGCGGTCACTGTTTTAATTTTTGGGCCCACTAAAGAGATAATTAGAAAGATCTAAATCATCCATGATGAATTTCATATATCCGAAAAGCTATATATCAAATCTAAAGGTAATCCGACCGTTTGTTATTTCGTACCAAGCAAAATAAAATATGCGCTATTGCTGTCCTCATATCTACACTATAAATAGAAAGCTAAAGTCATTCTTAAATGAGCATTTTTTTTCTACAGATTTTTTGAGGATAAATTTCAGATAGAGGATTGGTGGTGGTGCTAAGATAATAGAGACGAAGAAGAGACAAAGGTAGAGTTTTCAAGGGAAACAATTTCTCAATCTTTTTTTCCTATATTTTCTTTTGATTACACATTATATACCATGAGTGGCTAAATTATTTTGCTAGGGCTGAGATGAAGCCGTTAATTGTATTAATTTTTGTTTGAATGTTAATTTCACTCAAATTTCAGATTTTATTTAATTATTTCTTTCTCTTATGTGCTTTATTAGAAATTTTTAGATTTCTCTCATCTATGAGCTTGACCATAATCTAGATGTGGGTAATATTTGGAACTTTATATTAGGTATGCTTGTGTCTAACCATGAATAGGTTCACTTATAGAGAAAGATATAGGATTTACATATTCCATGCTTGACTATGAATGGGATGATGTATTCCATTGAGATTTTTTCAATTTCATTGTTTGTGATTCATAACCAAGATAACAGATGGTGGATATTGATTCTAATGGTTTGATTGATCTTTAATGTTTGTATTTAAATGACCACTGTGGTGCATACATTAGGGACAATTATTGTTAATGGAAAACTCACTCGTACTTTTAGGGACTATACATCTTGTATGCCTAAATAAGGATACAAGTTGTGGTTTATTTAAATTTTACATCAATTTGAATTTGGCCAAATAAACAAATAAAACAGAGGTTAAGATAATTAGGCGTGGATTCGAAAGTCCTACTAATCTCATCTTCTGAATTTCATCTTTTGTTTTCATCTATTTACTGTTTTTCAATTCTTTTTAGTTGATAATCAAAGCATTCATTGGATTAGTTAAGTTGAATTCTAAATTTCATATATTGGGACAATCATTCCTCGTGGGATCAACCTCGTAATACGTGCCGTGTCTACACCCGATTCGTATACTTACGAGTTTAAAATTAATTTAAATCAAATTGGTTTAAAAATAATATTATCCGTCGATCTCTCTCTCTCTCTCTCTCTCTCTCTCTCTCTCTCTCTCTCTCTAACTCTTTCTGTAGGGTTGTAAGACTCACATCTTGCTATCCGGCTCGAGAGCCATATTATAAGGAGTTGTGTCGAGTTATGCGCACACGGGAGTTTAGATGCTGATTGATTGAAGAGAAGCATTAATGGATAAGATCTGATCTTAATAGGGATTAATTAGGTGATTAAAGGATGATTGAGTGGGTCATTTAATGATCGGTTCGGATGGGAGAATCAAGCCTTGTGTTTGAAACAATGGTGGCATGTTTTCGAAGAAAAAAGTCGGACCGTCAATGGCAAGTTGATGTACGATGTATCTTTTGATATTCCAGTTCTACTAAGCGCCTTGGATTGGTGAGGAGAAGCTTGTGGGTAGGTCGTTTCGAAGGTTTACTTAGGTTTGTTCAATGGGTTTGTAATAACCCGAGATCTCGACTCTTGTATAAGAACACGACGGTTCAAGTTCCCAAATGTTATTTAAAATGAGTCGATGATAGAATCATATATATTCTCTCGCTTATTCACACATTTAATATAGTATGATATCAAGCATAGTGATGAAAAATAAATGTCTTATTCCATGAAATTCTATCATACGTTATTAACATGAAGTTCTTAAAAATCAAACCAAATTAGGTATCAATCATTGTCTTTACCTAGAAGAATTATTATAATTTCACATAAAACCGATTAAACTATCTTAAGAAAACATAAAATAAATGGAATCTTCATCTAAACTTCTTAGGCTTCGCTATCCGTCATCTGTTGCCACGAACTTTCATAATCTTCTCCTTGGAGCTCGAGTTCAGCTACGGGATCTTCACCTGCATCATTTGGGTTGTGGTTGGATAACGTTAATCGCTATCATAGTGAGATATATCCCTCCAAGATAAACACGATTATAATAACAATACAAAGATAAATGCAAGCATGACGATAATAATAATCAATTAAAACATACAATGTAAGTCTTGTTAATGCAATGCATGATGAGTGTCTCTGGCTAAGGCATCCTGACTAGAATAACAATATGTGAAGTGAGAAACCCCCGTTACACTTCACACTAGCCACTAGGTACTAGAGTTCAATAACCCAACTAATGGAAGTGGGAGACCCATTACACTTCTACTAGATAGCGCACGGCAAGAAGCGAAAAACTTCCTATTACGACTTCCTTCGTGACACCCAGAGGGGCTGGTTCACCAAGTCGAGCCCTAGTAAATGAATGAATTCTTTTCACCTTTAGTTAAGTATTTTCGCATTCAACTTTATTAAAGAAGCTAACTGGTCACATGGGGCGTTGCAAACACAGCATAGGCCAACAGCTCAGGCTTAGTGTCCATACCACTGAACCCGGCTCATAAGACGGTGTTTACGATTAATAACCACTCCTTACCCCAATTCATGGTTCATCATACCTAGCGAAGTCATTTCTCTCCAACGGGAGGGCAACCATAAGAGGGACACACGCACTAACCACAAACTCTACACATAGCATACAGATTCATTACAAGTAACATGTTAACATAAGGATCCATTGACAATCATTAAATGTACTCTCATGATCATGCCAAGACTTACTATCTAATATGGACGCCTCTCACGACCTCCATCTCTCTACGTCAAGCAGTTATATTAGTTTGGGGCTAAGGGTAGTGCATTATCGTAACACCCAATTATAAAATCTCATAGACACACCATGTGAAGCATCAAATACATCATTAACACATGTAAATCATGGATCAAGAGCATCTTAGCTTGGTTTTTCATATAAACATGAATATAATCATGTTTCCTCATACAATCATCTATATAAGCATTACGAAGTGATATCATGAACAATCAGTAATATATCTACATAAAACATCATATTAAATCACATCCAAATAAGTAAACACAAGTTACTCACATGTGACACTCGTAAACACGGTGATCTACCCATAAAAACTCTAGAAAATAAATTATCATTGTATTTAGTTTGAAGGAGGGTTCTCACCTTGACCTAGGATGAACTAAAAGAGAATAACCTAGAAAATAAGGGGGGTGATTATCAAAGGGGTCCACGCTTTGCTAGAATTTCACACATATACATGTGCCAAGTTGGGCGTCAACACTCTCAAGGGACGGCTTAGATGAATCGTCTCTCTCTCTCTCTCTCTCTCTCTCTCTCTCTCTCTCTCTCCCCTTCTCTCATTCCTAAGGTTTGGACGTGCAAGGGGGTAGAGACGGCTGAAGTTTTTAGTTTTTCTCTATAACACATTAAGAGAGAGGTTTTCTCTCATATTTAACACCTCATGCGCAAAAAGGTGGACGTCCATACCCTATGGCACATGGAACGGCTCTACAAATATAGTTTTCACATGATGTTTAAGTATATATATCCAACCCACTCATCAAATTTTACATCTCGAGGTGACCCTAAATATGAATTTGCTAAGTGATCAACTACTTTCAACAAGAGATACAAGGTGAGGTTTGTTCAACGGCCATGGGGCTAACATATGAGTTCTCACTTTTGGACCTTTTAAGAGTTGATGATCAAATATATAAAACCATGAAAATGATGAGATTAAAGGGACTTTTAAGGTGTATGCCTTGGTTTCATCATAGGACACCCAGGTGGGCTAAAACAGACATGATCTTGATTAACAATCCACGCATAATGATCGGGGTCTAAAATTGGAGAAAATGTATAGTCATAAAAGGTAATTAATGATTAGGCAAAATTTGGTGGTTGATCGATGGTGAGAAATGCCTAAATCTAAAATTTCACCTTTAGCAGATAAAGAAAGGGAGTGATTTCAGGGTTCGACGGTGTAGAATTATAGATTAGGATTCAAATTTTGTGTAAACTCGTAATTACATGAGGCCAATATGTAGTCCAAATTTTAGAAGCGATTGACGGTGGAAAGTGGGTTAATTAAAAGGTCCAGATTTGGAAAGAGTTAATAACTCGAATATTTCGTAAAACGAGATAATTAAGGGAGTATAAGAAAGAGGCTTATCAAGGTGGGGTACTCAAATCACACTATTGGTCCATGATAAGGACGATCCAAGTCACTCACATGAAGGAAAATGTTCAACTACAACTACCCATCCATTTTCCTCACTTGATGGACACTAAAATCAAGGGCTAAGGGCCTGATTTGACAATTGAGTCACTTATACTATGATCTAAGGGCTGAAACTTGACTTGTACGATTAATTTATGATGAATAGGTATGGGATAAAATTTCAAGTCAAACGGATCATGAAAACTATGTGATCTAAAAATTAAAGGTCTAAGTTAATGTGAGTCATTCACATTTGGGGTACTCAAGATTCCATATCTATACACATTAGATAATCACTCAAATCTTAGGTTAAGAATTTATCACTAAGATAATCAATTTGATATGGTTACCTTCCTGACTACATTCATCAATCAACGGCTACGGATGCTCCTAGATTAAGATCTCCATGATCGCAAGGCTTTCTTGAAAATCTATCTATACGGCATTGTCATACACCTATAATTACATTTACCTTTCAGGCATATTCGAAAACTACCTATCCGATTGATCAAAAGTCGCCAATTAGGGGGTCCAATGGCATTATCGTAATTATTTCTTATTTAAAAGTTTTACAAAATCTAATGCTTCAACGTAGTTCTAGGCATGTTTCTAAACATATCTTACAGAGGGGATCATATCTAATTCATTAAGAATTAAGAGCTATTCATAAAATCAGTTAAAATTCACCTTAACCAAAGAAAATACATAAAACAAGTAATGTACTAAACTTAAGCTAAAATAGAAACATTTGAGATGTTACAAGGTTCTCCCATTGAAGATTCTGCACGCTCGAAGATATGTACACCGAGAGGAAGATGGAGGATCAACTTTGTTATTGGCTGCTCGATGCTAAGGCATGTTGGAGCATCCAGGGTTGTTGAAAGGGGGAGGTTTCGACGGCTAAGATTGATGGAAGATAGTTCACAAGGATTGGTAACAAGTTATGTTTTTGCATGCGAAGGGAGTTACGGAAAAGATGGTTTTCGTGCACTGGTTTCACGTGCACTAGGATGTTTAGATACGATTTTTATTGAGATGAGGTGGGTCCATTGCAAAGATTTAAAGAAATCTACTATGTTCATTAAGTTCTTCAGGTCTAGGCTTAAGGGAGAAAAAAAAGTTCATATGAAGATCAAGGTGGGCCGCACCATGGGTATTTAGGGTCGAGATTTCGATGATTGGGGTTTCACAATGGTATGATTCCAATGAGCGGTCTGAATCGAGTTGGTGGGTCCCAGCATGATGGACAGTCGAAGACAACGAGATGGGTGCGGGTGTTGCCTAGCATGAGAAGAAAGGAGAAGAGAGGGAGAGTGGCTCGGCTTCGACGTGTCTCTTGTGGGATTCGTGGCCAGCACATCAGCATTGGCTTTGATTTGGATTTTCTTTTCTTTTTTTTAAATACTGCTCTGTGGGGTCCACAATGATATTTGTGAGAAATCCACTCAATCCATCTATTTTGTTGGATCAATTTAGGGTAGGAGCTCAAAGATGGGGTGGATCCAAAGGTTAAGTGGGTCACACTATAAGAAACAGTGGAATAGATGTCTACCATTGAAATTTGAAAAAAAAAAAAAATGGGTTGTTACATTCTTCCCCCCTTAACAAAGTTTCGTCCTTGAAATTTACTACACATACAACTATACTTGAACCAGGTGGTGCATTTATAAAGGTGTGGCATTGTAGTGCTAAAGCTTGTTCCTCCTCTAGTGGTGCTACGACATATCCTTGAGTTTTCTAACGATGTTCCAAGTGTAGTGAAGATTTCTAATGTTGTTGTTGCCGAGGATGAATCTTTTGGAGTCTTAATAGTTGTAAATGTGGATGTTTGTTAAAGCAGTTGTCGAAATTATTGGGGCAATCCTTGATATGGTTGTGATGGTGACGTCATGGCGAAGGTTCTTGGCATTGTTGTTGTTGTTGTAATACTTAGTATGATTGTTGAGAAAGCCTGGTGCTGTGGTTGAGACTCTGAATATTGTGGTCAAGACTCTAAATGTTGTAGTTGAGATCCCAAATGTTGTGGCTGAGACTCCGAATGTTGTGGTTGCTAGCATGGGTAGTCGGTGTTATCCTCTATTATTTCTCCACATGGTCCATTGCACGACAAATTGATGCGATCTTACTCCAAAATTAGGCTTCTTTCTTTGTCTTCTTTCGGCTCTTCCCGAAGTCCCCATAGACTTTCATTGGTATGACTATAGAATCGACTAGTATAGTTCTTTATTCTCTCTCACAATAGGTAGGGCTTGCATATCTAACCTACGTCAACTAATCTATTAAGGATCACTACCATTCACTTTACCTAATGAATCGAGTGGGAGTCCTTGACTACATTTGCGGGGATCTCAGCTTCTCGCTGTGGAGAATTTTTTATGGTACGCTGGGTCCTCGTATTATAGAGTAGTGGCATCGCACACGTTATTTTATGGTGGTGTTAGGTTGTTATAACCTCGAGATGGCTCTTCGTATTGCTGAGATGTGTCCAGGTAAGGCCAAATTGCATTGTCTATGGATGGTGTCATGACGTAGATGTGTCCATGAATCTAAGGTTATGACGCTTGTCCTCTTGGCCTTGGCTATTGATATTGGGAAGCTTTAACCTATAGATGTGACTGATGAGGTGGCCCTGAGATGTCCTATGGATGTTCCTTGCCATCATGACTTCGGTTAGGACTGTGACGCTCTTTGTGGATATAGCTAAGGTGATCTCAGGGATAGAAGTTGAGTTGAAAAGAACGGTGGAGATTGTAAATAATAGCGCATGTTGCAGAGGTGGTCTGATGACTTGTTGAGGTGGCAGTCCTTGACTCTATGGTTGACAAAGATTAGGCAGTTGTTGACATTTATGCACGAGATGTCCTTCGAGTCCACAATTGTAGTAGCTTGTCAAAGTCGAAGGTGAAAACCTTACCGTCATGACTTCAGGTAAGACTGTGATGCTCTTTGCGTTGTTGTACGATCGTTACACAACAAACATTTATGGCAACTGGTAGAAGAGAATCCACAAATGTATTTGAATTCAATAATGCCCCATCGAGCGTGTCAGAAATTGTTGTCCTCGATTTTCTTCGGCACTCGAGTAACACTTCTGGCCACGTGACGATGTGCACGAGCGTGCAAGAACAAACTATGTGGCTCAATTCCAACCAGTTCAACCTCAACCCCAAGTGCTAAGATATGTAGATACGATTGCACTCGACCGTATATAACTCAGTCTCGAGAAGGTCAACCGCCTATTCAACCACTCGCAAAAGAGCTAAGGAGGATTAGGCGATTATCGAAGGGTGGGGTTCTTCCTCAAAAAATGGGTTGCTCTCCGCCTTCCATTAAGGACTTTCAAATGCAGGATTAGTGACGGCAACAACTGGTCGAAGAGATCAACTAAGTTCTATTTAAAAGAACTAATTATATTATGATAGATTTGTCTTGAGGGCATGGACACAATGATTACAACTAAGTCCATCCCGTGAGCATGGACTCAAGGCTACGACTACTCCTAGATTACTGATTACACTAAGATATGTTAAGGAAAGATCAATTGGATTTGTTTATTAATTGTTAAGGGGTCTTTTGCTCTATTGATTCTTCTTCTATTTATGACCCGTTTGGCACCATGAATTTGAGGAGAAGTGAGGAGAAGTGGATTCCATGATATGAATTCTCATCAATTCCAGTCCTTACCAATTCCAGATTTTTTGTTTGGCAGTCAAGATTTGGAGAGAAATCAAACATGAAGGAATGGACGGTGTAAATTTTAATCCCACCGTATGCCCACCTTATTAGCCTCGATTTTTAAATCCATGCCATTCATCCATTTTTTCAGATCATTTTATGCCAAGATCCAAAAAATAAAGCAAATCCACATCTCAAGTGGACCACAAAACAAGAAAAAATGGAGAGTGAAACCTTTATGATGCACAAAAGTTTTGGATTAAACTGAAATTTGTATGGTCCCTTCATCCAGGTCTTTGTGACCTTATCAACAAGTTGGATGGAAAATATACATCAAGTTGGGTCTCATAGTTTGGGACACATTACGGTGGGTCCCATGTTGGGAAGGATATATTTCTCTTCAAATCTCACCTTTTTGGGGGATTTGAAAAAGGGCTAAAAGTGCTTTTTTGAGTTCTCCTGGATTCCTCTCTCATCAAATCCATGGTGCCAAACAGATTAAAGCAACCAGTTTCTCCTCCTTTCTCCTCCTTTCTCCTCAAATCAATGGACGTCCTTATAGATTTCCTTATATAGCCAAGAATCTTCTGGATTCCTTCTTTACTAGTGTTCATCACCTCCTTGACTCTTTCTTTTACCTGTGCCGCTCCATGCTTGCCCATTGCTCTCTCTCTGACTTCTCACCTCCTGGACGATGTGTTCTAATCAACCAGCACCAATTGTCATCCTGAGATATCCGCTAGCCGCTAGCTTCGCGTATCTCAGTAGACTGGTCGTGCATTATCTGATTGTCGTGCGGTGTCAGATGTCCTGCTCTGATTTGCTCTTCCACGAGCGGTTAGAAATAGGGTACAATACTTGGGCCCATCATGAATTAACCATGGTTTCAAAGAATCATTTGTGAAAAATGAACTTAAACATCCATCTGCATGCAGCTAAAAATGGATTGTGGATTAAAACAAAAAAAGTCAACTTTTGGATGGATGGGATCAACTCATCAGTGTGATTTTTGTCGGTGGACCTAGTGAACCAGCAAAATTGATTGCGCACCGTCCATTTATATATGTAAAACCCATCTCTTTGACATGATGAGACGTCCAGCCTACTGCCAAGTCCCATTAATGGATTGAACGAGACTTGCCTCTCAAACAAGGTTTATAATACAAGGTTTCATTCAGAAGTGGAGAGGGAAGTCATCCTATGAACTCAAACTCTCCTCTTTGGAATAATATTTGTAAGCTGATGCTTGTCTTGTCTCAAAACGTATAGTGGATGGTAGGTAATGGTGAATGTTATTTCTAGTCGTCTGACTGGTCAGGTCTTGGTATGCTTTCCTCATGGGTTCAACATCCTATTCCTGAGGTGCTGCTGCAGCTGAAGGTGAAAGACGTGTTGGGCCCAGATGGCATCCTTCCTGATGCGTGGCTGAATTCACCGCTGCCTCAAGCTGTGTTCCATTATATCCTCCAGGAAGGTGTTTGCACGTCTCCTGTTGAGGATAGGTGTGCCTGGATGAGAACTCCTTCAAGTAAACTCTCAATCAAGTTAGTGTGGAAGTTGGTGACATCAGCGACGCAACGTAAGAGTCGGGCGAGATGGGTGTGGCATTCGAAAATGCCGCCCAAAATATCAGTTTTTGTCTGGAAATTTCTTCACAAGGTGCTTCCGGTGGATGGTTATGTTCAAGTAAGGGGTATTTCGCTCCGACAAATAGGAGGTTGATCACCTGTTTGCGACAGGTGAAATGGCGAAGCATGTATATATGGATCTTTTTCAGCATCTTGTTTGATATTACCTTTGTGGAGAGCCAGTCGACAGTCAGGCGTGCTTGCCAATGGTGGAATGCGGCTACGTATGGGGACGCTTTGTCTTCCCTGTGTGGCTTCCTCTCATCCCTGATTTTCTGAAAAATCTGGTCCAAAAGAAATGTGAGTCAGTTTGAGGGCATGCCGAGGAGTACATCTAGGATCTATTACCAGATCCAACGGTGTAGGGCTCTCAATAGAGCGGGTCAAATCCGAGATCCGATTCGCTCTGAATCTGTATGATGCGGATTTGGATCTTAAAATAGGTCTGATTATTTAAATGGACCGGATTTGGATCTTAAAATAGGTCTGATTACTTAAATGGACCGGATTTGGATTCATAGAAACACATCCGAGTACGATCTGAATCCGATCAAGATCCAACTCATTGTCACCTTACTGTATATGTTATATTCATGCTAGCCATCCATTTTCTAGATTATTTTAGGCCATGTCCCAAAATTAAGACATGCCACTCTCAGGTCGGCCATATCACAGTAAATAGTGGGATTTGCATCATTTTGCTACTAAATTAAATATATTATATTATATTTTCTTTTTAGGTTTATAATGGGGGTGGATTCGGACCTAGATCCAACCCGAATCCAATGGTTATATGGATTTTGGATCGGAAATGGATCTAACTATTTATAAATGGATTGGATATGGATATCACATTTTGTATCTGAGTTGGATCCGAATCCGATCTGAATCCATCTACAGATATTCGGACTTGGAGCCTGATCCAACTGGATCCGATCCAGATCCGACCCATTGAGAGCCCTACAACGGTGGCTTCGCCTCTCATGTCTGGTCCTTCCCGTCACCAAAGAAACCAGTCTTTCCCATCAGTTAGCACTCAACCAGCTAGGTATCATTTCAAGGCCCCTCATAGGAAAAAGGTTTCCATTCTGAAATGGGAGAGGTCCTCTGTTGGTCACTTCAAAATTAATATTGATGGGTCGGGCGCGTGGAAATCCGGGTCCCTCAAGTGGAGGGGGAGTTTGCAAACTTTAAATGCACACGTGAAAGTGAAAGATCACGAGGGCATATGAAAGGCGAGGACCTTTTATTTTTATCGTGACCCCATCTGAATGATGTTGCGCTCCTACCTTTCCTTCAAAGACAATAAAAAAGAAGAAGAAGAAGAAGAAAGATCACGTGAAGCAAGAAGAAAGAAAAGTATATTGACAGAAAAGATCACAGCCTATGATACTAATCACCTTCCGATTAAGAATTGATTTTGACCGTACGATTCGAAGTGGCCCCTCTTATTCGTGATGAGATCAAACGGTGTCGTTATTGATATCTTTTGGGGGACGTGGATTGCGTCCGATCAGATCTGTGTGGGGCCCACAATGATGTATCTGTTTATCCAAGCCGTCCATACCTCTTATAAGATCTTAAGGTATGAGCCCAAAAATACTAAGATCCAAAGCTGTAGTGGACCACACCAAATAGTAAGCTTAGTTGCATTAAATGCAAGAATCATCTCTGGTGTGGTCCATTACACCGTTGGATCTTACTCAATTTTGGGCCCATTCCTTAGCACGATCTTAAAAAATGCAGGGATAGCATTGATAAACAGATACATCACGGTGGGACCCACACAGATCTGGTCGGGCGCTTAAACTCCGACCAGGGTCGGACGCAATCCGCGTCCGGTAGGTTAGTCTACACACCCCACTGTTAGTACACCGAAACCCTTTCGCTATTGATATCTAACGCTGTATCATTTGCATATTTTAATAGGGCCACCGTCATCGTCCGATCAAGATAGGGCATTATTGAAATGAGGAATCATATGTCACGTGGCCCAGATGATTTTGCATTATACGCGGGTTTTCTATTATGACGAAGCTGCAGCTCTATATTTCGGTGATCCAAACCGTTGGTATGCTGTATCCTACTGAGGATCGGGAATGTCCAAAAATATCCCTGATTTGGAGAATCCAGCCTCCAATATATTTTGACCCTTTCAGTTGAATACAGACCGTTGTTGTGTTGCACTTTTAACCGTCTCTCTATAGGCCACCAATCAAAAGGATATATAAGATCAGACTCCATTGAGGATTTTTTTTTTTTTTCCTTTTTCTTTTAGAAATAGGCCATCCATGGTGGGAAACAACAAACTAATGGCTTGGATTACCAAGCCATGGGCCCGACTTGTCAAAACTGAAAAACTACGTACACAGTATAACAGGAGACTGACCACGTATCGTATTATTCATGTATTCCAACTGCAATAGAAAACGACTGGGTACTACCCTCGCCTGTTTCCGGCTCGGGACAGGCGAGGCCTCTGAGGGGCCACCGTGATTTATGGATTTTATCCACATCGTCCATCTATTTTTCCATATCATTTTATATTTTAAACCCAACAACGAGGCAGATACAGCTTAAGTGGACCACACCACAGAAAGCAGCAACGCTAATGACGCCCACCATTGAAACCTTCCTAAGGCCCACCTAAATGCTTATTGGCCATCAAACCTGTTCATAACGTCATATAGATCTGGATGAAGGGAAAAAACAAATATCAGCATGATCCAAAACTTCTGTGGCCCCATGAATTTTTAACGGTGGAAATTTAATCCACAATATGTGGTTCGCTTAACCTTGGATCTGTATAATATTTGGGCTAATAACCTAAAATGATATGGAAAATTTGATGGACGGTGTGGATGAATCCCATACATTACGGTGGCCCCTCAGAGCCCCAGATTTTCCAAGAACCATTCTAAATTAATGCTGTTTGGGGCCAGACTCCTATCTTGAACGTTCCCAGCTTCTGGGAAATAGTATTAAACATCTCGATAACACGTTTTCCTGTCTGTCTGAGCAAAGCACTTTATAAGCCCTTTGATCATTCTGGCATCTTGAGTAGAGATCTCCAAGTCCCAAACCTTATCACAATTAGCAACCTCTCTCTCTCTCTCTCTCTCTCTCTCTCTCTCTGCTTCCATGGCCAGCGACTCCGACTTCTGTGACAATTATTTAGTCCTAAGGCCAGAGAAGGGAGGAGTGTCCGATCTTTTCCGCCTCTTATTGTCGAAGAACGTCGACGATAACAGATTTCTGGATTGCCCAAGCGGCACAGAGATAACGGAAACCAGACGTCGATGGCTAATCTGTGTCTCCCTCACCGCGCAAGTAATTCTCCTCCGTCTAAAGAAGCCAATGAGTTGGGTCGGATCAGTGATCGAGTGGTGGCTCAACCTTCTCTCACAGAACAAGAATTTCTATACACTCATTCTAAATAAAGTCCAAGGTGAATGTCCTTCCTTCTCTAATTTAGAATATATATATATATATATATATATATATATATATATATATATATATATATATATATATATATATATATATATATATATATAGTAGGCATTTGCACTTCTACCGCACACATGGGAAACAAGTAGATTCAACTCGAGATTCTACAGTGTCCAAATGTCGGGTCCATT
The DNA here is from genome assembly GCA_003013855.2 of Liriodendron chinense. Lineage (NCBI taxonomy): Eukaryota > Viridiplantae > Streptophyta > Magnoliopsida > Magnoliales > Magnoliaceae > Liriodendron > Liriodendron chinense. The sequence goes on from ML058513.1 coordinate 12,936,521, forward strand.
ACTGATGGGAAGCCGATCGTAGGCACTGGCTATCTGCTTTATCATTAAATGGACGGTTTGAGAAGTAACAAAATAATCAAAGGTGTGTAATGCATGCATGCGTCATTCGCCTGATGAGTGGAGCATTTTATGTTTGGTCGCTCGATCGTCAGGCGGGCAAATCGTTTATCACGAAATTCGGAACACCAGAAAAAAAGTTACCTGTTGTCCATGGTGCGCCCAAAGGCACTTTTGCGCTCTCTACCCTTCATTATTTTTTCTTCCATGCACACAAAATACAATGACGAATCAGCGAGGAAAACAATTCGTTGCACGTTTCTATTCTAGTTTTTTTTTTTGTTTTTTTAGAATTTAGAAGGATCCTCCACAATGCTAGTGGAATATGTTGGAATATATGTGCTGAAAACAGTAAATAAAATTCAAAAAAAGAAATTAAAAGCAAATAAAAATTAAAATAAGTTGGAAGGACTTATTGTTTGAGTCATGGCGTGACTGAGTCACTCGCTTGAAACTAAATTTGGCTTCATTGGACTGCATCCCAAGTACAATAGAAATTTTGGACAGTTGGCCTCTAGGATACAACGACTATAACTCAGTCCCAATGGTGCACTCGCTATACACGGGCTTGAACCAGCGTACAGAACTCAAAGCGAAGTGAGTTGACTCGGCAGCTAAATCAATTAAAGAAAACCCAAAAACAGTTTGAAAAATATAGATTGAAACTTAATTTTCAAATGAATGAAAACATATTAGAGTAGATCTATTTATAGACCACAATTAAAGTACCGTTTCAAATGGGTTAGATCCAGTGACACATCTCTAGTTTGAAATTCATGTAAAATCGACATATGCGAGTATATGTGCAGAGTGCGAAACAAAACTGTTAGCATGAGTATACTCTCAATCTACACATATACTGAGGCCCAAGCTCGGAGCGCGTATTGTAAAGAGATTGTATAACCCAAATGGCTATTCCTCCTTGACAGCTCAAGCCCCTATATAATTCACATCTCATATAGCATGAGCTTTTCTTCGGTCCTTTCCAATCTTGGACAAAAAGATACACTAGAAAAATGCTTTTCAAAAAGCAAATAAAGGAGAAATTTTGAATTTATAACCAAAAAAATTATTTAAAACGCAACAAAATAAAGCTTATTCTACAACTCTTACGCGTGCAACACACTGTCATGTTTCGGGTCCTCTTAACCATACAGAGGGATCAGCCTACTATGAAGTTGAAATGACTAAAAAATCATAATAATCCAACCATGATTTTGTGTGGGCCGTCATGTAAATTTTGAGGTTCATGTCATGGTGGGATTTTTTTTTATTTTTTTTATTTTTTTTGGAAAAAAAGATTTTATTGCAAACGCAAGGCTAAAAAACAAAGACTCAGCCTTCAAGCTAGGTGAAAGCAACAAAAAAGCTCGGCCCACCTATGGTATGACTAGATACACCCCATTCAACCCCTCTATTTTTCAAATTACCCACTCTCCGCTTTGTCCAACAACAGGTTGCCCTTGATTTGGAGTGGATGCCTTGCCAGCCTAAGAAAGCAACAGCTAGCCTAGGATTTGCTACCCCACCTTACTAAACCATCCGCTACCGTATTAGCCTCTCATGGTGGGACGTACTTGATTCTTAGGTTGAATGACATAAAAACAACCTGGTCAGATGCACCAATAGAAAACAACTGACAACTCATATGCGGGACCAAATGATGGTTGGATCCACCTTTTTCTTTAAGCTTCCCAATTTCATAGCAGAGGACCTTTTGTACAGGCTGGATGTCGATGTGGGCCGCACGTGCAAGAGTTGTAGATAATCTTATTCTACAAGCATTGCAGTGGATCAGGGCTCAAATGGATTATAATATCAATGCAAACGACGGAGCAACCACCTAATATCATTATATTATTATAATGAACAAAAAAAGATAAAGATTAGCTATATTAATCTATTAAGAGAAGTAGCTGTACATTTGGAAACTTTCCCTTCGTCTTACACGATTCATCTTTCTCGTGTTGAGGAATGCTAATTGCAATCGAGCAAGTGCACTTTTTTACATTCAACTATTAATGCATCAGTGTGTAGCTCATTCGAGAGATCTAAGCCGTTCAGGAGATGGGCCCCACTGTGGAGTTACCTGTTCTTGAAATTTTGAGGCAATCCGATTGTTAGGTGGGCAAACTTTACCAAAGAAATAGACGGCTAAGGATTGGCAATAGTTTTCTTAACCCTAACTATCTTTGGTAAGGGTGCAGCCGGGGTGGAATCTGTCTGGATCTCATCTCACGCACGTATGGTACTCACTCGAGCGCACATAGTCTAATTCATTTTTCAACATGCTCCTCGTTCTTATCTATAGAAAACAAGGACTCTTTTTGGCGTTTCTCACAGGAAGTGGTAAGGTTGATCACCATCTCTCTCATGTGATAGATACCTTGAATTCATGGGGTCTTCTCGAATTCACAAAAAGATAAACAGAAAACAATTCCTACAAATTTGAACTTGAACTCCCGAATTCGGCATGGGCAACCTGGCATAGCAGGGTTGGTTGGCTTAAGTAAGTTGAGCTACCCCAAAATCATAAATTATATGTCTCAAAACGCATCATAAATTGTGAGATACGACTGTTTTACTGTCCGAACGCTTCGAATCACCCTCATCTCCGATCAGGCTTCCTCTAGTCCATCTTAGCCATGAAATTGCCTGTAGCCCACTCTACATCACACTATAATATTTATTTGCCATCCAACTTATTGATTAGGTTATATATAATGACCTGACCTGAATGAAGGGAAATCACAAACATCAGTTTGATCAGAAACTTCAGTAACCTTAAGGAGTTTTTAATGGTGGACATTCAATCACCACTCTTTCCTATGGTGTGGTTCATCTAGAGTCTAATCTGCCTCATTTTTTCCCGATCATGCCTTAAAATGAATGGCAAAATTGACAGACGGCATGGATAAAACCCATACATCATGGTAGGCCCACAAAGCTTTTACAACACTGACCAATACCAATGTCAATCCTGTGTGCTACACCAGGCCATCCGAATCCACCTAGAGCAGGGCCATGTGTGCAGTTAGGACCTGTCATCTAATCTCCGTTGCCTGTTTTAGTTCTTTTATTTCCCTTCTCTGACTTTCTTATGATAGAAGGGCTTATCTTGAAAAGTTATAATTACATAACATTAATTTCTGTTGCTTTACGAACACACAACCCTCTTACCTAACAACTCCATGCACGCAAAAGCAAAATAGAGTAAGAGTGCAGCCAAAAAATATGCAACGTTGGTTGTGAACAAAACTAGTCAATAAATTATAATTTGGTAATTAAATGTTTAAGTGTACAAAGATATTTGTCAAAGATGGATGGCACGAAACTTTCACCTAAGGTTTACTACTATCACAAGACTCTAGGAAGGTACTGAATGACAATTTTGGGTGCATTGATGGGACCTTTCTATTTTGATAATCTCATGAAATTTTCTTACCAATACTTTATCATTATTACTATATATGATATTATTAAGAGATGTTCCGTAGCTCCTAAAGCAGTACAAGTTATAGTACTCCTCATTGCATTTGAAGACTAGTACAATCCATTCCATTCATCAAGGAGCAATGGAGGGTCCATTTATCGAGAAGCAATGGAGCATCTCTTAACCCATTCCATTCTGTGCTTTCAATGCAAGTTCATCGGCTGCCCTGCAAGGAAGCATCACATCGGCCTAAAACTATAAACAGTTTCTTGAGTATTCTTCAATATGGGAGGTTAAGATTATTTCTACAAAAATAAGTTCAAAAACAAATTGGATCAATATGCACTGCTGTTAGGTTATAGGGATCATTGAGTCAATAGTTTTTTTAATTATTTGTTAGTCATTAGACACACCCACCTTAAGTAGTTGGGCAATGCACTCTTAATGTTAGTCACACAATGTACCCACCGGTACAATTAGTGTGTCTTCTCAGCATTCAAACCTGAGACCAATTGTTGAAAAGCCATATCTTCTAGCTAAGCTAGCGAATGGACACTATAATAAGTTATAGTGTTGTTAGAGCACTATTTCCTTGTTACATGTAGTTGCATGGGGTACTTGGAATAGTATCCAATCCATTGATTTTAGTAGGTGGTGTGGTCCATTGGTGTCACTGTCAACTGTAGCTTCACTTTTGATAGTCCTGCGTACTATTGTTTCCATTTGAAGGGGCATATATTTTATACTCTAGCTGTGGTTAATGCCTTTACTTATCAAGTAGTGTACGGTAGCTTAGTTAAACCATCCAAATCTTCTTCTTCTTCTTCTTCTTCTTCTTCTTCTTCTTCTTTCTTTTTTTTTTTTTTTTTGGTAACACACGCTCTCACTCAGGCTGTAGTGGGATTTCACCAGCATGGGTACTCAAACCCGGCCTTGAAACTCACGTGAGTCTACCACCGGGGCATGAGTAAGGACCAACCCTCCAAATCTAGGGACCCAACATAAATGGATAATTATCCAAAAATCAGATTCATATGGACGGTTTAATTTGAGTTACTTTATATCGTGTACAAATCGTAAGTGGCTGTATATCAACCATGACACTTTGCAAGAGTATTAAAGTTTCTCTTTTAAAGTTTTCACTAGTTAAAAGCGGGGAGTAGTGGCCCTCAGAAACTTCGAATTTGAAAGATCAAACCTTCTAAGAAATAGAACTAAACAAACGCATACGTGTAAAGAACAAATAATTTAATCCCAAGGTGGAATCTTGACCTGCAATAAGATTCGGTTGGCATGCGACTTAGGATTGCCATGGTCCACTCCAGTGGGGCCCACTTGCTAGGCCGGTGTCTGCGCCAGGCTGGTCCGTCAGACCGGTCCAAACAATCTTATCCAGTGGTTGAGATAATGGACTTAATCATTATTCTCGCCTGCGAAAAAGAACAAGTCATCTCAACCGTCCACAACATTCTACATTGGCGGTGCCTTCTCTCTTCATCGTTATCTTACATTTACGTGGTGGGAAAGTTTTCATCTTTTACATTCTAGTTAGCAGCGAGTTTTCTTTTACACGTGCGAACACGTATCCTACCTAGTTTATCATCATGTGGGCCGTACCAGGTGGGACTTAGGGGTAGTGCGCGGCCCACCGCGTTGTATGGGTTTTATCCATGCTGTCCATTCAATTTGACAGATTTTTAGGGTAAGAACCCAAAAAGGTAAGTCCAAAGTTCAAGTGGACCACACTGTAGGGATTGAATGCCCACCATTAAAAGGTAAATGGGTCCAGCTGGGCAGACCGGCTGAGCTATTCATCATTAGCCCTAGCCCAGCCCGGTCTAAACAGCGGGCCTAGATTTCAAGCCTAGCCTACCCCAGCCCTCAGGCCAAGTTTAGTGGCCTGATCCGTAGCCCTTCAGGCTCCGAGACACCCAGGCTGCGCCAGGCAGCCCAGCTGATTGCCACCCCTACAAGAAATTACTTGGTTTTGGTAACTGGTTTTAGACTAACCAGGAATCTTATTGTTGTGTAGGGAAGGCGCAGCATGTCCCTGATCCCGATTCGGCAAGCTACAAATCGTTCATCGGATTTTTAGATGAACGGCTGGGATTAGATAAAGACATCAAACGAGGCGACAGTAGATATCATGCTGCCCTCTCTGTGATGGTTGCGAAATTAGCCTATGAGAACGAAACGTTCATCGAAAGAACGGTTACAGACGAATGGAAGGTATGATTCGAGTTACCAAAACTACCCCTGACAGGAAAATACATACCCATCTTGTCTTTACAGTAGAGTAAGATGATTGACCCATAATCTGTCTGACTCTACGCAGATGGAGTTTGTGGAGTACTACAATTGCTGGAACGGTAAGAAGCAGACTAAAACTTCCAACTGTTTTTCTATTTCTTTGATTACTCAATCTACGGATAGTATTTTGGTCATTTCAAGAAGTGGGGCCATGTTATATGAATTCGTCTTGCCAATGTTGCGACCAGATCCAGCATGTGTTGACTCCCCCAGGGCTCACGTGCTGAATCCGATGATCTGAACCATTAAAATATTTTTTTACATAGGCTTGCATTTGATTTCACCAATTATCATTAAATTTCATGATTAATTAGTTTGATTTGGTGCAAAATTTCTTCATATTTCATGAAATTTGGTGAAATCGAACACACCTTAAGCTATTCTGGGAAAGTAATTTCATAAAATTGTTTTTGATTAATCAACTTACTCGCTTCTAGGAAGTAATGGCAAATGGATTCTAAAGTTATTTTTAATGTTATCTGCAGGGATTTGTTTTTCAAAGTTGTTTTTAAACATATTTAATTATAATGGGTTTTGCTAAGGTCCCTACAAAGTCCCTTATCATTTTTAATGGCAAATTGGGTGACATATTGTCATTCTGAATCATTCATCCATTCACGCAAATAGGAGCTAGTCATGGTGTGATAGTCAAACCAATTAGATGATCCTAAGTATCCTTTCAATAGCTTGGAAAATGAACTCCTGGATAGAGGGGAGGAACAAAATAGCTTCGATAATCACCTGGAAATGTCTACTAATAGATCTCACTTTGTATTGCCTATGATTCTAAATTGACACTTTGGTTTGATGAAAAAACAAAGGGTTGTAACAAATTGGCCACATTTAAAGGGTTAGGATCATCTGATCGTCATAATTTTTGCAGCATGGATTGCTTGATCCCATTGATGCTACTGACTGAACCGTCCCGATCAATGATTGGCATATCATCCAAAAGGATAGGGTTGGTAACACTCCATGAAAATGGGATTGTTAGCAAAATCCAATTGTAAAAGTTATCTTAAAATTTCATCTAATCATATTTGTTTCTGAGAGAAGGAAGGAGTAGACCAATCATCATTAAATTCAAGATCGATGACAACGATCTCAGCTTCACTGTATCATTATATTAAAGGGTTGCTAGCTACTTGGTTGCAAACGTAGACTCCATCCACAATATAATCAATCAAATACCATAGTAAGAAAACCAACTCAGTGGTGATATCTCACCTTTCATTTAAAAAACAAAAACTGCGTAATGTTCAAGTCTGTTAGTTGAAAAATACTTTTCAAAAAATGTCATTTTCTCTCAGTCCACTTTTTGGTGGAAAACATTTTTCAAGAACGCGCTTTTCTTAAAATAAAATAAAAAAGTCTTAGATATTTTTGCAGCCATTCCCATATTCTTTTTATTCTCTCAAGACTGCATTCTTGGAAGCTACTTTCAAAGAGTATATGTTGACTCGAATACAACCTTCAAGCTTTGAATCTGGGTAATCTTCCAATGATCCAAGCCGTTTACATGGCAAGTTTCACTCATTATGTCGGGAAGACAATAAGGGGGTTTTTGGATTGGAAGTTACTTAAGATAAGCTACTTATACTTCAAGTACCTTATCTTGATTTCTACTTATTAAACTGAAGTAATTAAGCAACTTTTTATTTTTTAATTATAACTTATAAATATGAAACAGTCACTTATAAATGATCATAAACCAGACTGACTTATCTCAAATAAGTTACTTATCTACTGCTGTAAGTAGAATAAGTAACTTATTTGGTGGTATCCAAAAGAGCCCTAAATAAAAGCTCCCTTTTTTATTTTACCAAAAGGTGGGAGCAGACTATCTGTAATTTTATTGGACCGGGAAAAAGCTGTTTACATCCATGCGACCAAATGAATTACAAAAGAGGGCAAAGCAAAAAAAAAAAAAAAAAACAGTACATCAAAATTCTCCTATCCCAGGCTTCCAAACAACCTGGAGGATAGGGGTGTCAATGGGCCGGGCTTGGGGCAGCTCTCGGCCCTGATTTTCCACTGTTTCGGGCCGGGCCATAGAGCCGGCCTATTCACAATTCTGATTTTTCAAGCCCAGGCCCGGTCCATTGACACCCCTACCGGAGGATAGGCTGGGCCCTACAAATAAAAGCTCTTAATTGGATTATTTCAACCTTCGGATCTTTTCCTTTGAACATGAAGGATCACCATAACTTATGTATGATCAATAGGTTGAAATATATTCAATTTGAGAATTCTGTTGAGCATCCCATCTAATTAATTAAGGAGAGTCCGGTCAAATAAACTGTTTGTGTCATTGATTTCAGCTAAACTCTTCAAAGAAAATATAACTCTCTCCTATTTTTCAAGCTCCCTAAGAGGCCTAAAAATTCATTATCAAGACATTCTCAAGTGAATCTCTGTCAACACCCAGGTCCATAGCTCAAGTGGCAGACTGAGTGAAGATTGCCTCGAATCAACACTGAGGTCATGGTTCCGATTCCATAGTGAGGGTGGCTAACATTGTGATGTGACTAACAGAGGTGGGTGGGTGTTCCCACCTCATTAAAATTTCTGAAGGGAATGGGATGCGTTTTTATTTATATTAATAAACAAACATATCAAAGATAACCTATGTTTTGATATTTGGACAGATTATCAAGAGCAATACTCCACACAAGCATTCATACTCACCGACAAATCAATGGTTCCTGAGGTGATCATGGTCTCATTCAGAGGGACGGAGAGCTTCAACGCACTTGATTGGAGCACCGATGTCGACTTCTCCTTTTATGAGCTCCCTGGCATGGGCAGGGTCCATGCGGGCTTCCTGAAAGCTCTAGGGCTACAGAAAAAACAAGGGTGGCCAAAGGAGATTGAACAAGGTGAAAAACAGCACAAATACGCCTATTATGCCATTCGACAGAGGCTAAGAGATTTACTGGGCAAGAATGACAATGCAAAGTTCATCGTTACAGGCCACAGCTTAGGTGGGGCGCTGGCGGTTCTCTTTCCAGCAATCTTGGCATTGCATGGAGAGGCATGGATGTTGGAGAGGTTGGCTGGAGTGTACACGTTTGGGCAGCCAAGGGTAGGGGATGAGAAGCTTGGAGAGTTTGTGATGGAGGAGTTAAATAAGCATGGTGGGAGTTACTATAGGTTCGTTTATAGCAACGATATTGTGCCTAGGCTGCCTTATGATGATACGACGCTCTGGTACTTCAAGCACTTTGGGACCTGCCTCTACTACAATAGCTTCTACGAAGGGAAGGTGAGCTCTCTCTCTCTCTCTCTCTCTCTCTCTCTCTCTCTCTCCACATGGAAATCATTCTATACTTGAGGTTTGCTAATTGTACACTAGTGCGATGCCCTACACATCCACATGCTAGCATACGTGCAAATATGAAACACGTGTGTCAGATGTCATGAGCTTTCCATGAGGTTAAAAATAATGCTTATATCTTCTGCCTAAAATCACGCAATTACACTCTTCAGGTGGGCTAAAACGTACAAAGTATATTTGTGGTTTTTGTTTTCTAGCCATTCATTGTGGCACACCAGAGTTATGAAATTGAATGATTTTTGTGCCAAAGATATAAACAGTGTATAGCTCTGCCTGATGGAAAGCTCAAATGTCACACGTATTACATTGTGACACATACGACCGTGTTGGATGCAATCCCGCATGTGTGTGGAATCAGCAAACCTCCAATACTTGTCACGCTCTATTAGGGTGTACATCAGATGATTTGGTCACATTCAAATCTTTCTATCATATTAAAATAGCTACAAGTTTCACATGTATCTAGCTCTATCGTTTAGTATCTTACCTCTAGCAAACCTTCTTCCTACCTTTCCCTTAAATAAATTTTAAAAAAAACAAAAAAAAAAAAAAAAAAAAACCCCTCTTCCTACCTGATTTCAATAAGGGAGAAGCTATGGTCCAGTGATCCGAACTGCTGATATGATGGACCCCACCATGGATGCCCCATGCACCACAATCTCTCCATGAAGGGAAGATCCATGAGTACTTTTCCTTTTTTTGTTGAATGGATATGGTTCTTCCTTGACAGACTATTTGTGGGCCACCAGTTATAGCTGACAACGCCCGGAATGGATCTGGCCTGAGCAGTTCAAAATTCAGGCCTGAGGCCTTTCCAGGCCCGATAAATGCCACCCTCCAAATAATCATAGGGCTAGGATCTTCCCAACTGGGAGATTTCCTATACGTAGGCAATTGACAGTGGGGACCATCAAATCAACAGCCTAGATCACTGAACAATGGGCCGCATTTGTAGTAACCAAAAAATTCATGGTCCAACTTCACCAACTCTCCATAGTGCATTGTATTTTATAAGCAGTAATTCCATAAAGATATTCAAGTTTATTTACATCTATTCCGTGTCCATTGATCATGGAGCAGATCGTGGCCGAAGAACCAAACAAGAACTACTTCTCGCTCTGGATGGTGTTGCCCAAGTTATTGACTGCAGCGTGGGAGCTAGTACGAAGCTTCACCATCGGATACACCAATGGACCCGATTATAGAGAAGGATGGGTTTTGAGAATGTTTAGGGTCATTGGGCTGATTATCCCGGGCTTCCCAGCTCACTCTCCTCGAGATTATGTAAATACCACTAGATTAGGAACATCACTCATAACCCATGACCAATTAATTGATAACTCAAAGCTTGATTAAGTTAAGATTAGCTTCGCATGATTTATATTCACTCAAATGATGTCCTTTTATTTTATTGTATGTTTGCAAGGGCTGATATTATTCGCCTATTTAAGTGTAATAAACATGGGTTTGATTCACACTTATGAGAAATGTGTTGAGAAATTCTCACACTCAACCAAATGCTCCAATTCTCTCATAGCACCATAATTAATTACAGTGCTCCTAGTTGCATCAGCCCACTTGGACAGTTTAATTAATTGATCTGAACTGTCTACTTACTTCATAATTCATTTTATGGACTACCGTGCAAAAATCACACTGATCAGATGATTTGGCTTCATCTTCAAAACACATCCTTTTTCCAATCTATGGATGGGATGGCTACAGTTGCCTAACAAAATTGTTTCTTTACTATAAGCAATGCATGATGGTTCCTAACAAATGGATGGATCAAAATGTTTATTTGGGTTATTTTTGTGTAAATGATCTTGACCGTCAATAGTAAAAGGCCATTGATCAAATGGCTAATATTTGTCAGATCATTTTGTGCTTGCATGTAGTCCATAAAATGTGTGCAGGACCTAATGAGGAGTCTAGATCAATAGCTTGGATTATCTAATTAAGAGCATATCACAATATAAGAGCAGTCTACATGTCAGATTGTCGTACATGTGGCCCAATCACACTACTAATGGGGTTGCCACTGGACCTGCCTGGCGCAGCCCTAGCCCGAGTCCAGCTTACTTTAAGCTGTTATTGGGCAGAGCTCCCAATCCGATGGTTTGACCATGGGCTTGAGCCTTATCCCAATAACTAATTGGGTTCGTTAGTAGGGCTTGTATCTGCCTAGAGACCAATTGGGCTTAACCCAGCCCTAGTTATTTAGCATTTTGCTGATCCTTTGGCTGGTGGACTTGTCCCGGCCTAATTGTGATTCCTCAGATCATGGCCTGAGCTGTACCGGACTTGAGTCCTTAGTTCCTGGGTTGGACCTGGGCATGTCCCAGCTCAACCCAGCCCACGGCAGCCCATTTGCAACCTAAGCACCGCACCTTAAAATGATCCAAATGTTCAACTAAAGGTCCGACAGATAGCCTTCCACTGCCCAGCTTAACATTAGTGAGCTAATTATTGGTGGTTTAGCTAGCTTGAGCCCTGTTGTTAACGTCAAGGGCCAGACTAGACCTAATCAGGCTTTCATTCGATCCACCCTGCTCGCACTACCAACTACTACACCTTGGCTGGGATTTCTGGCATTGTCTAGTGGATGACATTTTGGGAGATGGACCATCGCATTATGGGCCTAAAGATGAACCGTGTGGATTATTCAAGTACCATTCTACCCGGGCAATGGTACAGGCAGGGCCCACAATATGGTACAGGCATGGTATGAAGTATGTTCCAATATTGTCCCTCCTATGTGCTGATCCTAGTCATCAGGTTGGTTAAAGTTATAGCTATTTGTTCGTGTAATAGAGAAAAAAATCAATAATTAAACAACAAAAAAAAAAACTTGCTTCAATCAAATGATTTGGATCACCTAACAGATGAGGCCTATGAACTATCTCACCTAACAGTAGTGAGATGGATCCAAGCCATCCAACTAGTAGGTCCACTCAACGTATATCCATCGGTTGAAGAACACACCAACCCACAGTCCTATCCATCTGCATTTTTACCTCAACCAACCATTGGAAGGCTGTCGTCCTTGGGGATATATCATCTTTATGGTTGGATTTTCAAATTCCGTCCATCCTGAGCAGACCAGTGACTGGCGAACGCCTGGATTCACTGCTCCCACTTGCCTGGTGTCAGGCATCTGCCAATACACGTCCTTCACCGTCCAACGGCTCATCACAGATCCACGGTGACGTTTATATGCCCTTCAATCTGTTCACATTGATCCAAAACTTAGGCGGGCCTAGAAGGTTTCAACGTAGGCATCCCGGTCCCCCGCTCTTCTCTTTGGTATGGCCCGGTTGTGTTCCAGACCTGTTGAGGTGTGGAGCAAATCACACTAAGGGATGGTCGGGCACTTAGACGGTATGTGGACCAGGCGCCTGATATTTATGAATTAGAGACAAATGTCTCTGGACTGTTCTGTGAACAGCTAGACGCCCGACGGTCAAGTGGACCGGGCGCTCGGTAATCGGCAGATTTGGCCTGTAACTCACTGGACATTTTTTTTATTGGGTGGGCGCCCGACCGGCCATGACTTGAAGTGCGAGGTATTCTTTTTTATATTCTAATTTCGGGTTTTACTATATAAAGGAGTGTAATCCGTAATTAGGGTAGGTCATTAGGGTTTCTATACGTTCAAGGTGAGAAAGAGGCGAGAGGTTAGCAAAAAGGTCCATCTCTGTGCATGGGAGCATTGGAGAAGGTAAGTGTATTGCTTGTAACTTTGTCTTCTTCATAGTGAAAGTTTGCACTATGGTTTTTTACCCTTAATTGGGGTTTTTCCATGTAAAATTTGTCTTGTGATTTGTTGGTTTGCTTGGATTCTACTTTTAGATTATATTTCTTCTTGTTTATCGTTTAAGGGTGAGACTGAAGATTGGATCTCGGTTCACCGACGTTCTTGGCGTACTATGTAACAAGACCAGCCTTATTTTTAGCTTGTCCTAGCATGAAATGGAGCTAATGATGGGCAAAGTGGGTGTCACAAGTGATGATGTGGTGGAGCTTGAAAAACCAAAAACATGGTAGAGCTCTCTCTCTCTGGGTGCAAATTAAGTGTTACCCCAGGCACAGTTTAGTGGGTGTTACCCCTACCGTATGGCCCACATGGATGATATTTTGTATATCCATGCTGTCCATCCTTTTCTACGGCCCATTTTATAATGAGGTTCCAAAAATTATGTAGATCTAAATCTCAAGTGGACCATACCACTAGAAACAGTGTGATTGAGTGCTCCACCATTAAAAGTCCCAAAGAGCCCATAGTAAGGTTTTGGTAATGTTTATTTTCAATCCAAGCTCTTCATATTGTCAATGAGGTCTTGATGAAGGGAAATATAAATATCAGAGTGATCCAAAAGTTTTGTGGCCCACAAAACGTTTTTAATGGTTATTCATCATTGTTTCTAGTGGTATGGCCCACCTAAGATTTAGATCTTCTTAGGGTTTTGGATCACATCCTAAAATGATATGTGAAAACAGATAGACGGTGTCAATATATAAAACATACATTAAAAAGGGCCCCACTTAGGGTAACACCCACTAAGCTGTTCCCGGGGTAACACCTAATTCACACCCTCTCTCTATAGTACACATCACACGGTGATACCTAAATTATGGTTGTACATATGCAAGGCCCAACATAGGTGGTTTATGTGTTAAAAATCACACCTGGTTGGACATTTCTATCCATCTGATTATTAAGGTGTGAGAAAAACAAACAAACAAACAATTATTGGTCAATTATGTCATGAGTTAAACTAATGTAGGCCATGGCATAAGTACATTCCTAGCATGGCTGGACCAAAAGAAGGTTGAATGGAAGCGAAAATAGTCTATTAGGCCTGGGCTCAATACTATGTAGGACATGACGTAATTGAATCCTAAGCACGTTCGGTTCAAAGAAATTTAATGTGAATGTGAAAAATTGTCATTTAAAGTGTGAATTACAAATCGACCACAACTTTTAATCCGGATATCATTATGAGACGCATAGCCTATCAATTTTTATCATAGAAGGCCATCCGGGGTCAATTTGTTGGTTTGTTTTGCCAAAAAACATATACTTTCAATTCAAAAACAAGATTTTAAGGAAAAAATTTTATTATTTTTAGTAAGTTTCAATTTTTATTGTATTTCTTTAATTTTTTAGTTCTAGATTTTTATTTTTTTTTAAATTACTTGTAATCATGATGGGACTCTTCTAGTAAGGTTTTTTAAAACTTTTTATTTTTAGCAAATTAGACTTTTGGTGAATTTTACTATTTGGGGTCATTTTTATTAGATTTAAAATTTTACTATTTTTATAATTATGAATTGGGGTTTTGTTTTTTCTTTATTAATGGTGTGATTTAAAAATCATAGACATTTACATAATTATTCAATAAAAATAATAGAGTTTTCTCCTTTTTTTTTTCTTCTGATTCAACAAAATACCTTATAGATTCAAGGTTTTAAATACTCAAAGAAGACGGTAATCTTTCTCATTATCCCTTCACACTCTTCCCTGCATCATAAACAAAAAAATAAAATGTAATGAATAGAATTGTCTCATGGGTTTTAATTTTAGAACTTGAACTCCCTCCCTCTCTCTCTCTCTCTCTCTCTATCGGTGTGAGCATGTAGGTGGTGTGCTTCAAAGAGATGGCCCTACCATATTCTAGTTCCTCCGGTGCCCCATGTCTGACACACATCACGGTGGATCACGGACTCCTTGCAACAGTTTTTGTAGGAAACGTGCATCCCTAGCTAAGCATGTAAGCCATCTTCCACCCAAGTCACCAGGCATAGGGCTGTCAATGGGCCAGGCTCAGGGCAAGCAAAATCAAGTTTTTGAACAGGCATAGTGCAAATAAAATCACAGTCCAGGCCAAAGACAACCACAAGGCAAATAAAATCACAGTCCAGGCCAAAGACAACCACAAGTTGGGCCCATTAATAGACTTGACCAGCCATGTAGACATACAACATCATTAAATACTAGTATGGAACTGCACAATGCACAGTGTGTGTGGCCTACGTGAGTTTTGGATCAGACTAATATTTGGATTGTTTAGTCTTGCCAGTGATGCTCACTAATGAACATGTTGGATGAAATGAAAAGATGAAAGAAGAAGAACATCAGAGTGGCTCCACATGCAACCTATCGGCAGTGTTCTCTACCATTGTTTGCTGTGGTGTGGCCTACCTGAGTTGCTGAAAGGTTAGATTTTTGGCCCCACGGCCCATTCCTGTTGCACATGTAAAAGTATGTGAGTGTTTACCATGCATCTATCATAGCTAGCATGATTCCATCAAAGTTAAAGAAATTTCAACAAAAAAAAAGAAGTAAAAAACTAATAAAAATGAATAAAAGAGAGGGCTGCTGATCAGCCTCAGGTCAAATCAACCATTGATTTAATGTGGTCACTCCACCATGTAAATGAACTTCAAAACTTAATTTGATACACCCATTTGGTGGCCCACCATGTGAAATGGGAGGTTTTTAGGTGGTTGCCCACTATTTTATATAAAATAGATCATATGATGATTACATCAACCTATTTTTCTTTTTGGTCTCCAATATCCACAATGGAGTGTCCCTGCTAACCGGGTTGGACAACCATTCATGCATAATGTGTAAGACTCCATTAGGTGGGCCACACATGATCACCAGTTTGGATCATGACCGTTGGATTATTCAGATTGAGCGATTCAGTGGGCCCCACTATAGTTGTGATCATTGCAAATAGGTTTGAGGCGGGACGCTTGAACCGTGTTCCCTATACGCGGTTATTAAGCCAGATATGGAAACCTACGGTGTGGAGACCCTAGAGGAGAGAAGTGTGATGGGTAAGCTTCTCTGGCCCTCTTTCCTATAAATATACGTCTTGGTCCCCTCACCAACACACAAGAGAAAACCCTAGTCCCATTGAGTGGTTCTCCTAAAGGTGTTAGGTGCGGAAGACCAAGAGTTCTTCTCGGCAACACGACGGCATCGGGAATGTCTTCCCAATCAGGTATGGCTTTAAAATTACAGTATGAAATCTCCATTGTTGATGCATAGACGATCCGATTATTCCGCATTAAGATTAAGTCTCACAGTTGGTATCAGAGCTTCCTATGCATCGATGTGGTAGATTTTGTAACGGGTTTTCAGTTTTTTTTTTCGCCATATCGTATATAGCAGTTGTTACTGCAATTAGTGAAATCGGTTTATGGCTTTTGGATTGAGGATTTTCTGGAAACCTTAAACGGAGATAGTCTGCAATGAGGAGATAATCCGGAACATTCATCATGCTGCCCAAAACAACTACAGTCGCAGCCATTGCCGACTTCAGAGGTTGCGGCTAATGGGCTGAGATGATTGCAGCACTGCTGCCATTGGCCGTTGATTCCAATTGGAACCGTAATCGATGGCGGCAGCGACCCTCTGATTATACAGATATTTAAAAAAAAAAAATCCGATGATCCGCGGCCGAATCTAAGAATACCTCTGAAATCAGCCACCATGAATGGTCGTCATCCGCCACCTTTGTGATGTTGTTATCTGGATGGCCATAGCGATCACGGGACCGTTGCCATCACAGATCAGATCGCGAGATTCTCAGCGATGATTTCCGATCTTGCTCGTTGATCGTTCGCGGCTACCATCATCGACAGATCTTGTCGCAACTCGGCCCATCTCAATCGTTAGAGACAGCAGCGGTCTGTCGATAGATGCTGGAAGTCAATCCCAGCCATTGATGACCTCCATTGTTATCGGCTGCCAAATCAGATCTGGATTTTCTTTGAATATACAGATCAAATCCTCACCCGATCTTGAATATCCAGATCTTGGAGAAGATGGTATCAGATCTAGAATATCCACGGCCATTGATGGCGGCAGCGGCTTCATGCTAATACAGAACATAAAAAAAAAAAAAAAAAAAACCCATCTTCTGCGGCAGCGGCTACGGAGATGGTGTCGTGGGAGCATCAGGGCGGCATCGGCTGCCATCGCCGCTGTGTGAGATTGCCGCCATCATCGGTCAGCAATGGCTGACGGCGGTGACACCCTGCCCATCTTGGTGACTTCTCTTCTTCCCCAAAAACCATGTTACCGGTCGCCACTACAGCCATGGCTAGAGCCGCTGCAGCCATGATTACCGGTCGCTAGATTTACAGCGGGAAGGGTTTCAATCAGATGTTTTAGGCGTTGGCAGAGCATGCGGCGGCTCCGGTTTTCTGCTGTAGTGGAGGTCTCATGGCGGCTGCGTGTGGTTGGAGACGGATTTGGAAAGTAGGGCTGGCGGTGGCTAGGGTTTCGTTAACCCTATTTTGGAAAGAAGATGGATTTCAGGGCTGGTTTTTTGGGCTGGATTTTGGGCGTTCAAAATTCACTTTAGGGCTGGATTTGGGCTGGATTTTGGGCTGGATGGGGTTTTCTTTCACGGGGAGTGGGCAACGGACTGGGCCTTGGCCCAGTCCAATGGTCAGGCACAGCAGACCCAATCCGATAGGCCAGGCCCACCAGACTCAATCCAGTAGACCAGGCCCATCAGGCCCGGTCCAGTAGAACAAGACCATAGGCCCAGTCCAAATGTATAAGGCCCGTCAGTCAGGCCCAAGCCCAAATTGTTTTTTAGTGGCTTCTTTGAGGTCTAATTTTGGGCCCAACCTTGGGCCTATTGAAGATCTTTTTTGGACTTTGAAGGACCCACTTTAGGTACTTGGGCCTAATGTTCAAGATGATATAAACCATTGTATTTATATATATGGTTATACCTATTAAACTTTGATTTGGCTTAAAATAGGGTCATTACCCATATGTTTAAGGCTGATATTTAGTTGTTGATCATTAAGTATATGATCCAACCATCACTTTAGAAGATGTCAACGTCAGCCATATTTTAGGCCGAATCAGAAATTTTGCAATATGGTCTGTTGTGGGCAGAATCCTTGAGTCTAGGAGTGAGATTGGAGCTGGTTGTGTTAGCCACCAAAGTGACCTCAACTGGCAAAGATTTCTACTTCTAGACTTCAGTATATGGAATTCAGTGACCCTCCATTATAGGATTGCATTCAGTTGCGTTCATATTCAGGCGAGCAGTGGTCGGAACAAAGAAGTATCATCGTTTGGCTGGATGTGAGCGGGATGAAGTGGTTGGTGATGGTGATATAGGTCTGAGAAATTCATTTCACCAAAAGGTGATGGGCGTCTTAGATTTATTTCACCAACATTGGTCAGCTTCATGTTCAGAAGAGCCTCCTGTATGTTACAATTTCACCCAAAGGAGGAATCGTGATGATACACTGGGCTCTTGCCAGATTTTGATGACTATGGCCCATCGTCATTCTGGGTCATTTGATTGAAGGCCCAAATCAATCGAATGTTCAGACATGCATGATATTTGTAGTTTATGTTCATGCATTGTTATAAGGGACTTGATTATTAATGTGACTTTTATGCTTTGAATGTCCAGCTATGACTGTTTCCAATATTCCAACACAATTCAATTCCATACCTTTGCTTACTGGGTCCAACTATTCCAAATGGAAGTCGTCCGTTGAAATAGTCCTAGGTTGCATGGACTTGGGCTTGGCCCTGGAGGAAGTAGAGCCTCCTACTCCAACTGATTCTAGTACGGATTCAGCAAAGGCTCACTACAAGGCCTGGACCAAGTCAAATAAGATGTGTCTCAAGATCATAAAGAACTCGATTTCTGAGACCATGCAGGGTGTCATGCCCGACACTGAGAAAGCTAAAGATTTCTTGACTGAAATAAGAAAACGATTTCAGAAATCGGATAAAGCTGAGCTGAGTTCACTTTTACATAAATTGACTCAAGCCACCTATAACGGTCAAGGAAATATCAGGGAGTACATTGGTGGATTGTCTGATGTGGTGGCTAAAATCCGCGCATTAGACCTTAAGATTGAGGATGAACTCCTGATTTTCTTGGTTCTGAACTCTCTCCCTCCACAATTCAGTCAATTTCAAATCAGCTACAATACTCAAAAGGAAAAGTGGACATTGAACGAACTGATATCTCAGTGCGTTCAGGAAGAAGAGAGACTCAGAAGGTCAAGCAAGACACAAAGTGCACACCTAGTGACATCTGGTCAAGGACGAAAAGAAAATAAGAAAAGAAAGCACACTTCAGGGAAAAGTTCTATGGGTCCTGCGGGTGGCAATCAGCCTAAGTCTGGAAAGACATTTAAGAAGAAAAGGAAGGGTCCTAATGATGGCTACTTCTTCTGCAAGAAGCCTGGTCATCAGAAGAAGGATTGTGAAGATTTTAAAGCATGGCTCGTTTCTAAGGGTAAAGACCATATTTTAGTCTGTTTTGAATCAAATTTAGCTGATATGTCCACAGACTCCTGATGGATAGATTCTGGTGCAACTATTCACATTTGTAATTCCATGCAGGATATGCTCCAAAGCCGGACGCCAACTGATGCAGAGAGATCGGTCTATATGGGGAACGACATTAGAGCAAACGTGGAAGCTATTGGAGTCTGTAGGCTTAGGTTATCGTCAGGACACTTTCTTGATCTAGTAGATACTGTTTGTGTGCCTTCTATAAGGCGCAATTTGGTTTCCATTTCTCGTTTGGACAAATTTGGTTATGAGTTTAAATTTGCAAATGGAAAATTAAGCATTTACTATGATTCAGTTGTGATTGGTTTTGGCACTTTAGTTAATAACCTTTATCAGCTAGATTTGGATGTTTCACATGTATACAGCGTTAACTCATCACATGGAAACACTAAAGGCATCAAATGAAGTTTAAATTGTGAGAATTCCTCCATGCTATGGCACAGGCGATTAGGCCATATCTCTCGTGAGAGATTGGAAAGGCTTGTACGTGAAGGAATTCTTCACTCCCTAGACTTCTCAGACTTTGGGGTTTGTATTGATTGCATTAAAGGTAAACAGACTAGAATAAGGAAAAAAGGTGCCACTAGGAGCGTAGGACTCTTAGAAGTGATTCATACAGACATCTGCGGACCGTTCCCTACAGCATCCTGGAATGGACAGAAGTATTTTATCACTTTTATAGATTACTATTCTCGTTATGGGTACTTATACCTTATTAACGAAAAATCAGACGCCCTGGATACATTTAAGATCTATAAGGCTGAAGTCGAGAATCAACTCGATAGGAAGATCAAAGTCGTTAGATCCGACCGTGGTGGTGAGTACTACGAAAGATATGACGAATCTGGGCGTAATCTAGGTCCATTCGCTAGATACCTATAAGATTGTGGCATCGTCGTCCAGTACACCATGCCTGATACTCCAGAGCAGAATGGTGTAACGGAAAGGCGTAATCGCACCCTAAAGGACATAGTGCGATCTATGATAAGTAATTCTACATTGCCAGAATCTTTGTGGGGTGATGCGTTGAAAACGGCTGTGCATATCCTTAATAGGGTCCCAAGTAAGGCCGTAATGAAAACTCCATATGAATTGTGGACAGGGCGAAAGCCTAGTTTACGATATTTTCATGTATGGGGTTGTCCTGCAGAAGCCAAACCATATAACCCGCATGAAAGAAAACTTGACCCTAGAACTGTTAGTTGCTTCTTTATTGGATACCCAGAAAGATCAAAAGGATTCAGATTTTATTGTCCATCATATTCCATGAGAGTCATTGAGACTGGGAATGCTAGGTTTATTGAGAACACTGGAGATAGTGGGAGCACAAATTTAAGAGATATTGTATTTGAGGAAAAGCGGATTGTGGTTCCTACCACAATCATTCAGAGTAGCATGGTTGTCTGTCCAGCAGTGGACCCTGAGATCCCTATGGACAACCATGTACAACCTCAAATACAACACTGATGAGGAAATGGAAAACCCAATTCAGAATAATGAGCCATTAAGACGATCACACAGAGAGAGAAGATCTGCAATACCAGACGATTACGTCGTCTATTTACAGGAGCATGAGTTTGACATTGGGGTTGAAAAGGATCCTGTATCCCTTTCACAGGTCGAACAAAGTGCGAATTCTTCTCATTGGTTCGATGCCATGAAGGATGAATTGAAATCCATGAAGGACAACAAAGTTTGGGACCTTGTTGAATTGCCCGAAGGGATTAGGCCGATTGGTTGCAAATGGGTGTTTAAAACCAAACGGGACTCTAAGGGCAATATCGAAAGGTATAAAGCCAGGCTAGTTGCAAAGGGTTTCACTCAGCGTGAGGGCATTGACTTTAAGGAGACTTTCTCACCTGTATCTAAGAAAGACTCCTTTAGGATCATTATGGCTCTTGTGGCTCATATGGATTTGGAGCTACATCAAATGGACGTGAAAACTGCGTTTCTCAATGGAGATCTAATGGAGAACGTATATATGTTGCAGCCAGAAGGTTTTAAAGCCAAAGGCTCAGAATATCTGGTCTGCAAACTTAAGAAGTCCATTTATGGGTTGAAACAGGCATCACAACAGTGGTACCTAAAGTTTCATGAAGTTGTTTCCTCATATGGTTTCATTGAAAACACTGCAGATGAGTGCATATATGTGAAAATCAGTGGGAGTAAGTTTATCATTTTAGTCTTGTATGTTGACGACATTTTATTGGCCAGTAGTGATATTGGATTGTTGCGTGAGACTAAGAAATTTCTATCTTAAAATTTTGAGATGAAAGATCTTGGTGATGCTTCCTTTGTCATCAGCATTCAGATTAGCCGAGATAGATCACGTGGATTACTTGGCCTGTCGCAGAGGGCCTATATTGATAGGGTTCTCGAAAGGTTTGGCATGCAAAGTTGTGCTCCTGGCTAAGCACCTATTGTAAAAGGTGACAAATTTGGTCAATTTCAGTGTCCTAAGAATGACCTAGAAAAGGACAAGATGAAAGCTATTCCGTATGCGTCAGCAGTAGGGAGCATCATGTATGCTCAGGTCTGTACGCGTCCAGATATTGCTTTTGTGGTTGGAATGTTGGGCAGGTACCTTAGCAATCCAGGAATGAATCATTGGATAGCTGTAAAGAAAGTGTTGCGCTACCTGCAAAGGACAAAGGACTTCGAACTCACATACAGGAGATCCGACCATTTGGAGTTGGTAGGATATACAGATGCAGATTTTGCTGGTTGTCTCGACAGCAAGAAGTCCACCTCGGGCTATGTATTCATGATGGTTGGTGGAGCCGTATCATGGAAAAGCGTGAAACAGTCAATTACGGCATCATCTACCATGGAAGCAGAGTATGTAGCTTGTCATGAAGCCACGAATCAGGCAGTCTGGCTTCAGAGCTTTTTCTCTGGTTTACGGGTTGTGCAGATGATTCTGAAACCATTGAAAATCTATTGTGATAGTTCAGTTGCAGTTAACTTCTCCAACAACAACAAGCATTCATCGAGGTCAAAGCACATTGACATCAAATATCTGTTGGGCTGAACGCCTCAACTCTTCATGCGTGAAGACCACCGTCCGCCCGGCCGGCCGGTCGGTCACGCTGGATCCCAGAAAAAGGCAGCAGGCTGCTGGACACTTTTGGCAACAGCCGGGCGCCCCACGGTGTTGGTGACCGGGCGCCCCATGACCCGGCCGGGCGCCCGACCATGTTGGTCCGGGCGCCCGACCATGTTGGTCCGGGCGCCCGAAATTCAGTTTTTCCAATAGTTTCTCGCTGGACTGTTTTTTGGTTGGCCGGGCGCCCGACGGTCTGGTGACCGGGCGCCCGACCCTGCGCGAACTGCTTGTACGCAGTTTCCTAATCTGACTCTAATTGCTCCGTTTTTTGTACTTAAGCACTCCAAAACGGGATTAGGGTATCCCATTGTGTTGCTAACACGTCCAAGGTGAGAGAAAGAGCTTGGAGAAGAGGGTTTCTTCTTGGGTAAGCTTGGGATTTCTCTTGTGGGCTTGGGTTTTGGGGTCTTGGGTTTCATCTCTTGTAACTTCTGAGTTTATAGTGGATTTGTGTCGCTTTGTGCCGTGGTTTTTTACCCGTGAGGGGTTTTTCCACGTTAAAATCGGATTGTCTATGTGTGGGTGATTGCATGCATTGTGATTGCTTTGTGTGGCTTGTTTGATTGAATTGTCTGCTTGTGTTCGGCTTTGCTTCCGCTGCGGGCCCTTTCTATCCCAACAACTGGTATCAGAGCGATCGTTGGGGTGTAGCAGAAATTCGAATCTGAGACAAGAGCATGGCATCAGGCATGAGGTTCGACATAGAGAAGTATTCGGAGAAAAATAATTTTGAGCTTTGGAAGGTAAAGATGAAAGGCCTTCTAGTTCAGCAAGGATTGCAAGTTGCGCTCCTTTGAGAGCGACCAGAAGTTATGAAAGAAGAAGAGTGGAAGAAGATCGATGAAAAGGCCAATGTCTCAATCCAGTTGTGCCTGGCAGATGAGGTCCTGTATAACGTCATGAAAGAGAAAACTGCGGCTAAAACGTGGGCGAAGTTAGAGAATATCTATGCGAAGAAATCTCTTGAAAATCGCATATACTTGAAGCTTCAGTTGTACAATCTGAGGATGACGGAGGGGGCCGATGTCGAGAGCCACATCAGTAATTTCAATAGGCTTATTTGCAAGTTGATGGATGTAGATGAGCCGGTGAAGGACGAAGATCAAGCGTTTATCCTGTTGAATTCTCTTACAGAATCATATGAGTCACTCAAGGACTCTTTGTGCGCAGGTAGGGAGACTATTGGCGTAGAAACCGTTATCTCAGCCCTTCAGGCGAAGGCGATGAGAAGGAAAAGCGGCGGCGTGGGTCCCTCTACTGATGAGGCACTGGTTATGATGGGGAGGAATTTTGAGCGGGGTGGAGGATCTCCTTCATCGAAATCCAAATCAAAAGGCAAGTGGAAGCACAAGGTGAGATGTTGGAATTGTGGGGAAGAAGGACATGTGAAAAGGGATTGTTCGAATCCTGATAAAAGGCAAGAGAGATCTGGAGGTTCTTCTAGGGAAGGAACCAATACCATAGAGGACTGTGGTGACGGTTGTGATGTTTTGACTGTATCTGGCATAGAGCCTCTTGGTGGAGAGTGGCTCTTGGATTCAGGGGCATCATGTCATGTATGTCCTGACCGAAGCTCATTCATGTCATACAAGGAGCATGATGGTGGATTGGTGTTTGTGGGCGATGGCTACGCTCGCAATGTGGTAGGGATTGGTTCTGTGCGCATTAGGATGTTCGATGGAGTCGAACGGATCCTTGAAAGTGTGAAGCATGTCCCTGAGATGAAGAGGAACGTGATATCTCTTGGTGCACTCGAGGCGAAAGGGTGCAGGTTCATCGGCTGCGATTGATATTGTAAAGTGATGAAGGGAGCACGCGTGATGATCAAGGCACGAAGGTGCGATAATCTTTACAAGGTGATCGGAAACACAATTCATGGTGGAGCTGCGGGATCGGCAGCGGGATCCACGGTTGTTCAAGTGTGGCAAGAGAAAAGGGGCCACATGGGAAGAGCAACAAGACATGTGAAGATGCAAGGATAGAGTCGATGGGGCATGAGAAGCGACGGGATTGTAATGATGACGAAGTAGAGGTGGAGATGGTGCGTGGCGAGGTGTTGCATGAAGAATTGAGTCGTGGTGGAGTTTGTTGGGCTGAACACCTCAACTCTTCATGCGTGAAGACCACCGACCGGCCGGCCGGCCGGTCGGTCACGCTGGATCCCAGAAAAAGGTAGCAGGCTGCTGGACACTTTTGACAACAGCCGGGCGCCCCATGGTGTTGGTGACCGGGCGCCCCATGACCCGGCCGGGCGCCCGACTATGTTGGTCCGGGCGCCCGAAATTCAGTTTTTCCAATAGTTTCTCGCTGGACTGTTTTTTGGTTGGCCGGGCGCCCGACGGTCTGGTGACCGGGCGCCCGACCCTGCGCGAACTGCTTGTACGCAGTTTCCTAATCTGACTCTAATTGCTCCGTTTTTTGTACTTAAGCGCTCCAAAACGGGATTAGGGTATCCCATCGTGTTGCTAACACGTCCAAGGTGAGAGAAAGAGCTTGGAGAAGAGGGTTTCTTCTTGGGTAAGCTTGGGATTTCTCTTGTGGGCTTGGGTTTTGGGGTCTTGGGTTTCATCTCTTGTAACTTCTGAGTTTATAGTGAATTTGTGTCGCTTTGTGCCGTGGTTTTTTACCCGTGAGGGGTTTTTCCACGTTAAAATCGGATTGTCTGTGTGTGGGTGATTGCATGCATTGTGATTGCTTTGTGTGGCTTGTTTGATTGAATTGTCTGCTTGTGTTCAGCTTTGCTTCCACTGCGGGCCCTTTCTATCCCAACAATATCTTGTTATGAAAGAGAGAGTTCAGAATCGTCAAGTATCTGTGGAACTCATCGGCACAAGGCAGATGATAGCGGATCCTCTCACTAAAGGCCTTCCTATCACGCTCTTTAAGGAGCATGTGATGTCTATGGGAGTTGCTGATCCCAATGATGTATTTCAGTAGTGGGAGTTTTATGTATGATCCGATTATGTCCAGACATTTTTTAGAGATATCTTTTATACATTGATGATTCTGTTTTTCAGTTTATATCTTGCTTCTCCTTCAGTGTGCACATTCAGTTTTGAGTAAGCAAGACTTTGGTTTGTGTCTTGGAGACACATTCAGTAGGACCACTTGAAGATAAACACGTATGATCACATGAGACGTGAAATCTTCATACCACGCCCTATATTATTGATCTATGTCGTTAAGGCTATTGGTATTTGTGATCCTGATTCGTCACACTTCGAAAATATTGAATGTTATGTTGACTACCATGATTCAGTATTAGTGGTCTTGATGGACTGGATCTGACAAGCGTTGCTCATAATCATCCAACGGTATTGTTTTGAAATCAGTAGGGCGCCCATTAGGAACTTTTGAAACAAATGCGTTTTATGAAATTATTTTTCACAAAATAAAATAAAATGTTTTGTTTTCTTTCAGAGATCAGTGTAGCCCAAGCGGGAGAATGTAAGACTCCATTAGGTGAGCCACACATGATCATCAGTTTGGATCATGACCGTTGGATTATTCAGATTGAGCGATTCAGTGGGCCTCACTATAGTTGTGATCATTGCAAATAGGTTTGGAGCGGGACGCTTGAACCGTGTTCCCTATACGCGGTTATTAAGCCAGATATGAAAACCTACGGTGTGGAGACCCTAGAGGAGAGAAGTGTGATGGGTAAGCTTCTCTGGCCCTCTTTCCTATAAATATATGTCTTGGTCCCTTCACCAACACACAAGAGAAAACCCTAGTCCCATTGAGTGGTTCTCCTAAAGGTGTTACGTGCGGAAGACCAAGAGTTCTTCTCGGCAACACGACGGCATCGGGAATGTCTTCCCAATCAGGTATGGCTTTAAGATTACAGTATGAAATCTCCATTGTTGATGCATAGACGATCAAATTATTCCGCATTAAGATTAAGTCTCACATAATGATGACTCAAATGTAAGCAAAAGGAGATGGAAAAAAGAAAATGACTCGAATGCGAGCAAAAGGGGGTGGAAAAGAGAACAATGTTGTAATTTGCATAAGTTAATGTCTCTAACATAGAGGAGGTACCTTAAATATTCGAAATAGGGATGCCGGACGTGGATTAGGTAGAGAAATTAACCACTGAGGTAACGTCACCATGGGCCACAACATGATGTATGTGTTATATCCAGACCATCCATCCAATTGGAGAGATCATTTTAGGGAATAGAGCATGATCCAAAGAATGAGGTAGATCCAAAGCTCAGTGGACCCACCACAGAAACAGTGGGATTGAACGCTTATCATTAAAAACTTCTTGAGGTCATAGAAGCATTCATACATAATGACATTTGTGTTTTCCCTTTGTACATGCATGTGTTAACTTATAAATAAGTTGGATCTCAAATAAAGACCAAGGTGGGCTCTAGGAAAGTTTCAAGCGTCATGGTCATTCCTTGGTATGTGCTAAAATTATCTCACCAAATGGATAAACGGTGTGGATATAACACATATATCATGGTGGGCTATTGACGCAGCTAATCCGCGGCCGTATCCAAGACTTAAGTGGGCCGCACCAAAGGAAAAGGTGGGTAAGGAAATTTGCACCCTTGAAACCTCCCTGGTCCACAGTGATGTTTATATTCCATTCATACCGTTCATAACGTACTTCCTACTGGGAGAACTAAAAACACAAATATCAAGCATGATTCAAACTTCTGTGGCCCATAAATATTTTAACTATGAAAGTTCAATCCTCCCGTTTTAAGCCCGAGTCTTGAATCCGGCTCATTTTTTTTTGTCGCACATCCTAAAATGAGCTCACGAAACGGATGGACGGGGTGGATTTCTAACAAAAGCCCCAAGAGAGTTCGGATCCATTGCTACATGGGCACATGATATTTCCTTTTTTATTATGCCTACGAAGGTTACAGCAAGCAGTTAGCATCCGGCTTCTTTTTCACCGCGAGCAAGCAAAGGTTACAAGGAGCATTGAAAATCCCGCTTTCATTGGAAAGAGATCCTTTCATCGTCATCTCTGATCAGTGCAGCGATGTCGGTCGGTTTTCTCATCGGCGCTCTCGGTGGTTTACTGCTTGCACACGCTGCTTATGCTACTGTGCAGTGTTAGTTCATCTTCTCCTCTTCATGCCTCCCATCTCCAAATTAGGTTTTCATTTATAATGTCCAGAAATTAGGGCTCTCTCTCTCTCCCTCCCTCCTTTTTCTTTTCTGACTCCGGTTTCTGCAGATAGAGGAGTGTTGAAGATCGTGGAAGAAGAGTTCTCAGGCCCTCCTATCAATGTAAAATCACATGATTGAGTTTTCTCCCTTTCGATTGTCGTTTGTTTTGTGGTATTTGTGCAAATCTAAGGGGATTTTTTTTTTCGCAGGTCGTTTTGGAGCTGATTCTAGGGTTGGCTTTCTGCATGTGGGCTGCCATTACCGTGCCTGGAAATTTCCTTTCAATACTGCCGGATTCTGATGAGAACAGGTTAAATTTTCTCTGATTTGATTACTCCTTAGTCCTTAGGTTCTAGATTCTCTTTCTCTGATATCTCTGATATAAGAATGAAGTTTCTGTAGTTTCGTTGAGGAGCTATGGGCACTGTCACCGGGAAGTGCATAGATTAATGATCCAGACTGTTGTTATGGTGACCCAATCATGGACGGGTATGCCTCTAAGTATCCCTCAGATTGGAAGTTTTTCACTCTTAAATGGGTGAGCCACAAATACACGTTCAAGAAAAAAGAAAATATAGCAAATGTTTGTGATGACGAGGGAGCGAGTAAGCTTGCCAGTGTGGTACATGATGATAAGGGAGATATTCAGTCGACATTATCCTGTCTGATTGGCAGATGATAGTCGATCTGACAGAATTGGAACCTATATAGGTTGGGCTTAAGCTTATTTGTGAGTCCTTCAACTGGTCTTTAATCATGGGAGGTGATTCATCCAGTTTTTTTTGCATGCGAGCTCAAATTCAACATTAATGAGATTAAGCTTTGGGCATCCATATTTGAATGTCTTTTAGGCAGGTGACTTATCATCATTTAAGCCTTTTGGCCCTTATGCCAATTATTTGGAGCTGGTCTTTTAGGCATGTGATTTGGGATGCAAATTCCTTAGCGGACTCACTTACTAACAAGGACTTAGATAGTGGTTTTGGAGTGCGACTTGCCAAATACTTGTCTTGACTCATCTTTTTCGGTCAGTTTTGGTCCTGAATTTGTCTGCTGGCTCATTTTGTTGTGGACCGAAATCAATACAGTTCGGATGATACTGAGTCATATTGGGTGATACTTAAAATCATGCTCACTAAGGAAGTTGTCCGTCGACCCACTATTGTTTGCATGAATGCTTATACATTGGCTTAATGGATAGCTATTTGCTTTTTCCTTTTTCAATATGATTTTACTAAAACCCCCCAAATGATGGAGATAATAAAAAAAATGGCTCAGAGGTTGGATTATTAGGATCGTCCAATTTAGAAGACTTTTGGAATGTTTGCATCCACAGTGGGGCTCATAAGTTAAATTTTTGAATAAATGAACCATGGGCTCTACCTGTTTGGAGTTGGCGCACCAGGACATTATAAACACACTGCTGCATCAGGATCTTATAATTCCTAGTTTTTTAATCGTCTACTAGTAGAATAACCTATTTGCTACTGTTCAAGGAAAAAAAAATCCCTTTTGCTTGCTTTGTGTTCTTATTCCTAACTTAATAGTCTCTCTCTCTCTCTCTCTCTCTCTCTCTCTCTCTCCAATTTCATATCTTGCATGTTATTTATGGCATCAATTCTAAAAACATTTATGCATTTTCAGTAATCAATGGCACCAATTCTAAAAACGTTTATGCATTTTCAGTAATCAATAGAGCTGTATTGATTTCTCCCATTGCTGTTCTTGTGGACATTATCTGGATGTGCTGGCAAATGTGTTTGTATTTTCTCTATATTTACTGTCTTCGATGTTAATGGATGATTTGCTTGATGTCCTTCTTCACAAAGGGCTCATGTAATCTGATTGAAGGGTCTAATATTTTTACTAGCTCCCATAAATCCCCCGCCCTCAATTCTTCAATGTGGCCAATGTGGCTCTGGTGTCATTATACTTTTTTTCATGAAGCTTTATTTTTGGTAATTCATGCATATGTATTCTTGTTGGTACTGTTGTCAAAGTTCATGAGGTAGCTCGTATACTTAAAAGCCCCATTTGTAGGATGATCCAAGGAGATTGCACTGCCTCATTGCGGGCTGCATCTCACACTCTTCCCGCTTTGTCATTTGGCATTCTGGTAAGGGAGGGAAAGCTAAGAGCTAATGTATAGGATTGTCCTTTTCTTTGGCTGCGTTTCAAGCTCTTTTCCCTTGTTTCTTGGCATACTCGTAAGGATCATAGCCAACAACTTGGATCTGCTCTTAAAGAAGTTGAGTGTGGGTTTTGCTCTTGGAATGAAACTTGCCTAGTTAAGAAAAATTGGTTTACTAAAACTCAATAGTCAATACCCAACTTGACTCGTCCAGCTGGGTCGGGTGAACTCAAAGACTTGGTCAAGTCTTGTTGCCACTCAACTTGTTATCTAATAATGGAACTTTTAAGTATTAGAAATTTAGAAATTTAGAACTAGTAAGAAATAGAGAAAATGCATGTTGATACGACACCCATAGAAAGACTAGGAAACTCCAGCTATTGGTGTGGGCCTACAAGCCAATTTCTCGAATAGGTAAAAACTCAGAAACAGAAAAAATGGGATTAGGCTATAATTCCTCTCTTAAACCTGAATGTTTCAACGTGCACAGCTTCATCATCCACTTTTGGAGATTAGTGAAACAAACATTCTATAGTTCCTCTTCAGTAAATGGCGAGCGGTGAGTGAAACATTGACTTTCAGTTCTCTAACGTTGTTATTGGAGGAGTAAATTTGCAATAAGATGGATCTAAAGTTCGATTCTCTCATAATAAAGGACTTGCACCAACATGCGGACTGAATCATACTTACTCCTTCAAAGCTTACAATCAAACAACTGAAAAGTTTCTAAGGAGCCACTGTTCACTGCCATATGCATTCAGTCAAAGCTTCCAATCAATTTCTGCCGTGATTGGAGCTGATGATGAACTGGAGCCTGATTGAACACAAAGGCTGCTGCTAAGAAGTGGGTTTTTTTTTTTTTTTTTTGTATTGAGAGTAAAGTGAAATAAGAATATAGAGAATTAATTTTTTTATTAATCAGAAAATGACAAAAATGCTATTGTCTATTGATTATAAAACATTTTCCCAAGAAACCTATTTTTAGAAAAGCAACAACTTGATATAGTCGTGGCAGAAACTGGAGTCAATTGAGTTGCCAAGTTAACTCGATGACTCTCGGTAAGACCATGCTGATTCAGAGTCGAGTTTTAGGTCAACTTGACAAGTTTTAGAACTATGAGAAAATTAATGTGGAAGATAACAGTCCTTGGCTTATCTTTTCGTCTAGTTAGTTTCACTTTTTGATACCTGTTATCTCTTTCATAGATTGGGAAGTGAAAATGAACTTCTGTAGAGGACTCATTTGGAGAAAAGTTTACTCCTAGCCATGGTATTGGTGAGATGGTGTTTAGGAATTAGGACTATCCTTCTGGATATTAATAATCATCACCTGGAGTTTGAATTGGGATTTTGGCAGATCACGAGGTTGGTTCCCTTAGGTACAGACCATGGTATTTTGAAAGGGGAATCGTTAGGGAGTGGGGAGGCGACTTGAATCATATTCATGTTATCGGGGATATAGTGGTTAGGACTATATTCCTTGTGGACATTAATAATCGTCACCTTGTGTTTGGATTGGGAGTTTGGCAGATCAGGTGGTTGTGTCCCTAAGGTAAAAAACGTGGGATTTGAAATGGAAATGGTCTTGAAAATTCTTGCCTTATTTGTTGTTTATGCGCCAGGTGTCTTGGTATTTTTAGATAACAGGTGTTGATAAAGTTATTATCGTTGATCATTTTGAATAGTGTGGCCAAACCCAAACAGGTATTTGATGTTCAAGGACAAGAATAAATCAATCATTTATTCTTTCATTGTTGAATTGCTTGGTTGATTTGGAGTTAATCATTGCTGACTGGCTTATGCTGCCCTCAATGAGGTCCAGAGGTGTGTTAACTTGGTGCTTGGTCCACTTCCAAAAGGGTCACATTTAAGCTAGTTTCTATTTGATTCCCATTCTTTGGCCAGAACAACAGAATTGTCACGAGTAAGAAGGTAGGAGATAATCATGGCTTGCATTATTTCCTCCGCTTTGGTTACAAAGGAGTTCCGAGGTATAAATGGTGATATGCTAATACAATGTTGGCAGGGAATTGTTTTTAGTAAGGATGAAAAAAATGGGGTGGTAGGGGCCTGGAAGCTCCCTTCCTGGATCTCTCAACTATAATTTTGATGGTAGCCCCACAGGCATCCTGGGCGCAACAGATGGGGATTGTATTGTTTGGGATGGAATGGGTGAAGTTTAGTTGACATCTTTGGGGCCTTTTAGCCTAATGGACCCAAAAAAGACTGGAGTTTTATGTCCTTCAAGGCTTTGAAAAGGTGGCATTTAAGATTTTCCCGTGGGTATCTGACACATTGATTGTGGAGGGAGATTCTTGTAGTCATTTGGTGGATTGCTTGTGATAAGAAATATCGTTTAAGAGGTGTTTGGCCCCAATTGAGGAAGCTAGGGATGTGATCCATTCACTGGAGGTGTCTATTCAATATGTTCTTTATGAAGTGAATGCAGAGCTGATTTGTTAGCTAGAGAAAGTGTTCAGTATTCTTCATTGTAGGCAGCATCTCAGTTTTTCATCGAACGAGCGCTTGGTGCCTTTTTCTTTTTATTATGGACTCATTTTTCTGTTATTAGAGCCCCTAATTCATTTATTAAAAAAAAAAAGGAGACCAGAATGTGGAGTATTTGCAGCCTGATGATTTGCATTGAGAGGCTTTTTAGATCATACAGACTTCAAGGTTGGGAGCTTAAATGATGTTGTATTTGCTCATGTTTTTCAAATGTTGAGATGGCCACTGAGTTTCCCAGCTGATTCATATTGATCATGTCTTTCAGCTAGAGTATCTCTATGTTTTGGTGATCATTTTCTTTTGTATCCTTGGAGCCATGTTAGTAACTTTAGTGAGATGATTGTAGTTGAGTTCCTAGATACAATAGCTCCCTAGCTTTTTTAATATTTCATATCAGCAGTTGAGTATAAACATATTTGGCAACATACGAAATATCAGCAGTTGAGGATAACATATTTGCCAACAGACGAAATATCAGCAGTTGAGGATAACATATTTGGCAACAGATCTTCACAACAAATTACAATTATTCTTCTTCGCCTCCTCCTTTTGCACTTCCTATGGATGCACATGAAAGATCTACAGCTAGCCGGACATGGAATGTTGATGGGATTGGGATATGGCATGACTCAGGTTTTCTTTCACAACTAGACATTTGATTTGATTTTTATTTTCCTGAGCAAGCAACAAAAAACTTCTATTGAAAGGGAATCGAGGATCAGAGATGGATGAGGGGGCAGAAAGTAGCCCACGAGAGAAAAAAAAAACATGAGGCAGAAACCAAAGGAAGACAACAATGAGTTAAAGGAAATGTTTAACAACAGAGAAGCTATGCAAAGGTTTTCACCACTGTTAAGGACCATTCCCTACCAATGTCCGAAATAGACTGCCTGATAAATTTGGGGGGGATCAATGCCCATTCGAGTAATGATTCTTTGATCTCCTCGACAAGCGAACATACAGATGACTTGACTCCCTTGAAAATTCTCTTGTTTCTCTCTTTCCAAATTCCCCAACAGATAGCAATAGGCACCCATCTCCACAAGATTCTTCCCTTCCTTGAGCTGGATGACTGCACCATCGGATGAACTCTTTTAAGTAAAGGTTCTTGACCCATGTGGTTTGGCATTCATCAAGGAAGAAATTCCAGATGCTACTGGCCCCATCTCTGACAGAAGCAGACCCAACTCAAAAAATTTAGAGATGAAACGCAAGAGGCCCGGACTTGCAACTTCCCATAAGACTTGGAAGAAAGTAAGAGGATACCTGTCTGGCCCCAGTGGGCTGCCACCACTGCCTTAACTTCCTCTTCAACCAGCAAATATTTCCTGGTTAGGGCTGCCACCACTAAACGGGAAATATTTGTAAATTCCACCAACCAAAAGAATTGCATAAATCATCACTAAAACACAAATGAGGACGAGGATAAAAGACATTCTCTTGAAAGTTTGCGACAAATTACAACCTTGTTTCAGGTTTACTCTTTCCAGGTTTTATGACATCATTATAAAGACTCTTGTCAACATGCACATCACAACATGAAAGGATTTTTTTTTTTAATTTTTTTAATTTTTTTATTTTTAAGATTAACATGGAAGGAATGTTGATGAGAAAACCATCCAAACATCCAAGAAAGATTGATGTGTACAACAAGAGTTGCACAACTCAGTTGGGTTCCTTTTATGATTGGTGGATAACCTTGGTTTGCACCTTGATGCAAATGTCATGATTAATTCATCCTTATTGTGCTTATTTATAACTTGATAACCATAGCTGAAATTCACATCTACCTTTTCTTGTTTGATTGCTTATTGTTTAGAACCATTTGCATTTTTTCTCACTTCAGATACAAAAAATGCCCCTTTTATTAAGAAAAACAATTAAACAAAGACACAAAAAGATGTTAAGACCCCCCTTTCTGAAATTTGATAGATGTTTTTGATTTGTTGGGAAAAAAAACGACATTCTGTGGTTTGGAAATGCGTGTGAAATATTTTGGTAGACATTTGGGATCTCTAATGTCAGCATTTTTGTCTGAAAATGCAGGATTGTTTCTTTACCAGCCAATCTGGACTTCATGGTCTTCAACCACCGTGGCAAAGCTTTCCCATCCAAATTGACATGAACCTGAAAGCATGAGCTAAACAGCTTGAATTGTTTCTCTAGATAGGTCGATTTCATTGTATTTTTATCTTCGGTTTGGGATTTACAGAATCTTGGAAATATTTGGCTCCGATAAGGGATCCTTGAAGATTACTGATGCTTTTGTCTTTTTGGCATTTTTTAAATGATTTGTTTGTGTTGAATTAAAGAGGAAAACCAAGACTATTTAGCTCTCACAGGAAAAAGCAACCTACAGGCTACAGATGCATTGATTGGTCCGCCTAAGCGAACCTAGATTGGTGCTCGGGTTCAAACTTAATTCATACCTGTTGCTTAGGTGGACCAATCAGACCAAACATGAGTAGCTTTTACCCTTGTCTGCATTGAGTTTTGCTAGCTCCACACAAACCACCCTCCACATGCACCTTGCACACAGCACATTCATTCCATGCTAGCAAGTCCATGGAACATCTGACCTGTACTTAAGGTGGTCTCAACCATAAAGATAGCCATGAGTTAAAGTCAGGCTGGCCTGCTTATCAGGCAGGCTGGCCTGCTTATCAGGCAAGCTGTGGCCATACTTTGCAAGTGGATTATTGGCAATTTTATTTGAACAATCCCTTATTCTCATGTAGGGTTAGTTCACCTGATGAGTGTTCCTGCCTGGTTTTCAGCCCACTTTATAAATTGATCACATGTCCTGCAAAATGCATGTTTGGTATGTTTGCTGCGTGCAGAGTTGCATGTTGGGTTAGCAAACCTCGTGGTCATCTTGTTTAGCCATCTGAATAAGGAGGACTGATCCCTTCAATTATCTCAACCTACAACCCATTTTTGCAAGCGCCCCTGATAAGATTTGTATTTTCAAAGGGCACGAGCAGAAGCAAGACTTGGAAAACAATTTTTTTTTTTTTTTTTTTTCAAAAGCACTATGGCATACAACCACTTGTAGGTGATCAGTTATCTCAAGTAAAATTAGCACTAGGATCACTGCTTTGCATTTTTTTGATTGAACGAGAGAATGCCAGGTAAGGGGTCCTGTTTGGCAGTAATATAATTTCCTATCTATCACTGTGGGTTTGCCCATTTTGCTGCCTCAGTTTTTACTCAGCTAATTCAATTTAGAGAAGTGATCACCTCCAACCGGTTGTAGGTTCACTTACAACCTATGCTTACGAGTATTTTTCCTTGAAAGTTTATAATATTTTCCAGGCCAAAAGTGGAAACAAAAAATTCTGAAGGCATAAGAATGGACAACTTATTTTTATAGGCCAGAGGGTGGAGATGAAGATTATGAAAGCATGAGAAATGAGGAACTGATATCCTAAAGGCAACAATAGTACAACCACATACCATCTCTCTCTCCAACATGCCACTTATTTAGAAAATCAGTACCATGAAAACAACCACCCTGCAATGATGATCACCTTTCTTGAAACCGGGCTGATTTGCTCACTAGGTAGGCCACACATGTAAGCAAGTCAGAGCATCAGCTGTCCGTTGATTCCACTGATTTGTTCTACTCGATTAGAGGACCTACCTCATTCTTGTGCTATGGTTGCCTGGAGGTGGTCAGTTCTCTGAAAAATGAGTCTTCCCCTACCTTAGGAGGATCAGTTCTCTCCGATTTATTACACTTCTCTCAGCTGTCTTATTTCTTTCCTCTTGCATTTTAATTCTCACGTTTGATTCTCCATTTTGTGGTGTGCCTTGCTGGTTGTAGCAGCACTAGTGCCTTTCTTCCATGCTCTCCTATTATGTTTGACTCTGAGAGAGAGAGAGAGAGATGACTTTATTTTATCAGGAAAACTGATCAGCCACAACTCCTTGCCGTTTAACCTACTACTCGTTTTGACAAGCATTTTGCCCTTGGAATTTAAGTTCAAAAGTGGAACTAGATTCTGAAGGCATAAAAGAACAGGTTTACAATCCTAGGTGATGGCTCTCTTGCAGATATAAAAGGGGCCACTTTACAAAAACGTCACTATTGAAAATAAGGCTTGAGAGCAATGTTTTCTGAGATAATTGGTCGTCCTTTATGGCTTGGTTGGCATTTTTCCTTGCATGCTGGTGCTTCAGTCCATTGCCAGTAGCAGTAGACCTGGAAACCCAACTATGTGTTCATTAAAGTGGGACTGAGGTTGTCAATTTGTGGTAGATATCCCTTCAAGTTATGCATGTCAAGTGTGGATTGTTGACAATATCTTTGCAAGTGGCCATTTGCTCGTCCATGTGTGGCTAATCTACAGGCTGAGGTATGGTCATGGTGCAGCTCACACGACAAATGTCTAGGATCTCATACCTGTGTGCTGCGTGAGTGAGTCTCAAGGCTCTCCGACTTGAAGTCACGCTGGAATTTGCCTTGTGAATTGAATTGTGGTGAGTCTAAAAAAATAGGGAATTTCTCTCCTTGAAAAAACTCACATGGCCCACACTATCATGAATAATATACAATTGCTTCCAAAACTGCTAAGTTCACATTGCATGGCCTCTTAGTTTTGTCAAGCTGATTTTTGTATCTTGCTTCTATCCTCGTGAATTACACGTGATTACACAAATTTGATTTAAGACACACCGTGGTGGGGCCCTACATAAACCTATGATTGGCATCCCATTCCTATTGTTCCATGTGGTGTGACCCATATGAGATGTGGATCTAGATGAATTTTGGGCTTATGACCTAACAGTTGCCATAAAACCTACCAAAAAAAAAAAAAAAAAAAATTCTGAATTTGAATATTTCAACCTATTAATTATACAACCAGTGACTGCCCATGTTTAAAGCAAAAGATCCAAATTATTAAAGGGTCAAGATAATGGAATTAAGAGCCTTTATTTGCTCTCTTTCCACCGTACAAAATGAGACTTGTCACATGAACGGTGGTTCGGACCATCGCAAGTTGACCTGGATTCGAAAGGCCCAGCTACTTTCCGTGCAACTAGTCCGTCAACTGGCCAGGCTTAGGTTGTCTTTCGCCCGGAGTATAATCTATTTGGGCGGGGCCTGATGGGTCAGGTCTATTTAAAATTTTGATTTTGCCTGCCCGAGCCTGCCCATGGATAGCCCTGAATCCTGATACAACATTGTTTCTCCGTACAATGATCGGGTCGATAATGTTAGTGTGTGGTTTCGAGTTGTACAGCTTTTGTACAAGTGGGGCTCATAGCTTCTTAATCCGAACAGTTGATACGATGGGCCTCACTCTGGATTCCTTATTCCACTAAATGCCCAGATTAAAAGAGACTTGAACGGAATGTTTGCCTTTTTTAATGTTGAATGTGAACAATTGCTGTATTTGCTCAATAGTCTAATTGTTGGGTCATTTATTAAAAGGTTAGGAAGTTTATATATAAGAAAGTTTAGGTGAATGGCAACTACACTTTGGCCGATCAGATCAATGGCTTGGATCACTGAAACATGGTGTCCGCCTATACAAAATGAAGCCCCAAAGGTGCCGTACAAAAAATTAAGTACGTGCACTCATGCATTGTATAATTCCGGTGGGTACAGGATCCATGCCTGCCACACCGTTTTTATTGGTAGTTAGGCCTTAACTCCTCACTCACCCTAGATCGCCTCATTGTCGGTGGGCCACATAGCAAAAACTAAACTGGAGGCCAGTCTAAATGTGAACGGTAGGGATCGTCTGTGTTCCAACCGTTTTCACCTTTACGAACGTAGGCCATCAACTATGGGGCTCATCATCAAAAGTGACGGTTATGATCCATTGTAAGATGGGGACGTGTATGATAAAGAACGAGGCGAACCACCATTTCAAGTGCGTCGTAGGGACACCAAAGCGGTCCTCAGGAAGAAGGACCTACTCGTATTTTAAGGCCCTAAAATCCGAGAGAGACGAGCGATCCGAAGGAGGTTGAGGGCGGACAGCAGGCGACGGAGAGCGGCGTGGGATAGAGAGAGATATTCGAGCGGGAGAGGCCGAGCGTGCGTGAGCGAGAGAGGGCGAGAGCGAGAGCGAGCTGCAAGGGTTTTGAATACGAGAAAGGTTAGTGAGAGCGCGCTCCAATGCCTTATTTCTTCTTTCCGTTCCTCACTCCGACCTTAGGTCGAACACCTAAGAGGCCAAAGAAAAAAAAAAAGGAAAAAAAGAAACGAAAACACAGGTTCCTGCGTTTCGCGGACAATCTTACTATGAAATTGACGGGTTTTTTTTCCTGCTTGTTAGGTTTTTGTTGTGTGTGTGAGAAAGAGGTGTGTGCTCATGTGCAGGGACTCCTTTTTTGAGAGAGGGCGAGAGGGAGAGGAGAGAGGAGAGCGAGGGAGAGGGAGAGGGGGAGTGTCTGTATTTGTAAGAGAAAGTGAGAGTATTGCTTTCTGTATTACTCTATTTCTCTTGTCGGATTATCACGGTCTAGCTAATAATGGCAACAAAGCTCGTGGTTAGTATCCTAACGATTTCTTGTTTCTGTCGTTTTTCCTTTTGAGCAAAATGGCATCTCCTTTCTTGTCTGCCTCGTTGCATTTTGTGTCTGATGCAGGTTCTTGGAATCCCGTGGGATGTGGATACCGATGGGTTGAAGCAGTATATGAGCAAGTTTGGGGAGTTGGAAGATGTTATTGTCATGAAGGTTAGTGTCTACCCACCGATCTTTTTGTTCCTCTTGAGATTTGGCAAAGATTCGATGTGGTATGGTACGATGCTCATGTCTTTCGATTTGATGAAAGAGCATGCTTGGGGTTCTAAAGTAGGATGATTTCTGACTTGGGTTTGCATTACATCTCTTCTAAGTTTGCCATTTTAATGAATTTATATAATATAGTGTGAGGGTCAGTTTGGATGCCAAACTTTCCAAAAGCATGATTTGGGAGAATTGGGATTTGGTGAGCCCCATGCCTGCCAGATCAGGCTTCTTGTTTTTGTTCTTGTTCTTGTTCTTTTTTTTTTTTTTTTTTTTTTGAAATGTGGAGAGAAATTCACAAAAGCTTGAAATTTGAACTTTGTTCCCCATTTGGAAATTTCATACTCAGAACGATGAGAAAAATCTGAGCTGGTGCGCATGCTGCCCGCTGCATCTTAGTTATCTGAAAATCAGTCTCTTGTTAAGTAATCTGTCCAAACTGGCCCTAAGGCTTTATGTTATCCTTTTCCTTTTGTTTGTTTGACTTCAAGATGTTTATGCTTAGATATTTCCATATGTTAGTTGCAATTAGGACAGCAAAGTGGGGACTTCATATTATTGTCTTGTAGGCATATCATCGTCATTCTAATTTTTATTAATTATGGATTCGGCAATAATTTTATGATTGAATCCCTGGGCCTATTATCTTGAACAATCTGGGCTTTGGAAAACATATGAATGATCATGATTAATGAAGGCGACATGCCATGATTACTTTGCAGCTATTCCCGATGAGGGCTCACCTATATTTTTGAATTGCTGATTGCTGAGTCATGGTTTGCTCCAGTGATATAGATATTAGTATTGCTGCACATATCGGACCCTTGGGATATGGAAATGTATAGGTATCATATGGAAAATATCACATGTGTCTAGGAATGTACCGACGTTTGAGGGAAACACTGGGATATGATGAAATTTTTTAATAGAACTTCAGGACAGGTTGAAAGAGACATGATTACTCACTTTGAACTCAAAATATCACAAAAAAAAAAGTATGCACAACAAGTGTCCTTTGCACAGGGTTCTAAACTATGTGTTATCTGACAGAAATGATGCAATTATATCCAAAATGAGTTCATATAATTCGTAAAGTATACAATATGAGTATGAAAACAGATTCCCCAAACAAATTTGGGAGAAAATGGACTTTCGTGAGTTTTTTTATTTTGAATTTCCAGTGGGGGAATGTACAGCAATGTATTGCTTATACATATCACATGTATCGATGATATGCAGGAATTTTATTAAGGTTTTTGACAAAATACTGCAATGTATCTATATATCGCAATATATCAATGACACATTGCAATATTTTGTGCGATACAAGGAAATTTAATAACTCCCCTTGTATATTGTAATGGTCACATGTTAAATCACCAGCATGCTCTTCTTGGGGGAGCAAACCAGCATTTTCAGAATGTAGGTTACCATTGTTTTTCTTATAAATTAACCCTAAAAAGACAGTTCTTTGATCAACTCAAACTATTAGCAAGGACAAGCTAGTGCTTTTCCTCTCTCCTTTCCAACTTAACTGCAGTCTATTAAATCCTAAAATCCTAGTGAATTGTTCTCTCCCTCTCTCAACTTTGGGGCATCAACATACTCAATTTAAAAGGTTGCATGTCCCCAATGACTTTCTCTTTACAAGCTGCTATGTTGTAGGAATTTGGGAAAATTAAGGGCCTGTTTGGATAATGGACTACTGCAGTAATGCAGTGTAAAACTCACATCATTATTCTTTACCTTTGATTGGATATTGCTAGCTGTCAAATCCCAGTAATCTTATGGAATCACTGCATGACATGGGTTGGCGGGCGTGTGTTGGCGTGTCATATTTTCGTGGGCCCCACCAAGATGTATGTGCTATATCCACACCGCCCACCCCTCTTGCGTGATCATTTAATGGAATGAGACAAAAAAATGAGGCAGATCCAAAGAAGAAATGGACAACACCACAGCTAGCATTGGGATTGAACGCCTGCCATTAAAAACTTTTTGGGATCCACAGAAGTGTTGGATTAAGTTCATTTTTTGGGACAAGCCCTAAAATGATATTGCAAAATAGATGGACGGTGTGGATATAATATATATTGACGAAGTTACATCTAAATATATCTAAACAACGGAATTACATTACATGTCAAAAGTCCAAAATGTAAGACAAGTATTGCATAGGGTCACTTCTTTGTTTATTTTTTACTACCGTAGTAATGGTAATCATTACTTTTTTACCATAGATTACAGCACATTACTGCTGTAATCGCTAATCCAAACAGGCCCTAATGATTGATACTTTTGTTGAAGGGATCAGTTTTCAGCAAGAGACACAGTGTAGCCAAAGGCGTTCTGGGCACACTCCTAGGCGTTTTGGGTGACCTATGCATCGCTTGGGCCCTAGGCAAGATGATATCCCCAGGCGTACACCTAGCTCCTGATTCCTATGTGACAGCTCATTGATAATG
This sequence comes from Liriodendron chinense, assembly GCA_003013855.2. NCBI lineage: Eukaryota > Viridiplantae > Streptophyta > Magnoliopsida > Magnoliales > Magnoliaceae > Liriodendron > Liriodendron chinense. The sequence goes on from ML058513.1 coordinate 12,978,108, forward strand.
TCATGTAACCCTTTGAGTACTTAAAAATAGTTCTTTTGGTATGTTGACGTCCATTAAGGCCAAGGGTGAAGAGATGTCTTATAAGCTCCTTTTGAGCATATTCTACCCATTTCTTTTAGGCTTGATTTATGAAAAATAAAATCTCCTCCCAAATTTCTTAGATAAACTCATCAGATTTATTCTTGATTCCTTTCTTCTATTAGTGTTTCAAGTACATTGGGAAGATTTAGATTAGAGGATTTGGGAATGCAGGGATTTTTAGGGTTAGGAAAATTTAGGGATCTTTGCAAAACTATGATTTTAGGTTGGCGGAATTGGGGAAATCAGGAAAATTTAGGGTTATGTTTTGAGGAAATTGAAACATTATTATGGTTCAATTAGGGGAATTTATGAAAAATTGGGGATATGGGGTTTCCAAGCTTAAGAGGAATCCAAAATCTTAGGAAATAAAGGTTTTTAGGTTTGGGAGATTGGGGAAACTTGAACTTCTAGTTCCAGTTTCTGTGGATTCATTGGAATCTTTAGATAGATGTAGTTTTTTGACGTGGTGTCTAATCCTCAGTTATTATACACAGTAACATAACAATTAGTTTTTTTTTTTCATTGTGTTAAAATTAATTTTAGAGCTAAAACTGTTAAATAAAATCAATTTGAATCTATGTATAACATAAATAAAATTTTAAAAAAATTGTGCTTGGAATCTCCAAGCATGCTTCTAAGTGTGCCTAGGTGTTTCAGGCGTTCCAGGGGCTGTTGCGCCTTGGGTGTCCTGGCACCTTTTAACTACACTGGAGAGACATAGGAAGAAGTGTCAGATTTCTAGAATGGAAAACCTGGAAGCATAGCTGCTTCCCTTAGGAGTTGCGTGAAGTTTGCAGCGAGGAGAATATAATGTTTTTCTTTGTGGAGTTTGCAGCGAGGAGAAATATAATGTTTTTCTTTGTCACTACAGATGGATGTTAGGCAACACGCAAATTGTATAAAGAATGTCTTCACGGAGCCAGTGAAGAAGTTGTAGATTCAGTTCATAATGAACATGCACATATAGTCCAAGGACATCTAATGAATATTATAGTGTGTTTAGAGAAGTCCTAGAAAGTAGAAACTCCTCGTTTGGTTAAAAAGGGCTACATCAAGTCTTGTTATTTTCCTCATGTACGATCTTGAAGAAACTCTGAAATTTTATTAGTCCATGTCAGTATAAGATATATTCCCTTTCCTTTGGGTCATCTAGAAATATAAGGGAAGAAGCAGTTAGTGGTCCTTCAGTCTTCTTTCCAAATTTTGGTATGAACTTGTAAGAGCACTAGGAATCAAGGTATTCTGTAATGGTAATGGTGGCCGTGGCCATAACGGCCACCACCATTACCTTTACCATAGAGCGTAACAGCCGTTACGGCTGTAACAGCCATTACGGTCTGCTTTATAATTAAAAAAAAAACCGAAATACTTGTGTTGGCCCTATAATGGACCATTACAGGGCCATTACAGCCTTTACGAGGGGCGTAACAGGCCATTACGGGGGCTGTAACGACCGCTTCAGGTCATTTTTTTACATAACGGCTGTTATGACCCCGTAACATGTAACGGTTGCCACTGTTACCTTTATGGCCCCGTAATGGTGGTTACAGCACACCATGCTAGAAATGCAAAATGCAAAACCTCGAGTGTGGGTTCTCTTGGCACATCTGTCATGACTTTTACCTCCTCGAAAGTCTTATTCCTTTTGAGAAATAACTAATTCATTTAAAAAGGAAAAGAACTCGTCAAGGTAAGGGAACTGAAGGTCCGATACAAGTGGAAGATCTATTGAATGCTCCTTTCACAAAGGAGTCTGCCACATTATTGTCCCCTCTCAACATGGAGAAACTAAAGGTTTCACCTCACTGAAATGTGGCTAATTTCATCAAGTAGAATGCTGGCTTACATGGGTCACCTTGAACATTACTAACCCATTTGATAACATTGATCCCCTTCTGTAATAATTGGCCCAACGAAATTAGAGATGAAGAGACAAAGACCTCTCTTAGCACCAGACCTTCTGCACTAGAGGCATCACCATTCCTGCTCTACTCTAAAGACTGTTAGTGTTTAGTCATGTTGTTCTAGCTTTAATTAATTTTGGGAATTGATGATCAATTTTTTTTGTCAATTGGTGAATGATATCTTACCCTCGATCAAGTTCATATATATCTGTTGCAGGCCAAACATTCTATATGAAACTAAGCAGCTTGCTGACTTCTTAAAGTTATCTCTGAGTAATCTCTTTAATATCTTTAATCTCTATGTTGTTGAATTGTACTGATCAAGTCTTCTCAATTTTACCTTTTGAAAAAAAAAGTCTTGTCATTTTCAAGTGCTCTTTCATTTTTCCGGGATCTAGTTGAGATATCTACTTTTTATTGTTTAATCAACTAATCTGCTAAAAGCATAATCTTTTAATTGAATGTACACAACATTAGGAGCGATCCACCGGACGATCTCGTGGTTTTGGCTACGTAACATTTTCATCAGCTGAGGATGCAAAGGTAACATTTCTTTCAGCTATCGTCTTGTTCAACATTTCATGTATTTGTGTCATTCTACATCAATATGCTGGTAGAATCTTTTGGGATGAAGTTTACATGAAGAATATGGAAAACTATTGGACTCGAACTAAAGCAATTGTGATGTTGCTTCTTCTTCTTCTTCTTACTTCAGTCAGTTATAAAAAATGACCGTCCTGTCATATTGTGTGGTCTTCTTCTTCTAGCTGTTGGAAGGCAGTTTACTAAGTCCTTGTTGATGTGTGTACACCAGTCCTTTCATGTGTGTACACTAGTCCTTTGAGCTAGTTGGGTTTTCTTTCTCCATTGTAAATTATTACATGTAAGAGGACCACACAAACACGCACAAAAACAATGTCAAATAAATCTCTTAATTATCTGCTCTATCAGAACTAGAGAGGACCATCTTGTGGAGTCATTTATGTGTCCATTTGATTTAGGGTACAATAGACCTAGTTTATTTCCTTTCTGCAGTCAACAAAATTTTATTAATATACTAGACAAAGATACATGTATAATCTTTTGTTGTTGAATGGGCATCAATTGTTGACAATCTTAAGGGTTGTAATCTTTTGTTTCTCGGAGTGTAGCTGATCCGCTATCTCAGCAATCAGGCTATCTTCTTTGTAGTGTTCTGTTTCTTTTTTAATAAATCATCGTTATCTTTCAAAAAAAAAAAAAAAAAAAGACACACACACACACACACACATATAGGTAATGGATAAGAAAAGCCGACCACTAGAGATGGGCTATTTCTCTCTCTGTATTGAACAACAAGCAGCTTTCTTTGGGAAATAAAACATGCAATTCTCTTAATTTACACGTGTTCATTATCATACTGCATGGCCGTCAAAGCTTGACCATGCGTGATCTAAATCCTAGTTTGTTTAATGACCAAGCATTTGTGCAACAAATATGCACATGTTAGTTTGTTTAGCTTGATCTTCTGTTGTTTATTCTTTCTACAACTTGCATAGATCTTATAGTGATGCTTGTGTCTTGGAAGCACCACCAAATGGCTTGTCCATTGCTTCTCCCTTTAGTGTGCAAACCTATTTCCTTCTGTTGTGTGGTATGCGGAGGTATTTCTTTTGCGTACCTGACATCCCAACCCATTTTTTACCTTGTGTTCTTACATATAATATACAAGCACATGTACAGCTTCTGAAACAACAAGATATCAATACAGAGATGTCAATTGGACGGCCCCTTTTTGGTTCTAAACCCATGGTTTTATGTATGTTTTATGGCAACAAGGACAGACAAATCAAAGAGATCATCATTTTGTTGCAGGTCATTTGTACGGATATATCGCTTCGGAAAAAAAAAAAGTCATTTGTACAGATGTATTAACATTTGGTTGTATTTTCTTTCTTTATTTTTTTTCTTTCTTTCTTCCTTAAAGTGCTTGGCTCACAAGATCATTTTGCCATAAAGTGCATATTCTTATTTTGATGTTTTAGAAATATCTACCTATGATGCCAATTACCTATATTCTTTCAAATGTACTAGGTGCCTGTATTGTATAGACACGATTTGGACAGAGGCATGGGATTTGTGGCACACATGACTTAGCCCCTACCAAATAATTCAAAATAATATAAAGCATTTGGTGCCTTGCATCTGAGGCAAAGTCTTTGGCCTCTTGTTAGAGCAGACTGTTTGGTGCCTAGCGTTCATAGATCACCCTCCATGTCTCAAATCTCCTTGGGGATATTGTTGCCCCAGATCTGCATAGGATTTTTCTACAGAGTGGGATTCATGAGAGATTAGCATCTTGCAAGAGACAGAGCGACTCTAGCTACTAGAGGGTTTGCTTCCATCCAGTATGGTCCATGGATTGCTGGAGGAGGACAAACGAATTAGTATGTTCAATGGGAAAGAGGTTAAAGGCAAGAAGATTTGGGTGAAGAGGGCCAAGTATGGACCTGAAAATTGTAAAGATGTGCTGGATTTAGAGTCACTAAGGGGAAAGGAGAGGATTCTAAAGAAGCAAAGAGGGACAATAATGGAGGGCTGGAGATCCTCATCATCCAAAAGGCGAGGGCGATAGACTGGTGTGGCCACAGCCAGGGGAAACATAGAAGTAGAGTGTTCAAGAAAGGGGATATTGAAGCTAGGGTGGAGGAAAGAGTGGGTTCAAAACAAGTGGTGGTGGAAGAATGAGTAGTGAGGAGAGAGATGAAAAAGTTGAAGAAATGTTTGGTGATGATGGTCGTATCCTCTTTGATGGAAGGAGAAGATGTTAAAGCATAGCCAACGCATCAATGGGTCATGCTTCGCATCCATCATCTGTTGGACAAGGTGTTCATATTAGAGTTCGAGTCGATTGAGGAGACCAAGCATATGATGCGGGGGGGAGAGGTGTTGACGTACGACAACCAACCACTTGCTCTAAAAGCTCGAACTAATAGAGCGTGGCGAATCAATCCCTTTATCTCATAGCCCAGGCTCCTACTTCACATAGGCCAGGCCCTCGGCCGAACCTTCCTTCGTGGGCCCCACTTCACATGGGTTCACATCACACTAGCAATCTGCTTCACATGGGTGGGGCCCGCCTCACACGACACGAGTCACCCGCGTCACACGGGCCGCCCACCCTGAGTGTGTCCCCGCTTCACACAGGCTACCCCACTCGAGGCTGGTGTGAAAATGCCCCTGCATTAATCACCCCCGGTGAGGAGTCTCGAACACGAGACCTCCCGCTCTAATACCACTTTTGATGCAAGACAACTAATCACTTGCTCTAAAAGCTCAAATTGGTAGAGCGTGGCGAATCAATCCCTTTAATCTCATAGCTCAGGCTCTTGCTTCACACAAGCCAGGCCCTTGACCGAACCCTCCTTCATGGGCTCCACTTCACATAGTTTTGCATCGCACTAGCCACCCGCCTCACACGGCTGTCCACCCCGAGTGTGACCCCGCTTCACATAGGCTACCCCACTTGAGCCTGGTGTGAAAATGCCTCTGCATTATGTGTTTTTCAATTGCCCAGTTAGGCAAATTAGAAGATGGGAGTATAATGTGAAAGGAGCTGAAGGGCTAAAACAAGAGGCTAGAGACATGGAATGGCCATGCCTAAAAAGGATGTGCCATGTGCTGTGAAAATGATGAGAAGGTAAATAATCTTCATGACATGTCCGGAGGTGGTGAAATTGTGGAATTAGATTTTGCAGATTTCAATATTCCCTGGTTCATGGTGGGTTCGATGGCCATTCTCATAGGTAGTTGGTCCACGGCAGCGTGGAGAGTTGTGGCTAAGAATCTTTGGAAAATGGCTTTGTCTAGCAACTCTTTGGGTAACATGGCTAGAAAGAAATAAGAGAATCTTCAGAAACAGCAAAGCTCCAGGCAAACGTCATGGTGAGTAAAATTTTCATGTTATCCAAGGAGTGGAGTAAAACCAACACCCTGCTGAGCAAGATTTTGCAAGTGGTTCTTGAAATATTGGATTGAAGTAAAGAATCGAAAAGTGATATTTACCGGAGTTGTGTCGAATCTGCTCCCCCAGGTCGGTTTAAAGTTAATTTTGATGTATGCTTGTTTGGGAATCCGGGATATGCAGGAATAGGGGGCTGCATTCGGGACCACAATGGTAAAATCCTAATGGAATTTCATGGTATCCAAGACTCTTCCTGTGCAGAAGCTTTAACTGTTTTTCAAGCAGTGAAGTTGATAGTGGAGCATAATTTCACTCTTGTAGTGATTGAGGGTGACTATGCTAAGCCAGGGCCTCTTCAGGAAATTATTAGTGGACGATTGTGGACCCAGTAGAGGAACTGCTGGACTTGAGAAGGTGTTGCCATCTGCAATTTTCTCAGGTGAATAGAGATGCAAATGATGTTGCGGACTAGTTGGCTAAAGCAGAGCATCACCACAAGTGCTTTTGAGGTATCTTGTATTTGTTCATGTTTTGCGCTTAAGTCGTTTTGGCTAGCGTCCTTGCATTCATCCCTCTTTTTGTGGTTTTTGTTTTCTTTGTTGCGCCTTTGCTGTGCAGGCCGATATTGTGTTGTATTTTGTTCTCTTTTGAATAAAGATATAAGATTATTCTTCAAAAAAAAAAAAGGATGAAGAAGAGGGCTGAAGGATAAGTCCTAAATTTGGTACTCCACACTATGGCTTACAAATCTGTTTCTCTTGTTAGAAACAACTCCTTTGACTGAGAACCCTTATCTAAAGATATGAAGATGGTCTAGATCAGGGAAAATACAACAAAATCCTTTTTCCACAAACTGAGTGCCATTCCCAACAGAAACTTTTCAACTTTTATTTGGTGCACCCAGGCCCGAACCCGCATCTCAGCCTTTTGCTTGGACCGCGACTAGATATAAGATTCTCACGGTTGATTAGCTAAAGAAAAGCGGGATCCCTATTCCAAAGTGATGTGTGCTCTGTGTGCAAACAGGAGGAGGAATTAGCAGCTCACCTTCTGTTGAGCTGTCCTTTTGCACACGTGCATCAGGGTTTTTAGGAGTTGCTTGGTGCATTAGAGGACAGGTGATGGAAACTTTTCAGAGCTAGGGTGGCTTCCCCTTTAAGGCAAGGTGAAAAGTCTTGTGGAAGATACTGCCTCTAGCAATATGCCGGGGATTTTAGCTCGAGCAGAATCAAAAGATATTCAAAGACAAGGAGCTTGCAGTTCAGGAGGTGGCTGACAGAGTCCTTGACTCTGTGCCTATGGGCTCTTAGCCATAAATCCTTTAAGGGTCTGTCCTCAGAAGCCATTCTTAGAAATAGGAGCATAATGCTGAGGAGCAGGGATATGGATACCAGTCTAGCTCCCGTGCCTTCTTATTGCTGTTTTCCTTTACAGCTGACTTCTTGGGTCCAGAAGAGAAGGCTGGTATTGGAGGAATCTTTTTAGCAAGGAAGGAAGAACCTTCTTTGCTCTCTCAGGCCCAGTCAAAGCGTCATCCCTTACTTTGCGTTGGCTCGGGCCTTCAGGGAAGTGGTCAGAGTTGTATTTTATCATTTTCAGCAGCTTTGTGTTGAGATTGTAGGCATAAGAGCCGTATTCATACCGCTCACCCCCATAAGAGCCGTATTCATGCAATAAATCTCGGGGAGGCCCCTTGCCCTAGCAACTTAGTTTCTGTTTTTAGTGAAATCAGGTCCTTGGCGACTGGACATTTCGTTTACTCAGTCTGCTAGGTAGACTGAATGTGATATGTACCAGCTAGCTATGGCAGGGGTGCTCCGTCGTTGCTTATGCTATTAGGTTTCTATTCCCCTTCTTTAATTTGAATATTTAGTTGTCTTCCAAAAAAAAAAAAAAGAAGAAGAAGAAGAACTGGCCTTTGGAAATCCATATCCGAGAGGTGTACAATCACCCTGTTCTCATGATATGGACGGGGAGATCCATTTAATCGAGGACATCATTTTGAATTTTAAATTGACAGTGGATGTGGCAGATATTTGCAGTTTGGAATCTCAGATAGTGGTGACACATAAAGGCGTGGGGTAATGCAGTTGAGGGTGTTACGTGTAATGCACGAGCACATTTCCTTGATGCTAGGTAGACCTCTTGATAAGACTTCACAAAAGGAAAAGGTTACTGGAAGATGTACATGCGTGTCAGATGTGATCGAGGCTCTCAGAGGGCATTACAAGAATTTCTCCTGCTCTCCCATTATTACTGCAGAAATATTTACCTCTTAGAAGTTGGGGACTCCAACATCCAATTGCCAATGAAAGCAGAGGTGCGACCTAACGAGTGTGTTGTCTCATCCCCTCGGCTGGAGGAAGGCAACAACGAATGGAATTCTACTCACAAATCGTAGGTGTATGGGGACATATGCAAAAGATCTGGATCCTCTTAGCTAGACTCAAGAACATAGGGGTGCTGTTGTCCATCTTCATCTCCATTGAGGGTAGTGGGTGTTGATCTGGTTATGGAGCTTGATGCTCCTACGGATGTCTTGCATTGTTTGCTGCTAATGGATGCTCAGACGAAGGTGCATCCGTTATTATTAGGTGGACCCTAGCTAGAAGGTGGTGTGCATTCACCGCCAAAACAATCCAAGTCAGCAGGAAGTGATCAGTCAGGAAAGGAGCTGGTAGACGGGATGCATGAAATTAGTTAGTAGGTAGGGGTGGCATTTAAGGATAGAGATGGAAGACAAATGGTTTAGAGATAGGTAAAGGCATTGCCTTAGTCATGCGAGAAAGCAAAGAGTATGAATGAGGGGGGGGTTCACCGATTATGATCAATCAATTATGAGAAGGGGCGCTGCTGCGTACAAAAAAGGGACAAAGGGGAAGGATGGAAAGGTAACAGGGAGGTGGACAGTTCACCAACAAAAATCCTATCATTTGGGTTGTGATAAAAAAGGGTTTGGATGATGAAACATGCTTGTAGGAAGCAAAAGCGTCAGATTTTTTACGCTTTCAGGAGACGAAAATGCAGGGGTTAGACAGTGATTCGTTAGATCTGTCTTTTTTTTTGTGGGGGGGGGGGGGATGGGGGATGGGAAGCTTTGGATGCCACAGCAGCATTGGGTGGTCTCTTCATCATCTGGGATTCAAACATGCTTGCTGATGGGTTTTCATTTTCTGTGACTTTGTTTCTGGAATTTGGTGGGCCTTTTGTAGCTTTCCAACATCAACTGAGTATGCCAAGCGGCATTCAAAGTTTATTGTCGGCATGGGTTTGTGATTGTAAAGGAAAGAGAAGGGGGTCACTTTGGAGGCTCTGCTTCATGCTATTTTATGGGCTGTCTGGAAAGAGATGGATAACAAAACATTCCACAATACTAGTTCTTGGTGGGAAGTTTCGAGAGGGCCCAAAATTGGGCTCTCTTGGGCACTGATTTTGGAAGCTTTTTTGGTTGTAATCAAATTTCTTTTACGTGGCCTTGGGGGCCTGATTCTATGTTGTTTGCTGGATGATTTCTTATCATCCCATTTTTTGTTTAGCTTTTTTGAGCTTATTGGCTCTCTTCTAATAAAATTAAAGTTGCCATTCCAAAAAAAAAAAAAAAACACTTCTTTTCTAAATGTAGGTACCCTGTAACATGAGATTTGGAGGTCAAGCAAGTTTGAACTGAGACCTGCCCTATACCTACCTGAGCAGCCTATATCTTACCTAACATCTGTTTTCATCATTACAGTTCCTGGTTATCTTCCTGTTATAAGAAGGTTTTCTGGGTATGGATTACAAAAAAATCCCCTTTAATATTTGATGCAATTGGCAGTTTGAGATCTGTTAGTCTTTTGTATAGAACTTGAACATCTTTAGATGGGCTGGAATTTGACAAGTGCTGATCCCATTATGTCTTTCTGATCTGAGCCCTGAAATATCTGTTTTATCATCATCATCATCATCTAAGCCTTATCCCAATTAACTGAGGTTGGCTACATGAATCAAGGGTCAGATCTTCAGTTAGACCATAGGTCATCAAATCTTCTATTGCTACCTCTATCCACATCCTTTTGGACTTTCTCTTTGCCCTTTTTAGAGCATTCAACTTGTACCAACTCACTCCTAACTGGCACGGTTCTTGGTCTCCGTTGCACATGACCAAACCATCTAAGTCTACTTTCCCTCATTTTACTACATTTTGACACTACTGCTAAGTTCCCTCCAATGCATTCATTTCTAATTCTATCCTTCCTCGTCTTGCCACTCATCCATCTCAACATCCTCATTTCGGCTAAACTCATCCTATGAACATGCAGTTCTTTAACTCCCCAACATTCCGTCCCATAGAAGCATGGCTGGTCTTATAGCTATCTTATAAAATTTCCCTTTCAGTTTGAGTGGTACAAGGCAATCACATAAAACTCTAGAGACTCATGTCCAATTTTTTCCACCCAGCTTGAATTCTATAGGCAACATCCTTTTCAATCTCTCCACTCATGAATTATTGACCCAAGGTATCGAAAGTGATCATTTTGGGAAACTTCTTGTTAATAATCTTAAGTAATTCCTCATTTTCACTCCTGTTATTATTAAAATTGCACTCCATATACTCTGTTTTAGTCCGACTAAATTTTAAATCCTTTAAAATCTAAAGCATCCATTCACAAATCTAGCTTTGTGTTTACACCTCCATCGTGTTTGGCACGCAAAAATCAATTTGAGAACTTCTAATTTCAGTATAATCTAAAAGGTTCTCAAAGGTATCTTGTAACAGGATGCAAAATACTATCTGATTATGTTTGAGTATTATTATTGTGGTAATTGAAAAGTTTCATTTGGAAATGCTAGTGAAATGCCTTTCCAAAAAAAAAAAAAAAGCTAGTGAAATTCAAATGCAAGAGTAACTGCTTTTACAGTTTTTTTTTTTTTTTTAATTCTCAAACAAGTCATGTGCAAATATTTTATACTTGTTGATACCTACGTAATAAATTGTTAGATAGCACTTGATTGTAATTAACCTATGTGATAGTCTATTACATTGCACCTGTGGGAGTTTTATGCTCTCATTGCCAGTCCCCAACCCAAATAAAGGAGGTTTGCGTCAGATTGGCAGCTGGTGTCAAACCTATGCCAAAACTTCCAACAAGTATGTGTTTGTGACGTTGTTTCTGAGTTCTGATGGAACAATGGGAAGAAATTGAGCTCTATGTGCGAAGTTAAGAATACAAACCACTTCTAAAGGTCGATTCCTCCAATAAGTACTCTAAATTTCTAAGTTGACATGATTGCAGCAGCAAGTAGATAAAATAAGTATAAGAATGTGGAATCACACCACAAAGAAAACCCTAGCGAGTCACACCAGAGGGATCTAGTCATCTAGAGGCATCTCAAAACTTGGTTCTAGAAGAAGTATGCATCTCAGGCCAAAAGAAAAATCATTCTGTTGGATTATCATAACATTGTTCAGAAAAAAAAATGGTCGCAGCATTGTCACAAGTCTCACACATGTAGCTACCTATGTATCTATGATTCCATTTCTATGTATGTATGTGCAAGTGTGTGCTCGTGCGCATGCATCCATGTTTGCATGGATGCTTGTATGTGTGCACGCACGGGAGCATGTGTCAGAAAAAAAAATATCATAACATTTTCATGGTTGTTTTGCAGTTCATATGCTTGCGTGTGTGCGTGCACGTCATCCCAATTAATATGAAAGAACGCAAGGCTAAAATTCCTATTGGCCCAAACAACCCTTCCCTTTTTTTTTAATATCAACTTGGCACTAAAACAGACACCACATATGGAAGATAATTGAAAGTCCAAATATCATGGAACTCCATATACTAGCAGAATGGGGTGTATATACAGCCGTGACCTGTAAGCTTTATCAAGCCTCATGGTTAGTTTATCAATCTACTGGCCTAAACAACCACCCCCCCCCCCCCCCCCCCCCCCCCCTCCTTTTTCTTTTTCTTTTTCTTTTTTTTAATTTTTAATATCAACTTGGCACTAAAACAGACACCAAATATGGAAGATAATTGAGAGTCCAAATATCATGGAACTCCATATACTAGCAGAATTGCATGTATATACGGCCGCAACCTGTGGTATCAAGCCACATGGTTAGTTTATGAACTGCAAAATACCAGAAAAAATTGGTACATAAATCCTTAAAAGACTTCCTCTTGGACCTTTTGGCCCCACTGCCTGATCCGATCACCTATACAGTCATCCATCCGATTGAATTTATGTGCCCCACAGTCCAATCAGATTATCTTTGGCCTAAAACTTAAATCAGATAGTAGTCGGGCAACCCTGGCGGACTATGATTGATGACCCAAATGTTACTGCATCAGTTTCTTAGTCTTGATAATGTGTATTTGGTTATGCAGAATGCACTTGAAGCTGAGCATGTTCTAGGCAACAGAATGCTGGAAGTGAAAGTGGCAACACCAAAGGTATTTTCATGTCAAATTTCATTATTTTTAGATCTTGTGTTATTCCTTCTTGGCCATTTGGGTCAAATCTAAGGAAGCTTTTCTCTACACGTGTGATGCTGTTATTCCAAGATATTTTTGTTGAGTTGGTCATTTGGATGCATGGAACTGGAGTTCCTTGGAAAAAGCCTAGATCCATGGCACTTAATTCCCTGGAAGAAGAGTTCCTAGAACTATAGTTATGTTGTTTTGCTTGACAACTCTCGAATTCCATGGTACTTGGGGTGTGGTGGTTGGATGCCAATTGCCTTGAATTCATCTAAATAATGAAGAGGCGAATTGGAACACATGTACCCCGATATAGCATGTGTGCGAGATCTGGATCATGTACCTGGTGATGCTCAATTTAATTGTGAACATGCCTTGTCTCAAAATCTAGGTTGGTCAAATTACTACTACTACTACCACTAGAGGTTGATCCACTTATTAGGTTGATATGAAACCACACTTAATGTTGGACCCACCTTTGATTGGATGATCCTAACAATCTGGCAGTGGCTGCAAAAAATAGATGGTAAATATTGATTATACCATAAAGGGTCAGCGGACTGTGCATTGTATTTGACTGACCTTGAATTACCCGTCAGTCTAAAAAATTGCTTTGATCAGATGTACCAATCATCATATCGGGCTTCGGAATGGACAGTCCATATTTGATCATACTAGAAAAGGGTTGACCATCGGTCCGGAGTGTCCATCATATGGGCGCACCTTCCAGCGTTGTTGTGCGCACGTGCGCGCGCGTGTGTGAGAGAGAGAGAGAGAGAGAGAGAGAGAGAGAGAGAGAGAGAGAGAGAGAGAGAATTAGGGGGGAGAGAGAGAGAGAGAGAGAGAGAGAGAGAGAGAGAGAGAGAGAGAGAGAGAGAGAGAGAATTAGGAGTCCCTAGGAACTTGAATTACTTCTGTTGCAGTTCCATGCATCCAAGTCACTTTAAAATGTCTCACACTATTAGCAAAGTTTGACCAGCTGAACCTTTTGTTTTGTAGGAAGAGATGAGGGCACCCTCGAAGAAAATTACCCGGATTTTTGTTGCAAGAATTCCGCATTCTGTCACAGAAGAAATGTTCCGAAGGTAAATTGTGAATTGTGAATTGAACACCTGCTTGGTTGGATGTTTTATGCTCGTTTAGCACAATATTTCACCATGTTACCCTTCTAACTTGCCTCTTTGGGTTGTTTGCAGTTACTTTGAGGCATACGGTGAGATAACAGATCTTTACATGCCAAAGGTGAGACTATATTTGCCTGTTTCATATTTTAGATGGTTGCCAGAATGTGTGATGCAATGTGAAGAGTTTGGATGCAAAAGTGAAGTAAATTAGGGATATCACATGTACCAGATTTAGGGCTAAACGAACCTTTGGCAAAGAAACAACAAAGTGGTAGAAACTCGTGAAAAGAAAAATAAAGGGCTGTTGAATGAGATTCCAACAGTTTCTAGGACATCACACCTTTAGAAAGGGATAGGACTAGGGCATCACAGTTAGAGATATGAATATCAGTATTGTATCGGCCAATACGCCTGTATCGTATCCGTATCGACATGGTATAGTACACGGTAAGGATCTGTATGAGCCCGTTTCAGTGAAACAGTTCTGTATCGGCCAGTATCAGCTGATATGGGCCGTATTGGCACTGATATTTACCACGCATATCAGCTGTAAGTGCATTGGACATGTCTATTTTCACTTTCTCCTCCTATTTTCCTTCCCTTTTCAATTTTTTCTTTCATAGGGTTTCTTCTAGACCAAATTTTTATGCCTGTTTCGCATATCAAAACATGGGTTTTTTTTTTGGGTTCGAATAATAATAATAATAAAAGAAAATCAAACTTTTGGTGTCAGATTTGGGGAATTTATTTTATTATATTTTTGGGCCATTAGATTTTTACTCATTTTTTAGAGTTTCCCCAAATCTGCCGCCAAACGTTTGCTTTTTTTATTTGATGGTAGCCGGATTGAATGGGGAAAAAAAATTGGGCCATTTTTGGTGCATTTTCTGAATTTTTATTTTAATTTTTTCCAAAATAAGCTCAATGGAATGTAGATCTAGGTAAATCTATTTTCTAAACATAGATCTGCCATCCACTGCTGGATGTTAGTTATGAGTGTATTTTTGGGCCAATTTTGGGACATTATGATTTAGTTTTTTTTTTCTTCAGAAAATTAATTTAGGGGAATGATAAATCTAGGCAGGTCCATGTTTTTTGGACAGAGATCTACCATCTATGTGCTGGATTTCAATTGTGTGCGTATTTTTAGGTCTTTTTTTTGCCTTTTTGGGCAATTTTCTATAAAAAAAAATTCCAATATTAGTTTAGAGGAATGATAGATCTAGGTACATCTATTTTTTCTGTACATAGGTATACTATCTATGTGCTGGATTTTAATCATTTGTGTATATTTGGCCCATTTTCAGCCATTTTTATGTCATTTAGCTGACTTTTAAAATTTCCCAAAATTAGTTTAGGGAAATGATAGATTAGGTAGATATATGTATTTTGAACAATAGATCGACCAACTATGTGCTGGATTTTAATTATGTTCCTTTTTGGGCAACCCCGACAGACATCATTCTTACAAAAGAATGGTCCAATACACCGTTGAATACATGTTCCCTATCTCTGTTCTTACTGCTAATACCGATATTCATAACCATGATCACACTGATAGCTTTTTATTTTGTTAAAGATGATATTTTATTAGGCCTGGCCAAAAAAGAAAATAGAAACAGAAACCATGATCACACCAATAGCTTTTTTTTTTCAAAGATGATATTTTATTAAGCCATAGTTGAAAAAAAAAAAAAAAAAACTACAAACAGAAAAAAAATATAAGGAAAATGGAAAAAATAAAAGAAACCTAGGAAAAACTACAGAAAATCAAAGGAATCTAAGATTACAACAACAACAACCAGCCCCTTGGCTGGGAGAACCCTAAGAATACAACCAAGGCGCCCAATTCTGGAAGAGCTGAACAAATCTATTTAACACCCTTGCTACTGCAATGCTTTTGTTTCGAAATCATCGCTCATTCCTTTCTCCCCAGATTGTCCAGAAGACAGTTGGCATAAAAACTCTCCACTTTTTTCTCCCAAGCTTCCCCCTGTCCTTTGCATGCCAAGCACAAAAGAGGTCCTCTATGTAGTGCGACAGCACATGCTTTTAGGCCCCCATTAAATAGAAACTTATTATATATATTTTTGCAATTTGATTCCTAAATGTGCAAATATGTATATTTTAGCATCTCCTGAAGTTTCACTGAAAAATTCCACCATTTTCCCCGTTTCCCCACATTTCCGGTTATTGGCAATATTATTAGCAATATCGATATTGTTTTTGTATCCCCGGGCAGCGGAACTTGTAGCGATACTGATACTTCGAACACTGGTTACATCCTTGTATTGCATATGGTTTCTACCATTACCGTGTGAGAGAAAGTTGTTATGAATAACAAGAAAATGGAGACAAGCTTGAGGCCTAGGAGTGGAAGATCTTTGCCTCAACAAAAGAAACTAACACGTTGAAAAATGAGGAAGATGAAATGAAAGCTTTATACAGAATATGTTTGGACCAAGGTTTTGGAAGTCAGTTCAGTAGTTGTATCCACCCGACCCAAAATTGATACGATATTGGCCATATACAAGTCCCATGTTGGCATTTTTTTGGTAAAAGAATGCGTACAAATATTCGTAAGAAGAAGAATAGAAAACAAAATATAACATTTTCATATTTTTGACATATATTCTAATGGTGTCTCAGCCATTCTTTGGTCATGAAGATGCTTGTTTTCATGACCTGTTGAAAGCATGGTTAAATAAGTCGGTGACTCGGATTGGCTCTTCATATCGAGCCAAGTTATGACTTGCCTAAGTCAAGGGTGAACTGGGTATTGAACCAGATGGGGTCCACCCAAGTCTGAGTTGAGTCGGACGAGTCACACGGGACTTGTCTGAGTCTTAAGCCCATGGTTGAAAGATGAGTTCTTAAGTCTTTGACCTCTAATTGGTGTTAAAGCTTATGGAAATTAGAAATTCTTTGTTTGGTTGTCAATTCTTGTAATGCGTTCTATTACATGGTTTAACTGAACACTACAAGAATCACCACAAATTATCCTTTTTTTTTTTATGAATAATCAAATTTATTCAAAACAGTAGGGAAAAAAACTATGAGAGAAGGGCCAACAGAACAACCTCAACCAGATGGAGAGCTATCAGCAATCAATAAAAGCAGATCGGCCAAGGAATCCACTGCAAATTTGCATCTCTATGAACTAAAGCAAAAGAAACTTCCAAACCAAAGCACAGATCACTAGCTTCCTGAATTAAATCACCCACCACTGCCAAGGACACAATGGACAATAACAAATATTGAGTCCAATATGATGAACAACACTATTATAATTAATTATATACTCTTTATCCCAACCTCTGGACCCCCTCCCTACCTGATGTCAGTAGGATGCAAGTTATTCCAAAACGGTTATGTAAGGGTGACTGGGGTAACCGTTACACATTATGGGGTTGTAACAGCTGTTATGGAAAAATTGACCTGTGACAGCCCTGTAACAATCTTGTAATAGTCCGCTACAGGACTGAAATAGGTTTTTTTCAAAAAAAAAAAAAAAAAACATAACAGCCTATATCATAATGGTAAGTGGTGGCCGTCATGGAAGACCTTGTTAGGATGCTTTGTCCATGCTCAGTTTGAAGTGTCATGCCATGTCTAGTAGTGTTGAAGTGTTATCAAGAATTGACACAACAAAACCCAAGAAGTAGAAGTGTCCTGGTGACACTGGTTGTAGGTCACACTGCTTCTTCTTTGTGCAATTGTTTTCCTTCGCAGGATCTTCAACATTGTTGTCCTTGAATTTGGTCATGTTCGCAAGGAACTTGTACAGTCATCAAGTTTAGCTTAATCATTTGTTCACTTCTTTCATCATGTAACTTCAACTGCAATTGGGTTTGAGCCCATAGGTCAATTGAGATGCCATTTCCTAATATTATTGAGGTCTTGTGTTTGAGCCAAGCCTACCTACCAAAAAGGAAAAAGCCCTCCAGTCATGTGCATTATGTTTTTTATATTTTCATAGGTTATGACGTAGTTTTGATTGATGACATGAGAGAGGGGGTAAATGCAGAGCTAAAACTATGGAGGAAGGCTTTAGAATCTAAAGGTTTTAAAATCAATCGGACTAAAACGAGGTATATGGAATGCAATTTTAGTTACAATAAGAGTTGAAATGAGGAATTAATTAAGAGTGCTGACCAAGAAGTACCCTAAAATGACCATATTCAGTATCTGGGGTCGATAGTTCATGAGGGGGAGATTGAGAAAGATGTTGCTCATAGAATTAGAGCTGGCTGGATGAAGTGGACATGTGCCTCTGGAGTTTTTTGTGATGCGGACACAAAAGCATTCAAGGTGTTCCAACAAAGAAAGCGCCAACCACAAGTACCGTCCTTGTGGATGGACGATTATTGAGAAACTGAAGACCCTTCACATGTGATTGGACACATAGAAGACCCCACTTAGGGAAAACACGTGTGAAGGAAGAAAGGAGAAAGAAGGCCAAAGAACTGGAAGATTCAGGCGCCCATCGGGCGCTCGACCACTGTATTCGGGCGCCCGACCTTTGTCTGATGAGCGCCCGAACCTCTCTGGAGGTTTTCGGATGACCTCGGGCAACAGCTCGGGCGCCCGAACTTTCCCGCACTTATGTTAATTGCGCGTTTTGCTTAGTTTTGGAGGTATTTTAGTACTTTTATATCTTTATTTGCTTATTTAAGAGGGCTAAAGCCCTAAACTCGAATTTTTAACTTTGATTATTGATTAATGAAAAGCCTCTTGGTGCTTCTCTCTTCCCCCCTCTCTCATGGTAATGTTTCTTCTTCCTTGATCCCTCTTTCTTCTACTTGCTTCTTATGTCCCTCTAATCCTTCTTCCAGGTAATTCTATCTTTTCTAATCTATTTGTTTCATTCACCACAATCCCAAAATCTGACTTTGAGCCTAAATCCTAAAGTTTTCAGATTTTCAAATCCCTGATCCGAAATCCCTTGATTTCCTAGATTAGAGATTCCTCTTGATTGATTGGTTATAGCCATGCAAGATCGGGAGGTCCTATCTCTCGCCGGATCCAACCCTAGTTATACTTGAAACTCAAACTTTGTGGTTGTGACGATTTGCCCGATCCATTGCAAGCTCCTTGTGGATTTTCTTAGTTTATGATGAGTGATTTTGGATTTTAGATTATTTATTTCTTTTATTTTCCGCTGTTTAATTATATTCATGAGCATGCATCATAATTAGGGCTGTCCTACGTCATTATGTGATTGATGTATTCCAATCAAACTGAAGGGGAGATTTTGTAGGATGGTTATGAGATTAGCAATGCTTTATAGGACAGAATGTTGTGCAGTCAAGGAACAACATTTTTGTAGGATGTGTGGCTGAAATGAGGATGCTGAGATGGGTGAGTGGCAAGACGAGGAAGGATAGAATCAGAGATGAATGCATTCGGGGAGTAGTACCATAAGGTAAAAAGATGAGGGAACTTAGATTTAGATTGTTTGGCCATGTGCAACGAAGACCAAGAAGTGCTCAAGTTAGGATAGAGTTGGTTCAAGTTGAAGGCTCTAAAATGGCAAGGGGAAGGCCAAAGAGGACGTGGGTGGGGAAATTAAGGAAAAAATTAGATGACCTTGGTTTAGCCAACAAGATGACCCTTGATAGAGTGGAAAAGTAGCCGACCCAGTTTAGATGGGATAAGGCTTTGATGATGATGATGAAAGAGGCTAAATTCTTTTGTTCAATTTAGTGGTCCATGGTTTGATGACATTGAGAACAATAAAAATCTCTAACCAAACTATTTGGCGATGACATCAATTTGTTTCCAAATTACTAAATGGGGAATTTTCCTTCTTCTTCCTTTTATGCTCTTAATTCTTGCCAGGCTCTCTTCTTCTGATAGATTATCTAGAATTTTATGCTTATGCTGCCTCGTCACACCACCGAGTTCTTAGAAGGGTAGCTATAACAATCTCTAGCATTTAACCTTATGCACATCCTCTCCAAATTCCTTCTACAGAAGTGTGCAAGCACTCAAGTATACATTTTTTTTTGGAAGGGTCACTCACAAGTATACATATTTTAAGGAACTCTTATGTGCCTTTCTTGCACTTGTATGCCCATGTAATCTGGATCATCTATCACCATCTAACATTGCTCATATGATTTAGCGTTGAATTCGATATTGTGATATTTCATTTATGTAGGGAGCTTTCTGTTCAAATGTTTGCTGCACATCTTTTGATGGCAGTCTTAAACCTAGACTAACCAGTTTAATGTAATGTAAGTGATTGCTTGATAATAATTATCTTGCAGGATCAAGGCTCAAAAGGACACCGTGGAATTGGTTTTATCACTTTTGAAAGTGCAGGTCAGTGTATATTAAATTTACTTAACGACAATTGTAGTCTGGTACAAAGTTTGTATGATTAAATCATTAGAAGCAGTGCTGAAGAACATCCCTGATCTATTACTAAATTTAAAACACCAGAGTTAATGTTCAACGAAATTATTTTGTAAAATAACTTAAACAGTATAGCTTTTCTTAAGTAGATAGCTGAGGGCTATCATTCGAAAATTGCACTCACGAGCGAAGACTTGTAATCATCCAATTTTGACAGAGTTAATCAACGAGGGAAACAAGGGGAATGTACCGTGACATGCAAGAGGTGGAAGGGATGAGTTGTTGTAGGCAAGCAAGACTGCTCAGCTCCGTTGATTGTTGCACAAGTCCAGCCTAAATAATTTTTCCTGCTTGCATGACTATCATTGGCATGCTTGATTTATCAGCCTTGTATCTCTTGTTTCTTTGTCCTCATGATTTTCAAGGTTGCTGCTGAAGGACTAAATGAAATATATACCCTTTTTTCTTGATTTGATTGATGTACATTTACGAATGGTAGTCTTTGATTTGAATTTCTCACACTCTGGATGAACATTTACGCATGGTAGTCTTTGATTTGAATTTCTCATGCTCTGGATGAGTCCCCATTCCTTTCATCAAGATTTTTATTTATCTTATAGTCTATCACAGTGAAGTATTATTCCTTCTTTGTTTTTTTTATTTCTTTTCTTTTTTATGCATGTCTTAGTGCAAATCCAAGATGGGTTTTCTCATTATCAGACATGCCCCGTTTAGTTTTAATCTGGCAATATCAGGGTGTACCTTGAGCCCTTGCCAGTAGTCCGCGTAGACCAGCCTTCCTTTCAAAGAGAATTGTTCTTACTGCTTTTCTTTCATTCTCACTTATTGAATATTGAAGGCGATTTTCATTTTCATGTGCAGATTCTGTGGACACCTTGATGACTGAAACTCATGAATTGGGAGGTTCTACACTAGTTGTTGACCGAGCCACCCCAAAGGCATAGCACCACTGCCTTTTCACTGTTGCTAGTTTATTTTTCTCTGCTATCTGAGATTGTTGTTCCTATGAACTGCAAACAAATCCATGAGTTTGGATCTGGGATGCTTTGTAGCTTTTGTTTCTAATGTTTGTAATGCTTTAAACTTTGGTGGAAAAAATCAGTTAAGCTGGGTGTGATGTTGCCAGGATGATGATTTTAGACATCTAAGCAGAGCAAGTCAGGGTGGTGGTGGTGGATATGGTGCGTACAATGCTTATATTACAGCAGCAACTAGGTATGCGGCAATAGGTGCTCCGACACTGTATGACCATCCAAGCTCGGGTTATGGAAGTAAGTTTTCGTCGTTTGCAGGTCTAGTTGCATATAATTTTCAGTACTATTATATAACCATCTATTACAATATCCAGTTTGGGCTAATATCTAAACATCTTTTGCTGCTACTTTTCATGGTGTAGGAGGGGTCTCTGAGCCATCTCGTGGAATGGGCAAGAAAATATTTGTAGGCAGGCTTCCACAAGAGGCCACTGCTGAAGATTTACGCCAGTATTTTGGCAGATTTGGCCGTATATTAGATGTGTATGTTCCTAAGGTAAATGGTGGTCTTTTTCTGTATGCATCAAGTGATTGCACTAACGCTAGCCAATTGAGACATAGCTCTTGCTTCATTAAACCAGGATCCAAAGAGAACTGGCCACAGGGGATTCGGCTTTGTAACTTTTGCTGAGGATGGTGTGGCAGACCGCGTTTCACGCAGACCTCATGAGATTTGCGGACAGCAGGTATTGGAATGGAAACTTAATACATATAAAATTACCTTTATGGCTTTATCTGATGACATTGATGTGACTTAGTCTCCTTGGAGAAAATCGTTATTGGCAGCTTCATCGTCAACATCATATAAGCCTTATCCCAACTAATTGGGGTCAGCTACATGAATCCTTTTCTGTCATTCCACTCTATCAAGGATCACAGCTTCAACTAGACCATAGGCTGTGAAGTCTTTTCTTACTACCTCCTTGCCCTTTCAGAGCCTTCAACTTGTACCAGCTCCTAATATGTAAATGGTTGTGCTAACATCCCCACCTTCATAGGGACATTAGCATTTTCCCCAAAGTTTTTTAAGTGACACATGGGATGTCCAATCATTAATCCGGACTGTCCATCCTTTCATACAATTAGGGACAAGCTATGGTGCAAAAATCATTCCAATTGGATGATCCTAAGCATCCAATCAATAGCATATAAAATGGACAGTCAACATTGAGCAGAGAAACAAAATATGTCCAATCATCATCTTGAACCTTCTATTCGATATATCCACTTTGTATTGCTCACGATAGTAGCACTTTGGTTTGATGATTCTAACCATGCGATCTATGGCTCGTGAAACTGCTCACGATTCCAAAGTAGCACTTTGGTTTGATGATTCTAACCATGCGATCTATGGCTCGTGAAACTGCTCACGATTCCAAAGTAGCACTTTGGTTTGAATATTCTAACGATGCAATCTTTTTCTTCTTTTTTTTTTTACACGCGCACTCACACCCCACACACCCATGCACTCACAGCACAGTGGGATTTCACCACAATAGGTACTCAGAACCCTTGACCTCATGTTGAAACTCTTAAGGACCCTAACCTAACCATGCAACCTATGTCTTGTGAAAACAGATGGTTGGAACAAATTGGCCTCATTCACAGGCTTGCCATCATCCAATCGATATGAATTTCTCCCCCCCCTTTTTTTTTTGAAACGATGAGAAAATATATTAAAGAAGGCCGAAGCCAGAATATACAAAAGAGCAACACCATACAAACCCCAAGAAAAACTACATCTCAGTCCAGAAATCTGGGAAAGAATTTACACCCACTGACGACTTTGCCCATTCTTTAACACGCCCATTCGCTAGAAGGAAAACCTTGTCAACCCGTCTCACCCGACTTCGAAAACATCTGTTATTTCTCTCTTGCCAAAGGAACCAGAGTCCGGCCAGCATGGCAAGCCGCCACACTTTCTGACCTGCTTTAGATAGCAAACCATCATGCCACTGCAAAAAGAACTGAGATATGGAGTTAGTTGAGACCCAGGTCACACCAAAGAGAGAAGAACTTTTGCCACAATTGCCTCACAAAGCCACAATGAATGAAGAGGTGGTCCACAGATTCCCCATCTCGACAGCACATCACACACATTCGAAATAATCATCTTGAATGAACGACCCCGATTAGTGATTGGGCATTCCGCCATTCTGCAAAGAAATTAAAAAGCTTTGGGGACTTTTTTCTTCTTTGAAAGATAAATTGTGTGCGCACGCGCGTGTCAACAGCGTATTTGTAGAGAGTTTTTTTTTTTTTTTTGAGAGGTAATTCTTTATTGCGTTAGTCATGCAACTCACACACCCAGTTAGTACCGCAACACACCCACCCGGTTAATCACACAAAGCGCCCATTGACGCTGTTAGCGTGTATTGAACCTGAGACCTGGCTGGAGAGGCCATGGCATGGCAGCAGCGTATTTGTAGAGAGTGTTAATTGTTATTAATAAGTTGTCTAATTTAGATTAGCCACTAAGTATTTTAAAAATATATTGAAAAAACAAGAAAAAGAGGTGGAACTTCTAAATACTCCCTTAGAAACCATAAATGGGTGAGGCTGGGTTGGACATAGGGCTGGACTGACAGGCCTTTATACGCAGCTCAGGCCCAGCCCTGATTAATAAATAGCCTTCACAGGCCACATATGCCTGCCAAAGTCCAGCCTGAAGCAGGCCAAGCCCGGGAGCCCAATGGGCCAGCCTGGCCCATTGACAACCCTAGGAAATAGTGTCCGCTTTCCGCATGTCTTGCCCTGCTGTCACTTATGTCGGCTTCTTCAGGGGAGTTCAGATGACATCAAATCCAGGGAGCTAAAACCTTACCCAGTGAAGTCTTATGCAGCTGTCCTTAGCCTGTCATTTATTATTGTGCTTTTTTACAGGTTGCCATTGACTCAGCTACACCACTTGATGATGCTGGGACAAGCACAAGTTATGTGATGGATCCTGCTGAATCATTTGGCGGATATGGTCCCATGCGTACATATGGCAGGCTCTACGGGAGCCTTGATTTTGATGATGTGAGTATATGATTTCATCTTAAAACAGTTCTTTTAACCATGTGATGTGAACTTTGAATATTTCTTGAGGGGTGAGTCTTCTTCTTCTACAGTGGGGAGGAGGGTATCCCAGCAGTGGAAGTGGCGGCAGGACTTCAAGAATGGATTGGAGGTATAGGCCATACTGAGGAGTTTGAATGCATCTGCTTTGCTAGCTATCTGTCTGTCCGTCTCTCTCAGAAACTAAGCAAAATTGACTGAACGGTGGATGGTTTATTTAAATTATATTCCTAGTAGAACCCTAGCTTTGTTTGGAAAAGACTTTATTGAGTTCAATTAGTATTTCAGTTGGCATTCTTAATAATCTCCACAAGGGATATATTGTTTAATGGTCCACTACAGCAAAAAATGCTGCTTACCAGAAAAGGAAACAGGTTGCCCCCAGTCACTCTTCTATGGAAGCAGTCGTGTAACAAATTGAAATAATTGACCGTATTATTTCGAATATGCATAGACTCTTTTTCACAGCCAGATAAAAGTAACCCCTTTTTCCCTGTGCTGTGAATAATATCTCTGGTGCGCTAGAACTTTGCTGGAAGTTTCTGCCTTTCCCTTGAACATAAGCAGGGGCTTGCTAGAACCCACAATGCACAGAATCATCCAATTGCCATCCTAGCTCCGTGGTTTTGGAGGGAGGTTCATCCACAATAGGTCCCAAGGTATGAAATGCCGGGATATCGTACATGCTGTGGCACATGTACAAAGATACGGTACTGCATGTAACTAGCACCAAACCCTCGATCGGCCTTCAATAGTAGCCTGCAATCTGTAACTTTACATGTGGCACGGGTCCGAAATTGGGGTGGATGTGGCAGAGGCCGCAGAATAAAATGAGACCTGCGGTGCTTCCTTGCCACCCGTGTATGGGCTTGGAGAATCCCTAGTGTGGATGCCATCTCGTAAGAAACTGGGTGATATGATGATCTCAGATGGGACATTGTCTAATGAATTTGGATCATTGGTTGATTTCACTTAGCCAGGTGTTCATTTTTTATGTGGTGCCCACTAATCCCTTTTAAGTAGTGCTAGCCTGATGACCAGCTTCGATGAGCACATTCCCTATAGGAGTCGTCCTAGATGTCATAGGTGGCTCGCAAATGAACAGGTAAAGAGAAGTAATGATCTCATTCACATGCTAATTCTAAACCAGACGGTTAGGATCGTCTTATCAAGGTCTAAGCCTAATCCGCACCAGGATTGACAGATCATGTGCATATGCTGTGTATTGGCCCTATGATAGAGGCAGATGATATGCCATCGCCGGCAACACTGGAATACGGTACAGCAAATCCATGATAGGGTGATGTAAACTGGGACTGTGGATCTAGTTTCCCATTATCTGGATGGAAAATGGGTAAAAAATGCATGTACATCAGATGATCAGTCATACGATCAACAGCCTCCAAAGCGGCTATTTTGAAAAAGGTACTGATTCAATGAGGGATCCCTCATGTTAGGCACGTGTCAAAGATATGAGCCATTATGAGGTATGGTACACTGCTAACATGACATGGATCGTAACAAATGTTGGTCTGTTGAGTTGATCAGGCAGGTCAAACTTGTAAAACTTGTATGAGGAAAAAAAAAATCAGCTGTTATAATAAAAGGTCCATACATTGTCAAATAATAATAATGAGGGTGTGAAAAATGATAAATACACCATTTTAACAGTTATGCTGCTTTTGTTTCTAATTTGCACAAATATGATAGATAACACCCTTGTGTTTCTCCTTTCTGTACTTGGAACAACTTTCTACTGCTGACTGCATCCATCAGTGCGCACCATAAATAAAGAGGGTGCATGACGCTTGCCTATGAAAAACAATCTTCTTCTCAATACCTCACGTTTCCATTGAGAAGAGTGAACACCATGAGTTGCACATATTTCCCACCATCTAATCATTGTATTGGTATGAACATGCCTCTGCTATCTTTTAATGGGTCACCTGGAATCATAACATCCATTCAAAATGGACTTTCAAATCTTCACATGAGAGGGCGTGGGGCCCACCAAAATTAGGATTAAGCTTAACCTGGACCTTTTGAGATCCCCTATCCAAATAGAAGAGGCTAAATGATTTCTGGAATACAAAAGCATTATCCTTGAAGGATTTCCCATGAGCCAAAACTAATTGCGGAGCAAGAAAGGGAATGAAAAAAAATATCATACTCTTCGGCATGGACTGATCAGTATTGTAGTTGCATTGTTGTACTCCCTAATGATGGTCCTTCATTGCAGTTATCCAACGGTCAAAATTTTGTGAAACTGGAGCTTCATGCATGAGTGCGCCATAGTCTGTCCGACTCAGTCACCATTTTAGCCATGGTGAGAATAATGTTTGCATGCAAGGTATATTGACACCGGCTAAGAACTATATTCTTGGGCTCAGACCAGTTGTGCATATGCAGTGACAAAGGCAACCAAACACAGACCTGTGCAGTTGATGGCAAAACGAGAATGCAAGCAGCAAATATAACCCCACCTCTCTCACTAACAAGGAGAAAAATAAAGGCTCTACAAAACCATGCAACAAAAATGAGAATAAAACAGTGGTTCCCATCACCCTACATTGCATTTGATGAAAATCTCCAGGTTGTGAACCCGGTAAGGTTATTAATTTGAAAATGGTTGTTTTTCATTTCTGTCATTTTGGACAGCTTTTACTCCAGTTGCATCAGACAAACAAAAAAGGGCATTCTATTCCACAAGTTTTCGACCTTGGATACCAGCAAGCAACAAGAGATTGCAGAAAATAGGGTTGCACCAGGAAGCCAAACACCAAGAACAGGAGGAATGATGACGTGCACTGTTTTCTTATTCAGAAATTGAAATTCAGAATCTTAAATAACTTACATTCTGAAGACACCATACTTCGTGTCATCTGGGACAGGTTTTAAGGAAGCAGACAGACAGAAGCCTATTACCTTCCTTGTGTCTGCAGGGTCTATGATGCCATCGTCCCATAGCCTTGCAGTAGAGTAATAAGGGCTTCCTTCTCTCTCATATGCCTCCACAACCCTACCCTTGAATTTCTCCTCTTCTTCCTGACTCCACTGCAGCAACAACATCCAAACATTTGAAAGCTCGAGTTCTGCTAGTGCTCAGCATGCTCATCTGTTCTTCACTGAAGATAACCTAAAAAGATCCTCACAAAAATAACAAAATGAAATTTGAGGGCCATATTTAATTCAATTACCTCAACTCCTTGCCTCTTTTTGGTGCTCCTTTCTATTTGCGCTAGGACACCGGCAGCCTTCAAAAGTAACAAAAAACCAAACAAAGAGTCTGTTTAAGTAACTTCTACAGAGACGAAAAAGTTTTATCAAGTAATGATGTCTATAGGAAATGTTTCTAGAGTTTTATTATCAAAATGGCAGTTTCTTGCATAATATAATTTTTTGCATCATGAGATAACATCCTTTTTTCTTCCAATAAAGAATATTGTCTGGTAACTATTCTTGCAGAAGTGTTGTGAATCATCATGACTTGGACCCACCCTTTAATTTTTGCTAGCTGTTAGGTCCAGCTATCCCACTCCACCGCCTACCACAGCAAACTTGCAGGGCATTTAAAATTCTTCAAAATTTTCTTTTAAACAGGAAAATGTTGTTGGAATTTTCATTTCTGCATAAATTATCTTCAAATTGTCATTCAACATAGAGGCTATTCCAATACATGTACAGAAGCTACCTGAATTCCGCCCATCACAGATATTCTCGCGGTGGGCCAAAGAAACAGGAAATTGGGACTATATGCACGTCCGCACATTCCGTAATTCCCAGCACCAAAGCTTCCACCAACAATAATTGTTACTTTAGGAACCTGTACAATGCAACCACATTACCAATGTTATAGTTAGACCATATTCACACATTGCTGCAACCTTTAAATCAATTCACATGCATACATGTAAGGGGCAATGCTGATGTGAAGATGTGGAGCTGTAACGTCAACGAAGACTTCACATTCACATTAATTAAAAAAAAAAAAAAAAAAAAAACATTTGAACGAAAAAAGAAACCCAAGACGCCTTTTTTTTTCTTCTTTTTTTTGAAATTTTTAAATGCTGTGCCATTCAATCCCTAGACCTTCCGTAAGGTGGGATTAGCTGATTACCGGTTTTAACAGCTTATGATTGGCGAAACTCCCTGTATTTCATAAAACCTAGTTGTTTTATTGGTTAGTTCAAAAGAGTCATAGTTCCAAAATAAGGGATTGAAGACACATTTTTTAATTCAAACCCAGACCACTGTTCTCCAAACCAACACCCAAACTTTGGACAAAACCTGCTCTTGTTTTTCTCCCTTTTGATTGATAGTCCTGCCAGGTTTTGTTAGATCTCTTCATCATCTGACTTTTAAGAGCTACTGACAAGCCACTAATTGTCTGATGCTTGCATAAGGATTCTTTTGGGTGCCTTGAAATATTGGCCAGGTGCCGTTCATTTGTACGAAAAAAGAAAAGAAAAGAAAACACATAAAAAAGAAAGCCCACTTGTTGTTTGGGGTCAATTAGATGAAAGCAGGTAGTCCACTCGATGGGGAACCCATTTTTTCTGTGTTTCTCCAGCCACAGTGCCTATTCAACTGTGGGCAACCTCAAACAATTTCCGCTTGGTTTTGAGGGTTTCTTCCAAGGGCAGGCTAATTTAGTAGCAGAATATTAATTTAGTTCAGCGTTATACACTCAAGTGGATGGAAACTAAGAAGTGATTATCAGAAGCAGGTCCCATGATGTGAAAGAGAAAAAGGGAACAACAGTCTCTCTTTAAGGTTCATCTATGTAACTGAGATTGCTACAATTGTTTACGTACCAAAGTTTCTACTCCCCTTTAAAGCAAATAGTTCAAAGATAGTTCATTTCAAAGTAGAGAAAGCCTTTGAAAATAAATTTATGAATACAAGGCAACAAGAAAGTGTAACCTTTGCACATGAAACTGCCATCACCATTTTCGCTCCAGCTTTGGCAATACCACTTGCCTCAGATCTTGAACCAACCTACAAGCCAAATGAACTCAAACCATCAATGAACTTGTGGGGATCA
Source organism: Liriodendron chinense (assembly GCA_003013855.2). Classification (NCBI taxonomy): domain Eukaryota; kingdom Viridiplantae; phylum Streptophyta; class Magnoliopsida; order Magnoliales; family Magnoliaceae; genus Liriodendron; species Liriodendron chinense. Next base: position 13,007,146 of record ML058513.1, read on the forward strand.
CATTAATAGTTTCATTATCTTGCCTGAATTTTTCTGAAAGATGAATAGTAGTACGGCCAGAGGCCAAAATTTTCTTGGCTGGATTTTCAACAAGAAGATTGAGATGTTGTACATTCTCTTCAATAAAAGGTAAATCACTAAAACCCATTCAAATAGTCCAGACGAAAAATATGTACATTCGAAGAAGATAATTTAAATAGATCATTTATTATTATTATTATTATTTTTATAGATACATCATTAAGTTTTTTCGTGGGAGATGAGAGAGCCATCTGATTACTAATCAAAACATTCACCACATCACCATCATCATCATCACTGCCACCACCACCGCTAACATCACCATAGCCATGTCCCAGTTATTTGGGGTCAGCTTTATGGGTGGAACATGCTGAACTATGAACCAATTAAAAACAAGAGATCATGAGATTAACTAATAAAAAACCATTAGCCTTCTTTATTGTCAAGAATAAGGAACTTTAGACGAACTTTAAAGCTTCTATTAGAGAGCCAAAGGGAAAACAAGGGTGCAGACCACGGGACTTTGTTGTATCTAAGTGTCATACTGCCCCACCATCTTTCTTTCGGCTTTGCTGTTTTCATTAATAAATTGCCGTCCTTCAAAAAAAATAAAAAAAATAAAAAAATAAAAATACTGCCCACCATCTCCTCTAACAATGTGTGAGCATGACTAATGCCTAAACTAGTTATTGATACCTTAGTTACTCTAGACTTTGCTTCCTCAGTATGGAATTTGGAAAGGACCACAATATTGCCAGCTTGAGTTTTTTATGGTAAATTGCCAACTTGATTTCTCCCTGCTAGAAGGCTTCCCTTCACCAAAAGAAAAATGTGAAGCCCCCATTTGAAATACTTCTTTAAAAGCAGGATGGTCACTCTCAGCTATATTCAGTGTCAGAAAAAGGGTCATATCACTGCCATTCCAACAGCTGGCCTGTTCAACTTCCAATCTGATCTTGGAAGATAGGCATTTTTCATGCATTAACACAAAGCTCCATTACAGTGTCATCAATTCCCCACTGCCAGTCAACAGCAGAGCTATAGTAAACCTTTTCATCTTCTACTCTGTAAGTGGAATTTGAATTGCTGTAATTCTGAGCTGAAACTTTGATCCAGTACCTCTGAAAAACTCAATTCATCTCCCCTATAGCTTGAATACCTTAAATGATATTTGTCTTATGGCATAACAAATGACTCTCCCATGCTGCCAAAGTCCATCTTTACGATCTCTCTTTGTATGTAGTGGGGCATTGGAAATCATATGTTTCCAGGTTCAAATGGAGCCAGGCCAAGACAATGCCCATTTATGGCCTACTTAGAATGTATGTGTGCGTGTCGACGCATGCTATTATGGAAATCTTTTCAACAAAATTGTGGGGCAAAGGTTTGAAAATAAGCCACGACATTCAAAAATATTGCAGGGCACTAGTGTGTGCACGAAAATTTTCCCAAAATGAACAGCTGGGTAGTACTTAAAGACCGAATATTCCTATTTCATTCCAGTCAGGCCAATTCTATGATAATATGTGAAAGAAATAGTGTAAAAGAATTAACAACTGCAACAGCTTACGAGATGGGAAGGGATGCCCAAAACATATTCTAGCTGCTATTGGTTGTACTGGAACAATGGCGCTCACAATGGCGCTCTATTCATCCCTCCAGAGAATAGAAAGACCAAATAAGATATTTTCTACTAATATTGAAAACACACGATACACAAGTCTTCTCAATATGATCACAAGAATTTATTCCAAATGACTGCCTTACTGTTTGCAGAATCCTCAGAGTGATAACTATCTATAAGGATCAACTATGGTTTGGAAAGAGAACTTGATGCAAACATATGACAGGCAATATAGAATTATCCTTGTTGGAAATGGACTTGCATAGCTGGTGGTCCGCATCACACTTTCTAGACATGCATGTTTGTGAAACAAAAAGATGGGTATTCTGATAAACAAAAGCAATCAGAAAGTTCAAAACCATACCATAAACCCAGTGATGTTTTGAAGAAATATCAGTGGGATGTTACGCTGAGCGCATAACTCGATGAAGTGGGCCCCTTTTAAAGCAGATTCAGTAAACAATATTCCATTGTTTCCGATTATTCCTACAGGTTGTCCAAAGATCTTTGCAAAACCTGTTACTAGAGTCTACAAAAGCATAATCAGGATTAGCATGCCTTGAGAAGGTCAAAGAAATGCATTAAGGACAGCTTAAAATTCAAGAGATCAAATGCTCTCACAGTGCCATACAACTTCTTGAATTCATCAAATTCACTTCCATCAACCACACGAGCAATTACTGATCGGATATCAAAGGACTGCTTATGATCTGTTGGTGCTATTGAACGAAGTTCCTTTACATCATACAAAGGTTCTTTATAGTCAGGGGAGAAATTGGACAAGCCACCCGTTATCTTCTGTTTCCCAGCCATGTGCAAGTTTTTAACAATATTCCTCCCAATTTCAAGGCCATGTAGTTCATCTACAATAAAAACAAACGTTCATAAATATGACTATTCATGCGAACATTATAAGCCACTAGGGGAGAAAAAGATAAATAATACATAAAAAAAAATTTATATGAGAAGAAGTCAGTTGTAAAAGATTGAGAGAGAGAGAAAGAACCTTGAGCAAAATAATCTGAAACCCCCGATGTCCTACAATGCATGGTTGCACCCCCCAAATCCTCTGCTGAGACTTCCTCCCCTGTAGCAGCCTACCAAAATTGCTCCTTCATAAATACCCTAGATTTCGAAAAGATACATTTCATATTGTTTTCTGGAATGCACATACTCTGGAATTGCTCATATAGAAAGCATGAGCTATTACTGTAATAACATGTACCAATTTTGATATCAGAGGTCAGAACTAACCTTCACCAATGGAGGTCCTGCTAGAAATATTGTACCATTGCCTTTGACCATGACACTTTCATCAGCCATCGCTGGTATATAAGCGCCTCCTGCTGTGCAAGAACCTAAAACAAGAGCAATCTGGGGAATCCCCTCGGCAGACATTTGCGCTTGGTTGTAGAATATTCTACCAAAATTATCTCTGTCAGGAAAGACCTCGGCCTGCCTTGGAAGGTTAGCACCTCCACTGTCTACAAGATATATGCATGGTAACTTGCATTGTGCTGCAACCTCTTGTGCCCTAAGGTGTTTCTTCACAGTGATAGGGTAATATGTTCCTCCCTTGACAGTGGGGTCATTGGCCACAAACATACACAACCGTCCATGCACTGGTCCTATTCCAGTGATAATTCCCCCTGATGGTAAGAATTCATCATATAACTCGTGACCTGCAATCTTCATTGATAAAATTTACTGTTAGGAACAGCAACAAAAAAACAACATGCACAAGATAGGTGAAAGCAAAAGAGAAATTAGAAGAAGTGAAAATGCTATTAACAGAAGCACACATTGCATGCCAATCAAACCCAAGGGGGAATTTTGTAGGATAGCTATAAGGCAGACATGCTTTATGGGATGCTGAGCATTTAGGGAACAACATGCTTATAGGATGAGCGTAGATAACATGAGGATGTTGAGATGGATGAGTGGCAAGATGAGGAATGATAGAATTAGAAATGAATGCATTCGAGGGAACTTAGGAGTAGCACCCATAGGTAATAAAATGAGGGAAAGTAGACTTCAATGGTTTGACCATGTGCAACAGAGAACAAGAACTACACAAGTTAGGAGTGAGTTGGTTCAAGTTGAAGGCTGTAAAAGGGTAATGGAAATGCCCAAAAGGAAGTGGGTGGAGGTGGTAAGAAAAGATCCAAGGACCAATGGTTTAACCAAGGATATGGTCTGTGATAAAGTGGAATTGGCGAAACAGGCTTCATATAGCTGACCCCATTTAGTCGGGATAAGGCTTAGATGATGATGATGATGACAGAAGCAAGGCTTAGATGATGATGATGATGACAGATGCACACCGTGGGATACTGGAAGACGGTACTTTTAAGAAAAGGATAATGGAAGATAATACTTATTAAAAAAGGACATTGGAAGATGATTGACTATGTCTAATTAATGACATCTGCTATAACCTCTTGCATGAAAACCTATAACATGAAAAAATAATATTCAAGTGCTAAATGACTGGAATCAGAATGCATTGCCCACCAAAAGAAATGTTTCCGATTGGATGACACAGTGCAAATTTTTCTCGTTGAAAATTGTAAAGGAAATGTTAAGAATTAGTATCATCATCCATCAAAAACATTAAGGGGTCGTTTGGATGCTAGTAAATCATTTACTAGTAAATGACTTAAGTGCTAGTAAATGATTTACTATTGTCTGTTTGGATGCAAGTTGTAAACGATTTACTAGTAAATCATTTACAATGTTTGGATAGCCTGTAAATGGATTATATCCTGTAATTGTATATTCACACCTGAAAAGCAAATCAACAAATAACATTCAAATTGCATATTGGAATTTCCTTTCAAGTGGATCATTAGGTTAAGCCCATGTCACTAAAGCTTAGAGTTAATCCTCAAAGAAAACCGAGTAGTATGAGAGCCATACAAGTGGGCCCACAAATTCGAGGTCGCTGGAGGTGGTTGAGATCGTCGATCCGGTAGAGAGCCCTTGTCGGAAGGGTCTTTGAAGCTTGGAAGATCACCAGAGGGAGGGAGGGAGGGCGAGAGATTGCAAAGAGGGAGAGGGAGCCGTTGGATGTTCCGCAACAACAAGTGCAAATCTGCTTTATAGCAGAAATTCAAAAATAGATCCGTTGCCATTTTCTATCCCCTCATCCCATTTACTAATAAATGAAATTTCACCTTTTTGCTAGTAAATGGGAGAAGGCATTTGCTGGTAAATGACTTACTACTAGTAAATGATTTACTAGTAAATGGGAGCATCCAAACACAAAAAAGGCCCATTTACTAGTAAATGATTTACAGCCTATCCAAACGACCCCTATATAACAATCTTCAGCAATCAACTAAATGAGAGAGAGAGAGAGAGAGAGAGAGAGAGATGGTTAGTAAACATGAAAAAAAAAGAAAATAAAAAAAAAAGAGGAGCAACTGAAGCTGAAAAGCGCGGAATGAGAAATTACAACCAAAGACAGTTTCAGGATTTAAATGAAATTGCGGTTACATTACTTTCAAATCCAAAATGAAAGTAGTATAAATGTGCTTACAACCTGAACCCTCAAATGAATACTAAGAAAAATACAATTTGCTTACTTCCACTTTATTAGACTGATGTTTGAAATTCAATCCAATACTGCATCCAAACACATTCCGCCCCTTTCCCATACATAGAACATACTCAGCCAAAAAAAAATAAAAAAATAGAAAACCGATCCGTAAAAATCAGGAATACAAATCTTCAACAGTTTACTCGAAAAAATAAAAAGATAGAATACATACATACATACGTACATACATATAGTGAAGAAAATGACAAATCCGACCTGAGAGAGCTCGAAGAAGGACGAACCAGGATCGATCAGGCGATCGATCCGTTCTCTTGGAAGCAGCTTATTACGGCTCCTGTTTCTCCTCACGGCTTCGGCACCGCCACCTCCAAGAACCTGAAATAAATGCAGGAATGTTGAGATTCGAATACGAAGATATTGTATGCATACGTAGGGAAAAGGGGAGAGAAGGGGAGTAATTCCTTGTCTATGTGGGATTGAAGTTGGGTGATGACTTCTTGGATAGTCTTGGAGTTGCGGACGAAGGCATCGGAGTTCCTGTCGATGCCGTCTGAGAGGACTCCGAGGGAATATTCTCGTTTTTGGAGGATTGGAGGAGGAATTTTCCAAGGAATCGAGGAAACTCTCTTTGATAAAATCCTCAGCATTTTCTTCCTTCTTCTTCTTTTTTTCTTTTTTTTTTTCTTTTTGAATTTAGGTTGGAATTGGAAGGGGTTCGACCGTTCGAAGCATGTAAGATGTGATTATTCTGTGTTTTGTGTCTGCTTTTCTCCCTTTCCTCCTCGTCTTCGTGTTTATCTTGTTTCGGGGAGATAAGGATCTGAATGGGATCAGCGTCGAACAGCGTAGAAGCTTAGCTGCTTGAATAAATGACAAGGTTAATTCTACACTCTCCCCGCGTGTGGCATGCCTGTGCGAGATCGCGGGCGTTCGCCATGTGGGCCACAGTATGCGTGTGGTGGGAGACAGTTGTCGTCTGGTGTGCCGCGCGGTCACCAAAATCATTGGCAGAAAATCATTGGAACTGAGGAGTAGAGCTGTGCGCGAGCCAAGCTTGCTCGGTTAGCTCGCTTGACTAGGCTCGAACCAACTCCAGTTGCCTCAGATTCCAAGGTTGAGTTGGAACCCAGTCAAACCATTCTTCGAAGCTCGAAATGATCGCTTGATTCAAGCCAAGCTTGATTCAGCCTCCAAGCTCGAAATGATTGCTTGATTCAGCTGGGCTCGAATGCTTTGGCTCGACTCGGTCCAAGTGGGCAAGGAAACGAGAGGTGAAACTTTCTATAAAAATAAGTAAGAGATGTAAATGGACTTTAGGCTTTATTTTCAATAGTTTTAGGCTTGGCTTTGGGGTGAGCTTATTTAAAATTTGGTTCTTTTTAGGCTTGAACTTAGCTTAAATCGAGCTCAAACTAAGCTCAACAGTCAATGGCCTCGAACATATCAGTCAAGCTTGTGACCAAGCCTAGCTCGAACATGGCTAAACTCAATTCAACTTGGCTCATGCTCATCTCTACTGAGGAGAGATGATAATGAAAGAAAAGAATATCAACTGTAGAAAGTATGCTACTTGTACACAAAAGAAGCAAATGTTTTTTTTTTCTTGGATAGTACACCCACTCCCACTATTAGTCACACCCCCTTTTGGGAATTGATACCAAGACCCCAGTATTGAAACATGGTTATTGTTGTAAGGATCGAGCTGACGACCTCAGATGCCAGACCAAAGCGCAGGGTGTAGCACAAGGCAGACAGGCCCAAGGCCCTCACCTGCCCCCCTCATAAATGCAACAGGTGAATATCTACAACTGCAATAGGGGAGCACATGCTGCCTTACCTGTCCTATTAAACCCAAGCATAGGTGGGATCCTCAACTTATAAATACCCCTACTTCGCCTGGCCTAGGTACGCACTTCTCCAACTTCAAGCCAACTTGCTGCCTAACTCGATACTCAATTTGTCTTAGGCATTGGAGGGTCCCCAGCTGGACCATGGCATCCCTTTCTGTATTCCTCTCCTTGTGATTTTACCAGATCCCACCCAAAGGACCACCGTCAGAGTTATGCTCATCCAACAAAGCACCTCATCACCCATGTTATCGGCCTGACCAGATTTAGGCAGCAAGAGTTACCTTCACTCAATCTACTACAAGAGGAAGAAAGGTTAAGTAGGTTAAATTCGAGTTGATTTATTTTTTGTGGATAAATCTGAACATTGAACAGATTTTCAAAATTTAAAAAATACCCTAATCTCAAATGTCACGTCTCTCCTAAAATTATGGGTCTTGTTTGGCATGTTGTCCGTAATAATAGAATTGATTTTCAAGAAATAATGTTGCTAAATTGTCCATTGAGAATGGCTTACATAAAAAGGTAATCCAGTAAGTAGAAATGTATAAGAAAAACAATTTCACAAGGTTTCAGCTGTAAGTGATTTCTTGTGCTGTGACCCCCTCAATTAGATCTGTCTCATTTTTGGAGTCACACCTTAACATGACATAGCGAAAGGGATGAATAGAGTGGATACCGCAGGTTCATCACAGTGGGCTCCACAACATTGAAAGGCGGGGATTTATGGGAAAGTTGAGTGGGTCCGATTTCTCTTCCCTACATAGACGAGATTTGCTAAGACGGGTCGAATTTGTAATACAACTAATGTAAATACCACAAGTTTGCCATCATAGCACATACGACCAGCATCCAATCCATTCATTAGGAATGGAAGGCATCACTATATTGATCTCTTGGCCCAAGAATTAGATTTGTTACACTGGTCAAGCGGACCAATGTTTGCAAAATAAACATATTCCTCTAAAACACTTGGCTAAAGATTTCTAACCCGTGGCCTACCTGAGTAGACCAGATTCATTTTATGGAAAACATTACTGGACCAATTGGTGAATGGATGTCGCAAGTGTGAACTCATTTAGCTTTACACCAAGTTACACCAAGTGCAAATAACAAATCTTCCAACAAGATAGAGATTTTTATTTTTTTTTATTAGTGTTTTTCACAAGTTCATCGTAGGAAATGGGGGAATAAAAAAATGAAAATTTTAAAAAATATTTTTCTAAAATCAATTAATTTAATGGTTATTGTACACACTTAAAGCATAAAAAGATAACTTCTATAATGAAAATAATTTTTAAAAAAAAGAGAGACACTTTTTTAGCAAAGCTTGAAAAGCTCTAATCGGACGGCAAATATGTCATTTTGCTCTTCATTTTAAGTAGTAGAGATTTAGGTTCCCTAATATGCTTGATATGGAGGCACTAAAAAATTGTACACATGCATGATGCTAATTCAAATAGAAATGGCTTAGATTAGGCAGCCAACCATTGAACCGGATCAGATTAGACTGTATTGAGTCTTAAAACTATCTTTTATATCGCATGGAAGTAGTTGTACAGACGTCGGTGGGCAATGTGTATGTCTCCGGCGAGAAACAAAGGGACACACCAAAAATCAGTATTGGGAGTGGCTTTCCATTGTTTTCTATGGTGTGGTTCACCGGGTTAGCCTTATTTTGTTGGCGTCTAATATTTATGACGGAGGGACCACGATGGGCCGGTTGGATGCCGTTTATACCTAACGATGGGCTCCACAGTCCACACACAGGCAAATTTGGGCCAGGCTTTGATGGATCCACTGACGTGGGTCACTCCCTGTCGGGCCCACCCTAATGCATGTCTTACATCTATGTTGTTCATCCATTTTGTCATATCATTTTAGCGAATGAGACAAAATCAGCGTATCAAAATTTCAGGTGGACCACACAAGAAGCAGTGGTGATTGCCAGTAAAAACTTCTTTGGGGTGACAAGTTTTGGATCTGGCTTATATTGGTATGGTCTCTTCATGCATGTCTTTGTAACCTTATCAATAGGTTAGATGGAAAATAAACATTCCATGCCCTAAGTTCAGTGGAAAATGAGTATTCCAAGTCTATTTAATTGGAGGTATATGAAAGTAAATTGTGGTAAAAGCATAATAATGATTTTATCACAAAGATGAAATTTCATTTTGAGAGCTATGCAAATTTTAACCTATTTTCAAAACAAAATTATATGGGTAAATGAAAGTAAATTGTGATAAAAGCATAATGATAATTTTTACCACCCGTCTGTATGTGTTATATCCACAGCTCATTCATCCTTTGAAATCATTTTAGTACATGAGTCCAAAAATGAGATAAATCCAAAGATCAAGTGGATCACACCATAGATAACAGTACGTTCAATAGTAGACATAATTATTCTTAATGTGGGCCACTTGAGCGTTGGATTGGCCTCATTTTTGAAATTATGCCCTAAAATGATTGTAAAAATTAATGGACGGCGTGGATATAACACATGTATCATAGTGGGGCCCACATAATTTTGGTACATAGCACGAGATCCAATGTAAGAATTTTTGGGACACGTGCATTTCCAACGAAATATAGAAGTAATTAATCATTACTTATTTACCATCAATTAATTTCATTTCTCAGCTATCAAGATGACCCTTAATGTAGTTGGTGGGAATTTAATTATCTTCGTTTCCTGTGGTGTGGTCCACTAGAGATTTAGATCTATTGCATTGTTGGGTTCATGCCCTAATATGAGTTGGAGAAACGGATAGATGGAGTGGATTTAAGGCAAATGCATCGAGATAGGCCCCACATTTAGGGATTCACCCACCTCGGAGCGGAGGTGTTTACAATAATTAAAACTAGAGGGAGGTTTTTTAAATAATCCAAACCAGAGGTGTTTGAAATTATCATATGCAGAGGGGAGGTGTTTACAATTATTCCATGAGTAATCTCTCTTGCGAGTTGTAAGTGGCAGTCCCCGCCCGTGCTCGTTGCCTTCCCGCTCACATTCCGCTCTCGATGGCTGCCGCGGTTTTTCGTTCCTTATACTGCGCACCCCTCGCTGCGCACCCACGGATGACTTGCTCAGCTTCAAAGACGAGCGCCAAACCAACCACTCTCACTCCCTCACCTGCTCTCTCTCCTCCTAAAAGGAAGGTTTATCACTTTACTCCCTTCCATTTCCCCCCGAAACCCTAAAATCTCTCTCTTCGAAACCCTAACCCTAAAATCTCCGCCTGCACAGGTCCTGGTGCCTGTCGGATTCGGCACAGAGGAAATGGAAGCTGTGATCTTAGTCGATGTCCTGCGGCGAGCTGGTGCAGACGTGCTGGTTGCATCAGTCGAGCCACAGCTCGAAATTAAGGCCTCTGCAGGAACCAAACTCGTTGCAGATGCCTGCATCTCGTCCTGTTCTGATGAGATTTTCGATCTTGTCGCTCTTCCGGTAAGCAATTGAAGCCCACAATTCATGTTAGATGTTATAGGGCCAGTTATGCTAATGTGAGCCAGAGGGCGGAGGGCGAGTTTTCTATTACATCACTGCTATCGAAATTGTTAACTGATGATACGGTTTAAGCGAAGATAGAAACGTGAATACAGGCTTCACCGCGTCGTTGACATTTTGGATAGTTGGGCTCCACCTTGAATTGCCCATTGTCTCAGCGTCTGCACTGGTTGGACAATCCTAACCGTCCAATCAAGAGCCTGGAAATGGGTGTTCAAGAGAAATCTGTAGACAGTGATCTGCATTCAACACCCAACAAACATTCATCGGGCCATTAGGGACTAGTTGGCTTGTGGCCAATCCAAGTTTGGGCCCACCTGTCCAATTCAAGGCAGTTCACACCTAATGCTCCAACCCACTATGATCACATTCCTATACTATGATCGCATTCCTATTTGTGCCTGATTTCTTGCAAGCATGAGCCTATTGAGCATCCGGCCATCCAAATTTTCCTTGATGTGCGAGACACCTTGATCCCATTCCAAGAGTGCATCCAAAAAGGCCCTTGTTCTTTGGTCTTATGGAATTGTGTGCGTTAACAATCTTTCATCTGAAACTGCATTTTTAGGGAGGAATGCCGGGTTCTGCTCGGCTGAGAGACTGTAAAATCCTCAGAAGGATTACAAGCAAACAAGCGGAGGAGAAAAGATTATATGGTGCTATCTGTGCTGCTCCAGCAGTTGCTCTTCAACCGTGGGGTCTTATGAGGAGGAAACAGGTAATCCATGTACATTTTGCATTCACAGTGAGTCTTCAAATCGCTGTATCTCCACATACCAATCTATGTATTTTTTTCTCATTCGGATATAGTTTACTATTGCAAGATGACCGGTCACCCTGCTTTCATGGACAAGCTTCCTTCATTCTGGGCAGTGAAGTCAAATATCCAAGTATCCGGAGAGCTTACTACTAGCCGTGGACCGGGAACTGCATTTGAGTTTGCTCTGTCATTTGTTGAGCAGCTCTTTGGGAACTCGCTAGCTGAAGAAATTGGAGGAACACTGGTGATTGCTGATAGTATTGTTTTTGCTTTCTTGCCTTTTCTGGTTGATATGGGTTCTTCTCTTTCATTGATGCGTACGTTTGCGCACGTTCTTGCTTTTGATGTTCAGAGGCATGACTATATAATACCTTCTTCTTTTTCTTTTTTTCTTTTGAGAATGAGAATTTTATTGCAACAGCCAAAGGCAAAGAAAACAAAAGAGCCAAACTGCAACAATTACAAATCCCACTCGCTGGTGAATGCAGAAACTTTCCTTAGAAAAGAATGCAAAGTTTCTCCCGTCCTTAAAACATCTGCTGTTCTGTTCCATGCAGATGCTTCATAAAACGGCCAATAGGACCAGCTGCCACTGATGCCTCTCTAAAGATGAAGGCCCACTTGCATTCCATCCCAAGAATAGCTCCTCCATGGTGCTTGGAAACACTCGAGGCACCTTACAAGAGGCCAGAACATACTTCCAAACACCTAAAGAGTAGGGACATTTAAGGAATAGGTACTCAACCGATTCCTGATCCTTTAGCACTAGAGGCAAATGCTGGGGAGAATCATTCCTATCTTGCGAAGACTATCCACTGTGAGAATTTTGTTTTTGCCGGCGAGCCACACAAACACAGCCACCTTCGAAGGAGCGTGGTATCACCAAATATGACCCGTACATGAGCAACTGGAAGCTGGGCCAGATCCATGGATGACCTTGAGAAAAGATCAAACCGAAAATCCCCCAGATTTATCTTGTGACCAGACAGGTTTATCTGGAATATCCGGCTTGGAACAGATTCACAGGCTTGTAAACTCTTCAATTTCCAACTTGGTTAATGATCTTCGGAAAGGAGGAAGTCAAACACTGACATTACCTTGGATAGAAAAGCAATCGGCCACTGCGATGACTGATTCAGACAAAGGCCCGCAATGCGAGGAAATTGCAATCTAAGAGAAGAGTCACCCAACCATATGTCATCCCAAAAGCTTACATTGGATCCACTTTGGAGGCTGTTGATCAGATGACTATGATCACCTGATGAACATGGATTATTTTACCTATTTTCCATCTAGATCATGGGAAACTAGATCGACAGTCCCAGTTTACATCACTTGCCCATGGATGTGCTGTACTGTATTCCATTGTTGCTGGCTCTGGCATATCATCTACCTAGCAAGCCTTTAATATCCAAATCGGCAATAGAGGTCCGACCACACAGCATATCCACATGATCTGTCAATCCTGTGGCGCGGGTTAGGCTTAGACCTTGCCTGGAAAAGACAATCCTGACCGTCTGGTTGAGAATTGGCATGTGAATGGGATCATTACTTCTTTTTACCTGTTCATTTGCAAGCCACCTATGACATCTGGCATGACTCCTATAGGAAATGTTTCATTGAAGCTGGTCAATAGGCTAGCACTTATTAGATCAAGAAAGGCAAAAAGTTGCCGATTTCATTAATATGTAGAAATGATGTTCGTTACAATCGACAAGTCATGAGACAACCAAATAATAATAAACGAGAAAATGGAAAATGAAGGATAAGTACCTGATGCATCTATTGGAACAGACAATCGAGGCCGGTGTGAAACAAATGCACCTGGTCTATGGAATTTACTCAAATGGTAGGACTTATTTTCAAGCAATTGAAATATATATTTTTTTTAATTTATATTTGCCTCATTTAACTTGGTGATGGTAGTCGACCTATGTAATGTACTATTAGACAGCACTGGTTCAAATCAACCTATGTAATAGTCTAATATGTAGCATATGTGGGAGTTTTGTGCTCTCGTTGTTGACCCTGATAAAGGAGGGTTGTGCCAAGTCAGCAGCTGGCATCAAACTTTTGTCATATCTTTTATCAAGAATCTGGAAAATATGACATTCCAAATGACTTAGATGGTCTAACTGAACTTATGGCCCTTGGTAGAGTGGAATGGCAGAAAAGGATTCATGTAGCCGACCCCAATTAGTTGGTAAGGCTTGGACAATGATAATGATGATGATTCAATTCATTTGCTTAGGGCCTTTGATAGGAATGGCTGGCAAAACAGGATTTATAGAGCTGGCTCCAGATAGCTGGGAGAAGGATATGATGATTTTTCGAAAGTTTCATTCACTTTTGTATTGATGGTGCACTACTGGGCATTCTCAGCCTACTGCATGTTGATTTTGGTATTGATGGGGTGAAGCATATTTATCTCAAAGCTTAAGTTTGCACTTTGATTCTTGCTGGATTGTATATTGAAAGGTATCATGCATTTTTTTCTCCTCATGTTTTTATTCTTTTGGTGATTTGAATTGATTTATTTGAGCTTTTAGCTTTTCACATTTCTTATGCCTTCAGAATTCAGGATCAATAATTAAATATTCATTTTCGCCAAAGGAAATTAACACAAATCATTTTCTTGCTTTTGATGCTGCTGCATGGTTAATCATCTTCTGCCATATACTATCTGAGATCCATTTGCTCTTTTTTACTTTGTAGCTGATGCATGCTGACGGCAGCCATCCTAGAAAGGAAGAATTCAATAAGGTGGATTGGTCTTTTGACCATACCCCTCAGGTAAGCACATCATAATGAACTTGTGTGATTGTTGCGTTTATTATGGAGATACTCCAGTGTCAGCTTCTGCCAAACCAAAAAGATTGTGTGAATTAGAAATATCGAATAGATGGTGTTTTAGGGGTCATTCACACATTTGAATGTGCAGAGGAGGGTTTGAAAGAGTATGTCCATATCCAGAACAAGGGGTGCAGTGGGTGTTGAATTTCGCATTTGGATGCCCACATTCATTTTATGTTTGGATGAGAGCTCCTAGAAGTTGGGTCCATGATTGAGAATCCAAAGTGACTAGAGGAGCATATTGAAGAGGTCACCTGTGGCACATGTGCAAAATCTTAGCCATGGACCAAGTGGTCCTAAAATGTGAATATGCTCTCAGCCAAAATCTAGGCCATGTACCTTTGGGTTGCTTCTGCTGTAGTATAAAATTCAGTGAGATTGGAGCAAAGAGCTCTCAAGTGGATTCTTTTGTCCATGGAAAGCTTCATTCCAACTGTTGGTTTGGAAGCCAAAATATTGATTTTTTGTCGAAACCTTTGTCCAATGGAAGCCCTTGTCAATTAGGGGTGCAAATGGGTTGGGTTGACCCAATGGGTCATTGGACCCGACCTGGAAACTAGTGGGTTGAGGTCCAAAATTTAGACCCATGGGCGGGTCTTGGTTCAAATGTGTGACCTTAATTACTAAATGGGTCAGGTCTATGTCCTCTCAAAATCCAACTAACCCAACCTGACATGGACCTACTTTTTAAATGGGTACAATTTGGTTCATATTCAAATAGACCCAACATAGACCTAGATCCAACCCATACCCAAGAAAAAGCTATTAATAATGCATGTGGGGTGTTGAGAGAAGAGATCCCTTGTCGAACACACGCACAACAATATTGAAATCAAAAGAAAACAGAGAAAAAATGCAAACCATAACACAATGACTTACATGGTTCCTTTTCTATACATCCATAGATTCACACCGATCTACTATGCTCAAAGGCAAAGAAGAAGAAGAAGAAGCAACTCTCAATGCAATGACGACTCTCTCTCTCTCTCTCCCATGATAGAATATATATTACCCCAAATGAACGAGGGTTTACATAAAAACACCATGTGAAATTATGAAATTTCCCTTCAGGCCGAGGACTACTCCCCTGGACCCCTAAGCAAGGGGGCGCTACCCCCTGCCACCCCCAACTAGCTGGATGAATGGTACATCTCTGATGTTTAGGCTCCACAGAGCCTAACAATGGGGTTTTTTTTTTTTTTGGGGGGGGGTAGACCATAGCAATAGTTCACGACCTTTGTCTAAAACGCGGTTACCCATTTACTACTTCGTGACATCCTCGACCATGCAAGATTGATAATATGCCAAAATTCACATTAATTGAACCACCCTAACCATTTGATTTAACTTGTTAAATTCGGGCCGCAAATCATTCTATTTTTACCACAAAAAATAATTGCCACCACTAATTGGACGGTATGGAACATCATTTGTGTTAAAACTCAATTGTTTTTCTCTACCCAACACAAACTTGACCCAAACTCGACCCATGTGATAAACGGGATCTAACTCCCTAAATTAATGGGTTGGCTATTTTTGGCTTTGGCCTTTGGCCCAACCCAAACCCGACCCGAATTTCTAATGACTTGGGTATGGGTCCAAAATTTTTATCCAATTCTTAAATGTGTTGGGTTCAGGGCTCCCCTTGACCCGACCCAACCCGATTCATTTGCACCCCTGTTGTCAACCATACTCAAGGCAGCCAAACTTCAAAATCCTTAGGGCAAAGGTTTTTTTGTTTGTTTTGTTTTGTTTTGAGATGATGCAAAAGTTTATTGAGAAAAAGCCCGAAGCAAAAAAAAAAAAAAAAAAAAGGAACAAAAAACTATACAAATGGCCCACAGGCCCTCACAAAACGGCCCAGCTATCCGGGAACCGAACTACAACTCTCGAGGCCCTTGCCCATTGTAAAACATGCCCTTTCGTCACTGAAAGACTTCATCTACTTGCCCCGCATGAATCATGAAGCATCTGTTATTCCTTTCCCTCCAAAGAAACCAAAGCCCGGCCAACATTGCGAGACGCCAAACTTTTCTACCCACACTCGAATGCATAATCATGCCATTGGAGGAAAAACTGGCCGATGGAGGGTGGCGAGGCCCACAATACTCCAAAAATGTTAAAAAACTTTTGCCACAACTTTCTCTCAAACTCACAATGGATGAAGAGGTGATCCACCGACTTCTCATCCTGCATACACATCACACAGACATTGGGAAGGATCATGTTCCTTTTCTTGAGGTTGTCGACCGTAAGCACCTTGCTACACCCAACCAGCCATGCGAACGCCGCTCCCCTTCAGGGTGATCCATAACGCTACACAAAAGTCGCCGGACGACTCCCACCACTAGAATCGCCGCCCTCCATCATCTTATAAAAGGATCTAACCGAAAATTTGTCGAACCTCTCTTTCGTCCACACCATCGAATCCAACTCAAATAACACCGACCTCACATGAACAAGAAAGGACAGAAGTTTCACAAAATCAACAACCTCTTCCTCGATCAAATTTCTCCTACACGGTGGGGCCCAAATCACCCCATCCCCAAGTTGCCACCACGGTCCCCACCCCTCGAGCCAACCTAGCTACCAACAGGAAAGCCTCCCCCAATGCTTGATCCCCCAGCCATAGGTTCTCCCAAAACCTGATCTTCGAACCGTCACCTAAAGAGAAGTGGATTCCTTCCCACACCTTGTTTCGAATCCGAGCGACCCCTTTCCATATCGAGGAGGACCTATATAGAGAAGAGGAACGAGTCCACCACCCCTCCTCTTCAACCCCATACTTCCTCCCCACTACCTCCCTCCATAGAGAATCTTCTTCAATTCCGAACCTCCAAACCCATTTACATATCAATGCATCGTTATTTATCTCCAAACTCCTCAATCTCGCACCCCCTTGATCCTTTGCCTTAAGCAAAGGTTTTCACACATCCAAACAACCACTATGAGGTATTTAAACCATAAGTTAGGCAATTTAGGATTTTATTTAAAATTGAGGCTTATTTTGTCATTTTTTAGCCCGTTCCTTTTTTTTTGCAAGGTAAATATTTTATTAAAAGGCAGAAACAACCCAAAAAGCAACAACAAAAAGACACAAGAGAAACAGACCGGAAAAAAACAAAAAGGAAATAAACACAAATTTCAATCCCCCCTCCACACATTGTCTCTGTGTTTTTATATTCTCATTCAATAAATCAAGTGTAGGTGCAGCAGTTATCATCTATCCTGCACACAACTTTTTGGCAGATAAAGTTCGAATTATGCTTAATTTTCTTTTTAGTGATTGTGAGAATTTGGAATTGGAAATTGTCTTATATGATTTGACTATTTAAATTGCGCAACAGGTTCTTGTTCCAATTGCAAATGGGTCTGAAGAGATGGAGATAGTAATGATGGTAGATATTTTGAGGCGGGCCAAGGTGGATGTTGTGGTTGCTTCAGTTGAAAAATCTATGCAAATTGTCGCTTCACGAGAAACAAAAATTATCGCTGATAAGTCCATGGATGCTGCTGCAGAGTCAACATACGACTTGATCATTCTTCCAGTGAGATAAACACTACTATAACATACATTGATTTTATTAATTTTCCTTTTAGGAGTATCATGATTAAATTTCTTTAGAGCAAGTTCCCCTGAGAAAGAGATTGTTCTTAAAATTCAACTGTTTAAACACAGGCACATTATATCCACATGCATGGACATGCTCATATATACTTGCACGTGTGCTTGAATTCATGCATTCTGCATTGAGGTAACACAATGTACTACACTAGTCACTATTCATCCACATGCTTTATCATATAATGCATCCGATGTGTTCCTTCATCACATGCTTCAGTCCTAGGATGGATCTGCATTGTATTCTTCCCTCTTCTTAACTGTTCAATTGAAGAAAAAAAAAAGAGGAGTTGTATTATCTAAATTTATAGAAAAACAAAACAACACTAGGGCCTTCTTAAATAAGTCAGAATCAACAGGTGGATCAGATGGACCATTTGAAAAAAAAAAAGATCAGGTGGGAGGAAGTTTGAGGCAGGATCACCTCACAGTTAGCAAGCAAGGAGACAAGCTCAAAAGATGTTGGTTGGAGGTTATTGAGGATGTTAGAGGAATGCCTGAGATCCATTTGGATTGGGTTCGTCTGCCCTCTAGCATGTGGAAGCTTGGCTTTGAAGGTAGCTCTACGGTTAGCCTTAGTCCGGCTGGGATCAAGGGAATCATTTGTTGAAACATAAGGGCCTTTGTGTGAGAATTCAATTGTGGGTTTTATGTTATTTTTCCTACTCTAAGGCAGTAAATTGTAAAAAGGCAAATAAGCCCTATTAAATAAAACTTGGAGGATTCGGGTTTCATAACTAATCACTCTTCTTCTCTCTCTCAAAAACCTTTCTCTTCCTACGGCTGGAAATCTTCATGATATCAGAGCCAAGGAGATCCTTGCTTCCCTAGGTCTCGTGGACCCCACCACCTCGAAGGTGCTCCTTCCAACCGCACCACCTTGAAAACCTCACAGGAGTTTCTTTCTCACAGCTGCACCCCATAGGAGGCCACAACACCTCATGAGGGTGTCGGATCTGATCCGACGCAGTCAGGCTCGCCGGACCCAAGTTCTGACGCTGGCAGGGGCGTTGGAACCCAGAACCAACGCCGTCAGGGCTATTAGAATCCAGTTCCGACGCCGGTAGGGCCATCGGACTCCACGCCTGACGCCGACAAGGTCGCCGGAAGCAAGATCTGATGTTGGAGCTGTTTTCCATGGATCTCCAGATGCATGTCTGTGCGCATTGAAGCCATTTGAGATGATTCGAGCCTCTTTGGTCATCTGGTATTGAGTTTTTTCTTTCCTTTCCCAAGAGATTGTTGCTACTATGGAATAAAAAACTTCTGAGGGCCCACTCTCCATTACTTCTACCCGATTCAATGGAAAAAAATTTCTGTTGTGGTCCCAAGCAGTCCGAATGTATGTTGTTGGAAAAGAAAAATTCGGATATCTCACAGGTGCTAATAAGAAACCTACATATCCTAAAAAGATTGATGCATGGGAGTCTGCAAACGCCATTGTTATGGGCTGGTTATTAAATTCTATGGAACAACATATTGCATCTGCTTATTTCTTTTATAAAAGTGCCGCAGCTTTATGGACTGCACTCCAAAAATCATATGGAATAACCTCAAATGAACCTCGCATTTTTCAGTTGACAACAAAACTTTACTCACTAACTAAAAAATAATATGTTCATCACTGAGTACTTTGGGGCCTTACAGAGCAGATGAGAAGAGTTGAGTTATTCGCGGCCATTAAGTGAACTATTGGATAGTAGTAGTGCTGAAATAGTGTGCAAACGTGAAGACAAAGCCAAAACTTACAAGTTTCTCCTTGGACTAAATGCAGACTACGAGTCCCTTCGTACCCAGCTGGTTGCTACGATCCCATTTCTATCGCTTGAGACAGTTTACTCCATTGTTCATACTGAGGAGGCTCGTCGTCAAGTAATGACCATACCTATTACTTTATCATCTCCTGCATAAGAGCGAGCGACTTTTATATCTTTCACTGCTTCACTTAATGGAAGAGGTGGTCGTTTTGATTCACGTGGTAGTTCGTGGTCGAGGACGTGGACGTGGAGGTTCACATTACTTCTGTACTCACTGCAACCGCTCAGGGCATTTAGTGGAACGATGCTTCAAAATACATGGCTATCCCTCAGCACATGCTGCTACGATAGATGTTGAGGAACAACCTATGGATAATTTCAAAATCCCTGATACTTCTCCTTCTGAGTTTACATTGATGACCAGAGCAGAAGTTATGGAACTCTTGAGATCGCTGCAGCCTTCTACATCCACTACGTCTTCCTCTGATCTACAGCCCTCATCGACTTCTTTCGCTACAACCGCAAGTACTGCCTTGCATGCTTCCTCAGCCCCATCCACTTGGATCATCGATTCTAGGGCTTCTGACTATATGACTGGTATGCGTCACTTCCTTACATATTCTACTGTTACATCCTGCTCTCGGTTTGTTCGTCTTACTGATGGTAGCACCACTCATGTACAATCTATTGGTTCTGTTCGTGTATCCTCCTCTCTTACTCTCCCAAATGTCCTGTATATTCCAAAATTTCATACGAATTTAATTTCTGTCAGTAGTCTCACTCGTGCTCTGAATTGCAGTATAACTTTTTCTCCCAAATCTTGTATGTTTCAGGATTTGAGTACGAGGAGGATTGTTGGTACGGGATTTAAACAAGATAGTCTTTACTTTCTACAACAAGGGGAGTTATTGACGGCATTCACTAATAGTAGTAGTGGCTTTTGTCTTTCTGTTGATACTACTGCTCCGATTACTGCTTCAAATAATGAGTCTGTAAGCTTGTGGCATGCTTGATTGGGCCATGTTCCAAGTTGTGTCTTGAACTTGATTATTTCAAATTTAAATAAAAGTGATGATATTACTGGTTGTGAAGTGTGTCAATTTAGCAAACACATTCGTAATTCATTTCCTGTTGTTGAACATAGAAGTATCAAAGCATTTGAACTTGTCCATTCTGACATATGGGGACCTAGTCCCGTAGCCTCGTTTGATGGGTTCAAATACTTTGTTACTTTCATTGATGATTTCTCACGAGTAACATGGGTATATTTTATGCGTCGACGAGATGAGTTATTCTCGTTGTTTCAAACATTTCATAAGTTGGTGACAAATCAATATGGTTGTTCCATTCAGACCTTGCAGTTTGATAATGGAGGGGAATATTCATCCAAGTCCTTTACAAACCATCTCCAGGATAATAGCATTATTCATCAACTTTCCTGCGTGTATACTCCTCAACAAAATGGGGTTTTTGAGCGAAAGAATCGCCATTTATTAGAAGTTACACATTCTCTATTACTAGGGATGGATGTTCCCAAGTCATATTGGTCTGTCGCAGTTCCGACGGCCTGTTTCTTGATTAATCGGTTTCCTACCCGTGTCCTTCAAGGAAAAATCCCAATGCATATCCTTTTTCCATCCTCACCATTATTCCATATTATCCCTCGTGTGTTTGTTTTGTCCATAACTCTAGTCCTTCCAGAGACAAACTTGACTGCAAAGCGATTAAATGTATCTTCATTGGATACTCTATGCAACATAAGGGGTATAGGTGCTATGATCCCACATGCAGGAAGCTTTATGTTTTCATGGATGTTACCTTTCTTGAGAATCGTTTTTTCTACAGTGCTAATGTCGAACTTGGTTATTCCTCACTTACTTTTCCATTACCTGCATTGGTCACTCCACCGGCTACTAGTGAACCGAAGAAACTCATTACCTATGTTCGTCAGCGGGTAAGACCAACTCAAGTTCAATCCGTGGCAATGGATCCGACTCTAACCTCAGGTACCTCTTTCTCTCCTGTTGCAACTCGCACTCGTAGTCATCATCCCGTTTTGCATCCTATATCAATTTTTTTATGTTATGAGTCCCTGTCACCATCCTATTATTCCTTCTTAGCAGCTTTATCTTCTCATACTATTCCCAGATCCGTTCATGATGCTTTGGCAGTACCTGCTTGGAAACAAGCTACGGAAGCCGAGATGGAGGCTCTACCCAAGAGTGGTACATGGGATATTATCTCTCTACCTCCTGGGAAGAAGACGGTTGTAAATGGGTCTTCTCCATCAAATATCATACAGATGGTACTGTAGAAAGATACAAAACTCGACTGGTGGCTAAGGGCTACACTCAACTTTTCAGAGTTGATTATACTGAGACTTTTTCTCCTGTGGCAAAACTCAATTTTGTTCATCTCATCTTTTCTCTAGCGGCTAATTTAGATTGGCCTCTGTTCCAATTAGATGTCAATAATGCTTTTCTGAATGGTGATCTAACTGAGGAGGTGTATATGAACCTTCCCTCTGGTTTTCGGTTTAAGGGGGAGTCAGGAAAGGTGTGTAAGCTGAAAAAGGCTTTGTATGGTTTAAAACAGTCTCCCAGAGCTTGGTTTGCAAAATTTAGTTCTGCAGTTCTTTCCTTTAGATTCATGCGCTGCCAAACAGATCATACAGTGTTTATTTATTCATGTCCAGAGGGAAGAGCTATTTTGCTTGTGTATGTGGACGACATTGTCCTTACTGGTGATAACTTACAATTCATCCAACAAACCAAACATCAACTAAGCAAGGAGTTTGAAATGAAGTACTTGGGTTGTCTGCGATATTTTTTGGGAATTGAGGTGGTCCGCTCAAGGATATCTTCATTTCTCAGAGAAAATATACCCTTAATCTTCTTAAGGAGACAGAAAAGTTAGGTTCACGACCAACGCCTTACCTAATGGAGCAGAAACACTCACTGCATGCAGACATAGGTTACAAGCTTGAAGACACTGGCATGTATCAAAGACTAGTTGGGAAATTGATTTATTTGACAATCGCAAGGCCAGATACTCAAGCAGTGAGTATTGTGAGTCGATACATGTATTCTCCCCGGAAGACTCACTTGGAGGCGGTTCATCATATCCTAAGATACTTAAAGACATATCCAGGTCGAGGAATTTTGTAAAAGAATCATGGGCATGTGAATATATGTGGTTTCTCAGATGCGGATTGGGCAGGTTGCTCTACAGATAGAAAATCTACGTCTAGGTATTGTACTTTTGTGGGAGGAAACCTAGTGACTTGGAGCAGTAAGAAACAACCTGTGGTCTCCAGGTCAAGTGCAGAGGCAGAGTACAGAGCTATTGCTCATGGGTCATGCGAGCTGCTTTGGCTAAAGTCCATCATGAAAGAGTTGGGTTTATTATCTGACTCAACCATTCCTCTCTATTGTGATAACCAAGCAGCCATTCATATCGCTTCAGACTCAGTTTTTTATGTGAGGACTAAACATATTGAGGTTGATATCTATTTCGTTCGAGAGAAGATTGCTTCAGGAGAACTTTCCACACCCTTCGTTCGCTCTTCAGATCAGTTGGCAGATATATTTACAAAGGCTTTAAATTCCACTGCTCTTCGTGAGATTTCTGGCAAGTTGGGCATGATAGATATTCACGCACCAACTTGAGGGGGAGTGTTGAAACATAAGGCCCTTTGTGTAAGAATTATATTAGGGGTTTTATGTTATTTTTCCTACTCTAAGGCTATAAGTTGTAAAAAGGCAAATAAGCCCTATTAAATAAAACTTGGAGGATTAGGGTTTCATACCTAATCACTCTTCTTCTCTCTCTCAAAAACCTTTCTCTTCCTACGGAAATCTTCATCATTTAGGGTGAATAGGGAGAGATTTAGCTTATGTGGGCCCAATTGGGAATGCAGATTTTTATGAGGTAGAGATGTAGGTAAGCATGAAGGAGCTCGAACCAACCAGAACGTCTCCCACAATAACGAGGGCAATTTCCTGTGCTGCTTTCTATTCTCTTCAAACTCGGTATCCAAGCTTGAACTATGCTCACCTTGGCTTGAGCTCGCAGCTCAACAGTAGACAGGGTGCTTTTCAACATTGAGGTCTCAGGTTTGGGCCCAGATTACCTATATATATATATATATATATATATATATATATATATATATATATATAAAGAAAAACCTCACCTGGTTTTTAGTGCTTTAAAGTCTTGTGTCAGGTTTGTTGTGGCCTCTCATGAATTGTGCTCGTATTTTTTCTTAAAATTAATAGTAGGAAGTGCTGTGCCCTTGGGGGAGGACTAATTATTGTTGTTGTTATTTGTTGGTCTTATCTGACTGTGCATGATGGGCACCATATTTGCAGGGAGGAGTTACTGGAGCTGAGCGGCTGCACAAGTCTAAGGTTCTGAAGGAGTTGCTTAAAGAACAAAAATCAGCAGGAAGAATATACGGAGCTATCTGCTCATCTCCAGCTGTCCTACAGAAGCAAGGCTTACTCAAGGTAATCTACGTTAGGTTGATAGGATTTTGATTCTAAACTCTGAGACTGCATCAAACAGCTCTTTCTTTGTCAAACAGGATAAAAGAGCCACAGCCCATCCCTCTGTCATCGACAAACTCACAGGCCAAGTTGCTGATGGTGCTGGAGTTGTCATTGACGGTAAAGTGATTACAAGTAGGGGCCTTGGAACTGCAATGGATTTTTCCTTGGCTGTTGTGAGCAAGCTGTTTGGCCATGCAAGAGCAAGAAGTGTAGCAGAAGGCATTGTTTTCGACTACCCAAGAAGCTAGAGGGGCCTGTGCATGTTGATAGCTGATGATACTCAAAATGCTATGAGAAGGCCATGAGAGAAGAAAAAATATTTTCTTATGCGTCCCAATGAGCCAGTTTAATCCGGCATCTGATCCATTATTAGTCTTCAGCATCATCAAGGTAATGAGGAACATAATTGCATGCAGGTTTGCATAGTGATTTCTAGCTGGCATCAGTATTCAGTACTGTACTCTGGATACATATCCAATATGGTGTGCAGAAACTATTTTGAGAACACTAATATCTGTTGATATGTCACCCTTCAAAAAATCATGTTGCTTTTTTATATCACTTGACTAGCCAATTCAAATCTTATGATAACTGGTGCACATTGCCCATTGTTCGAGCAACAGTATGAAGTTCGTCCAGCCTGTGTACAGATTCTTATGTAGGGTGTCGACAGGTTAATTTGAACTGGTTGGCTAGGCATGGCATTTCAAGCCAAGTCTATTCAAAAGTTTAATTTGGCTCTGTGCAGGCCTGACCCATTGACAGCCCAAATCCGATGACAAGATATTGTATTATACTTGATGAGCCAGTCTTGCTTCTATTACCTTGTTGGTTTCTTACATGCCTACAGAACCAGTGCAGCTCATCAATTATTTGCATCTGCCTTTTGTATGTTGCAGGATTTTGTATAGGCAGTTACATCCATTTCAGGAGGCCGCGGCTGGTCAAGGACTAGCTTCATCCGGTTCTCTTTGCTCTGCTGCTATAGATGCTTATGATGTGAGTGCATAATCTCAAAATTTCCATGGCTGTAGTGAAACAACAAAGAACTGTCTAAACTGGTATATTCCTTAGCCAAAGTAACATTTTAAAATGGGAAAAAAAGAGAGGTGAGGTTCTCTGACTAGGACTGGCGATGGATGAGCCTTTGGTTGGTTTAGGCCCGGATTTTGCACTGGTCAGGCTGGGCTCATTGGGCTGGCCCTGTTTTAAATTCTGATTTTGCTTGGCCTAGGCACAGCCCCAGCCCCAATACCACCCTATCTATGACCCTGGCTGTTCCTCGGCTTAATGCATACTTTAATACGACTTATGCCATTATCTATTTAATAAAGAGAACAGCTGTGAGCATGCAGATAGCTAAAATAAATAAATAAGCTTATCAATGGGGGTTCTCGAAAGTTAATGAAAAAGAGGAAAAAATCGACTATTGTCATGAATTTAGTTAAAAAGAAATTCTGTGAGATATATTTTCTGCTGAAGTTCAAGCCACAAATCCTTTGGATCACATTGGAGCATATTTCTCAGCCAACTGCTAAGTGGCTTTCTAAGTTGATCTTTTCTCCAAAAGTATTTCATTCAAGATTGTATGCAGCTCTCTCGCGTAGTTTCCCTCTCTCATTAGATGACTCGAATCTGTATCTCAAGAGCTGCATATTTTGAGGGCAGTGAATTCACTTCCTCCTTTCTCAAGTGCCTTCCATTGAGGTTTGATTTTGGCAGGTTTTGGAAACGTTGCTGGCCCCTAACCCCAGTGATGGTGCATTGCCATTTTTTTACTCCTGCCTGTTGTGTTGCACTTTGTTATCGATATGGCTCCATGTGCCATGACCAGTTCCTGAAGATTGTCCTGGTGTTCCTTGAGGATGTATTCATTCTATTCATTGAGGACATTGTCCAATGGTAAATGCCAGTTATATATGTAACTGGTGTCCTTATAAGGGGCCTGGGGATCAAAGCTTCATGTTGTCACAGCATTTGTCAGAGACATTGTGACTGCATTTCCAATGTCCACCAAAATGAAATGCAGAGCGTTGGTCCATGATGACGAGGGTTATGATGATGTGGGGACCTGGGCCCCACATTGCCGGGCCAAGGGAAATCTAAAAGGTTCCAAATCTTTGTGAATATCATAACAAATGCAAACAACCTGTTCAAAAACTCTGAGACTGAGATTGAACCCTAGACAACAAGGTTGAGGCGAAAATTCTCAGGCTTCCAGAATCTTGAGTACCATTCACGTTTTATCAAATTGTTAAATGATTCATGGATCTTCGATTTTTTTTTTTTAATTAATTCATTAATTTCATAGAAACAAGAAGATTGAGATTTTTTTTTAATTATTCATGAATCCTCAACCCTGACTGTTTTTTTTTCCCCTATACCATTTTATTGCTAATGTTTATCCGGAAATGCAAGTATCTTGTGAACTTCCCTAACTTCCAACCACGTAGCCATGTGTATAACAGCCGTGGTAGGTATAAGGGCTGTCAGTTCTTATACTTCTCCTCAACAATCATTGAAGGTATTTTTTTTTTCAAATGATTGGCGAAGTGGGATTTTTGTTTGTTTGTTTTTTCTTTCTTTCTTCTTCTTCTTCTTCTTCTTCTTTTTTTTTTTTAGAGTGATATGATTTGGGATGTAGCAAAATTTCCTCATCAGATTACCTCTTATATTGGTTTTCTCAAGAAAATGCAGAAATTTGGTTCTGGGAAAATGCTATTATGCTTGGCTTCTCAAAGAAGTTTATGCAGTTCCTCACCTTAGAGGCAGCAAACACGTACAGTGATGGGGACCGTTGATATGGGGAGTAACTGGATTGGTTCCGGGTCAAAAGGTGGTGATTAAACCCTCTAACCATCCAGTTCTGAATTTTGCATGAGGAACATGTACCATGTTTGTGTTGTGTGTACAGTTCCGTTTTCAAGCTACTCTGATATCCCTGACACATGGTGCATGGGCCACATCTGCTGGGTCATGGAATCATGGAACCTGCTTGTACAAACTGAAACCATTTGGGCCTGTGTCAAACAAAACTGGAAACCTAGATGTTGACCAAGTGTTGGGGCCATTGTGCAGTAATATCATAGAGGAAGTACAGGGTCCTGGCTCAAAAGGGTTTGTGCAGTATACCCCAGTTTTCGGGGCCCATGGTTCAGTAATCCAAACTACTGGTGGAGGCAGATCACCCACGCTGTGGAGCTTATATTGATGTATGTGTTTTATATTCACGGTGTCCATCCATTTTGTCAGTTCATTTTAGGGCAAGAACCCAAAAATGAAGTAGATCCAAGCTCAAGTGGACCACACCACAGGAAACAGTGGTGATTGAACACCCACCATTAAAAACTTCTTGGGGCCACAAAAGTTTGGATCAAGCTGACATTTGTGTTTTCCCTTCATCCAGAGCTGTGACTTCATCAACCAATTGGATGGCAAATAAACATTATGGAGGGTGTCATTATCCCCACTGTTTCCTTGGTGTGGTCAACTTGAGTTTTGGATCTAATTCATTTTTTACTTCATGCCCTAAAATAAGTTAGCAAAACGGATACAGAACACATACATCGTGGTGGGCCCTACAGTGCCCAACACATTACAACACCTAATCGGCATCCACTACTGCCGTGTTGCATGCGACCATTGTGGAATAATGCCTCGTATCTATCAGACGGGAAGATCCTGGCTCCACCATCTTGGGCCCTTTTTGAATTGAATGTGGATGCATCACCCATGTTAGCAGATCCTAGTACCCAATCTTGGGCCCCCATTTCAGTTGAATATGGACAGCTGACACATAGCTTCTTTGCCATTTATCTATAAGCCACTAATGGAAGAGTTAGGAATGTCCTGTGGATAAGATTTTGCAGCATGTTCCATCAAACAGTAAACATCGCCCAAAAATTCACAATGAAAGAGCCGAGTATACTGTAAAGGTAGGTTAACTACAAATTTTGAGAGTCAAATATTGTTGTAATGAATGACGCCTGAACTGTTGTGTAGATAGGTTGCAGCCGAACTTGCAAATATGTTCAGCTGCCCATTACAGGTCTTCTTCTTCTTCTTCTTCTTTTGCACATATAATGTAGAGAATGATCCAGTGACTCAGTATAGGTGACTGTGTTCATATCTACATCAGGCCACTTGGGCAATCTGATCGACCAATCTGAGATGTCCATTAGGCGCTGATGGCACATGTTATGGTTTACCATGTAAAAGTCACATGGAACTGGAACTATTCTAATCATCTTATCAGCTGTGTAAAATGGCTGGACAAGGTCATTTACAGAAAAATACGTCCCACCATGGATAGCAGAATCATAGCAAACAAATGACCATTAAAAAGAAGGGCGTGGATAAACTGATCCTATTAGACAGGCCAGTTGATTCCATTGAACTATCCCAAGCATCCCAACTCAACTCGGAGTACTGGATCATTTCTGTTGAATGTAAGCATGATCTTTTTGTTGGCCGTGCATAAACGGGTCCCCAATAAAACAGTTATGATTTTCCAATTAATAAAACTTGTGGTCATCAATGGTGGGGTCCACTCAGTGAAAAGGATACTATCGGGTTGGCTGGTGACACGAACACCAGCCAGCAAGCTGGTGTCAAAGATCTGTGGGTCCCACTATGATGTATTTGTTTTATCCACGCCATCCATCCATTTTTACAGTTCATTTTAAGGAATGAGACAAAAGATGAGGCAGATACAGAGCTCAAGTGGACCACACCACAGAAAACAGTGAGGAGAATGATGTTGACCGTTGAAACCTTCCTAGGGCCCACCGTGATGTTTATTTGTCATCGAACCTCTTCATAAGATCACAGAGCTTGATGAATGGAAAACACAAATATCATCTGGATCCAAAACTTGTGGCCCCCAAAATTTTCCTACGGTGAATGTTCAATCCCCACAAACAAATACATCATGGTGGGACCCACAGCTTTGATACCAGCTTGCCTGCTGGTATTCGCGTCACCAGCCAACCCGCATCCACTATGATCGGTACCCCCGAAAAAAGTTTTTTTTCTTTTTACAACGAAAAACAAAAAAACGGGAGATCCACGAACCCCGGAATCTTTTTTTACCGAGGAAAAAAATGCCTTTTTGCAGGAGCAGAAATCTCTATATGCGGAGCAAAGCTGTCGGGCAAAAAAAAAAAAAAAAAGTAAATAAAATGATGTTTTCGCACACCTGCAAATGCATTTTTATCACCTCATCACCCATCTGCAAAGGGCACAGATATATCTGCTGCTAGAAATGCTATAAATTCAAGCACTACAATATTCATAGTACTACACCCAACATGATGTACCCAACATGAACACCTAAAAACATTCATAAAATTGAAAAGAACACCTAAAACAATCATACAAGAAGACTATACCAATGGAAATGAGTAGATCACCAATCATGTTATTCTTCTACATCCTCTTCTGATGGGCGCAATAGCAGGATAGAGAAGAAGACTCAACCACACCCAAATATCGTGTTGAGGTTTGATTATTTGCAAACTCCATGTCAAGATACTATCCTTGGGAGAGCTATACATTATTAAGAAGTCCCAGACATGTCCCCAAGGAATAGTGCAATGAGATGATCAGACTTTTGGAGCTTACTGCATCATAGGCCGATCCCAAATCCAAAAGATCACTGATGACGCTTGAGAATATACTTCGGCAAAGTTACAGCCTCTGTTAACAAAAGAAGCAGTAACATGATGATAAGAGATGGATCGTATATATTCTTTTCTTTCTACAAAAACATGCTGCATTTCATTCTAGTTGCTAAAGATAGCACAGTAATTAGATTGAGCCTTGTGTTAGAGTGGGTTGAATTATGTTGTGTGATTTTCTAGGGCTGTCAGGTACTAGTGCACAAGTATATGGACCTAAGGGTCTGATTTGATTCAAATACAAATTGTTGACAGCCCTACAAATTTCCCTCTTATGTATGAGAACAGAAAGTGATCATTTATACAGGAAAGAACCAGAATAAGCCATCTCCACAGAGATAGGTGCACTGCACATCTAAGAGGTGGCCCTGGCCTAAGAATCAAGGATACAGTGAAAGTTTTCTTTATGTAGTTTGCCAATAAAAGTCATCTTTAGCAGTTAATGTAAATTGATAGAAACCAGTAACGAAACGATGTCCGTCAAGAAGAAGAAGAAGAAGCAAAGAGCTATTTCAATTAGGGCTGGTCATGAGCCGAGTCAGCTTGAGAAACTCGATCGACTCGACTCGAAAAAGCTCGCCTCGGATCGACTCAACTCAGTAGAACAAGTCAAGCCAAGCTTCATTTAGGAGCTCGAGTCAGAAATCGAGTCAAGTTCGACCATTGGGTCACTCGACTCGACTCGACTCGATTCAAGCTCAACTCGGCTCGAGCTCGAGCTCGACTCGTTTCATATAGATATTTGTTGAAAAAAAAAAAACCCTAATCTTCTTATTTCTTGGTTCTCTTTCCCCCCTCCCCCCCACACACATTGGGGTCCAAGCTTAGGACATATAAAACCCTAACATGTTGGTGGGTTTCTCAATCTTACTATTTTGTTCAGGTAAGAACATTCCTTGTTGAGCATATATGATGGATTGAGTAATTTCAAGTACAAAACATGGTGAGCACACAGTGGTTGTGTGTTTTACACGCTACACAAACACAGGTGCTACGGTGAGACCACACAATACATATCTACAAAACAGGGGCTATGGTTAGACCAAACACCATATGCAGCTATTGATTGCAATTTTACGAGGGAGGTGGTGCATCTGATCTATGAATCAGCTACGCCTCATCATGAAGATGGTCCACACAATAATTAGGGCAGTCCATTCACGTGGTGAGCTATGCATGTACTGTATTAATTATGGTTCATAAAATATTACTAGTGCTCTGCATTCAATGCATGTGTGACTTGGCCAAAGAAAAAACCGATCAGAGCTAGGTCATTTTAATGGTAGGGTCCCACCTGTAGAAATATTATTCTCCCCTAATATATGTGTGACTTCTTGAACTTAATGTTGTTGACTTTTAATTTGTATTTTGTAGTAAAAAATATAATAAATTGAGGTGGGGGCAAGCTCGAATCAACTCGAGGTAAGCTCGCCTCGACTCGATCCACTAGCTCGCCTCGAAAGTTTTAGCAAACAAGGCAAGCTCCAATGGTAAGCTCGAGGGTGAGCTCGAGCTCGAACTCGAGGAGAGCACAGACGAGTCAAGCCAAGCTTGGCCCACCTCGACTCGACTCGGCTCGATGTACAGCCCTAATTTCAATACAGCAAATTCAAACTAAATTAACTTCAGAGAGAGAGAGAGAGAGAGAGAGAGAGAGAGAGAGAGAGGAAATGCCCAAATCTGCAGCAATCAGCATCTGTCTGCAAATCTTTAGATATTGATTAATATTTTCACCAAATATTTGAGCCCACCAGTCCTAAGATTCAAGGGAACATGAAACAAAACTACTGTTTTCTGCAATGGATCATTTCCCATAGAACTATTTGTATCAGAGAAATAACCTCTTAATAGTACCCAGCTACGTAGGGGGTGTTTGTTTTATTTCCACCGCCTGCAAATGCCAGTAAAAGTGTAATGATTACTCGTTGCACATGTTTGAAATGGGCTGTAAATGCAGGGTATTTGGGGCTGGTATTTACACTCCTACCATCGGGTCATTACATCGAACTAAGAAGGAAATTCCACTCAAGATTTTTGTATGGTCTCAATGCTTCAACTAGACAGCTCTAGTGCTCAGTGCTCCACGTGAGCACGGTTCTGGAGGTTGGTTTTAAACTATAGCTTCCAATCGGGCAATAAACCCATGATGGGCCTTGCAATCCCGAAGCCTTGGTTGGGTAATGTGTATAAGCCTATAAGGGCTATCGGACGATAGGGTTTTACGTCTCTGAACTTATCGGACAGAACAGAATTGATCTGGACTGTTTATTTGCGTGTACCAATACCTACACAAATACAACAAGGCAGGCCAGACTGACCTCCCAATGTGGACATTTTCTTTTGTATGGAACAATAGCTAGACCGATACAACATACATGGCCAGGTTTCAATGGTGGACCAACCGTTTCGTCTGGTCAACCACGCCATGTGAATAGTAAGTGGCAGAACACCATAATGCTTGGGTCAAATGCATTTTCCATTTTCATTAGCAAATCAAACAGACGGAATTAGGCATGATGACCTATTTCATACTTACATTGTGAGAACAAACACCGGATTTGGTAGATGGGAAAAGGCCTGAATTTCCATAATTTAAAGAGGTAAGTAATCATTACGTTCTTACCTGCATTTGCAGGCGATGGAAATAAAACAAACACCCCCTTAGTGCAGCTGGTTATATACTCATCGCAGGCATGATGGCTCAGGTCTCCCTGAGATGGTGATGAGGTGAGAATAAGGGAACAGGGTAATTAATTTGAATTGCTTTACACCGCATTCTGCCCAGTCTTAAACACTATTGACCCAACCATTTTTTAGATACAGTGATAATTAACTCAACCAAGCAACTGGAGAGCATTATACAGGAAACTGTTGGAAAATAGTACTCACCGGCTGTTTGAAGCTGAGCAAGATCAATTGTGTTGGCATGGTTTAGAAGGCATGGCAGGTGAAGCATCCACTCAATGAACTCATCTGTCCAGCCTTGCGGAAGGGTGAAGCCTTCTCGGTGGTCCTGGCAACCTGATGGGCTTGGCCAGCAGATACAGAGCTCCGCATTCCTTGGGCCTTCCTCTGAGCTGCTCTCAGCTTGTTCATGATCTTATCCATTGACGAAGTTCGTATTTTTTCCAGTTTCATCTGTATCAAATCTCAAAAATCACGACAAATTCCATTCCACTTGTACATACCATGTATAGTGCACCATTTAATAGACTACGCGGAAACTTATTGGGAAAATATTTAAATATTAGCAGAGGAAGATAAACTACACTATCTACACTGCCATGTATCAGAATCTGCTGATATGCTGCCTCAGCCAAGCCTTTTAAATATATGGGCATCAGGAATTGTGGAAGTTTGAAGGAGCACCTCTAATTTCCGTATCTCTGCCTCAGCTTTTGCCTTTTGCAAGTTCTCCCATGCTGTGATCTTGGCCTCCTCTCTTTTAAACCTGCATAGTTTAACATGTGAGGAAGGCAAAAGATTCTTAGATTTCTTTAGTAAACTTCATTCCTTCTGCCGTTGCACCAGGGTACAAGAGGAGAAGGGTTTGATAACTTGTTGATTTTTCTATTACCTAATCAGGGAAATAAGTGTGCACCAGCACTGGTAGTGCATGCGTGTGCCTGCCACATGGTGTAAACAAAGAAGGGTTTGATAGCTTGTTCCTTTCCATTACATAATCAGTCAAATAACTGTGCACTAGTACTTGTAGTGCATGCCTGTGTGTGCAGCATGGTGCAAACAAAGAAGAGTTTGATAGCTTGTTTCTTTCTATTACCTAATCTAATCAGGCAAATAACTGTGCACTAGCACTTGTGGTGAATGTCTGCGTGCACAGCATGGCGTAAACAAAGAAGGGTTTGATAGCTTGTTGATTTTATATTGCAACTAACTATAAGGGTTCGATAACTTGTTGGTGTGTCTGTGTGTGCATGTGCTTAATTGTGTTCATGCACCTCCTCCCCCAACAACCACCAAAATAAAAAAGTTCTCAAAGAAAATAACTGTGCAATAGCGGTGGTAGTATCAATAATTTTCTCAATACCTATTCAATCAGCACACCATCTGAATCTTTTCGGTTGTTAACAACCCTGTACGACCAGAACCTTTGTTGAGGGAGTTACTGATTCTACAAATTGAGAGCTGAGATGAACAGAGGCATCTAGAATGTGGTTTGATCAGCTGAATTCAAACATTCATGTGGTTTTTACCAACTTCCTCAGGGTTAGGGACTACAGTATCATGACATGCTGATAAGATTGCAATGCTTGACCCAAAAAAGAAAAAGAGGAAAACCTGTGATGCTTACTTGGATATGCGTTTCTCTGTTTCTGCAACTTCCCAAGCTGAAGCTCGAGCCTCCACAGCTTTCTTCTTCCACTCTCCAATGTTTACTGAGCCCTTGCTGAACCCCCGGACTCCATCTTTCTTGGACCACCTGGTCACAGTGACACGATCATCTACCTGCACATCCCTGATCTCTAGTTTAGGGGAATGGTGGTTCTGCAGCTCCTCAATGGGAAGGACCAATGCAGGAGAATTAGAAAAGGAAGGCCTCTCTTGGGGAGAGGAGCGGGTGCTACTCTCAGGACTCATCTGGGTTGCCATATCTCTTCTTGAAACAACAGGTGAAATCATGGTTCCAGCATCCTTGGTGCCGTCAACTTTCTCATCTGCAATTGGATCCAATCGTAACTAACTAAGATCAGAAGGAAGATGATAAAAAATTAAGCTTCACTTCTACAAACTAAAACAAGTTTCTCCTGTTATCTAAAATTGCTAAGTTGCCAAGGACAGGAACAAGAGATTTGATAAAGACTTTCTATATGCTCCCTTAACTTTGCTTTATTGACTGGTTTGCGCCACTCCAACAGTGCAAAATCACTACTATTTAAACAAGCAAAGAGCATATTGACCCGAATATGTGAGCCCAACATGCAACACCACAGAAAAAAGATAACTGAAGCAATATCTATGATCATCAATCGCTTACAATTCATTATGCAGCATTTGGCTATGTATCATACAAAACATAATACAATGTTACCCATAGCACTTCGTACAAGACAGTGCTTTAATGTTATTGAACATATTATGTACAACGCACCGACCATCACGTAGTTTTCCATCTGTGCCAATGCCATAAAGATGTTTAGGTAACATAGATTTACATCATTCTATCGACAACCTGAAGGGCGTAGTGTTGCCAAATGTACATCTCCTCTGCATGAAAGATGTGGAATCGGTGGAGCATATCTTTATCCATTGCTCTTTCGCTAAGGGGGTGTGGGATGGCATTCTTTCAGTCTCCTCTGCATGAAAGACACAGAATCAGTGGAGCATGTCTTCATCCATTGCTCTTTTGCCAAGGGGGTGTGGGATGGCATTCTTTCACTCTTCAAGGTTCCAAGGGTTATACCGAAATCAATGGAGAGGCTTTTCCCTCTTGTGCTACAAGAGGAGGGGGCAAAGGAATGGTGGTTTGCCCTGTTTGTGGGTCTCTATTCTCTTTGGAGGGAGAGGAATAGATGATGCTTCAGAAACCATAGCGGTTCCATGGTCGATATTGTTAGGAAGGTTCTCTTGTTGCTCAGGGAGTGGGATCCCTGAGCCTTCCAGGTGCTAGTTGGTCCATCTTTTGTTATTTTTGTTTTTGGCCTTTTGGCTTCCTTAATAAAATTATTATTTCTCAAAAAAATCATTCTTTCTTAAATTACA
This sequence comes from Liriodendron chinense, assembly GCA_003013855.2. Classification (NCBI taxonomy): domain Eukaryota; kingdom Viridiplantae; phylum Streptophyta; class Magnoliopsida; order Magnoliales; family Magnoliaceae; genus Liriodendron; species Liriodendron chinense. The sequence continues at coordinate 13,042,655 of ML058513.1, forward strand.
AATGCCTAAATATTCGAGATGCTTGTATGTCATCACACACTTGCATTTCAAAATCCAAATCAGAAAACATCCATCCATCTAGTGTCAATCCAAATCACCAAGAAACAGGACACATTCAAGAAAACAAGAAAAGAAACAAGCTAAAATCAGCAGTTCAATGGCAAATCTTCGAAATAAGGAGTGAAACAACTTTGTAACTCTCAACCAGTTCCAAACAAGCTAGAAACAATCTCTCTCTCTCTCTCTCTCTCTCTCTCTCTCTCTCTCTCTCTCTCTCTCTCAGTCATGCAACACACCCACTCTCTCTCTCTCTCTCTCTCTCTCTCAGTCATGCAACACACCCACCCTGTTAGTTGCACAACACACCCACACGGTTAGTTAGTCACATGATGCACCTACCCACCGGTGGGGTTAGTGTGTCTCCTTAGCACTCGAACCTGAGACCTGCTGTTGAAACTCCTAGGCGTCTTCCAGCTGGGCTAGCAGGCCACACACAAGCTAGAAACAATCTCATATGCAATTAGATTTGATAGGTTCCTGTTTTCAACAAAAGAAGGATGATCTGGTGGGGCTGGACAGGTCACAGCCCTAAAATCATCAATCTGACATGCCACGCATAGATCTGACCATCAATACGGTGGGGCTAGACAGGTCAAAGCCCTAAAATCATGCTGAGCAAATGATACTGACCGTTGAATTGGTGACTTTCAATGGCACACACTTCGGTTTGACCTCCATTTTGCACACCACAGATCAGATGGTTAAGATCAGCGGGCTGATGAGTAAAATGCACAACCAGCACAAGCAAGAGGTTATAATCAGATATTTTACCAGAAGTGAACAGTAAGCTACCCTAATCCCACCAGCTAAAGTTAGCCAAACCCATAACCAGACAATCATAAAACAAGAAAAACGAAGAAAAAGAACAGTGTATCAGATACCTTGGGAGCTAGGTAATGAAGACTCGATCAATAACTCTGACCACCCATGTACACTAACAGATCGTGCTATGCAAGGCTCCATGTGTGCAGTATAAGATCCTGCACCCCCACTCCCACAACATCCCCGACCTGACAATGCATCTGCACCCAAAACTCCTGCTGAGAATGGAGAACTCCCCACGAAGTTCCCAACCCTCCCACCATCGAACATTGGCATCATCATCGATGGCGATGCATAGCACGCCATCCCTGGCGTGCCCAATGGCCCGCTCTTTGACTTAGGCCGCCTATGCGGCGGCGGCATCACTGCATGCCGGCTTGCGCCATCCCCTGGGCTGAAGATCCACTTCTCTGCATCCTCCCATTTGGACGGCAAGCTCCTTCCATTGTTGAAAGGCAATGGAATGGCATTGGCATACCGACGGCTGCAATTCGTCGGCAGTGGCACCCGTTCTGAGCTCCAACCTTTCTGAAACCCAGGCCCACTGCCCGTGCTGCGGTAATTTGGAGTCCCAGGGCTGGGAAATGTCCCAGTTCGTCGAGAAGAAGACGGAGCAGGAACTTTCTTCATGGCTGCTGCTGCTACTGCAAATCGAGGGGAAGAACTGATGGCATCGGCTCCTCTGCCGTTCAGATCGAGAGAAGCGGGCCTTCGCCGCTCGTGTTTCTTGGGAAGAGCTTCAGATCTGAACCGCCGATTTTGACATTCTGCAAAAAGAATAGTCGGAAAACAGAGAGAGAGAGAGAGAGAGAGAGAGAGAGAGAGAGAGAGAGAGAGAGAGAGAGAGTTAGGTTTAGGATTGGTACCTTTCAGAGCTTGAGAGAAGGAGTTCTTTGACGGATTTTCTACTTCCTTTTCGTCGTCTTCTCCTTCTACTTCTGTTGCCTTGTCTCTATCTTTGATAGGGTTGCTGTTCTTAGGTACGGAGGACAGATCTGGACCACACGAAGATTCACGGTGGAGATCGCGCCCTGACAGATGCTGGATCAAAAATCAAACGCTTCTAAGATCCCGGATCTAAATCGCTCTCGAATGCAATCTCTTCAGAGACGAAAAGTAAGTGAAATGGATGCCGTTGTTACCTTGGAGAGTTCGCAGAGGAGAGAATCGGGATCGTGGACGTCGGATCCAAAGGAACAGCGATCGACGACACTCCCAGAAGTGGACGAGAAGAGACTACTGAAATTGGATGACTCGCGCGTAGATGAGATTATTACAGAGTCGGGACTGTCGTCTCGAGCTCTGATGGACGGTCTCTGGAGCTTCTGGTCTGGAAACCCTAGCCCTAGCATTCTCGACCTCTTTGCATTAGAGAGAGAAAGGGGGGAGGTTGTTTTAGAGCTGAAAAAAACCAGCTGCAATGGCGGGTGTGGAGTTTGTTTTTGGTATGACTGAAATGACCCTGCAAATGGATCTTGTTAAGACTCTAAAATTAAGTTGATGTAAACCTACTCGTCGGAGCTTACTCACCGTACACATGCATTCACACCAATCCGGACCGTCGAAATCTTTGGCCGCATTTTCACTTGAGCTTGATGTCAATGGTTTTAAAGACGTTAATCATCTGGAATTCCAACCGTTACATTTTGAGTAGGAACGCCCATTTTTTCTTTACCACCGTTCATTTTATGAAAACCAACTGAGTAGTTAATAATCCTAGGATTAACCGATCAGTGTAATTTTTTTAATCTCATGGTCCATCTATATTAACTTGGCTGGAGATTTAACGGTACAGATTGTCTTGGATTACATGCCACGTGCAGGATGGCCGAGTTGCCACAGTTGAGTTTTGCACATCCAGTGGAGTCGTTCCGCAGGCAATTTTTCTAAATTAGTTGGAGATTTCGGTTAGTTAATGAGGCTTTCTATTGCGTGGACTGCTGATGGGAAGTCCTGAAAATAGCCAAAAACATCGTGTAAATGACTTCAGCACCCTCAATTTATCTTTGGATTTTCGGATGTCGCACATATTGGACCAGGGTATTTTAGTCAGATGCATCTATCAGGACGCCAATGTCGTCCGAGCAACAAAAAGCTCTCTGGGCCCCCTCCTTCCATCAGTAGAGCCAGCTCATGTGAGAACGAGAACCTATAACAATCAAGCACATCCACGCCACTGCACAGGAAAAGTAAGCATGGAGACGTCCATCATTGAGACATTCTCGGGCTCCACCTAAAATTTTGGAGCAGGCTATAATATCTGTGTTTTCCCTTCTTACTGGTGTGACCCACCTTATCAACCGGTTGAATGGTCTATAAACATCAGCGTGGCTACTACAAAGGTTTAGATAACGGGCATCTCCAACACCACTATTGCATGTGGTGTGGCCCACTTAGTTTTGGATATGTCGGATTTTTTATTTTTTTTGGGCTCTACTCCCTAATACGAGCTGACGCAATTGGTGGACCTGTACCAAACAGTAACCTTTATTTCCGGGACCCACAGTATGAACGGCTGCTATCCTCTGTAACCGATGAGTACAATGTGATTTCTCCCGCCAAATTATTGGTTCCTCTCGCGCCAAGACAAAGGCACCCGCGCCAGTGTTCAGGACAGAAAGGTAGGACCGTTCGGTCGACAGATACGACCCCGGGTACCAAAATGATCCGCGGTTCGGGGATGCCATTGGTTAATTTCACTTCGCGGTTCATTCCTTTCATGCAGGTGTGACCAACCCTCTGTCCCGAGCTCAGAATAGACTGGGGCTCTTAGGGGCCACCATGATTTATGGGTTTCATTAACACCGTCAATCTATTTTTTTATATCATTTTTATAGAACTCAAAAAATGAGGCAGTTCCAAAGCTCAAGTGGACCACGCGAGTACTAGCGGTAATGACGCTTGCAATTGAAACCTTCCTAGGTCCCACTTGATGTTTTTTTTGCCATCCAACATGTTCATAAGGTCAGGTAGACATGAATGGAGGCAAAACATAAACATCAGCTTGATACAAAACTCCTATGGCACATAAGAAGTTTTTAACGATGACCGTTTAATTCTCACTATGTGGACCACTTCAGCCTTTAAAATGCCTCATGTTTAGTATTATATCCTAAAAGGATATGGAAAAGTGGACGGACGGTGGTGATAAACCCATAAGTCATGGTGGCCACATTAGAGCCCCAACCTATTCCAAGCTCGAGACAGGAGGGGATAGCATCTAATCCGCGTCCCTTTTTTAGAAAGGATATCTGCATTGCTGGTGTCGCCTGAGAAGCGGCTCTTATCCGGCACAGTCGAGAGACTGCTGGTAGAATTTCTTGGTAACAACTAATATTCCACGGGCTAGATTCCTAATATAGTCGTCGACCATTTTAAAAATGGAGGGGACCGTTCACCGTACATATGGCACAATTCTACAGCAATCCACACCGCCCAAATCTTGGATTTAATGTCTACATAGCATAATCCGAAAATCGTGGTCACTAGGTAGATAATCAGCATCTGATATTTTGCCCGCTCAGCATTCTCCTTTCAACCATCTATTTGATAGCAGATGATTGGACGATTAAGATGCACAATCAGGGCGCCCATCGATTTGGATGGTCTGCAAACCGGACGCCAATTGGAAACAACCCACCGTCCCTATTTAGGAACGGCCAGAGGCTATGAGGAGGCCACCATTATGTATGGTTTTTATCCACACCGTAGGAAAATAAGGTAGATCCAACATTCAAGTGGACCACATCATAGGAAGTAGCGTTGATAATCACAACCCACCGTTGAAACCTTCCTAAGGCCTATCGTGATGGGTATTGCCATCCCACATGTAACATAGACCAAGATGAAGGGAAAACAAGTAAGCTATATTCAAAACTTCTGTAGACTTGGAAGAGGTTTCAATGGTAGGTGTTTAATCCTCAGATTTACTTAATGGCCTGTTTGGCACCATGAATCTAATGAGGAGTGATGAGAAATCACTAGTTTTTTTTGTTTGGTAAAGTAAATTGATAAGAAGTGGATTTCTTAAGACTTCATGAGAAATCAAAAGTGTAATTTCAGCATTTTTTTTATTCCTCCCAAAATGGTGGGATTTGATGGAAAGTCATCCCTTACATAGGACCCAATGTGATGTATCCCGAAAGATCCTCCCCTACATGGGACCCAATGCAATGTATCTTGTGTTGGGTGGATCCCTGACCTTGGCATCCATAGTGTGATGTGTGTGCTGTCCATCCACATCATCCATCCATTTTGAAAACTCATTTTAGAATATGATCCAAAAAATTAAGTACATTCAATTCATAGGTTAACCATAATAACAGTGATACTCAATTATTAAAAACTTCTCATGGGCCACAAAGTTTTGGATCAAACTTATATTTGTGTGGCTCTTCTTCGTCCAGATCTTGGTGACCTTGTCAATAGGTTGGATGAAAAATAAACATTCCAATGGCCCCATAAAGTTTTTAATGGTGAGGATTCAATCACCATTGTTTCATGTGGTATGGTCCACTTAAGATTTGGATTTGCTTTGTTTTTTGGATCCTATCATAAAATGATCACTAAAAATGGATGAATGGTGGGATCAAAATCCAAAGTATCAGTGGGCATACAGTGGGATTAAAATCAACACAGCCTATTATCTCTTATATAACTTCTCTCCAAGTCCTAGCTGCCAAACAAAAAATCTGATATTGAGGAGAATTTGTAACATAGATTTCACCTCTCGCTTCCTCTCAAATCCACTCCCAAAATGCCTGTTTGCCATCCAACCTGCTCATAAGGTTACACAGAGCTAGACAAAGGGAAAACATAAATATCAACTTGATCCAAAAATTACAGTCTTATGGAAGATACAAAAATTACATGGCCCCCTGAAAATTTTCAATGGTTGGTGTTTAATCCTTACTGTTTCTTATGGTGTGGTCCAATTTAGCTATAGATATGTCTCATTTTTTTAGATCATGCCCTAAAATGAGCTGACAAAAAAGATAGACGGAGTGGATAAAACACATACATCACTGTGGGCCCCAAAGAGCCAGGTATACAGGTATACGCCTCGAGGCAACCCACGACCGCGGTAAACTATCACAGGAGTCCTGTCCTTCTTTCCGCACTTTGCCTTTGCAACTTTAGTGCTACTGTTGATACCATTTTAAAGTTCGAATAACCCCTTTTCTATTCTACTTTTTGTTTGCAATGGTACAAACTACATTGTATTGCCTCGAAAGTGAAGAGAAAAGTGGGTATCTATCAAACGAGGTGGGTCTCAATGTCAATTTCCATGATTGAACTGTAGAAGTTGCTAACATGCGCCTCGAGTTAATAGGTGACTGTTTTTCAGCACCGGAGAGAGGTGGGCCCCACGAGGTTTGACTGATCGTCCAGCTATTTTAGAGCAGGACATCGTGAGCTCATTTCCCCATGAATAGTTTTATTTCTCCACCTGCCAAAAAAGTTCTGAGCTTCCCGATATATCGCTGATGTCGCGCGATATCTCATCCAACCAGATGTAAAACTCTCCGCTCTATGTCGGCCTCCAAACAAACGAGGTGTAAATTCGCGCCGAGAGGAAAGACAAAACCATTGATGCTCTCTGGCTATCTGGGTGCGATGGATGATTACGCGGTCACTCAGGAGTTACGGTTTCTTTTTTCTTTTCTTTTTTTTGTCAATTACTTTAAAATTGCATGCGTGGCTCACCCATAATTCAAATTAAACTGTCCAAATTATGGGTCATAATTTAGATATATTATGTGCAAAAAGATTAAGATCACTTAACATTTAGGGACACACAACACATGGGGTTTGAGAACTCATGATTTCAACGTTGAAAGACATGGTGTCTACCACTGAGCCATGGGCAAGGACTTGTTCTCTACTTGTTCACTTCTTATTCATGTTTGGTAAGGATGTGAGTTGCGTGGTACTCCCGCCTGTCTTAAACCCTGAATGGGCAAATCTATGTGGGGGCCTACAGTGATATATCTATTTATTTTCATCATTCATCCCTTTTCTCAAATCATTTTAAGGTCGGACGTAAAAATGAGGCAGATCTAATGCTCAAGCAAGTTGGATTGCATTAAATGCAAGTTGCGTGGACTGCACCGAATAAAATGATTGGGTTGCATTAAAAGCATAAAGCATTAAATGCAAGTTGGGCTAAATGCAACAATCATGTGGTCCAGTGAGCCTAAGATCTGCGTCATTTTTGGACTTAGGCTTAAAATGATATAAGAAAAGGGTTGGACAGCTTAGATAAACAAATACATCACAGTGAGCTCTCACGCGTGTCCATAGGTAAGATAAACTAGATGCTCATAAGTAAAAAAAGTAATAAAAAAAAAACAATATCTCTCAAGCTTGTACAGTCCACGTATATTATCTAATGTCTATCATGTTAGTACAATTCTTGATGTGGATGATCATTATGTTGGGCTTACCTTGGTCATGTCTTCAAGGTGAATTGTCCATCGTGTGGGCCTACTTTCAATGTGTATCATTCACCTTGTGAGGCCCAGCTTTGATGTGAGCTATTTATTATGTAGAGCCCACCCTAGATGCAAGTCATCTATCATGCAAGCCCACTTTTAATATGGATTGTCCATCATGCAAGGTTCAACTTCAAAGTGGGTTGTCCATCAAGTGATGCTGCCTTGGATGTGGGTCATTCATCCTTAGGGGCAAACCTTCAACGTGAGCTGTCCTCATATGGAGCCCACTTTAAAATAGGTCATCTATGATGTGGGGCCCACCATCAATGTTATTGTCCATCATGATCCACACCCATCTTGTCGGGTTCACCTTTGATATAGACCATCCATCATATGGGCTCCACCCTTGACGTGGACCACCCATCATGTGGGGCCTCCTATGATATGGAAACCCACACACACCACAATAGATACGCTAACCCATGGCCTCTGTGTTGAAACTCTTATGAGTCTAACATTAATGAGCCATGAGTTAGGGACCTATTCTTTTAGCCTTCTATAAACATTTTACAATTGGGAAATGGTACGACCCCAGTGTAGTTTACTACAAGGTCAAGCTTTATGGGTCCAATAATGATTTTTGTCTTACATATGAACTGTGCATCCACTGAGTTTCCTTCACGTGGCAGGAGTTCCAAAAAAATAGCCACATCCGGAACTTAAAATGCTCTGTGGGCCACACCTTCTAAAGCATTGCAAAATTATGCTTAAAATATTTAAAATAATTTTGTAGGGTCATTTGAATTTCAGAATAGTCCTAAATTTGGTGGGACCCCTTATCAAGGGGGGGGGGGACACACACAATGGATGGGTCAGATGTGAACCCCATCTCGATGGCCCCACAAACAATAAGAAAGGTTTTAATGGGTGGCTGTCCTCTCTCAATTATTTCATGTTATCTGGCCCATGTAAACGATGGATAGCACTAGATTTTGAGCTCTATGTCGAAAATGGGGAGACACGACTGATAGATGGGTTGATGTCCAGCATGCATCATGGTGGCGCCTATAAAGTTCAAACTCATCATAACTTAGTACAGTAAAGTCCACTTCAGAGGAACTTCCTAAGACAAATCTTCCAATAAGGTTGGCCTTATGGTAGCTTACAGTTAGGTTGAGCTCTCGGTCAGCAGCATTATGATTTGTGTGGGAGAATTGAATCATCGTTTGGTGGGTCCCTTCCAGGTGATGCCATTTCTCATAAGGCAGCTGCGTTTGAAATTCAAGTGAGCAGCTAGAACACGTTGAAAAATAATGACTAAAACGTTTAAAATTATTTAATAAGTGTTTACATTAGTTGATCACAGCTAAATTAAATAATTCATGAGGTGCCATACTATAGTCATGCCACACATGATGAGGATAAATCTCAAAGCCAAGAAGATAAAGGCGCATTTATGTTGGGAAGATGAGAACTAGAATCTAAGAAAAGTAATTCTATGCAAAGTAAACGTCGAGACTTTAGCAAAGTTTCCTATGAATATTGGTCGGCCGGGTTAGTGAAAGGATTGTGGGATCTTTCCTATACACTTGGCCAATGCAATGACCTATGTTTATGTGAATAATCAAGGAGATTTGCGTGGCTGACCATCCAAAATTTTTATGATGTCGAAAACGTCTAAATTTTTTACGATGCCAAAAACTACATAAGACCACCGTCTCTCCAAATCTATATAAGCAGTACTTTGCGAAAAGCTCTAGGCTCTCGCTCCACACAATCAATCAACCTCTATAGCACAATAATGTCTATCTTAATTTTAACTTCTTAATTTAGATATTTCACTTGCCTAGCTCCACTAACTACAACAAGTTCGGAATCCTTAGTTTAGTTTAAATTTGTTATTGTCCAACATCATCACTATAGTACGCTTAGGAGTAGATTAAATATCAATGACCTCATCATCAAATGCCACCAATCGCCGAGTTCATACTTAGTAGATTACACTGGTCACATCCTGCAAACTGTACACGTTGGTTGTTTTGTCTACACATACAATCATAAGTAATTTTCTCCATCTTTCTCTGTGTAGTTTATTTACTCATTGATTGTACTATTATTTCATGCAAATTAATAAAATCGACAATCCAACTTTAATTTTTAATCTTAATCATCTATCACCGCATTACTGAGAAACCTGAGAATTGCGATCACTATTGAAAGAAAAGTTCTAAGTACAAGACAAAAAGATTCCATCGAAGCAGTAACCCTCCCCTTCTCAAATCGCATGATTGCTTTGACATTGATGGCTGAACAACCAAATCTACCTTCATATGTCTAATCTTAATCTTGCTAGCTTGGCGAATGGGGTGACTTTTGAGTCAAGTATGACTTTGATATGCTTGACACTATTCCTAATCACATACATTTGACCGAATACAGATTGTTCGTAAATACATTAAACAAGTGGCCTCATATCTAATTAAACCATCATACTTTTTTTGGCATGCCCAATTAGGATCATGGTGTGTTATTTTTTGTGTTTCTCAGCAAAACAATATGGTTCGCAAAGTAAAAACAATAGCAAGTACTCTCCCTTTGGTTGTAGGAGAGTCGCAAGATGAGGAACAATAAGACGAATCTGTCAACGTGGACGCAGGGTCTTCTTCCCAACCGTGTACCATGCTGGATGACGTTGCACACCACCTTCATAACATGCAGGGAGACTTGTAATAGATCCTAGAAGGCAATAAAGTCAATGCAAATAAAATCGTCAGACTAATTGAAACCTTTTTCGAAAAGTTTTTACTACCAATAAATCGTTAGTCTACCAATAATTTTGCAACGGACTTAGATGTAAAGAGATCAATTGATCTTACAACAAGATTTAGTCGAGTATAACCATAAGGCCGTCCTCCACCACCTTACGAGAAGAAACAATTGAAACAATTGTTTCTGTGGACAATAGGATGGAGACTCTTTAAACATCCATATGCTTGGGGGTAACTCCATACAGGTGTTAATCCATTTGAGGGCTAACCGCCTGTGTCACTAGTGCCACAAAATTATTATGTTAGAGTCAAGCACCATAGGGGGCAACTTCTAGTGTTGCCGATGATACCACAAAATATACAAGAACCAATTCACCTATGGGCAACTTCCGATGCCTCAAGCCCCACTAGCCATGAATACAATGGCTTGAAGTCCACCACTTATAGCACAATTGCAACAATTAGGTCATAAAGATCTAATCAATTCAATGCAAAAGGTAACTCATCAGTCTCATAATCGGAGGGTTACTGAACATTCAACGAACGTGAATATTGTCATAGCCATTCCAGAAAAATCAAAATGATTGAAAATAACAAATAGTAGATTGACATAAAAAAAAAAGCCTCCGAGAAAACTGTTGAATGAAATAGATAAGTCAAGTTCAGAAACACTTGGGGGTAAGGACAAAAACAATCTGTTGTGAATAAGATCCGTAGGCTCCGCGGCTTGCCGATGTAGTCGGATCCTGTCCATTAGAAACTTGGACTAATTGGCTATTTTCTTCGGCAAGTAGAAAAGTTAGGGTGGATTTATTCGACTAGAATTAAAGCTTGTCATAGGTGTTGTATTTAACACAACATCGCACACACCGCATCATAAATATACATCATACACATCACATTGCATCCATAACACTCAACACCCCCAATCAGTACAAATGTATGCTTTGAGGCTTACCGATAAAGTCGGACCCTGCCCAACAAAAATTTGGCTTGATTAGTTCATTACTTTGGCAAGTGGAGGAGTTAGGGCGGATTATCCATTCCGAACCAAAGCTTGTAATAGGTATTACATTTAACATGACGTTACACACATTGTTGTGTCATCAGCGTGCAAGAGCTAATCTTAACCCTAAAAAAATTGTTTAATCTTGTAAAGTAGAGACTGTACATTTGTATGAGTAGAGTAGGTTCCTAATACCTTCTCTCTCTGTAACCATATTCCCTTACCTCGAACCTTCAGTCATAGATCAGTGAGTCACTTTAAGACTGAGAATCTCCAAATCCTCTCTCTTAGCTTTTCTACAGGGTCTAGCTGACTGTGGAGATGAAGTAATTAGCTAGTGGTGACTCTAGTCAAATATAACACCCCTTTATACATAATGCAAAGGGCTTTGAGAAAGGCAACCTATGGAAAATCGCGATCTGCTAGCGATCTAGCATCTACACTCTCCTTTACACATGAACTAATGCAATAGGCGGTTATGTAGATAATCAAGTAGATTTGCACAGCCGGACTGTTCACACCTTTCAAGATATTAAAGCTTATATAAGGCCACAATTTCTCTAATTCTATATAAACAACACTCAGCGAATAACTTTGGGCCCTCACCACATAATCAATCAACCTCTATAGCACAATACATTCTATCCTAATTTTAGAGTCTTAGCTTAGATATTCCACTTCTTAAGTTTGAAATTTTAATTTAACTTAGATTCACTATTGTCCAGCACCATCGCTGCAGTACACTAAGGAGTATATTAAATATCCATGACCTCCATTATTAGATCCCATCGATCGCCGAGTCCATACTTGTAGATCACACCAGTCACATCCTATAAATTGCACACATCAGTTGTTCTATCTACACAGACAATCATAGGTAATTTTCTCTACTTATATTATTTTACCCGTTGATTGCAATGCTCTTACATGCAAATAAATAAAATCGATGATCTAACCTAAGTTTTTAATCTTAATCATCAATCATCACATTATTAAGAAACCTAAGAATTACGATCATTATTGAAAGAAAAATCCTTGGTCGAAGGTAAAAAGATCTTATTAAAGAACTAACATTCCCCTTCACAAATTGCATAATCATTACATCATTGGTGGTTGAATAATCAGATCAACCTTCATAGGTCTGATCCTAATTTAATTAGTTTGCCGCCCAAGGTCGCATTCGAATCATGTACAACTTTAGCATGCCCAATACTATTCCGAATCTCAATGAATGTTTGACTGAATACAAACAAGTAGTTGGCATGTGTGGCATCTTGTCTGATTGGACGATATCAGTGAGGCCATATGAGTTTTGGAATATCATGAAATTTGGTGGGACCCTAGTCCAATGAGGACACACATACAATGTATGGATAAGAGTTGAAAACGTGTCCTGGTAAGCCCTATGAGGAATCAACAAGGTTTACATAGAGGATGCCATCATGGGTTGCACTAGGTTTTGGGCTCTAGGCGGAACATCAGGGACCCATTCTAATGGATTTATAGTAATTAAGATCGACCTTATACTTTGGCAGGCATGCTACAGGCTGTACTCATTTACCTCTATTGAAACTATTCACATCGTGTGGTCCACTGTAGATGGATCTGAGCTTCAAAAGTAGATGGCTCGGATGAATTGTAAATTGCCGTTGATGTATATTTGTTTACTAAAGTAGGACCGTTAGCCATCGTAGGTCAATTAGAAGGATCTGGTTCAATGCCATACTGAATATATGTGTGGATGGTTTAGATCGAGGTAGGGTTTCCAAATGCACAAAGATCGTCGTACTCCCTAGCTTATGATATAACCCTTGGCAGGGAGCTGATATGCCGCCTCCAGAGCCGCGGAAAGCGGAAAGTACCCTGGTTCCACGTGATTGCTGCATAGGTCTTACTGGGTATCCAAATCGGGAGAAAACTTTTGCTACGCCCACGAGTTAGCTACGCTGGCTACACTCGGTGTAGCAATGACCCCACCTTGATGTATGTGTTGTGTCCACACCGTCCATCAATTTGGTGAGATCATTTTAGGGCATGACGCAGAAAATGAGGCAGATCCAAAGCTCAAGTGGACCCCAAGAAGTATTTAATGGTTGTTGTTCAATCCCCACTATCTTCTGTGATGGGTCCACTTGTTCTTTGGATCTGGTTTGTCATGCCCTAAAATGATCTTGCCAAATGGATGGACGGAGTGGATGCAAACATACATCATGGTGGGGTCATTTCTACACCCGATGTAGCTAGCGTAGCTAACTCGTGGGTGTAGCAAAATTTTTCTCCCAAATCGGACTGGGATTCGGCAGTTGACCCTTGGCACGGAGGTTGGTATTTGTCGGTGTTGTGGGCTCCACAATGATGTATGCGTTTCATCTACGCCCATCCATCCATTTTGTCCAGTCATTTCCGTGGATTACCACAGAAATGAGGCAGATCTACAGCGTAACACACCACTGGAAACAGTAGTGATCGAACTCCTACTGGTAAGACACTTTCTTGGGGTCACAAAAGTTTTAGATAAAGCTGATATATGTGCTTTCTCTTTTACAGGTTTGACAGCAAATAAACATTACAATGGTCCTATAAAGTTTTCAATGGTAGGCGTTCAATCGCCAATATTCTGTAGTGTGGTCCACTTGAGATTTGGATATGCCTCAATGTAGACCCATACCTTAAAATGAGCTCGAAAAATGGATGGGGTGACATGGCTAAAATACATACAGCACATAACACCGACCGGTGAAGATACTGTCGAATCCGAGTACACCGAAATCATATCCTATACAACATCAATATTTTCAGGTAGCTATTTTTACACCACCACATTGTCTATGTGAAATCCACTCCGTTCTTCTGGTGACAACCTCCATGTTCACTGTAAAAACAAAAGATCAGCCTGATAACAAACTCAGATGGGTCACACAATGGGAATGCCATAAATAGAGGGTAAAACCTCTATGAATTTGGACTGGGCTTACTTTCGTAGTGAGCCACACTTGATAAACGTGTTTGATAAAAGATACAAACCATGGTGCACCCACAGAAACCTATGGTCTGGGTCGTGTTCGCATTGTTCTCTTGGATATGGCCCACCTGAATTATGGATTTGGATGATTTTCTGTACCTGGGCCTAATGTACCAGGTGTAGTAGTGATCAATGCAGATCAAAAGCATTCATTCAGTGATCTCGACACCGAAATGATAACAAACCCACCGTGCCAACGTCAGTTGACTAGACACAACTCGAACCGAGTTACCCCCGCTAGGTGATTGACTTTTTAATAAGAAAATACAAATCAAACACAACCTCATGTTCAAGCACGTGTCATTACCATGCAATGTCTTCGTCAAAGATTATGTTTTTTTTTTTTTTTTTCCTTTCAATAATGGAACCATTCCAAACATAAATAATATTTAATTTAATTATTTAAATAGCCAGTGCATTGATGGATAAAAAAAACAGGAAGCGGATTGCGTACTGAGTAAACCTTGTGGGGTCCACCATGATTTATGCATTCTATCCACTCCGTCCATCCGTTTTAACAGATAATTTTAGGGGTTGAGCCCAAAAATGAAGCATGTCCAAATCACAAATACACCAAACCAAAAGTGGCTTCACTGCACACATGCCAACGTGGCATACGTGTGTACGAGAATGGCATGCAACCAAGCAATGTGCACACTGTAACCCAAAAACCAGGTTGGTTGGTGATCAAGTGGGGCACACATACAGTGAATAAGGACCGTTGGTAATCTTCTAACCATCAATCTCATGCTAGTGCGACTCAGCTTCAGATCTCTAACATGTATATCATTTGGCACGTGTGTGGCAAAGCTGCAGGCCATCTTGCACGAGCGAATGCGGGTGCGGGCCGATCAGCAAAAGTGTGGTGCATGGATTGGGTACATTTGTGGCCATGGTTCGGGCCCAAATCGTTGATCTGATGCACCCTACGTTTTGGATGGATATTGACCATACGATTGTAGTACTTTCATCTCCACTGTCTATTTGTTAGCCCTCGATCATAGGGTTAGAATCTTCCTACATGAAAGCTCTTCTTCCCGACATGCCCCATGCAAAGTGGACCATCGGGGCAACGAATTTGGTCGCGGTACGATGTGCCACTTTGTGAAGCACACGTGGCATTTCCCTGATGATCTGAACCGTTCACTCAACATAAAGCTCCGTAAAGAACCATAGACAAAAATCAGATCAGGACACAGGATGAGAATCTTCAACCGATGAGATATTTCCTATGTGACCTATTTACACTTGAACCTTGTAGATGAAAAGCCAGGATTATCCCGTGGTGGGGTCCTCAGCATCTCTTCTTAACAGGGATTTTCTTTTGATGTGTGTAGGTGTAGCAGGCGGATGCACAGGACCGTTACTTTGGCAGCATGTGACGGCTGATTCGCAGGCATGCAGAAATTGCAGGTCTGGCAAATATAAAATCATTTTAAACCGTTCAAATTGCGTGACAGGTCATCAGCCAAAAGTTATATTGGCATAGTTTGATTCTCCCATGGATGATATAGGCAGTTGAAAACGACCCGTGTCATGTAACTAACTCATATCGTCCGAATCATGGAGCCCATCCTTAAGATCTGCATATAAAAGTGTATATGTACGGTTTTGCTAACGTAACGTTATGAGAAGCCGATTGGGTGTTGACCCAACCGTAGGACCCACTGTGGTGTATTTGTTTTATTCATGTTATTAAATCATCTTGCTAGCTAATGTTATTCAATCATCTTGCTAGCTAATCTTAGGACATGAAGTAAAAAATGAAGCTGATTAAAAGCTCAACTAAACCATACCACATGAAATGGTGGTGATTTAACACTCACCATTATAAACTTTTGTGGCTGCCAAAAAGTTTTTGATATATTTGTGTTTTCCTTCACCCAAGTTTGTATGAACTTATCAACATGTTGAATGGTAATTAAAAATTAAAGTGGCCCTAGAAAGGTTTCAATAGTGGGTCTCATTATTCCCAAGGTTTCTAGTCATGTGGTCCACTTAAGCTTCATATTTATTATATTTTTAGGCAGTTATCCTTGAAATGAGCTGGCAAAATGGTTGGACAACATGGATATAAAATACTTACCTTATAATGGCACTACCCAATCTACTTTCCTTATAATGACACCTGGGATGCTCATCAAGCAGAATCGATCATTCTAGAGTTTTGAGTCCTCTGTTTCTTAATTTGTAACTTTTTTATTGGTCCATATCATCACATAGGTTTAAAACCTCATCATATCTTCAGTGCAACCTTATCACACCATGCAAAAAGCTACAAACAAAGATTTCCTACTTGTAGCAAACAGAAGATCTGGACTCATCATTCAATAAGCCATGGTGTAAGAGTCACCTCGGCTAGAGCCATTTGTTTTCTATGACCCACATGTTTTTTCTGGAAATTTGACTGCGGGATTTCAACAATCGATCATGTTGACCGTCCATTGGATATCAACTAATCCGCTAGGGACGCAGGAATCCTCCACAGAACCTGTTGTATTGCATGCAGTGGTCACAACATTTGAGCTCTGTCAGGCCTGCAGCTTTGTGCGTGTGACTTTTACTTCATCCATTAAGTGCAGTTTTAGAGGTTGTAGGCATATTTTACCTTGCTGAGGGTAGTGTGGCCATGCGCACCTGATGAGTGGGTTGGATGGAATATAAAGTTTTGAACACCATGGCTGTTGTCACCCCTCCATTGATCCCCGTGGTGTGGTCCACCTGAGTAGTGGATCTAAGTTGATTTTCGGTCCCAGGTCCTTGCATTTGGGGCACAACTAATTAATGGAGTAGACGTCACACATACAGCATGGTGGGCTCGCATAGTCAGATGTTGTACTCCTGCGTACACCATAGGTGGCAGGGGATTCAGGTCTGTTCTTGGACATCATTCTGTAGTGGGTCGAACTGTCTCGACTTTTTAGCCAGAGCTACCCATTGCCATTTGCAATGTCTTATTGCTTGCCTGTCTTCCATCACAATCTGCCAGAGTATCAAAGTTTTCCTCTCGTTATACGTGGACCGTTGAGTAGGTTTCGTCTCGACCCTTGTGTATGTGTGTATGCATATGTATGTATGTACGTACGTAAGGGAAAACATCCACGGTATGCTTGGCATGCATGTATCTAATCCAGATCGTCCAAATCATGTTAATAACGTGGAGGGAGCATAGTCCATGAATCTGGCTGTGTGTTTATAACTTATGGCAAGCTACACACGGAGAGAACGAGAGAACAACTGGAGTGAGTGATTTGAATTGTTAACACTCCGTATCTCACTAGTTTTGGTGCTTTGGGCCAGTGGATTTTTAGGCGTGCTTAGGATTTGAGTTCACATCCCAACATGAGATGCCACAACTGATGGATGGAGTGGATTTCACAAAGCATAATGGCGGGGTCCGTGCATACTGTACTTGAAGGGATTCACGAGGAGAGTTGCGAATGCTAGAGGGGTGCCGTGCTGCTCTCGCAGAAGACAAAACGGAAATGACAGAAATCACACATATAGTCAGAGATTAGGTGGATGCTACATGAGAATCAAACCGGATGAGATGGTGATGGTTCGATTTAAATACTATACTATGGAAGAGCATGCGGATCATGCTCTTGCACACAGCCACCCTGCATGTCATGTCATGCTGTTGCATCAATCTCACCGTTTAAATCATGGGCCCATTGCTGATGGTGAATGGCCCAAAGGCACTCCCATCAGGCGAGTCAAACCAACCGATGTGGTTAAGATCGTACAATGTGGTTTCTGGGTCATGTCCCATCTGCTAACCAGTACGGACAGACCAATCCACCATCGATGGCCTGCATTCACCCCACATGTACAGTGGATGTGTCCGAGAGTCTGATCCACCATATTCTGCCTGCGTATCAAATTTACATCTGCCGTTTCATAGGCATGAGAAAAGGATTAGTGATTAGTGCGGTGAAAAGTTGAAAAAGCCATGCAAATGCACCTGCCAAAATGGTACCGTATGTGATGCGGGCCATCCCATCAGGCCTGAATGTCCTGGCCTGCAAAACAGGCCATGTCGGCTCATCAAGTGGGCCACACATGCACATGGAAATCGATGGCAAGAAAAAGAAGATGGTGGACTAGCCTATTTTTTTGCTAGGTCAACATACAAGCCATGCCACGCTGGATGAATGGCATGGATCTTGCATAGCACATGCGCAACAAATTGCCTCTTCAATATCTTTTTGCAGAGATTGCTTTCGCACTTCCCTTCCCTACGCAAATGCTATCCAGATGCTTGCCCTCCAAAAAAATCATTTCTTTTGTTTTTTCAATAAAAAAGATGAGATCCAAATTTAAGAAACAGGTTTAGGCTGAATATCAATAGCACTGAGGCAGCATGAGGATACTTAGGGTGCGTTTGGCAACAACTTCTCTTTCAAAACAGAAGCCGTTTTACACCTTAGAATAGCTTCTATTCTGCAAGAGAAGCTACAAGTAGTAGTTTCTATTTAGGTTGAATTTGAAGGTGGAACTCGAAACAGCTCTGGCGTAGTTGGTTTGAACAGATCACCAGGTCAAGGTAAGGATCATATTTCAAATAAACCAGTTGCTCAAGGAAACACGAATAGAAGAGGGCAAGGATGTATGTATATGCATATACATTTTTTTGTAGCACAGCACAAGTTCAAAATCTAAGTTCTAATATATGGCTGGGGAAAAATACACTTGGAATGTTAACAGATATCCATGTTGTCGATGGGTTAATGCTGAACGCCCCAAAAACGGTCATGCTGCACTACAATTTGTTTTCCTATCACTGATGTAAACAAAGGAGATCAACCGAGAAACATATATAGAGAACAAAGAATGGGAAACTCAAATCTACAGGATATAACACTACTCTGGATCCTTTAATGTACAGCACACGATTGTTTCCCTTGTATATATACAGCTAACTGTCACAGTAAAATAAGCTATATATATATATATATATATATATATATATATATATATATATATATATATATATATATATATATATATATATATATATAATCAATTTACCCTCTCACGTCATGATCTGTACGCTACCAAGGCCCTGTCAGGGTCCTTCTCAAGCATCGCTTCTTGGGACTGCATTGCTGATTGATCATCTCAAGAACCTGTAGGCGCCATGTCAAAAAGTCAGCCAATGGATTCAATGTCCGAATCAGCTATTTGATGGGTAAATATTTTTTTTGGTTATTGGGGGTGAAAAGAAGATTACTGAAAGATCATGCTGACAACTTGAGTGAAACTACCTTTCAAAAAAGAAGAAGAAGAAGAAGACTGAATGAAACAGAACTCATCATCACCATCTAAAGCTTATCCCAACTAATTGGGGCTGGTTATTGAATAATACAAATTTGCATACAGTAAATGCCACAAACCACACCGCATTTTCTAGCAAATGCCGCAATGTGTTTTTATCTCAGAAATTGTTAAATGGGGGAAAAGGAGGGTGGCACGCCAGCTCCCATTGGTTAAGAGCGATGGGAAGACCCATGAAATGATGGGAAAACCTGTGTTGCATGAGTCCCTCCACTATCTACCTTCATATACCAGCACACAAGCTACCAAATTAGACAGCCAATTCTCACGTAAGAATTGGGTTTTTAGTGGCTCCCGTTTTATGGGTTTCAAACCCCAAGACAGTGAAAGTTGAAATAAAGTAAAATGGCCTCTAAATTCTGTAAGTTTCCATAGAAAGCTACATGATGTGCCCCCTGCCATGGCCAGACAGAAAATTCACAAGGACTCTCACAGCCTGATAAGCAAGCAGATGCACGGAGGGACTTGGAGAATTGAAAGCATTGCTGTTGGTTGCTGCTGAAGTTTTCTTCCTTCTAGAAGTTTTAAGGTCAATACATTCGGTAATGGTAAACATTTCTTTTGCTTTCCCCATGCACTTAGTCTCTCACTAAACTGGTACAATAACATGGTCCAAATTCCAAAGTACTACAGTTTCTAACATCAGTATTAGTCTTCTATTTTTTTCATGCGCTTCTCCCATTGAAATTTGCATGCATTTTGGCCTTCATTTTAACCTTGCTAGTTGTTACTGTACATATTGATGTTGAATGCAATGGCAGTCTACCATAACTTTTTCTCTATAAATCTTTCAAGGTTTTATAGCAGGTTCCTAACCTGCCCAGGGTTTCAAACTTCTATTCAAAGTTCTACTGTTGAAGGGAAGTTGCTCCAAAACTCATTGCTTCTACCTCTCATCCCAAGTTTATATTAAGACCCATATATGGACCAAATAATCTACAATACATGGTAATATGCTAATGACAAAAATGCAAACACAAGGTATGTAACTGGTTGAGACAACCAGTAAGCAATGAATGTTAAAGTGGAAGTCATGGATTAAAAAAGAAAGGAAAGAGAAAGATGAGAAATCCCTTGACACTCTCGCAAAGTGTGATGGATGATACACATGCAGTTATATTACCGAGAAATTGCAAATGTGGCATATAAGTAATTCAAACTAAACTGTCCAATTATTGGAGTAAGTTTAGATGTATCATGAACCAAAATTTACTCTTGTTGGGATATCTATGTATTAGATTTCCAGGCACTCATTGGACAGTTAAAAATGACAAATAGGGAGAGGAGGAACGATCTCCCGAATCTTTATTGACTTAGAGAAATCATATGATAGGGTCCTTAGTGTTGGACATGGGCTTGTGGGGCCCACTTGTGGGCAATCACAAGTGGATGGGTCCCACGACGTTTTACCTATGATTTCTTAATCCATTCTTCTCTCGGTCGTTTGAAGTTGAATGTCAAATTCAACTTTAAACATAGATAAGAGAAGGAGATAGGATGAGACCGGATTATCTCCAGCCTCATCCAAACTCTCCGAACCTCTCATTTAAATAGGAAGAGGCTCTTTCGAGAAATTCCATCCCAATAACTACGGGTCCTGAGAGGAAAAATAGGATTGTCCATCTTCCCCGTCCCTTAAGCGATCCAAATCATTCATCGAAATCCGGGGGCATCCTTACCGTAGAATCAGAGGGGTGATTAGACCCATCTGCACCTGTAGTGGTTAGGCGGACCACTAGATCTATGCCGTTCATCTCGGCTTTACGAAGGTTCCATATCATGCAGACCGTCGACTCCTGAGGGCCTATGCTTCCACACCGACTTTCAGTAAGAGAAATTGAAAGGTTTGAACGAATAAAGGTTTTGGTATATGGATTTACATCCAACTGGCTCGAAAAAAAAAAGAGGATAAATGGAATTTTATCCTATGTGTGTTGAGTTTTCTATTGAAACCCTCATGTAGAGAGAGATTCTATATCTATTGGGTTTTGTTGAAATCCTCGTGTAGAGAGAGAGAGAGAAGCAAGAAAGAAGAAAAAGTGAAAAACAAGAAAATGAAAATCTATAAATGAACACTCCTATTCTTCCTCTCAAGACTCGGAGTTACTAGGAAGGAATTTCTCGAAAGAGCCTCTGCCTATTTAAAGGAGAGGTTCGGAGAGTTTGGATGAGGCTGGAGATAATCGGTCTCATCCTATCTCCTTATCTCATCTACGTTTAAAGTTGAATTTGAAATTCAAACTTTAAACGACCCAGAGAAGAATGGATTAAAAAATCATAGGTAAAACCTCGTAAGACCCATCCACTTGTGATTGCCCACAAGTGGGCTCCACACTTAGAGAGTTAATCTGGTGGATGTTGGGAAAGAAAGTAGTCTCAAGAGAATATATTGACATTGGGAAGGATATGTATGAGGGAGTTGTAACAAATTTGAGGACCACTAGTACACCAAGGGTCAGCATTGAGCATGTACCTTTTCGCATCGGTTATGGACGAGTTGATGAGGCATTTGCAGGAAGAGATCCCATAGTGAATGTTGTTTGTAGATGACATACTTTTGATTGATAAGATGAGGGCATAAACAAAACAAGATTTGTGGAGGGATGCCTCATAATCTAAAGAATTTAAAATTAGTTGGACTAAAACAGATGGAGTGCAATTTTAGTAATAATAGGAGTGAAAATGAGGAATTAGTTAAGATTGATGATCAAGAAGTTTCCCAAAATGACCACTTTGATACATTGGATCAATAATTCATGAGAGGAAAGATTGAAAAGGATGTTCCCATAGAATTCAAGCTAGGTGGAAGACATGGAGATGTGCCTTTGGAGTTTTATGTGATCATTGTGTACAATTCAAATTGAAGGGAAATTCTATAGGATAGCAATAAGACCAGCCATGCTTTATGTGATTTAATGTCCATGCTAAGAATGTCACGCTGTCTTGATTCCCAATGCTAAGTTATAAATTAATGTCGAGAATGTGGACACTATGCTGATGGAGCATTAAGACAATAATGTGCACATGACTTCATTTTTTTTATATGGGTTAGTACACACACCCCACTGTTAGTACACCCACCCCCCTGTTAGTCACACCGCAATGTTAGCCACCCCCCTTGGGAATCGATACCAAGACCTCAAGTTTTGAAACGAGGTTATCTTCGCTCAGTCTCCTACTTGAGCTATGGATTATCTTCACTCAGTCTCAAAGTGTTGAAACAAGGTTATCTTCACTCAGTCTCCCACTTTGCTATGACTTCATAATAGCAAAGACTTCGAGAAGAAGGATGAGCATTTGGTGAGTTTCATAAGTGGACCACACTAATCAGAAATTGACTCTCTTGTTGCTCAGAAGACGACATCGACATGCAAGAACTGCAAAGCCAAACCAGGTGAACCTGATCATGCAACATAGGTTACTGATATCTGATGCATGCATCAAGAACTGGGAGAGGGGAGGGAGGATGTAAGCAATCCAAGTATATAGGTGATGGAACCCAAAAGGCCAAAGATTGGTGTTATTTAGAGAAAGGAAAATAGAGAAAAACAATTGAAATTTACAAGCAAAGACTGGGAAGACAGAGAGCGCTACTTGTATAAAGAAAGTGGCAAAATAAGTGTGGTGAATCTAAGGTTTGAATGAAGCTAAACTAGGGGAAGCTTCCAGTTAATGTCGACAAGATGTTTGCAATTGCTTGGAAGTAGAGGGTGCAGTGGAAACTATCTGCCTTTGCATTTCCCTCCTCAACAAGGGAGTATAAGATTTTTTTTTTTTTTTTCAAAAAGTCAAATGGAGGGAAACAAGTTTGCTCCTAATGTGATGTTTTACATGGAAATTTTGGACAGGAAAAAGGTTTCCCTTTGTGGGATTGCAATCCAAACACTTTCATATGCAAAAAACATAAAAAAGAAAAAAAGAAAAAAGAAAAGAAAGAAAGATTAAGAAGCATTTTCCAAGACTTTTCTTTTGCAAAACAAACAGGTGCAAAGGGTTTGCTTCCCCTAGAGTTGATCAGTTTACCCACTTATATCACATTTTTGCTTTCCCTTGCATTCTCCTAGTTTATCTTCAAGCCAAATAAGCCGTAGGGGGACACACACATATGTAAAGAAACATGTCGGTGCAGGATATGGTACAGAGAGCTTTACACAAGAAAAGGTCCTGCCATAAGGATTGGAGAAAAGAACTAGAAATAAGGAAAACGTCAAAAAAAATTCTAAAAAAAAAAAAAAAGGCAAAGAAGGCAGTAAGGCCGCCAAATGTAAGGCAGATAACAAACTGTATTATAGGTCAAGCATATATTACCTTGAAAAGTTGTCAAGGGACAGAATAAAGAAAAACCACACCTCTAGGAGGTGGTGAAGACGTATATTAAAGTTTGGGTATGCAAGTGAAGGTATCCCTAGTAAGAAGAAATCAAGAAAATAAGAAAGGCTACAGGGAGAAGTTAAGAGTGAAGACCAGAGGGTCCCTAGAGAAAGACGGTGAAATTGGGGAGAGAAGTTTTGTTTTTTTTTTTTTTGAAAAATGAGAGAAGTAGATGTTACCTTCAAAAGTTGTTAAGAGACGGAAAAAAATAAGGGTCTCAGACTATGGGAGGTTGGGAGGACATGCATATTACAGTAGAATTCACGTAAATTAAGGTAGGCCTACCAGGGATGAAAATAGGAAAGACGGTGGGGATTGATGATATAACAATAGAGGTGGAGAAGCTTCTAGGCGAAACCAAGTTGGTTGACTAGTCTTTTCAACAAAATTTTACAAGACAGAAAATACCTGATGAGTAGAAGAGAAGCATCCTGGGTCCAAGAGTGGGCCCCATGTGTCATCTGATCATAGGAATGCCCCGAGTTGAAATTGGAGTTGTCTTGACTCTTGATGGCCGATATTGGTAACCAGTTGGATGTGGGCCGATAAATCCAACTGGGTCCTATTCCCAGCAAGATATCTTCTACTTCCAGTGTATATAACCCATTCCTAGCAGGAAATTTTCCATTTTTGGCAGAATACGTCAACAGATGCTATTTTTAGTACTGTATACAGTTGGCCACAGCTCTATACAATCAGCAGAGCTACTGTTGAAACTTTTGAAAATAAATAGAGGGTTGACACATCTAGAAGGTTTATAGCAACGGTATAATCATGTAGACCCATACAGCTTTGTATTCAACCTAGGGAAGGAGGATGTGTACTGTTTAGTAATGGTGGTCTCTAATGTTTAGTTTCTTAAATTAATTATCTTCTTTACAGCGACAGGGGAAAATTAGTGCTTGTAATAGAGACACAAAGTTAGAGAAAGATCTGAAACCATCTTTAGAAAGGTTATGCAAGTCTTTGCAAGAACCACAATCCATGCGTACAAGATGAAAATGAGATCAATGTTTTAAATATCGATGATATCGGCCGATATATCTTGTATCCCACCTATGCGATACGAAACGCACAGGTAGTGTCGATATATCCCACATGTCCGATCCGGTGAGCATTTTCAATTTTTTATCCTTTTTTTTGTTGAAATTATGTTAAATCAGTGTCCAATGGTTAAAATCCAATGGTTCTTCATGTTTGCATGAAAAATCATGGACTTGGAGCTTTGATTTCGATATCCATTGGTTCTTCATGTTCTCCATTTTTTTTTTCAAAATTTTCCTTCAACCAGCTGTCAATTGAGACTAATTTCGAAGTATTTAGGAGTATTTGATGAAATGATCATAACATACAATCTAATTTCAAAATCTGAGTGTAGGTAGTACGATTTGGGGAAAATTGTGGAAATTTTGAAATTTCCCAAGTTCTCCCAAATTCCTTCCAATGTTGCACTCCAAACATGAAATTAGGCATGTATGAGGGCTGATCTACTGATTTGTTCAAGTCCTTGTCAATTTTCAGAAAATAAAAATCATTTTTAATTAAAAATTATTAAAATATTAATTTTTTTTTTCGAAATTTCCCTTCGACCAGCTGTCAATTGAGTCTCTAATTTCGAAGTATTTAGGAGTGTTTGATGAAATGATCATCACATACACCCTAAATGTTATGCATTCAATTTGAATATAGTTGCAATAGTTCACTGAGACAGCGCATAGCTTAGGACCCTATACAAATAAAACCTATTATGTGCACTTTTTTTTTGAGATGTTATGATTTAAAAGTGTGTATTAAGGTCTTTTTTAACAATCCCTGAAGTTTCATTGAAAAATTCAACCATTTCCCTCATGTTTCCGAAAAAGTGCGATAAATTACCCAATACAAGCGATATATCCTGTGCGATAACCGATATGTATTTGTATCCCAAGGGTGCGATACGGAATGCGATATCGATATTTCGAACACTGAAGAAGATGACTATTTTGGGATTAAACTGCTGAGTTTAGCACGCGATTCTCCACTTTTCAAGCATGTGTTGCTTATTATGCTTCTAGCATTAAATTGTTTGGAGGATTCCAACCGTCCATCTTCAATCTTTGTTAATTGTATAGTCTATTGTGATGTTCTCGACTTCTCAGTGGTAAGCATGGTTTAGATTCCTGTTAGTTTATGATCTGTTTGCATCACATTCTAATACCTACTTACAAGAAGGAGATACAATGTTGCACCAAGTATCTGGGTGACACAGGACAACTAACCACTTGCTCTAAAAGCTCAAACTGATAGAGCATGGTGAATTAATTCATTTATCTCATAGCCCAGGTTAGGCCTCACTTCCCATGGGTCCCGCCTCATGCTGAACCCTCCTTCGTGCGCCCCACTTCACATGGGTCTCACCTCACAAGAGTCGCTCGCCTCGCACGAACCGCCCACCTCGAGTGTGCCCCTACTTCACAAAGGCACTTGAGCCCGGTGTGAAAATGCCCCTGCATTACTGGGTATCTGACCTATGAGTCACACTGTGAAGCTTTGGAAGAGAATGGTAGAATGACAACTAAGATAAGAAACAAGGATATTGGAAGATCAATTTGGATTCATGTGGTGAAATTGGCAATTGAAGATGCTTTTCCACTGATATAATTGATGAAAACGAATAGATAAAATATCAATGAGAACATTGCTTTTATAGATCTAGAGATATATCTTAAGATAGTGTACATAGGGAGGTTATGTAGTGGGTGATGAGGAGCCAGGGAGGATATTTCAACATCATCAAAGACGGATTTGAGGGCATTTTTATAAGAGTGAGAAAAGCTTGTGGTGAGTCAAATGAATTACTTAGCAGTGGGTCTTCATCAAGGGTCAGCACTTACCATTTTGTACTCACTGTAGATGAATTAAATGCTAGTCCAAGTTCAGCAAATGGAGTTATGACCCCATGACAGGCAACAGACGTTACAGTTATCTAACTGTAAGGACTGTTGTCAAATGGAAAAATGAGAAAATGAAAATGGGAAATAGAAAATTGAAAATTGCCAAGGATGGGAAATAACATACTTTTTAGTGCAAAAAAAAAAAAGAAAGAAAAGAAGTCGCAATCCACAATGGAACGCCATTATGGTTTAAAAAACAGCCTCAATGCAAAAGAACCACCGTTCCATTATGTAACGGTTTTATTGAGAAAATAACTATTGTTTTAAAGTTTCTTCTATCCATAGTATTTTCCTCTTAGGGCCTGTTTGGATTCATGGAAAGCATAGAAAAGGAAATAGTATTTCTTGGCAAAATTTATTTCTAGGAAATCGTGGGGAAATGAAACATTGTTTTCCTTGTTTTTTTTTTTAGTAAGATTTTCCTACAAATTTAGGATCTATTTTCTAATTTAATGTTTGGCAAAAAAAAATTCTAAGTAGTCACTAGCATGTGCCAAACGAGCACATGTGGGATGCTTAAAGATAGATAGTGGCACATGTGGCATACAAGGCATATGAGGGAGCTTGAAGCTAAATTGTGGCACACATGGTACATGTGAGGTGCTTGAAGTTGAATAGTGGCACATGTGGCACAAGACACATTGGCACATTGGCACATTTGACATGTGGGCACTCAAAGCTAGATGGCAACACTTGTGCTTATTGGCACCATTGGCACATGGGGCATATTTGGAACGATAAAAGATGGACAATGGCATATGTGGCACATTGGCGCATGTGGAGTGCTTTGCAAATGTGGAGCACAAGAGAAGATGAATGGTGGTACATGTGGCACATTAACACATGTGGGCCGCAAAAAGAGATGGATGGTTTTGCATGTGGCACATTAGCACATGCAGGACACTTTTCACATCAGGCACAAGAGAAGATGGATGGTAACACGTGGCACATTGGCACATGTGGCATAGAGGCAAATGTGGGGCATAACCAAAGATGGATAGGGCTGCGCACAGTTCAGTCGGTTCAGTTTTGAGGGGCTATACCCAACTGAACCGACTCAGCCGGTTTTGAATATTTAACAACCGAACCGAACCGATGAAGCGTCACTAACCGAATCGAACCGGATAAATTCTGGTCAGTTCGGTTTTGTCGGTTTTGTCGGTTTCTTGACAACGTTCAAAAAATGAAGAAGCGACAAATTTCTGGTGGACCACACCAATGTAAAAATTGGTGAATAATCATTAAATTTTTTTTATAATTATAGGCTACAAAAGTTTTGGATCAAGCTGAAAGTGAAATTTGATTTTTCACATCATCCAGGTCTGTTTGCCCTTATCAACGGGTTGGATGGCAAATACACATTGCAGATCTTCTTCAAGTGGGCCCTAGGACATTTTTATGGCGAGCGCTCAATCAACACTGTTTCCTATGGTGTAGTCCACCTGAGATTTGGATTTGATTATTTTTTGGGAAAAAATCCTAAAATGGGCTGAGAAAATGAATGGACAGGGTGGATATATGAGATATAATCAAGGTGGGCCATACGATAGGGGTAATATATGCATAATAAATATAATTCAAATATATATATATATATATATATATATATATATATATATATATATAGTCGGTTCGGTTCGGTTGAAAACGGTTTATAATTTTCACAAACCGACAACCGAACCGACATTCTCGGTTTTTAATATAAAAAATTGAACTGACCCGAAATAGAATGGAAAACTGACTGAATCCGACCGGTTCAGTCCAATCCGGTCGGTTTTATCAGTTTGGTTAGTTTTTTGAACAGCCCTATCTAAAGATTTGTTTTGTGCGCCAATCCATATGGAATCCAACAATCCATATGCATTAAAACTTTCGTGCAATTGGAGCAGGCACAATTACCAAAGCCAGAGGCCGATCACTAGGTGTGAAGAGATTCCCTTGAGAAGTAGAAGTGGTCAAAGCCACCAATGCACTCATTATATTTGACCTGATATCCTTCAGTATCTACCTTCAATTAACAATTGCATGCCAATGCTTAAAAGAAAGTTGGTCTAGTAAGATTAAAGCCATGGACAGTGGCTGCACTGCCAGTGATTAGGCTGAAACTCAGTTATTCGTAGCTGCATAATTCAGAATTGGCTTCAACTGATGGAGCCTATTCAATTTTGAGACTTGAGAAAGTCAAGATCAAGCAGCAGTCAAACAGATCAGTTTGGTAAAAAGATTAGGAAAACCGAAGCAGAATAATTATATGATAACAATATTCCTTCATACGTCATGAAGGCTTTAGCAAGACTTTAAGCTTCCGAGTCATCTCATGCAAATTGCCAGATTCATTGATTTTAGTTTAGAGAATAAAAAGAATCCTGAGGAAAAGCCCATATACCTGATTTTTCTGCATTTCCATAATTTGTGCCTGCAGCAACTGAAGTATCGTTAAGGAAGGTTCACAATTCATTAACTTCTATGCATGATCACAGTCAGCTAATGAAAGATTACGATAACCAAACATGCACATCCTACTCCATTTTATATTTTAATTACAGTAAGGATCCTACTGCATTGAATAATGGATACCTGTTTCTTCTGCAATTCATTGTTCTCCTCTTTAAGTTTTGCAACTTCAGCCTCCAGTTCCATGGTATAAGCCTAGAAGCAAAATTAAATTAGATATAAGCATGTATACCAGGATATGAAATATCAAAAGGATGAAATATTGAAAACTGAGAGGTGGTTGCATAAAAAAATTTAAATCTATGCAGCATCAAGTGTGCTTTGGTCTCCATATCCCCATAACTTCAAGAAAGAGTAAAGATTGTAGGGATCAAATTTGATTTGTGTGCCCGTTTTAAGATGTAGTATGGGTTTCAGTTTGCATACCTGGTGTCAGATTTAAATGATAACATAACTCAAAAAATGCATTACCTATAAGCTGGTATAAATAGTTTTAGCCCTATATTCCTCCACTTCTTGCTATATCACCAACACATCTTAGCCATTAACAATGTTGCTGTTTCAAACAACTGAATTATGGGGAAGCATCTACATGTAGCATGTCCATGACATGGTAAACAGCTAGAGGCTCTCAACTACCAAGATACCAAGATTCCCCCCTGTTTCTTTATGTTTTTTTAAGTACCTTTCTCCCTTTCCTCAGTATCAACCTACTTCCAAGAAAATTAGGAAAAGGAAAAACATAAACCTTCCAAATCACAAAGCAACAATGAACTCATTGAGCACAGTGTGCAAGGGTTGATACTCAGGCACTTCGAAATTGTGCATGTGGCAAATATTAGCTAAATCAAACCATTCAAGTTGTGAGAATTACATTTTTTTTTTTATGACAGTAGGGTGTCCCTGCCCCCTTTTAAGGCAAGATTAATCCCTGTGGATGCACGCAACAACTTGTAAACCACATGCATTGCATTGGGTAATCCCGGGGAGGTGAATCAATCTCGCGTCTATGGGGAACAAACCCAAGACACTAGCCATTTGCCCAAACCCCATGCAGGTGTTGTGAGAATTACATTAGATAGGTTATTTTCCAATTTTCAAATTGATTCAAAGCTTCTAGTCTCCGATTAGTAAGAGCATTTATTTGTCGAATTTGAACCATTGATTGTTTTCATTTTGCCATCCATTAAATATCCAACGATCAACCAATTAGAAAATCAAATCAATATGTTTGTGTAATGGAAATCCATCTGAATCTAAACATACAAATACAATTTGCACGATTTAATTTCAGTTCATTGTCTTGCACATGTTTAATTTCTTAGTGCCCATGTATCAGCCTTCTTACTTCGTCAGAGTATCAAAGTTTTTCTCCTTGTGAAAAGGAGAAGAGGGGAGTCTAACAGCTGGTCAGTCGTTGTACATATCTAAATTCCCTAAATAGGAAAACTCTCCCCATCTAATTTAAATAAGGCAAACTTTTACCTCATCTGAAAACTAACTGCCCAGGTAAAAGTGTCTATAGTTACTCACGTTATAAATAGAAGAGATATGTGTATGACATAAGATATATCGAATCTAAACCAATGCAATATATACAAGTACATCTTGAAACGTTATATAGGACATTTAGAAAAAGAACAACAGCAAAAATTACCTGCTTACGAGCCCGTGACCTTGCAGCCGATTCTCTATTTTTTATCATCCGCCTCTGCCTCCTCTCGACAACCTTCTCCACCGCCCCACTGCACTTCCTTCCCCTAAGGCCTCCATTAAATGCATACGGAACTGGCGACAATGATGATGTGTCCCCATTGCCCTTCCCGAGCCCATCTGATGAAAGCTGGTTCCCAGGAGACTCCATCGCAACTGTGACCCCACCTGCTCCTAAGCCTACCATACCCATCCCCCCTCCTTGCGCCCCACCACCACCACCACCACCACCACTCTGCACAAAGCCATTGTTCACCGTTGGACCACCGAGTCCCATGATTCCACTCCGCACACCCTGATTCCCTGACTCAACGTGGTTCCCTAATTGCATAGTAGATGTGTTGTTCCCTAATTGCATAGAAGATGTGTTGTTCCCTAATTGCATAGAAGATGTGTTGTTCCCTAATTGCATAGAAGATGCATAACCTGCATTAGCCTGCTTTTGAAAGAGCTGATGCTGAGAAGTTCTAATCCCATTTACATTCATCGCCAGATTAGGTGATTGATTAGGAGGAATCTGATGATAATTCTCTGGACCTCGATTTCCCATGATCCCATTCGACCGGCCTGGCTGCTGGAATACAAGACCCAAACCAGCGTTGTTATTTGAACGCGGCAATTCTCCATAGAACCCGCTATCAATTGGCCTAACTGCTGGCGTTTGTTGAATATCTTCTCTGACCACCCCAGCTCTCACCAAGAACTCCTCCAAAGTTATCTCCCCGCGCGTCTGCTGCCGCTGCTGTAGATTCGCCCCCGAATTCCCATTCGCATCCTTCCCACCGCCTTCTCTAAAAATGTCTCTCCAGACCTCGTCCACCGTCTTCTGACTCAGCGTCCGTGGCAGCGTCAACGAGCCCTGCCTCTGCAGGGGCATGCCGCCGCCAACAGAGGCAGCCTCACCATCAATCGTGCCAAACGCGGCCGCCATCGCCTGCGTCTCTTCGGCGGTCCAGATGCTCTTGAGGAAATCGTCCATGTTCATCGATCCGAAGTCCTTGCCGGCCCCACCGAGAGTGTTCTGAATCTCGTCGAACGTCAGAGAGTAAAGGGATGGCTGCCGAGCAAGCGACGGTAGGTTGCCGAACGGCGGCCTCCCGCCGCCGTCGCTGCCGCCGGGCATGTTCTTGAAGTTCATGTGAGATCCCCTTTTCTCAGAAACTGAAGTAATCACAATGAACGAACTCAGTCATATATCCATTCAAAACAGAAACGGATCGAATCATCAGCTGTTTTTTTTCTTTTTTCTTTTTTCTTTTTAATACTTCACATTGGAATTCCCTGAAAATGGAAAAGCAATCAAGAAAACGAGAATTCTAAATTTTTTTTGTTTTTTCTCTATAGAGAGAAGCGGAAAATGGAAGAGAGTGAGAAAGAGATTTTACGCGTTTTTTCCTCTCTTTTTTTTTTTCACGATTTTTGGAAGGGGCTGTCGATGCTTGACAAGTGTCGAGTTTTAGGGCTCGGACTTAGAAGAGTTAGCTGAGAGTCGGCATTTGGAAGTGAAGAAGCTTCAATTATAAAGCATTTTACATAGAGAAATGCTACAGTGCTCTTAGAGCACTGTAAAGTACAGTGCTCCTATTTGCATCGGTCTACTTGGACAATCCAATTCAATCCAATTCATTGATCCAGATTATTCATTAAGTCCAAACCATGTTTCATTGGCTACCATCCTAATATTATATCAATCAAAAAATATTAACCATTGATTAACAGGATTTAGCATGGACGGTCAGGATTGTTTTCACAAAAGTAGGTCCCATTAACAATCTGATCCATCTATTTGTCAGGGTTCACCGTGGATTCCTCATGATTATAATCCTAGCTTTTCTTAGGCGATCTTAATCATGAAAAAACATTGCCTTGAAGAAGGATGGTTACAGAAAATAAGGTCAAATCAAGGATGGATTACATCATTCTATCAGTGTGATTTTTTCTTTGTACTTCATGACATGTGTTATGGATTGAATAGACAGTTCAGATTGATCTATGGAGCTTCCCAAATGGACGAATGAAATTAGGAGTACTATAACTTTTTAGTGCACTGAGAGCACCGGAGCATTTCTCTCTGCGATACATGAGCTAAAATAATCAATATAAAATGCTCAGAGAGCCAGCCGGCTTACGCTACATGGACCAACTACTAGCGAGTGCGACTGGAGCCATTGCTATGACGTTCGACCAATGAGGTTTCGCTACATGGGGAGACCTGAGCCGTCCACGTGGGAGTCCAGGCAACCGCTTGATGATATCCTGTAGTTTTAATTATCAAGAACTGGAAAGGTTACTCGCGTGAGTAGGGTTGGGTCGTACTCCGATCCAGATCAGATATGGCCTGTCCATCAAGAGGGACACATCTTGTAAGCAACCTATGATCAGTACGTTGGCTTAGAGGCTTTTTAAGCCATTAGCCGTTATTTTTCTTCGTACATCTATATTATCGGATCTTCTTGAGTGTTGGGCCACCGCACATACATGGCGTAGAACTCCTCATGATCATGAACGCCCGGATCTCGGGCACGTGAAATGCTGTAAAACACTAGGTACCTCGCACTATGTACCTGCAGGGTTTCCTTTCACTAATTTGAGAGTAACGACTCTATGTTCACGAAATCCATGCCGTCCATCACGTACGCCGCCCATTTTTGGTCGTTGATTCATAAAAATCAAGATGATTTAACAGTCAATTGGGCTGCACCGAAAACATTATACCTAAAACCTCTAAATTAATGATTTATGGCCCAGATTAATTTTGGAATATTGTGATTATTGGGAAATTGTTTCATCCTGGTAGGAAACATTCGATGTATGGATTGAATGTCAAATAAAAGCCACAGTAGGTTTTACTCAAAACTAATGGTGGTGTTCCATCTGAACTGCTTCCTGTGATGTGGCCTTACTGGGATTTGGATGATCTCTATGTTTTGTTTCAACGGTTAAAAAGATGTATCATATCGGATGGACGGGTGGATCTTACTCAAGTTCCACCCATGTGGCTCTCGGATTGCAAAAGTAACCCTGGGTGGGTACCCAACGGGAGTTATACCAGGGCGGCTCGGAAAGGCAGGTAGGTGTGTCCGCGAGTATTACAATCCTACACGCGGTAGCATGGCGGTTAGCTAAGAACATTCCACGTATTGCTATATGATTGGAGGCCATGTTTCCATGATCTAGACCGTTGGTATTATTAAAATCGGATCCGATGGAGGATATTATAAAAAAGATGAACTTTAAACCAGAATATTTCGACATTTATTATTTAAATCACTTCCTTCGGATTTTGACGGTCTTCTTGCCCATGAATGGCAAAAAGGGTTGAAATATTTCAATCTGAGATTCGTCTGGCGAACTCCCATCCACGGCGTGGTCCATCATGTAACCGGCTTGGGATATCCAATTCAACGGCTAAGATCCCGACGTATCCTATTGCAATACGTCGGGATGAATTCTAGCAAAACTCTACTCATTGATATGCTACTTCCAGCGCATATATCTTCAAGCGCCAAATACACCCGCACCATAAGCTACAACGCCAACGTGAAACATTGCCCTCATTGCAAATATAATCTGTCGAAAATCGGACGGTCCATCTATCAGGTTCACCGCACGCGCGAAAAATGAACGGTTACAAAAATGATAACCAACAGTCGACACTTTAACGGGCAGACACCACTCACCTCGTGAGTAGGTGAGTAGACCGGCCTTGCTTTTGGTTTGGCATATATGCACCAAGGGACCATCTGACGAACACACGTGCCACGTGTACATGTGCCACGCTGGCACTTATGGTGCGTTTATGCCTGGCGCATGAAGATTGGGTGGTGTAATTCGTAATGCCTGGTTCGGGTAAGAAACGAGCAGGGTGCAGCGCATATAGACCACAAACTTTCGAAAGGGTGATTGCTTAATCTTTCAAAGTTAGGGAGTTATTTGATACTCCGGCTGCGTGTGACACATAATACACAGGCATTCACGAATTGTACACGTGGCACATAATTACCAAAATTAAACCGGCTAAATTGTGGAACCCACTGTGTTTAAGTTATATGATAAAAATCAGGTTGGTTGAACAATCCTAACCTCTGATTGGTTAACACTTATTTTTAAAATAAGACCATTGGATATTTTTCATTTTTAACCGTCCAATAAATGTCCATAAATCTAAAATTTCATTAAACGAATAAGAGTAATTCTTTGTTCATGATTCATCTAAACTGGTGGACATAATTCGGACGGTTTATTTTGAATTTTTTATGTAACATTTAAGCAATTTCTGAGTAATTTCTAACTGCCTGCGCATCATCCATCACACGGTGCCAGAGTATGAAATTTGCTTCTGTTCAAAGTTTTATCCACAAGGGAGGACGATTGATGGCTTTTGTCCTTTTTGTATTTTGCGATGTAAACGAATAGGAAAGTCAAAAGCGACTTCAACTATGTTTTTCAAACCTCGGATTTATCTCTCTCCCGTTTGGATTGAAATCTGCAGAAGCCATCTCTCTTGGATTCTTGTTTACGCCGGTTCGCGATTTGTTGAGAATATGATTTGTCGGTGGAAACAGTCTAAAAATAGTAGTGCCTCGGATAGAGTTTTACTTTCTGTGTTTGGCAAATGATGTTGTTCGAGTGAAGTTAATGGGGTATATGATGATGAATTTAGAGCCATCTCCACTCTCATGGAGCTTCTGGCCCACCAATTTCACCGACATGATTTGAATTGTTTAGCTGGTTGGTCCAATTGATGATCGGCCATGGCCTGAAAATTACGCTGGGTGGGAGATTTTGATCATCAGATGACTGATGAACGGTTGTTGTTTTTTAGAAGGGAAGTTAGATTGACCAATGAACGGTTAACAATGAATAATTTGATGATCTGCTCAACGATCGGATGGTTATGGATCTATGGTAATAATGATAATAGTAAGAACCTTAGGCCATGTCTTAATCAATTACGTGAAATCAAAACATGGACGGTTTGAGTGAATGGTTTTTCATGGCAATGGGCCAGGCTGTCTGGACCAGGTTATCCGGCCTTGTAGAGCCAGGGCATGGACCCCCTAAACTTGGCCCAAAGGCCAGGCTCAGCCTAAAATCTGGGCCTGATGCTAGGGCCAATGAGGAGTGCCCCTACTAGGCCGGTTGGCCTAATCCAATCATTAAATTGGCTACCATTATAATGGTTTAAGGTGTTAACAGTTCCCATTCATACACGTGTAGTTTACATATAAGCAGTAGATCCGTGGTTATGTTTCAAAGATCTAAACTATTTATATATAAGGTTTATTGTGGATGGAGAAAATCTCAATAACAATTGTTGTAGAGGAATCTAAATTGATCTCACACACAGCATAAATAGCCCATAGGCTTAGAGGCTCGAGTGAAAGTCTTTGGCCATACTTCCGAGCTGAGAAGCAAGTAGCCAAAGACACAGATCGACGAGCCCCCCCGATTCGAGGAATGACAAAAGACAAAACCAAAGATCGAGTGCTCGATCTAGCCCAGAAGGAGAGGAGTTCGAGTGCTGAGTTCTGCATCCTAGGCTCATATGAACGACCTCCATCAAAGAGGCGATGCGATAAATCTAGAGTAGGTCCACTGAACACGGACTAAATAAGGACAACGGCCCTATCCCAGCCATAAATCACTCCAACAGTTATGGGACAAGATTCTCGCTACTTGATGACTCTCCGATAACATGTTCTAGATTGACTCTGACACTTAATGACCATCCAAACCCTATAAATGGGAACCCCCTCTACAGAATCAGGTACACACTCTATCCTACGCACCCTACACTATACATCTGTTCCTACAATTTAACTTAAGCATCGAAGAGTCCACAACTAGACACTGACACTTTTCATTTGCCTATTTTTGTTCATCTCTTGCAGGTCCAACAACCTTAATGGCGTCACAAGCTTACTTCATCTTAGGAAGATATGATGGAAAAGATCACATGGCCATGCCTAGCCAAACTTAACTGTTGTCCAATTTCAAGCGACGAGGCCAATGACAACAACAACAACTATAATAATAATAATAAATAAAATCTAAAATGACATCGTAAAAACTTTAAATCACTTGACACTTCTTCTTAGAGGACACCTAAGCTGGCCCATTAGGGCCAGGTCGAAGGCCAACATTTTTCAGTCCGTTAGGGTTTGGGCTGGGCTAAGGCCAGGGCCTAAGCGATTGGGGCTTCGCCTATTGCCGCCCCATCCAGTTTAAATTATGGATGGAAGTTAATTGTTTAGCACTCTCTATACAAGCAGGCCACATGTAGGGAATCTGGACCGTCCATCTGTGGCCTTTCTGCGAATGGCACATACCCCTCAAAATCGCGTGGCCCAGATGATTCTGGCTGTGACAGAAGAATTTCCCACAATCAGTGTTTAGAACTAACCTTCATTTATTATTGATAAGAATTTCTCCAATCGATGATCAGGTTCATGTAATTTATATCGGGCTATCAACAGGCCAGCCCCAGCCCGTACAGTAAATCATAGGCCTGAGTCCAACCTGGGTCATGACGGGCAGAAAGAATCAGGCCCAAAATTGGCACATGATGATTATGCCTGCCCAAGCCCAAGGCCTGACCGCTATGTTCATGTTCTTGATACAGGCTGTCCATCAGGTGCCCCAACATGCATGATGTATGACAGAAATGCCCTTGAAATTCAAATGGGCCTTGCTGGGACAAGCTGACGGTCTCTTAGATAGCCTGACAGAGACCCGATTAATAAATGGGTTTAAATTTTAGGGCCCGACCCGCCCTCGTACCAACCTGAAGAATGGATTGCATCTCGCACGCGTGTCATGCAGTCATGCTGGCACATTTGTACTGAGCACATAAGCTGTAGGTCTGTGGCTTAGCAAAGATCGTAAAGGAGCGAGTATAATTTTTGGCTGTTTCTAGTTAGGTGACCCACTGCTCATCTAGAAAACTTCAATACTCTCCAGTTTTGGAAGTTTCAAGCGTATGCGCTCAGAAATTATGCACTCTGCGTACGTGTATCTCATAGTAATCAGTCCAAAGTGTGGGCCTCACTTTGGATGGTTCATACACCATAAGTTACAGCGATGGTAAGTCATAAGTGAATGATTTTGAGCATTTAATTGATGCTAAAATAAAAATACTCAATGGTGTGTGTGTGTGTAAGGAGATCGTGCAATGAGGTAGACCTCATGGAAGCTTACCATGAGGTCGAGCTGTGTGGGCCCCACCGTGATATAGATTGGGCATCAACACCGTGCATTTGTTGGATTCCCTTTAGGCTACAGTATTATCCCAAAAATCAGCCTTACACAGAACTCAAGTCGGCAATGCCATCTAAAACCATGTGAAGACATGCCTAAAATATTTAAAAGCACTTGGTGGAGCCTACTTAAGTTTTGGATGCAGCTGAAACTTGGTCTAACCCCTCATCTAAGTGGGACACACACAATAGATAAGATTGATTTGTGAACCACATCTCGGTGGGCCCAATAAACAATCATGAAGGTTTTAATGGCAGGTAACCCCTCTCAAATGTTGTATGTCATGTGGCCCACCTAAGTCATGGATTAATCTAATTTTTAAGCCCAAGCTCGACCTCATGGGAAGTTCCCATAAGGTCAACCTCATAATGTATGAGAAATGCTCACAACGCAACTAGTTGTATGTTCAACTAGTTGGCATGTGGGGGCCACTATGGTGTTTGTATGATATTTCGTTCATACATAAGGATTGTCTTGCTATAAAAATACAATGCACAAAATATCAGGACAATCCAACCATGAAAATGTGATGCTCCATGTGAATGTGGAGTTTATAAGTGTTGTTTCATGGTTTCCTATGGTGTACCCCCACCTAATAATTGGATTAACCTGATTTTTGAGTCATCTCATTTTCGTGATGGGATAATCTTAATGGACGGACAAGATATTGTACAAACACCATGGTGCACCCCAAACACCAACTAGTTGAACGTACAAGTAGTTGGCATGAGCATATATATATATATATATATATATATATATATATATATAATGTGTGTGCGCGCGCGCGCGAGGCACTCTCGAATCCAACTTGAACTATACCTCTGGTTCAATCAGTTTGGATTTTGCCAATTTAAATAAAGGTTCATAAATACAAGTCAAAATGGAATTATTTTAAGATAGATATCCCCCACCGCATTTATTCTAGTCAGCAATTCCTCTTCTTCTTCTTTTCTATTTTTAATATTGGGGTGTTGACGTGGCAAGGTTGTATGGCCCCCGACCATGATGTGTGTTATATCACACGGTACATTTTTGCCTGCGAAAGCCTTTTGCAGGCATCTCCTGCTCTCGGAATCTAGGTGGGGCCTACCGTGATGTTTGTGAGAAATCTATGCTATCCAAACGTTTTGTGACATCTTTTTAGACGTTGCGACGAAAAATTAACGGATCCAAAACTCAAGTGGGCCGCTCTAAAGCAAAAGGTGGGTAGGAAAATTTCTACCGTTGAAACCTCTATAGAGTCCACAGTGATGTTTATATGCCATCCATACCGTTCATAATGTAATTACTACTGAGATGAACTCAAAACAAAAATATTATTCTGATTCGAAACTTCTGCCCCACGAATATTTCAACTGTGGAAATACAATCGTCACGTTTATAGCCTACTTGAGTCTTGAATCCGGTTCATTTTTTTGTCACAACGTCTAAAATGATCTCACAAAATGTCCGGCGTAGATTTCTCACAAACATCACGGTGGGCCCTACCTAAATTCCGAGAGCGCAGGAGATGCTTGCTAAAAGCTTTCGCAGGCAATCCGCGTCCAAGACGACCGCACCACAGAAAGTAGTGGGACGGACGCCGATTAGCTACTGACAGGTTGAGTAGCGAATAAGGCTACTGAAGTGACGTCACCATGTTTTGTGGACCCCAACATGATGTATGTGTTACATCCACCCCGTCCATCCATTTGGAGAAACCGATTTAGGCATGACTCAAAGAATGAAGCAGATCCAAAGCTCAAGTGACCCCACCACAAAAAATAGTGGAAACAATGACATCCACCATTGAAAACTTCTTAGGGACTACAGAAGTTTTCGATCAATCTGATATTTGTGTTTTCCCTTTCTCCATGTATGTGTGAACTTATGAACAGGTTGGATCTCAAATAAATATCATGGTGGGCTTAGGAAGTTTTCAACGATGGATGTCATTGTCCCCACTGTTTTCTGTGGTGGGGTCCACTTGATCTTTGGATCTGCTTCATTCTTTGAGTCATGCCCTAAATCTATTTCTCCAAATGGATTTACGGTGTGGATGTAACACATACATCATGTTGGGTCCACAAAACATGGTGACGTCACTTCAGTAGCGTTACTCAACCTGTCAGTAGCTAATCCGCGCCGAGTGGGGACAGGGACAGTGACTTCCACCGGACGGTTGAAACTTAGGGCCAACCATGATGTTTAATTGCCATCCAACCTGTTCATGAGGTCACACGGGCGTAAAAAGAGGGAAACACAAATATAGGATTGATCCAAAACTTATATGCCACCTATAAATTTTCAATGGTATGCGTTCAATCCTAACTATTTTTGTGAGTGTGGTCACTTGAGCCTTGGATCTGCTTCATTGTTTGACTGATGCCTTAAAATGATCAGGAAAAAATGGATGGACGGTGTGGATATAACATACACATCTCGATGGGCCCAAAGAATTTTGGCACGTCAAGACACCCATCAAGGTGCGTGCTACTGTGAAATCGCAGGTGGCGGGCGAAGGCCTTTGGCATGAACTTCCGACCACGGGAAGCTAGGTGGTGCCCACCGGGACGTTTATGAGAAATCCATTCCAAACATGCCATCGGTACTGTTCCTAAGGTCATTCCTATTGGGATGAACTTAAAACACAAAAGTAATAGCCTGATCCAAAACTTCTGTGGCCCCATGAATTTTTCAATGGCAGATATTCAATTCTCATTGTTTCCTGTCGTGCGTCTTACTTGAATTTTGGATGGGCCTTATTTTTGGGTCCATGTCCTAACTTGATCTTCCAGAACGAATGGACAGGTTGGATTTATTATAAAAATCATGGTGGACCCCACATCATTTCCGGTCACTGGAAGTTCCTGCAAAAGCAGGCAAACCGCGTCCCAATCCAAACCCCGTTTTGTCATTATTGAGGCTTAGGTGGAACCCAGGATCTACCGAGATGGGTGGATCCATTATGCGGCCTACCATTATGTATGTGTCTTATATCTACGCCATCCATCCATTTTTCTACCTCATATTTGGAAATGAGTCCAGAATGCAGCAGATCTAAATCTTATGTGAGCCACACAACAAGAAACGGTGGTGATTGAATGCCAAACATTAAAGACTTTTTGGAGGCTATAAAAGTTTTGTATGAAGATGATATTTGTGTGGTCCGTTCATCCAAGTCTGTGTGACCTTATCAACAAGTTGGATGGAAAATAACCATTCTGGTGGTGGCAAAGAAGTTTTTAATGGTGTGCATTTAATCTTCACCCTTTATTGTAGCGTGGTCCACATGAGATTTAAATCTGCTTCATTTTTTGGGATCATGATGCACTAAAACGGGTTGTAAATACAGATGAACGGTGTGGATATAAGACTCATCCATTACACAGACAGGTATCCAACAAAGTCGCATCATAAATGACAGTCATGGAAATAACGGCTCTTCAAATAAATCTTTTGGAATCCTTCTTTCCTTTAGGGCGCGACTTGGGTGAGACCCCCGAACCAGGGATGTGGGTGGGACCCTAAACCTAGGCCCCACCTGGATGTATTCTTTGTAGATCCATGCCGGCCATCTGTTCCTTCATATTATTTTGTACTACGGTACCAAAAATGAAGCAGATGAAAATTTTGGATGGACTACAACATAAGAAACATTTCTCATTCAACCGTGATCATTAAAAACTTTCTGGAGTCCACTGTAATGTTTATTGACCATCCAATCTGTTGATAAGGTCACGTAGACAGGGATGAAAGGAAAAAATAAATATCAGGTTGATAGAAAACTTTTGTAGCTCACAAAAGGCTTTTAATGGTCATTAACTAGTGTTTCTTATGTTGTAGTCCACCCAAAATTTTCATCTTCTTCATTTATGTTACAATGATGGACAGCATGGATCTACAATAAAAACATCCAGGTGGGCCCTAGGTTCAGGGTCCCACCCACATCGGTGGTTCCCAGGTCTCACCCAAGTCACGCACCAATATGTCTTTAAAGGCCCTTTTGGATTGTAAGTTAGTTAAAATAAGCTACTTATTTGATAAGTAACTTACCATGGTTGCTACCTAGTTAGCAAATAAGTACGTTTAGCAAACAACATGGTTATCTTCCAAAAAGTAAAAAATTAAGTGTGTTTGGTTTCCAACATCATAAGGAATCATTCCTGAAGTCTAATTGGTCCCCCTCACTTCCACTGTCTATCATGTGGAGCCAACTTTTGATATGGATCGTTCATTATGTGTCCCCACTAATATGGGCCATCCATCATGTGGGACCCACCTTAGATGTAGGCTATTTACCATTACGGTCCAATCTTTAATGTGCACCATTCATTAGGTAGGACCTACCTTTGATGCTGGTCATCCATCATGTGTGGCCCACTATCAATGTTATTGTCTATCATGTGTGGCCCATCTTCAATATCTGCTGCCCATCATGTGGTGTCCACCTTTGATATAAACCATCCATCATCTGGGACCACCTCCCATGTGGGTTGTCCATCATCATGCGGAGCTCGCCTTGGATATGGGCTATTCTCATTAGCCCAACCTTTTATGTGGACCGTCCATCATGTGGGCCCCACCTTAATGTGGATCATCCATCATGTGGAGCCCACCATTATTAATTGCCCATCATGTGGAGTCCACCTTTGATGTGAACTATCCATCACGTAGGCCCCACCTTTAATGTGGAGCCAAACTTTGATGTGGACCATTCATTGTGTGGGCTGTCCATCATGCAGGGCCCACTTTGGACGTGGGCAATTCATTATTATGGCCTTACCTTTAATGTTCACCATTCATTTATGTAGGGCCTGCCTTTGATGTCGATCGTCTATCAAAGAGGGCCAACCGTCAATGTTATTATTCCATCATGTGGGGCCCACCTTCAATATCCACTGCCCACAAGAGCAGAGCCAGGATTTTCTTCCAGAGGGGGCAAGGCACAAGCATGAGGCAATGGTGGGCGGCATTCTCCCCACTGTTTTTGTGATGGGTCCATTTGAGCTTTAAATCTGGCCCATTCTTTTTATCAATCCATAAAATGATCTCTCTAAATGGTTGGAAGGTGTGCACATACACCACGGTGGGGCCATAGGACTTAGTGACGTCACTTCACGGGAGATCGCCACTAAACCGTCAAGGGCAGATTTCTTTAACAAGAAGTTACTCCTCTGAACATAGGTGGGACCCACTATGATGTTTGGGAGAAATCCACCCCATCCATTCGTTTTGTGAGATCATTTTAGGACATGCGACCAAAAATGAACCGGATCCAAGACTCAAGTGGGCCGAAAACGTGAAGATTGAACTACCACAATATAAACATTCATGGGGCCACAGAAGTTTTTAATCAGTCTAATATTTATGTTTTCAGTTCATCCAAGTAGGAATGACATTATGAACGGTGTGGATGGAATGTAAACATCACTGTTGACCCAGGGAGGTTTCAATGGTAGGAATTTTCCTACCTACCTTTTCCTTTAGCGCGGCCCACTTGAATTGGGATCTAGCTCATTTTCGATCTCATGTCCTAAAATGAGCTCAAAAAATGGATGGACTGGGTGGATTTCTCACAAACATCATGGTGTGGCCCACCTAGGTTCCCAGTGCAAGAACTTCATGCCAAAGGAAATTCACAGCCGCGTTCGAGATTTCCTACTAACCTGAACCTAGAGACGTGCGGTCTTGTCAGGGGCTTTATGGGGCCAAGTTAATCTATATATTTTATCCAAGTCGTCCATCTATTTTGAAAGATCATTTTAATGCTTGAAACCAAAATGGAGGGAGATCGAAGGCTCAATTGCACCACACCATACCAACCAGTGGATT
Source organism: Liriodendron chinense (assembly GCA_003013855.2). Classification (NCBI taxonomy): domain Eukaryota; kingdom Viridiplantae; phylum Streptophyta; class Magnoliopsida; order Magnoliales; family Magnoliaceae; genus Liriodendron; species Liriodendron chinense. The sequence goes on from ML058513.1 coordinate 13,086,655, forward strand.
AAACTCGTAGGGTTGAAAATTCGGGGGGGGCATTTGCCCCCCTTGCCTTGCCTGGCTCCGCCCTTGACTGCCTATCACATGCACCCACCATGCACACCAACACTGTCTATTCATGTGGGGCTTGCCTCAATGTTTTCCTCTCTTTCACCTCTCCTATTCGTCTTCAGTAGCTTGTGAAAAAGTAAAAAAGCTAAAAATATTAGCTAAAGTGTTGATGTACTTTTAAGTAAAAAAGTTGCTTATTAATTATTATAAACCAAAACTTACTTATTTGAAATAAGTTACTTATTTAAAATAAGTTACTTATTTACTGTTGTAAGTAGAAAAAGTAACTTACTAGTTAATTACAATAACATGTAAGCATAAATGAACGACATCTACACTGGTTGGACTTGAGATATAGTCTAATTAGTTGGACTTGAGAGTGCCTATATATATATATATAGAGAGAGGAATTCTCACCAGCGAACCATCTCTCACGAGACCCCAAAATCTGAGCTGTCCACGTGATGCAGCACCTGGAAAAACCCCCAAGGCCCAACTTTCAACCTAATCCAGAACTCTAGTGGGCCATAAAAGAGAGAGAGAGAGAGAGAGAGAGAGAGAGAGAGGCAAATCAAAGGAGGAAATTGTTTCCTTTTCCCATGGCCTACCAGATTTGTAAATCCGGTTGAAAGTTGGGCCCTTGGGGTTTTTCGAGGTGATGCATCACATGGATAGCTCAAATTTGGAGGACACATCATGTGTGATGAGTCCTTAAAAATCTCTCACAAGTTCTCTTGAGAGATGGTTCGCAATTGAGCATTCCCCTCTCTCTCTCTCTCTCTCTCTCTCTCTCTCTCTCTTTGTGTGTGTGTGTGTATAATACGGGAAAAAAATATTATGCACTCGACCTCATGGGCATCCACTGTGTGGGTCCCACTGTAATGAGTGATGGGCATCCACACCATCAGTCAAATGCACCATTCCGAGGTGGGGCCATGGGCCTAAAACTCAAGCCAATCCATGACTTAGGTGGGCAACCCCATAGACAAGAGTTGATATCCAATTGAAACCTTTATGACCATTTATAGGATTGACTGAGATGTGGTTGAGAAATCTAGCCCATCCATTGTGTGTGTCCTAACTAAACAATAGGTCACACCAAGTTTCAACCATATCCAAAACTCAGGTGGGCCCCAACAAGTGTTTTTAGATGTTGTAGGCATGATTTTACATTGTTTCAGCTGGTATGGCCGACTTGAGTTCCAGATACAGCTGATTTTTGGGATATCCCATAACCAATAGGAGACCCACCAAACGCATGGTGTGGATGTCGGATACACATCACAATGGTGCCCACATAGCTTGACCTCGTGGGAACTTTCCATGAGGTCCAGGGCATAATACCTTTTCCCAATACATAGATAGGAAATGGTACTATAAGCTCGAACTGTGGGAATTTCCATGAGGTTGGGCTGTGTGGGCCCCACCGTGATGTGGATCGGACATCAACACCATGTATTTGATGGGTTCCCTTTAGGTTATAGGATATTTTGAAAATCAGTCGTATATAGAACTCATGTGGGTCATACCATCTAAAACCATGTGAAGACATGCCTAAAACATCTAAAAGCACTTGGTGGGAGCCACCTGAGTTTTGGATGCAGTTGAAACTTGGTCTGACCCTCACCCTAGTGAGACACACACAATGGATGGGCTGGATTTGCGAACCACATCTCAGTGGGGGCCCAATAAACGATCATGAAGATTTTAATGGGCGAATAACCCCTCTCAACTTTTGTATGTGGTGTGGCCCACCCAAGTCAGGATTGACGTGATTTTTAAGCTCATGGCCCACCATGGAATGCTACATCTGACTGATGGGGTAGATGTCCCATCCACATCGCAGTAGGGCCCACACAAGACACAACTCGACCTCATGGGAACTTCCCATATGGTCGACCTGCGTGGGACACCCTGATGTGTATCAGACATCCAAACTGTGCATTTGGTGGATCACCTATAGGTTATTAGATATCCCTAAAATCATATGTATCCAAAACTCAAGTAGACCACACCATTTGAAATAGTGTGAAATCATCCCTAAAACATCTAAAATCACTTGTCAGGGCCCACCCGAGTTTTGGATACGGCTGAAACTTGGGGTAACCCCTCATCCATTTGGGGCACACATAATGGATGGGCTGGATTTTCAAACCACATCTCAATGAGCCTTATAAATGACCATGAATATTTCAATGGGTGGATATCCACTCTCAACTATTATCTATGGTGTGGTCCACCTAAGTCATGGATTGGCCTATTTTTAGGCCCGTGGCCCACCATTAAAGGGTGCATCTGATTGATGGAGTGGATGTCCATCACACATTATGATGGGCCCCACACAACTCGACCTCATAGTACCTTTTCCCCACACACGCACACATACATACATACATGTATATTTGTGTCTAATTAAACTTTCAAATTATTTTATAATTTACCAAAAATATTTTTAATATTTTTATTTTGTACAAAAAATACCTTCGAATTCAAAAACTCTTGAGAAAGTTATTGGCCTAAAATTGTCGAGAACGAGGTTTGTGGCTATAATCTGCCGTGGTTGCCTTGATTTCCAACTTCCATCTGGGCTTATAATCCATGTTAGAAAATTTTGAAAGTATAAATTTACAAATTTATAACCCCTTGCCCGTTTGATAGCCGGGGAATGAAAATAATTGAAGGTAAATGAGTAATGATTACTTAACGTTGTCCCAAAAAGCCTTATATTGGTATGGAGCTATGTATCAAAATTATGTGGGCCCCAACATGATATATATGTTATATCCATGCCGTCCATTCATTTTTTCAAATCATTTTAGGGCGTAAGTTCAAAAATGAGGCAAATCCAAAACTTAAGTGGCCCACAATAAGAATAATTACGTCTACCATTAAACCTAATGTTATCTATGGTGTGGTCCACTTGATCTTTGGATTTGTCTCATTTTTGGACTTATGTCCTAAAATGATTTGAAAGGATGAGTGAGCAGTGTGGATATAACACACGCATCATGCTGGGGCCCATAGAGTTTTGCTTTGAAAAGAGATTCAAATTTACATTATTTTTGAAGTAGAACTTCAATGTTTAATCTCAACTCGGGCCATTAGAATTATGAACATCGTGTATATAGTTGGCTAGGGCCAAAATAGATTTAAGGACAACAGCATTGCAACGTGATTGAAATCTGCCTTTGAATTTTTTCCTCACATTTCAGTCCCTCGCACTCAACATGTCCTAAGCCCATGTTTCCATAATCATATTTATGGGACGTTCTAGCCATCCGTAAATAACAGTAAAAAATATGAGACAACGATGGATATAAAGTGAAGAAAAGTGATGTCTAATACTTGGAATTTTCTGAAAGCAATACATGAGACGGGCTGCTAGATGGACGTCTGTAATCAGCCATCGCCCTGTCAGTCATTCTATAAAGAGATGGCTTGCCCTGCCAGTCACTCTTGGTTTGAAAACAGTCTTCATTTGATTAATATAGCCCTGCGTTGGGGGTATTTGGGGGGATTTCCAATCCCCTGTATGTTTGGCACCATAAAGTAATTAGGTTTCGAATCTAGAAGATTTCAAATACTTTAAAGAGAAGGTTTGAAATCTAAGGTGGAAGCTAGGATTATATCTAAAATCGCTCATAAGCCACATTTATAACATGTGTGTCACTAGGCTACTAATCTATTAGACCACTGATGATATCTCAAAAGGATTATTAACTGTATCACTAAAACTACTTCAATAGGACGATCTACACAATCCAAATATTGTCCATGTTAATCAACGGTTAAAAATCATTGGTTCGTTGTTTAGTGGTGATCATATGCTTGTGGTTCATTCAAGACTTGGAATTTCTTCATTTTTTTGCCAGAGTATATATTTCAACAAGCTTATTACAATCACTGTGTTAAACATTACATACATACGCTAATTAAGGATATTAAAGTTGATTTAGTAATTAAATTCAAATTCCTAAAAATATGTTATGTATAGCTACTTTTGGATCCACAGGATATTCCAAATTCTAGGGTGCCAAACAAAATTAGGGTATTTCAAATTCAGGTTCCAAATCCAAGCTCACAATGAGGCCCAAAAGGATTACTTACCCATTCGTTTGGCCTTCTTTTGATGTAGCCATGCTAGGAATGTGTATGTAGCCATCACAAGCAACTCTAAATGTTCACCGTTCGGTGTTTTTCTCTTGTCGTGTGAGTACATGACATTGATTAAAAAGTTAGGACCGTGGTCTATGGCTCGTTTCCTAGTGAGCCCACTGAACGGGCAGTTGTGGTCTTTGTCCACGTATTCCACGTGTGCAGAGCGCCATGGATGCACGGTATCTGCCATGCCTTCAGATGCACTGGATCAACTTCCCTGATTTTAACTAGGGCTGTAAATGGTCGGGTTCGGGGTGGGTTTAGCCAAAACCAGACCCGCCTATTTACTAAACGGGTTTGGGTCCAAATTTTAGACCCAGACCCTTTTATTAAATGGGCGGGTCCAGGTCAGGTCCGAGTCAACCCATTAGACCCATTTATAAATGGGTCCGGGTCTGGTAGAGGGAGATCCACCCAGACCCATTTATAAATGGGTCGGGTCTAATGGGTTCGGGTCTGGATCGAGTATGCAGGCATTTTACAAGGCTTAAAACCGGGTTTGAACGGGTCCGCGCTGGACGGGTCCCTTGAAACATAGACCAAACCCGCCCACTTACTAAATGGGTTCGGGTGGGGTCGGGTGGGGTCGGGTCGGGCCTAATATAAAGGAAACCAAACCCCGACCGGTTTAACAAATGGGTCTGTTCTTGGACCCAGACCCGTACCATTTAACAAATGGGTCGGGTCTGGGTCGGGTCTAAATGGGTTGGGTCCGGGTACCCCATCGGGTCCACTAACCCATTTACAGCCCTAATTTTAACCCTCTCGTTCCCGCCATCCGTTAACGGTAAAGTGATTTGAAAATTTCCACCCCTCTCCCACACTCGCATCCCTCTTCTTTGTCCCACAACACCAAAATTCTGCATTTTTCACCGAATCGCCATGCAAAGAACAACAGCGAGAACATGGATTTCAACCTTCTCTTCCCTTCCTGCAACAAAACCCACCTTGCCAAGCGCCTCCATGCCCTCCTCCTCGTATCCGGTCTCACCCAAAATGTCTTCTTCTCCACCAAGCTTGTCACCCTCTATGCCGACCTCAGTGATGTCCGCCACGCCCGCCTTGCATTCGATCAAATCCCCAAAAAGAATATCTTTTCCTGGAATTCGATCATCTCCGGATGTGTTCGGAATGGTTCTTTCCGCGAAGGTCTCAACTGCTATTATAGATTGTTAACTAATTCTAGAGTTCGTCCAGATTTCTTTACTTTTCCCGTGGTTTTGAAAGCTTGTGAGGATTTGGGAGATGGGAGGAAGGTACACTGTTTGGTTTTTAAATTGGGCTTCGGATCTGATTTCTTTGTGGCTGCTTCTTTGATTCATTTGTATGCGAGATTTGGGCTCATGTTTGATGCCCGGCGGGTTTTCGATGAAATGCTGGCGAGAGATTTGGGGTCTTGGAATGCAATGATTTCTGGGTATTGTCAGAATGGTAAGGCAGCTGAAGCATTGGGGTTGTTTGAAGAAATGATGTTGAACGGAGAGAGGATGGACTCGGTTACTGTGTCTAGTATTCTTCCTGTTTGTGCACCGTTGGAAGATCATTTGATGGGGAGGTTGATTCATGTGTATGTGATAAAGCATGGATTAGATTTTGATGTTTTCGTGTCCAATGCTTTGATCAACATGTATGCAAAATTGGGTTATATGAGGGATGCACAGCGGGTCTTTGATGGAATGGCTGTAAGAGATTTGGTGTCATGGAACTCAATGATAGCTGCATATGAGCAGGCTGGTGAACCAATAGCTGCTCTGGGGTTTTTTCATGAGATGAAAGGGAATGGTTTTCGGCCTGATGTGCTGACTGTAGTGAGCTTGGCATCTGTTGCCGCTCAGTCTGGGTATTTTCAAAATGGACGGTCTGTGCATGGATTTGTCATGAGAAGGGGATGGATTTCAGAAGATATCTTTGTTGGCAATGCTGTTCTTGATATGTATGCGAAAATGGGTAAGATAGATGATGCACAGAAAGTGTTTGATAGAATGCTTATAAAAGATGTGATTTCTTGGAATACTTTGATCACGGGCTATGCTCAAAATGGGCTTGCAAACGAGGCAATAGAACTTTATCACATGATGGATGAGTATGAGGGAATAGTGGCAGATCAAGGGACGCTGGTAAGTGTTCTGCCTGCTCTTTCACATGTAGGAGCCTTGCAACAAGGGATGAGAATCCATGGCCGATCTATCCGGGTTGGTTTGCACTTGGATGTGTTTGTGGGAACTTGTCTTATAGATATGTATACAAAGTGTGGGAGGTTAGATGATGCAATGCTCTTATTCAGCCAAGTCCCAAGGAGGAGTTCAGTCCCCTGGAATGCTATCATATCAGGGCATGGAATTCATGGGCATGGTGAGAAAGCACTATATCTCTTTGGAGAAATGCAACAAGAGGGGGTTAAACCAGATCATATCACCTTTGTTTCTTTGTTATCTGCTTGTAGCCATGCAGGTTTAGTTGATCAAGGTCGGCGATGCTTTCAACTGATGCGCGAATGCTACAATATTGAACCTACTGTAAAACACTATGCTTGCATGGTGGATTTGCTTGGTCGAGCTGGGCACTTGGATAACGCATATGAATTTATAGAGAGCATGCCAGTAAGGCCAGATGCTAGTGTCTGGGGTGCTCTTCTTGGTGCATGTAGAATTCATGGAAATGTGGAATTGGGCGCATTGGCTTCAGATCGCCTATTTGAAATAGATTCGGAGAATGTCGGTTACTATGTTTTATTGTCAAACATATATGCGAAAATTGGGAAGTGGGAGGGGGTTGATAAGGTGAGATCTTTGGCGAGAGAAAGGGGATTGAAGAAGACTCCTGGATGGAGCTCAATTGTGGTGAACAATCGGGTCTATGTATTTTTCACCGGTAACCGATCGCACCCTCAATGTGAAGATATTTATGAAGAGCTTGGGCTCTTGTTGGCTAAGATGAAGAGCCTTGGTTATGTGCCTGATTATAGCTTTGTGCTGCAAGATGTGGAGGAAGACGAAAAGGAGCATATCTTGACCAGCCATAGTGAGCGATTGGCTATCGCATTTGGTATTATCAACACGCCGCCTAAAACTCTGATTCAAATCTTCAAGAACTTGCGGGTCTGTGGGGATTGCCACAATGCTACTAAGTTCATATCAGTGATTACTGAGAGGGAGATCATCGTGAGGGATTCAAACCGTTTCCATCATTTCAAAGATGGGAGTTGCTCTTGTGGGGATTATTGGTGATGATTGTTTGTTTCATTATTCATTTATTTCCTGTTTTCTTGTTCACACACACAATAACCTGAACTAAGGTTTAACTAACTGACCTCATTTTAGTTATTACATGATAAAGAAGCTTAACCATGGAACATTCGCTTGGAACCAAATTTCTGTGAATTGCCAAAAGCAACCTTGATTGATCTCTCGGAGCACTGTAAGTTATAGAGCTCCTGGTTGCATTTGGACACTTAGTCCAATCCACTTATCCAGACTGTAAGTTCGGTCCAACGCACGTTTCATGTGCTACCATGCAAACATGCCACCAATTTGGCAAATATTAACCATTTGATTGATAACTTTTAATGTGGGTGGTCAACATTGCTTGTACAAAAAAAGGTCCAATCAACAGGCTGGTCCATCAATTTGTTTGGACACATCATGGATTGCTTATGATTCTAAAGAATTTTAGAATCACTTTCATTAGGCAATCTTGGCCATCCCATTCATGGACTGGGAAAGAGGACGAGTATAGAAAATAAAACCCAAATCAAGGATGAATTGGATAATCCGATCTGTACAATTTTTGCATGGTCATGAAATGTGTTCTGTACTTGATAGACATTTCAGATCGATTGATTGAACTAAGTGAATAATGCAACCAGGGTTGCTATAACGTGATCTGAGAGCATTGGAGCATTGTGTGTGTGTGTGGTGGGTTGCCCCCTCACAGCCCTGACTTATTCTTGTGGATACACTGGATGCTATTGCAGTTGGATTCGGGTCATGTTTGAACGATCCAAACCATTTATACTGCAACCCTCACTATGAGTGGAGGAAACCAAAAGTAACTCGGACCGGAATGGTTTCGGCATTTGATCAATAGACTCTTTTCTTTTGAATATTGACCCTCTCTTACATGATATTTTGTGGGCCATTTATTGGAAGTTAAGAATCATTCGATATTGAATATTTTTTGAGTTAAGCACTATCAACTGTATTTCTCATCAGATCAATGGTTTGGATTACCAAATACAACCCCATATCCAATAGCCATAGCTGACTTAATCTACAATGTTGTGTTGAGACGTAATCAATCAAACCTCTTCTTTCATGCTAATTATCTAAAATGCCTTTTTTTTTCTTTCTTCAAAAACCCATCTTGTCTTATTATATTGCATTGTATAACGGTCTTGAATAACCAGTAACAGCAATTTTTGGTCCTGGCAACATTTAGTTATATGGATGTGCAACTTCTAAGAAGCATTGCTAGTTCATAAGAGAAAATAGCAAGTGCCATGTAGGAACTTGCCTGTGTTGGGATGAGGATTTCATAAGGAGAAATTGCAAGTGTCATGTAGGAACTTGGCTGTGCCAGGATGAGGATTTCGTAAGACGAAATTTAAGTGCCAGGTAGGAACTTGGCTGCGCTAAGATGAGGATTATCCAGGCCTGGCCCATGAGCTGTAAAGATCTGGCCCTGATCCTTGCCCAGCCCATTGTCTGAGAGGAACATGTGTACTTAGTCAGATTGAGCCAGGCCTTTACCAAGCTTAGGCCCAGGCCCCATTACCGGCCTGTTCCCCCAAATTCAACAGATATTACCAGCACCATGAAATTAAACTCAGAATCAAATTTTTAGGGCCTGCTCCAATAAAAAAATGAGTTCATCTCATTTTAGTTAATTATAGTTATGTATTATAGATTAATTTTTCAGTAAGGATTAAAAATATAACCAACAATTTATATAAACTATCATCTCTAATACTTAGGGGGCGTTTGGCAAATCTATTAATGAGAGCTTATTTGCTTATTCTAAAAAAAATAAGCTCCTATTATGAAAATAGACTGTTTGGTAAAGCTTTCATTTTAGAGCTTATTTTTTTTAGAAATTAGAAAAAAATCTCTTAAATAATAAGTGACATGGAGATCACTTTTTCTTTAAGAGCTTATTTACCTTAAGCAGGTAGACATTTTTAATTAATTTTTGAACAAGTTTGTCTTTAAACTTTTTAAGTAATTCCCATCTTGCCATCTTCTCTTCTTTAGAATATCTCTAAGGTGGGCCCACATGATGAATAGCCCATATTAAAGGTGGGTTTCCACATCAAGGTGGGCCCACATAATGCATGGTCACATCAAATGTGGGCCCCATATGATGAACGCCCACATCAAAGGTGGGACCTACATGATGGATGGGGGACATTGAAGGTGAGATCATATGATGGAAGGTTGACATCAAAGGTAGGCCCACATTATGAACAACCTATATTGAAGGTTGGCCCCACATGATTGATGGTGAACACCAAAGGTGGGTTCTACATTATGGATGACCCACATTAAAATGTGGCCCTGCATGATGGATTAACTATCCACATCAAGTGAGCCCCATATGATGGACGGTTCATAGCAAAGGTGGGATCCACATGATGGATGGTGGACATTGAATGTGGGACCACATGATGGAAGATTGACATTAAATGTGAGACCACGTGATGAATGACCCATATTGAAGGTTGGGCCCCACATGATGGATGGTCCACAGCAAAGGTGGGACCTACATGATGGATGGTGGACATCAAAGGTGTGTCCCACATGATGGACTATCCACATGAAGTGGGCCCCACATGAGATGGTCCACAACAAAAGTGGGACCCACATGATGGATGGTCCACATCAAAGGTAAGATCCAAGTGATGGATGGTGGATATTAAATGTGGGACCACATGATGGAAGGTTGACATTAAAGGTGGGCCTACATGATGAATGACCCATATTGAAGGTTAGACCCCACATGATGGACAGTTCACATCCAAGGTGGGACCTACATGATGGCTGGTGGACATCAAATGGGTCCCACATGATGGACTAGCTACTTGATGTGGTCCACAACAAAGGTAGGACCCACATGATGGATGGTGGACATCAAAGATGGGCCTTCTTATAATGAATGTCTCATATTGAAGTGGGGCCCACATCAAGGTGGGCCCACTTAATGAAAGGTTCACATCAAAGGTAGGCCCTACATGATAGATGGCCCACATCAAAGTGTGGCCCAACATGACGGAACATGCACATCAAGTGGGTCCCATTTAAATGGCAGTCTACATCAAAGGTGGGATCTACATGATGGATGATGGTCATTGAAGGTGGACTCTTGATAATCAATTGATATTTAAGCTTTTGTAATCTTTAAAAATGGCAACAAGTATCCTTAAAAAAAGCTCTTATTTGAAAGTTTTACCAAATATGTTTATTTTAAATAAGAGATTTTTTTTTAGCGATATTAAATAAATAAGATATTTAAGTTTTTGTAATCTTAAATAAGATGTTTATTTCACATAATAGAACTCTTATTTGAAGTAGCTTTTATTCAAAGAGTTCTTATTGAACTAGAGTAGAGATGCCAAATGCCCCTTAATTGATATTAACTAAAATGAGATGAACTCATTTTTGAGTGACAACCAAACAGGCCCTTAGAAGATTCTTGGCTGTTAAAAAAAAGAAAAAGAAAAAAAGAAGAAGCAAAAAAGCTTGAGCGTCTGATTGAGGGGAAAAAAAAACCAATGCTTCTTGATTGTCCCCATGCAATGGGCTTCACATCACTCTATTTCAGATGTAAGTGGTTGGGCATGTTATTCCATGTGGGACCAATCTCATTGTGTATGTATTTCCAGGGTCCAAAATACCGGAATGTACAACATCTTATTGACAGTGTAAAGCTATAAATTCATCCAGCCATCCGACCCGGACATTGGCATCATGGTACAGATTTGTATTTTGAAATTCGTGATGGCACATTCCTCATTATTCCATTCCAGATTCTCTCGGGTCTGGATCTGAAAAATCAGTATTCTTAGATCGTTTTCTCTTTGCCTTCCCTGGAAAAAACGAAATGTACATATCTCATCCATTTTAGTTGAATTTGTCCCATCCAGACGTGTCCTTTGTCTGGATTACCGAATTTTATTTGGGATTTGTTTGTTTTGGACGTTGAGTTTCCTGCAACACGGTGCTCTGTGGAGCCCGCTGTGATGTCCATGTAAAATCTACTCCATCCGTTAGTTTCGCCAGCTCATGTTACCAAGAGAACGCAGAAAATGAGGCAGTTACAAGACGCAAGTGGGCCACATGACAGGAAACAATGGGACTGAACGCCTACAATTGAAACCTTATTGGGGCTACAGAAGTTTTGGATTAGGCTTAATTTTTTGTCTTAGTTTCATCCTGATGGGAATCACCTTATGAAGGGTTTGGATGGCATATAAACGCCAAGGTGAGCACTGGGGAAAAAAATGGATTTCACTGGTGAGCGTTTCCATCCCTACTGTTTGCATTGGGGCATAGCCTGCTTAGGGTCTCGGATCCCAAACATGAGCTTGCCAAACTGGAGGACGGAGTGGATTTTACGGGCTCGACTTGGGTGAGACCCCGGAACCAGCGATGTGGGTGGACCCTGACCGTAGGAGTCCAACTCTATATATGAATTTTATATCCTTGCTGGTCATCTTCTTTTTCGGCTTATTTTATGCCATTGTACAAAAAATAAAGCAAGATGCAAAAAGTTTTCTATCAATCTGATATTTATTTTTTCCTTTCATCCTTGCCTACGTGATCTAATCAACAGATTGAATGGTCAATAAACATTACGGAGAACTCCGGGAATTTTTTAATGGTTGCAGTTCAATGAGCACTGTCTCCTGTGGCGTGGTCCACCTAAAATTTTCATGTTCTTCATTTTTTGGACTTAGGCCTAAAATAATATGAAGAAACAGATGGACGGCATGGATATACAACGAATACATCGACGTGGGCCCTAGGTTCAGGGTCCCACCCACATCGCTGGTTCCGGGGTCTCACCCAAGTCGCGCGCGCCCGTCTGTTTTCACTAGCTAATGCGCAGCCCACGTATCCGGTGGAGGAGTGCCGGACACGTGGATCATCGAAAGATAGTGGAGGAGATGCCGGGGAGCAGAGTGGTTGATGTGATTTTTCCAACCGCACGTCCGACCATTTGGACCATAAACCACTGTCTACCTAGCTGATGACTTCTAACCTATAATATAGTGTGATATCCACCACGTCCAATAGGTTGGTCCCACCATGAAGATCACCTCAAACCAAAATCAATGCTATCCACTCATCAAGTAGACCACACTATAAAAAATAATGTATAGCCACTGAAAATTAGAAAAATAGAAGTGTGGTTCATCTGATGAACAGATGGAATTTATTTTTTTAAAAATGATTCTCATATTGGAGAAACCTATTTGGACGGGTTGGATGTCACGAACGCATGACATGTTGAAAAATTATCCATTTGGTGGACCACAAGGCATCGTCCAAGCTATTAAATGTGAAAATTTTCATTTTTAATAACATTTAGAGAGATTGAAAAAAGATAGTGGAAAGGAGAGAAAGTTCTCCTGATATTTATAACATGTGGAGAGAGAAAATGGGGGATCCATTTAAAATCTATATTTATATATATTGTCTTTATCAAGATTTTCTAGATTCACGCCTCACCACTCCTTTACTTTTTTTGAGGATTTTATTATACTCTGACCACCTGTGACACTTGATACTCAGACGATTTGAAATTGCACGCGTTACATACATTTATACTCAAATTAAACCGATTAAGCCACATAACCAACTAGGCCAGGTTGCTAAAATCAGATTGTTTGGACATTCCTGACCTCCTTTGATCAAATGGGAGTGGATTAGGTGTTTACCATGTGGAGCCCATCTTGACGAATGTGGTGTATATCTACGCCGTCCATCTTCTTTTTCAGTCCCAAAATTTAAGCAGATCCAAATCTCAGGTGGACCACATTACTTGGAAATAGTAGTGAATGACTATTAAGAAAATTGTGGGCCACAAAAGTTTTGAATAAATCTGATATTTCTATTTTTTCCTTCATCCAGGTCTTCTTGACCTTATCGACCGGTGGAATGGCAAATAAACATTACTGAAATATTACGGTGCAACCACAACTGTTTCCTGTGGTGTGGTCCACCTGAGATTTGGATTTGCTTCATTTTTAGGACTACACTCTAAAATGGGTTGCAAAAACGAATGGACGACGTGGATATACAGCAGGTCATCAAGGTGGGTAACACCTACCCTGCTCTCTGATCAAATAAAGGCAAGATCCAATACAAACATCTCTTGGATAAGCTGATTGTGCAAATTGATATGTGGGGTCCACTGATGTTTTAGTGACATCCGATCCATCCATCATGTGCATAGCCTAATGTTCTCCTCGGTGCCGATCCAAAACTCACGTGTGTCACACCACATGCAACCAGTTGCGATGCACATACCCACCATTAAAAGCCTTCCAAATCGCGTGCCGGGCTCAATATATTTTGTAAATTCCATCAAGTCTGTTTGGAAGATGCATCCGACCAGGATGAATGGACATTGAAAAGAATCAGGACCTTCCAAAACTCAGATGGGCCACTATACACAATTTTAGATGTTTTATGTAGGACGGACCTTGGTGGTTTGTTGACGTGGCAAAGTTTTGTGAACCCCAATTTGATGTATTGTTATATCCATACCGTCTATTCATTTTGTGGTAGGGCATGAGCCCAAAAATGAGGCAGATCCGAAGCTCAAGGAACCACACTACAGAAAGCAGTGGGACAATGATGCTCACCGTTGAAACCTTCTTAGGGCCCACGATGATGTTTATTTTCCATTCAATCTGTTCATCCAGGTCATACAAGGAAAACACAAATATTAGCTTGATCCAAAACATTCGTGGCCCCAGGAAGTTTCCAATGATAGGCGTTCAATCCCCATTGCTTTTCATGGTGTGGTCCAATTAAGCTTTGAACCTGTCTCATTTTTAGGTTCATGCCCCCAAAATGTTCGGGTAAAATGGATGGACAGTGTGGATATAACACATACATCATGATAGGGCCCATGGAACTTTTCGGTGCCAACACACCACCGAGGTCACCACGCATTCCGCCTCCCTTTATGCATGGTTTTACATTGTGTGTGTAGACACCCCACCAGACCGTCGACTGATTGGACAGCTGGCGCCGGCTGATGATTAGTAGACGATCTCAAATGCCTATTTAAACATTATTCCTCCCCCGGAAAATAGAAGAGGCAGTCCGAGTAGAAGCGGTGCTAAAATACATTCTCTCCTCTCCTGTTCCCTGTGATGAGGAAATTTTGCCACCTGGTGATGCCTTGCACTAGGCATCTCTAATCTTTAGGGTTTTGCCTCGGCCAAATTAGCAAGTTAACCCACCTAAGCATGCTAAGTCATTTCACGAGTAAGGTCATGATTATGAGCGTTCGGCTATCATTTTTCTGACTTAGAAAGGGGGTTTTGACCCATTGTTTTTCTTTCTCACATTTTAATCAGAGCTTAGAATGCAGTTCATTTCGCACATTCTCTTATTGGCAAATACTAACACTTTTCATTTCTTTAGTTATGTTTCTGTCGTTTATATTTATTTTGTTTGCTTGTCCAGGGTTTCGCCCCTGCATAGCAAGGCTAAGATTGTTTCTATATCCTGCATTTTTATTTTTGTTTGTCTGCCTTTTGTCCTTTAATATTATGAAGCATGGTTAGGACTGCTTTTCTTTTATTTTCCTTTACCTACTCAGTTCACTTGTGGAGTTATGCACAGTATGGCCATATGACTTATTTTCTTATAGATATAAGATTTCCTTGAAAATCACATGCCCTTTAAAGTAGAGATTATACGTTAGTACGGGCGAAAAAAGGTGCCTAACTCCTTTTTCTCACACAATTAAGACCTTTACTCAGATCTCCAATGTCGTAGGCCAATATCAGGAGTATTCATTCAGGCAAAGGATCTCATGGTTCTTTGGCCTCACTAGGCAAGTTTATGACTTTAGCCGACCGTAAGCTATCATTTCGCCAAATAGACTAGTGGCGACTCTAGTTCTTCCGAACACTTCATTTCAGTTCCTTGGAAAGGTTTTGCACAACCAAGACAACCCAAGTTAGTCCAACGATTCATATGCATGAGGCTGTTATCACCCCCACAACAATCAACCGTATAAATTATTAACAAGAGCACCATCCAATAAAATGAATTCTTCTGAACCGCGTCGCGTCCCCTCAACATGCGCACACGCATCATCGGGGGAGGGCGTTCATAGTGTGACCCACCTAAGTTTTGGGTGCCAAGGAAAATATGAAGAGGCACACATAATAGACGGATTGTATGTCACTAAAGTATCAAAGTGGGACCCACGCATGATTTCAGCATTAATGTAGAAACATTTGTATTAGATCCAGTGTAGATCAAATAATCCAACTTTTAATTAATGAGAAATCTAAAATGAGACGATAATTTGGAAAGCTTAATCTGACTTAATTATATGCCATGTATCCAATTTCAAAATGCCTGCCCATGTTGATGACACGTCGCTAGTGTGACCCACGTCATGCCTTAGAGAACGTATGTGCTATAACCAACTTGACCTTATCAAGTCATGCACTACCACCGACTCCACTTAAAAGATGCTTTCACGTAAGAAATTCCAATCTACAGTCCACGAGAGAGAGATTTTCTGTGAAATGGACCTGAGGTTGACCTGCTTCGAATGCTGCCTATCAGATGGCTAGGAACATCCGATCTATGTTTATTTGGAAAATGTTTCTAGAGAGTAGAAAAAGAAAAGGTAAATTTGTCAAAATAAATTCATTTTACTTTTTTATAATCTAAAAACTAATTAAAAGTTAATATTTTTCAAAGGTTCTGATATTTGAATGAAATCTTTGCCAAAAGGCACTTTCTATGCACTTCAAGCAGCATGTAAAATATCTGAGCTTGTAGGCCCACAGTATTGTATATGTAAAATCCACTCCGTCAATCAGGTTGTCTTTAATTCTAAGATCTAAGGAAAAAATCAGCGAGATCCACAACTCAAGTGGGTCACAACGCAAGGACTAATCAGGGAGATTTTTGCGTGTATCTTTCATCAGACACTAGCCAAGTGTAATGCATCAGGATGAAGTGAAAAATAAAAATTTGCCTGAACCAAATGTCAGAGGAGGCTACACCGGATGCAGTTTGGGTGCTACCACACCTATGCCGGGCTTGGGATAGGTTGGGGCTCCGAGGGGCCACCATGATGAATGGGTTTTATCCACACTGTCCATCCATTTTTCCATATCATTGTAGGTTATGGGCCTAAAAATGAGTTAGATCCAAGGCTCGAATGTAACACACCACATGAAATAGCTGTGCTGATAACGCCCACCGTTAAAACCTTCTTATGGCCCACCGTGATGTTTATTTTCCATCCAACATGTTCATAAGGTCATGTAGACCTGGATGAAGGGAAAACACAAATATTAGCTTGATCTAAAACTTCTTTGGCCCCCAAAAAGTTTTCAACGGTAGGTGGAAGGTGTTTAATTCCCACTGTGTGGTCCACTTGAGCCTTTGATCTACCTAGGTTTTGGGATTGTAAAAAAAAAATGACATGGAAAAATGGATGGACGGTGTGGATAGAAGCCATACATCACGTTGGCCCCTCAGATCCCAGTACCCAATCTGCATACGTAACTGAGTAGTTTTACATTAATCCCGTTGGTGTGCTCATCAAACTTCTTATTGGCCTGATCTTTTGTATTCGCGGTATGTATGGTTCAAACGATGTTTCATACTTGATGGATGGAGTGGATTTACCTATAAAACATGGTGGCCCACAGAGCTTGGGTGTTTTAGGCACGTATGCTATTCCGGTCCAGAATCAGTGAATCACCCGGCAAATCTCTTCCAAAATCACGCTCTCCTCATTTGACGCCACTTGGCTGCTGGGAGTGATTTACTGATGAGAAAATCTTCGATACTCTCCCGGGTTGTGACAGATGATACGCAGAATCTTAGAAATTACTTTGAAATTGCAAACGTATCATGCAAGCAATTAAATTAATGAAAGATATTGCATAAATATGGGCCTCCAGGATCTGACGGTTTACACGATGAAAACCTTTGCAAAATCGAGGATGTGCGATGTGATCCAACCGTCCGCCTATTTGCTACAAGAATAAATGGGTTTGATCACTTCTCTGATCCTACGGTGAAGATGGTCCCCGGGATCAGATCTATGGCTCAGATCCAAAGTATGGACCAGATGAACTCTCAAGGCCTCTTTCTCTCTTTTATCTCCGTATCTCACAGCTTTTCTTGTCATTTATATCGGAAGAGAGTACCTTTCCATGTTGTGCAATGGATCTATCGAAATAATTCTCATCAACATATTTTTTTTCTCGGCATATTCGATTAGTTTGGTACTTATTCTTATGGACCAACGAAATACCTATGGTTTGATACATAATCCATTGTCCATACCATTTTATAGACAGACGAACCGGTTCGATAATAAATATTCCCTTTTTTATCAATTCTGTAAGAGTTAGATCCTTCTGAATCAGCATTACATCCAGGCGCATTTCTCCTCTTTGAATAGAGGATATAGCAATTTCCTTTGGATTTATCAGCCTAAGCAGTAGACAATATACCTTGATATTATTGATTATTCTTTGATTCAAAGGATCATCCCATCTCAATTGAAAAAGCAAATACCTTTTCAGGAAGAAATTTAGTTCTGCTTCCTTATTGCTCTTGGATTGTCTTTTCTTTCTACGTCCCTTTTATAACACTCGTAGGAGGGATAAAAGGGATAAGATGGTGAGTATCCTTATCTCATCTAACTACCTCCGAAATTTGAAAATCAAATTTCCGAAAGGAAAATGATGCGATAACTTCCTATGGGTCCCAATCCACAAGTAGGCCTCCAAAGGTCCACAACCAATATTTCCCACTCAATCACATTGTGGACTAGGCACATCATGAGAATTCATCTAGCTCATCACATAAGAATCAAAACTAAAGACTTACGATCAAAAGAATCAAAGGCGTGGGACCAGCTGGAACACCGTTATCTTCTCACAGGTGTTTAAGTACTAAGTGACCACCTAACTAGCACTCAATAACCCAAGCTTTGCATTGCTTGTCCTAGTTCGCATGACCACACCGGATAGAGTTAACTCCCAATCTGAAGTACTCGACCAATATACGCACTTATCCAACTTATCGAGTTTATTCTAAAAAACTTGGTTTTCTACAAACATCAATTTGAATTCTTTTTAAAGTAATATATATATATATTAAAAGAGAATAACTTTTGTAAAAGTCTAAGAAAACTCGATACTGCCAGCGGATAAGTCTTCAAGTGCGTATTTATAATTCTAGAAACTTGGTGTATCTGTCACGGGATCTTCCCCACGCAGATGTGTAATTTGGAATCGATCAAGCCGCTTTCCTAGCATAACCGAGTCAGACCAATCAAGGGTCTTTCGTCATCGTATACTGAAGTAGCGACACTCAATCTCATCCTCCTGTACAGAAGAGGAGGGTAGTTGAGGACACAAGGAGTCACCTACGAGACTGGCTACTCGCACGTTACAATGATTAGATCGAATTAAAGCAATCTATAGGTAATAGGTCCAAGCACGTGGCTACAATTTACGCCGTTAAGTAGACAATACTAGGTATCTATCGGGTCTACAATACGCAAGTCGTCTCACATGAGGTATGATTCATCTTATAACCTCACGACTTGGCTGTGATTCAAGTCATAACATTATTCGCATTATGAGTAATGGTGTGACTATGTTATTCGACTTTGTCAATCTCATCTTCAATCTTATAGGACTGAAGGCGGATACAACTCATTCGAATCCTCATCCTTTATTATTTTCAATAAAGGGTGGTTCATACCTCAGTGTATGAACATCACCCCAAGTGTACCTTTCTTGTACATTTAGGGTTGGTCATCCCGTGCGAGTGGGAGACCGGTTTGCCGATAATAGTTGAAATCCTACTTGATCTCAAAGAAAAAGCTGATGATCTACATATCTAGTCTAACAAGTGCTCAATACTGAATAAAAGAAAATTTATTACTCATGAAAGATCAAAGATACATGATACAAATATATCAATCAAGCTTTCCTCAATCCCATCTGCCTGACGTGAACCTGAAATAAATCTCTAGCTATAGGTTTCGTCATAGGATCAATCATCATCTCCTTGGTTGGAATGTAGCTGAGGATAACCTTCTTTTCTTTTACTTGATCACGAACGTAATGATACTTTATCTCAATGTGCTTCGATTTCTGGTGGTGTTTGGGATCCTTTGCCAAGTTAATGACCGAGGTGTTGTCTATCCTCAACGATATAGGCTCATGTATGCCTGGTACAACACCCAATCCTTGTAGGAATCTACGAACCCATACACACTCTTGAACTGCAGTACAACATGCAATGTATTCGGCCTCCATAGATGAAAGTGTCGTGGATGTCTGTTTCTTGCTCGACCAAGAGATAGCTCCCCCTCCGAGCAAGAAGACATACCTGAAGTAGATTTTCCCTCGTCGGCGTCATTACCTCAAGCAGCATCTAAATATCTTTTGATCTCGAGACTCGCACCTTCATAACACAGCATCAAGTCCTTGATTCCTCTGAGATAGCAGAATATACGTTTCACGGCTTGCCAATGAGACTGTCCTGGGTTACTCTAGTAACGACTGACTATGCCAACTGCATAACTAATATCGGGTCTGGTGTAAAGCATAGCATACATTAAGTTGCCTACTGCGCTCGCATAAGGTACTGAGGACATTGCTGATTTCTCAGCTTCTGTCTGGGGACACGATTTCCTGTCTAACTTGGTAGCTTTATCCATAGGGTTTCAACAACTTTTGAATTTTTCATCCTAAACCGCTTTAAGATCTTCTGTATGTAAGTGGCTTGTGACAAGCCTAAGAATCTCCTATAATGATTCCTGATGATTTTAACCCCTAGAATAAAGTTGGCTTCACCAAGATCTTTCATCTCAAAGTTCGAGAAAAGCCAATCTTTAAACATCGTCAACAGTTGCATGTCATTACCGGCTAATAGGATATCGTCTACATATAGAGATAATATCAGAAAGGATCTTCCAGACCATTTTACGTATACACAATAATCTTCTTCACTCATCGTGAACCCGAAAATGGTGATTGTTAAGTGGAACCTCATGTACCATTGCCTTGAAAATTGCTTTAACCCATAAATAGATCATAACAATTTGCAGACTTTCTTTGGATACCTTTTGTCCACATAACCTATGGGTTGTTGCATGTATATATCTTCATCCAAATCACCATTTAAGAAAGCAGTCTTTACATCCATTTGATATAACTCTAAGTCTAAACTTACGATAATGGACAAGATCATGCGGATTGAGGAAAATTTTGCAACAGCTGAAAAAGTTTCCTCATAATCAACACCTTCTTTTTGTGTAAAACTTTTTGCAACTAATCTTGCTTTGTACTTGTCCACTGTACCATCTGCCTTTCTTTTGATCTTAAGTACCCACTTGTTACCAATTATTTTGTGATTGGAAGGCAGATCTACAAGTTCTCAGACTTTGTTCTTCTCCATGGAGGCAATCTCCTCGTCCATAGCAGTTACCCAATCAGCCGAATTCGGAGATAATAACGCATCCTGATAAGAATCAGGCAACCACAACACAAGAGAAAGATTGGCCATCGATATCGAAATATCTTCTGGGAATCAAACCTCTTTCACTTCGACATAACTCAGGAGCCTGCTGAGATGTACTCCCACTGTCCTAATGAACTATAGGAGTACTCCATTTTCAGAATCATAACTCCCACTCTCTTGAGATACATCGGGAATCTCAAAAAGTTCTGTGGAAACCTTTTGTTTCTTTCGACTGGGGTATCTATCTTCGACGAAGGTGACGTCATGAGATTCAATTTCGGTCCATCCTCCACGATCCTCATAAACTAGAACGTATCCATCTGAGTGCATTGGGTACCTGATGAATACGCACTCAATAGTTTTACTATCAAGTTTACTTCTATGCTGAGCAAGCAATAAAACATATGCTAAAGATCCTCATGGACGCAGGTCGTCTAGAGAAGGAATCCTCTCATTCCACATCTCATATGGGGTCTTAGGAACGGATTTAGTTGGGACTTTATTTAGGACATAGACGGCTGTAAGAAGCGCGTCTCCCAGAAGGTGGTAGAGAGATTGGCATGTGCCATCATCGACCTGACCATGTCCAATAGTGTCCTGTTCCTTTTCTTTGCAACTCCATTTTGCTGTGGAGTATATGCCATAGTGTACTGCCTGATGATGCTAATGTTTGCACAGTATGATTTAAACGTTTCAGATGTATACTCGCCACCTCTATCAGATCTAAGAATTTTAATCTTTTTCTTAAGCTGATTTTCTACTTCAGCTTTGAATTTGAGAAAACAATCAAAAGCCTCAGATTTATGTGAGATAAAATACACATATACATAGCGCGAGTAATCGTCAATAAATGTAATGAAGTATTGGCATCTATTTCTAGCACATACATTTAAGGGTCCACAGATATCCAAATGGATTATCTCTAGCAAACTCTTTGACCTAGTCGCTTTAGGAAATGGTTTCTTAGAAGTCTTCCCGGACACACGATATTTACAAAATGGCAAATCAATTTTGGACAATGAACCTAACAGATTAGATCTTGTTAGTCTTGTCATACGATCATTTCCAATGTGACCTAACCTCGCGTGCCATTTTAAAGATTCAGATACTACATGTTCATTCGATGTAGCAGACAAAGTAAGAGGTGCATTATCATTATCTACATATAGAATAAATAAATCTGAAATCAAGTTTTCCCATGCAAAGATGAGGTTATTGAGTCTTAAAGAAACTCTTGTTCCGGAAAAACGAATATCAAAACTATTAACTAACAACCTAGAAATAGAAATTAAATTCCGGTGTATGCCCGGTGCATAAAGAGTATCATGGAGGGTTATTGTGTGCCCTACGCGCGTACGGAGATGATAAACACTAATCCCTAGCACGTCTTCAGTAGCGTTATTCCCCATGTACACCCTGTAGCTCCTTGTGGCTATAGGTCGAAATTCCTCCAGTCCTCGACAATCTGGTGTCACGTGCTTTGTTGCGCCTGAATCTAAAATCCACTCGTTAGATAGGATATCAACGGAAAAGATCTCAGAACAAACGCCTACAAACAAAGTATCAAGTGATAGAGGAATTACCGTTTTTTTATGGGCATACTGACGAGCATAATGGCTGGGATTTCTGCAGACGAAACAGGTTATGTTTGTCTTTTTAGGTTTCCTCTTTCCTTTCCCTTTCTTAGGATTTGGAGGAGGCGTTGCGGTCTTTTGTTCCTGATTGTTCTTCTTCGCTTCTTGCGAGCTTTGAACTTTTTCTTGTTAGCTTTCCGCTTATGGGTTTCTGCTGCAAAAGCCTCGGCCGAATCTGGCTGAATTGCATTCATTTCAACCTCTCGTACCAGATGGCCACAAAAGTCTCTGAACGTTGTGATAGAATTAATATGGTTCAGAATCGTTTTTGATTTGGCCTAAGATTCGGGTAAGGAACGGTGCATTGCTATAATCTTTTGATTTTCAGTTAGTTTGCATCCTACATTCTTCAGGGCACCTATCATCTGCTCCGTCTTACGGATATGATCCTTGATGGGGCAACCTGCTGGCATCCTGTATTCTTGAAACTCTAATTCCATAGCCCGAACCTTTGCATCTGACTTCTGCTTATAGGCATTAGCCAGTGCATCCCAGATCCCCTTAGCGGTTTCATGCACTTCATATGTGGGTATGAGTTTTTTGTGCATTGTGCTAATCAAAACATTACGGGCGGAAAAATTTTGTTTACCCCACTTATTGTAGCAATTTATCGCGGCCCTATGTTCACCTAGATTTTTATTTTAGCCAATATGGGTTCCTCTTGAGCCCCATCCAGAGTGTGCGAAATGTCATCTTCGTCCAGAAGGCTTCGCACTGTGCGGGACCAGTCTTCGTAGTTGTTGCCGTCGAAATGTTGTCCTTTGAGTTGATTGGCGATCAATGCTTTAGAGGCCATCTCTACATCGCATCATGTATCACTACTTAGCTATGATCTAGAGTATTGGCACTAATCACTAGCATTTCTACTGATTATACAAACTTTCAAGTTTATAAAAGTATTCAATCCATCTGATAAGAGATCCGAAAGCCTACATACCTGTATGGGCGGTGCAGATCAATCAAATTCTCTAAATAAGATGAAATTGATGCTTTTACGACTATATATTTGTTTAACCTACAACCGACCACCATTATGGGTTTATGCATCATTTAGGGAATGAATAAAACTCCCACTTAGGTTATGCAGAACCTTAGGATATGAGATCTATACTCTAATGAAATAAGGGCTTAATTTTAATCATATGAAGATTAAAGCCAAAATTAATAAATTATTAGATTAAAGAAAACAATCATGTCCATTGAACGAATAAAAGAAGTTCTATGATTAAAAGACAATATAATCACCACATTGATTGTGTCCATTCATGATGGATCTTATCATCACCATTAATGTTCACCATTGATGATGGATCCTCTCATCAATGTTGATCATCATGGTTGATGATGGTTCTATTCATTTGTGGACATGTGATCAATAGTAATCATATGGATATATAAAAAAAATATCATTCATTTGCACACATATATGTATTAATGCACACACATGTACATTAAATAAATCATGCGATATGTAGAGACGGAAAAATTATTCACTATATATAAAAAATCCAAAATTTCTTTTATATGTTTTCATTTTAATATATACATCGATCATCATGGTAATATGAGATCTGGACCGTTAATCAAAAAAACGGACCACACCATCGGTTAGATCTTGTCAAAAAACCCCAAGTCACTTCCCATTTCTTGGTCTAAATTAGTCCAAAAATGGCCGATTAAAGGCCCTTTTACAAGATACTCTTAATCTTGAAAGGAAGTGAATTGAGCTTCTAATTTGGCCCACTAAAATTTTGGTCATAATTGTGGGATCCATATGGGTTGTTCAATCACATGTGGATAGCTCATAATGATCCCTTAAGTTTGTCCCAAATAATGGATACATGTGGTATCAATAAAACCATAAAAAGGTATGATTACAGTAAAGAGTCATCTTCTCAAATTTGGGCCATTTTTAGACTATCCATCCACATATGAATGTCCAGTGATGGTCCTAATCCTTTTAATTAGGAACAGCCCAAGTTTCATAAAGGAATAGCCCATAATTACTTTAATTAGGCCCAACTCAATTCCTTTCCCTTTCATAAAAGGCCCATTGTATAAATCTGTTTGGGCTTTAGGATGACTGGCCCTTAAAAGAATTTGGACTAGTCCCATAAGACAATAAATAACAAACTAATTTAGGCCCTTTTCCGAAACATTTCCGAAACATTTCTAAAAAGGCCCAAAAGGCCTAATTCCAAAAGGCCCAATTCCAAAATTGGCCCATTTGTGATTAGTGGCTTGAGTTTGCACTATTTAATTATTAAAACTATATTATGGGCTAAAAAATTGGTCCATACCAAAAGTCCAATATTCTCAAGCCATGGCCCAATAAGAAAAGGCCCATATCCAATCTTCAGCCTAGGCCCAAAAGGCTCATTTTTAAGCTCCAACCTAGGCCCATAAAGGCCCATCTCCCTTTTCTTCTTCTTTAGAATTAGGGTTTGAAAAAAAATTTCAATGGCTGCCATTGTAAAGAAAGAAAGTTGGCGAGAGATTCGGCCATGGTTGCCGCTGCCGTTCCCACCCTGGGCGGCTTCAATCAGCGGCGGATGTTGATGGCCAGCGCTGCTGCGGCGGCGGCGGTGTTGCTGCTGTTGCTGCGGCAGCGTCGGGCGAGCTCGAAAATAGGAGAGAGAGAGAGAGAGAGAGACACGAGAGATTGAAGGGGAGTTTTTGTGTGGCTTCCGCTGCCGTGGTTGCGGTTGGCGGCAACATCCATGGCTTCCGCGGTTGCCCCTGGCGACGACGTCCATAGCTTTCGCTGCCGCTTATACAGGTGGCGGCGGTGGCGGAGATGGTTGCCTTGGTAGCTTTTGCTTGTTTGGAAGACAGAGATGGGACCCACCAGGGAGTTTGCTTGCTTGACGGCTATGGCTTTTGCTTGTTTGCAACACATGGGCGACGCTTGAAGGCTCCAGCAGCAAGCTACTATGTTGGACCCTCCCCCACAAGAAATTAATTTAATATCATGTGACCCTATGGGCCACGTATCAGATATTAAATTGATAAGATCATATATTTCACTTGATCTTAGCAAAAAAGCCGAGATATTTCAGGGTGTAACTCCCATATCCATAGGGTGTTGTATGCTCAGACCATAAGCCCACCTAAATGTATGCTTTGTATATCTATGCTGTTCATCCATTTTGCCAACTCAATTTATTTCAAAATAGTGAACGGTGTAAATATATAAAGTATACATCGAATTGGTCCTATAGTCAGGATACCACCCGTATCTCTAGTCCCGGGATCTTTTTCAAAAGATTCTTATTCCTCTACATAGGTTTTGAAAAATACCATTTATTTTAATTATTTTTCTTATTCTAAAATTTTTAATCTCCATACCTCAGAGATAAAAAAATTAGAATAAATGTAATAAATAAAATGAATATTTAATAGTGATTTTAATTTGATGATCAATTGTATTTATTAAAATAAAATTAATTTTAATTTATAATCCTCAGATTAAGGCCACTTACCTCGATTGCGATTATTCTTCCTTTAAATTGGAGATCCGCCGTTTAACGCTTTGATACCACTGAAAGATATTGCAGAAGCGTGGGCCTCCAGGATCTGACGGTCTACACGATGAGAACCGTCGCAAAATCGAGGATGTGCGGTGCGATCCAACCGTCCGCCTATTTGCTATAGGAACAAATGAGTCTGATCACGCCTTTGATCCTACAATGAAGATGGTCCCCCGGATCAGATCTATGACTCAGATCTAAAGGATGGACCAGATGAACTCTCGAGGCATCTTTCTCTCTTTTCTCTCCGTATCTCACAGCTTTTCTTGTCATTTGTATTGGAAGAGAGCTCTCCCTTTATAACACTCGTACGAGGGATAAAACGGATAAGATGGTGAGATGAGATAAGGTTTATCCTTATCTCATCTAACTACTTCCAGAATTTGAAAATCAAATTCCCGGAAGGAAAATGATGTGGTAACTTCCTATGGGTCCCAATCCACAAGTGGTTGCCCACAAGTGGGCCCCCAAAGGTCCACAACCAACAATTAAACCATCCAAATTATGGTACGCAGTGTAGATTTATTATGAATTAAAAATTAAGCTTATTTGGCCATTTGACTATCGGATTGTTGGACATATATTGGACGGTTCAAACTAGGGCTGTCAAGGTCCAGGCCTCTTCAAAATTCTGATTTTTCATGCCAGAAACCGACCCATTGACATCATTAGTTAAAACTGAAAAATCCTTTAATGTTCCTATTTTTGCAAACAAGTGTCGTTGAATTAGAGATTAAGATTGTTTAACCAAACATTGGAAGTGAAACACATGCATCATTGTGGGTACAACAAGGAATTCAGGGTTAGTATGCAATTCGCTCAAGGAGAGTTCAAACAATTCTTGGCTTGAAAAAAGAGGGTTATGATCAAACATCATAACCTTTTAGGAGTAAGAACTTTGGATTCTTTGTTAAGTTCTCGTCCATATATAGCATTGTTGTCTGCAATGGTTCAAACGAATGAGTGTCAAGGTTGTTCGTGTAGCATATTGTTTATGTTTGATTTGACCGTATCAAATTTAGTAACTTAGATGATGCCATGTGGTAGTAAATTTTTTAATAAGAAATAAAAGAAAGATTTCTTTGACTGCCCTAATTGATGATTGAAGGAAATCGAAATGGTAAAGTTATGAATAGCTTAAAAGTGTAAGCCTAATTGGCTACAACAAGGATACACATGTCACATATCTCTTTTACATGGTAAAGTCAGCTAACCACCATAGCGGCCTCATAACTGAATTTAGGTCTCAACCAAAACACGGTAGCAACAAGTGATAAGTTTGACTAATGCACTGAAGTGTCATGCAAAGACTCTACGGTTGAAAATATTTGAGGAGTGGAATAATAACTACGCTAAGCTTGTCTAATTTTATGGCGCATCATTCAGGTTTGTGCAAATAATTGGATAACTATTACCAATACATGGCAATTTAAGAGAAACTCTCTTCTACATATATGAATAGAATGTACGCATAACCAATGGATAACCTATAACGAACAATTAGCATACTTGGTGTCATTTTAATAGGCCACGACTATCTTTAGGTTTAGATGTGTAGTTATCTTCACATGCATAAGCCAACATGAAAAATGGCTACGAAGATCTCTCTATGCAACTATCTTAAAAAATCTATAAATGAGAGGAGTATTGAAGAGACTATGGGTTCTCACCAACCTAATACATATCAAATCAAATATACAATCAGTGTTCCTTATCTTTTATCTTATTTTATTTTAGCATAACTCTTCTTAGACTAGGACAAACCTGTCTATGCTACTATGCTTGATTGACTTTAGCATATGAGTAGTGTAATTCCATTCGCCTACGTTGTTACGTTGGACTAACTAGATTTTGAATAATGTAATTCTCTTCTATCTACGCCGACAGCTGGATTGTAAATAAGAACTCTTTTTTTTTTTTCTTTTAGTAGTATAATTCTTTTTTATCTATGCCCAAGTCATTGGACCAAGAAAGACTTAAATTTAGAGTTTTGTCATTTACACCATCGATGATGGATTATCGAGGGATATTATTGTAACTTTTGATTGGGGTGTTCCTCCTTAGGAGCAGAGGAGAGAGTGCAACTTAGGGATCATCAGGAATCCAACTAGACTAGGTTGGGCGACCAGAATTTAACTCGGATATGGTAGTTGGTTTCTGAACTGTTTTGAACCAGTTCGGGTGATCGAGGCCTAGGTCGGGTGACCAAAATTTTGGTATTTTTCTGAGTTTACTCTTTGCACAAATTTGGCCTTTGTCAGGCGCTCGATGGTGTCAGGTTGGGCGACCGAAGGTGCGCGCAGACCATTTAAAACAATTTCCTGATTGCACAATTTGTTTCTAATTTTGGCTCAAACACTATATAAGTGTGTTTATGTATTGACAGAACATTTTGGACATGAGCCCAAAAAGGAAAGCAAATGGAAGGCTCTAGTGAACAACAAAGAAAGCAGTGGTTACAAATCGTGCTGTATTTGATTCATCCATGCTGTCTATATATTTTCAAGAGTTATTTTAGAGCATCATCTAAAAAAAGAGAGATAAAAGGCTCGAGTGGACCACACCATAGGAAGCAGTGGTGACAATAACCTCCACCGTTGAAACCTTCCTACGGCCACCATGACATGTAGTTTCCATCCAATCTATTCATAAGGTCACATAGACCTGGGAAAACATAAGTATTATCTTGATTTAAAACTTCTGTGGCCGCAGGAGAAGTATTATCTTGATTTAAAACACCACTGTTTCGTGTGGTGTAGTGCACTAGAGCTTTAGAAGTACGTCGTTTTTGGTATGATTCCATAAAATGATTATTAAAAATGGATGGGCGGCTTAGATAAAGAAAATATATCACTGTGAGAGCCACAGATACCGCTGACAACACCGCTGACAACACCGTCCGTCTCTAGATAGGTCCTGGTGGGGGTAGTACCCAATCCTCGCCCACGGCAGACCGCTTTCAAAGATGGTCCACGCAAAACGTCGTTAGGCTGACCATCTCTGAGGGTGGGCCATCATCCAATCAAATCCTGACATGGGTAGTACTCAATCCACATTTCATTTTTAACGGTCCAATAAACATCCACCACTCGGACAGTGAGATCATCAAATTAGTGTGGCATCTAGCTAGTTTGGAAGGTTAATTTCAAGAAGTTACATGTGCCACGTGTGCAATTTTTAAGTTGCTGTGGACCATCCATCGCATTGCCACAGTCGGGATGGTAGTTTGTCTCTTTCTTCTAATCCTCAAACATGGTTTATTTCTAATATCTGGAGGACATGTGTCCACATGCATGGCAATACAAGTGTCAACATCTTCCGCTATGATTTTTCGGTGCCCAATGACAAACGGTAACCTGCCACGTGGCAATTATTCCTGCTTGCACAGATAGGGCGCTGCGTAGTGGAAGCCGCAGAAAGGATTACCAGACACAAGAAAATCCATGGATTGGCTGGTGTTTTTTCAGGTCCCACCATGACATCTCCATGTTCTCTCTCTGTTGGAAAAAAAAAGAATAAAAATAAAAAAAATTCTGGCTTTTTTCCGCTCAATTGCGTAAAATGAGAAACACCCACATCTTTTCTTTTCTTCTTTTCTTTTCTTTTCTTTTTTTTTTTTTTTTAATAATTTTCATCTCAGTTGGATGTAATAAGAAACACCCATTTCTTCTTTCTACTACTTTGCTCAACTCAGTTGAGTGAAATAAAGAAACACCCACTTCTTCTTTCTACTATTTCTTCAGCTCAATTGCATGAAATAGAAAACACTGTCATCTTCTTCCTACTTCTCCTTCTTCATCAAATCATTTAAAAAAGAAACCCAATTTCACTCTTCTTCCATTTCTTCTTCTTCTTCTTGAATTATGGCTTTTTCATTGTTCCATAGCACCACTCTCAACCCATTTTTAACATTCTTCTTCAAAAGCAACCATTCTTTTCCCATCTCCAAGGACTACTCTGACCACTTTCCAGCTTCCCTCCATCACAAGCACTCCTTCGCCACTAATGACATCGAAAAGAGTAGTCAGCAGAAAAGGGTGACTGCCGCTTCTGCTGTCAAAGAAGGTCCGGTTACCGTTTCGACAGCGACCCAAGCTGGTGGGACCCTCCCACAGGGGAAGGTTCGAATTCTTATAGCCGGGGGTGGGATCGGCGGGCTGGTTCTCGCTCTGGCTGCAAAGAGGAAGGGGTTTGATGTGATGGTGTTCGAGAGGGATGTGAGCGCGATCCGAGGGGAAGGGCAATACAGGGGCCCGATTCAGATACAGAGCAATGCATTGGCCGCGTTGGAAGCCATCGATCCGGTGGTCGCTGAGGAGATCATGGCGGCAGGGTGCATCACGGGAGATCGGATTAATGGACTAGTCGATGGAATTTCTGGTGCTTGGTGAGCGTTCTTCTTTTTCTTGGCTTCTGTTCATGATCCACTGTTGATAATTTGATTACAAATGATTTGCGTGAATACTTCCACACAGCCATCAGAGTAGGAGATGAATCTAAGTTGATATGATGAGACTTTGATATGAATCAAGGTTTGAAAATCAGGTTTCGCATTTGTCACCACTAATATTGGGTTGTATCGCCCTGTATTCGGCTGTTATAATGGGCTGATTCAACTGTATCATCTATTAATGAAACCGGTTCATGTCAGACGATATGTACCGGTTTCGGACGACACTTTAAATGTTTGATGTGAATCGTCGATGACACTTGGAATGGGTTGGGCTTGGACTAAGCAAAAGGCAAGCTTTGAATAGCCCCGGCCAAGTAGATATGACAGCAGCAGTTCAAAGATCAGGCAAAAATTAGTAAGATACCTTTCTGGATCTGACAGTGGCCACCTACTCTATTCACAAACTCATGTGATTGCACCCATCACAAAATTGTGAAAAATAATCAACTAGCAGGTCGTGGATTTTCGGGGGAAATTTGCACGTTGTTGAATAATTGACTAACTATTTGTGATTTGCAACTCATTTGGGGATAAATACCTGAATTCTTCCCGAATTATTCAGTCATTTTGGCTGTGTTTGGTTGCAATTGTTGCAACAAACGCAGCCTTAAGGAAACGTTCTATCTAGAGACGCATGAATAATCCTATTTTTAAGGCTAGTTGAAGGCTGGCTTGATTTGGTTTTGGCAATAACCTACATTGAACCGATGGACGAGCCAAAGGAGAAATATGTTTCTAGTAAAGATCGCTCTTAACCTGAAGTTGGTTAAAGCTTTAAACTATCGGTATTGTGTATTTTGATCAATATGGTGCCTATATCGGCAATACATACAATGGAAACTCTGCTTCGTAGCAATGCACTAGCCAGTCCCCAGCGTGGATAAATGAGGGTTGATGTCACATGGGCACCTGGTCTTAACCTTATGCCAAGCGACCATGAGGATGTTTGCTTCAAATTATTGTTGGATGAAGAGCGAATCTTCTTCTTCTTCTATCTTTCGCATGAGTGAAGTTTTTTACGAAGAAAATTAGATTACATTTGAAATGCATCTTATTATGTACATATTTTAGTTGTATCAAGTGATTTAAGTTTTTGTAATATAATTCAAAACCATAACCAAGAAAGGTAGTTATCATTATGATTTAATTTTCAGATGTGGATTTACAAGGTGCACCGGAATGGAATCTAGATTGATAGAGTAAGGATGGAAGATTTAATTCGGATGAGGTCTTTTTTTGTGGGTCAAAGGTGGATTTTTGTTATGAATTAGAGGTTTTCCTCTAAAGAACATGAATCTACACCTATTTGTCCGTTCCTTTTCTTATCTAGGTAACATTTTTGTTTTTGTTTTTTTGTTTTTTCTCTTTCCTGGGAGATTTTGACCTTGATGATTTCAACAGGTTTAGTGTGGGGATCAAGAAGAGGGTTCACACACACACACACACGCACTAAGAGGGAGGCTCTAAATCTTCTTTTCTATCTCTAATATCATTTGACGAACTGTAGATCTTCTCTATGTTGTTAATGTGATGAAGTATATTGTACATATTGTATAAAGTGTATATCGTTTCTTCCCATAATACCCTGGTATAGAATAAGATGACAAATGGAACTTTCCTATTCTGAGTAAATTTGGTAACAATGGAATGATTGTTTTGTTTCTCAAACAAGTATAATTATGTGGTATGGCTCTTATTACTTCATTTGGACAAAAGTTCGATTCCCTGTAATACATCCAGTAATTCCTAGTTTGGCCTTCAGGTATATCAAGTTTGATACATTCACTCCTGCAGTGGAAAGAGGCCTCCCCGTCACGAGGGTAATTAGCAGAATGACTTTGCAACAAATATTGGCTCGGGCAGTTGGTGAAGATGTTATTCTGAATGAAAGTAATGTTGTTGATTTTGAAGATGATGGAGATAAGGTAATTCAAGCAGCCGGTCTCTGCTTTTAGCCCTTGAAAAGTCTAGCAAACGCTATATTCGATATCCCATAAACTTTTAGATGCATTTGGATGCACTATCGAATCAAATTGCAATTATTAGCAACAAAAAAGGGAATTTTTTTTTCCCCTTGGTATTCAAACTGAGGGGTGCATCCAAATGCAGCCTTAGATTGTATGATGAGTCTTTTCACATTTTCCTGATTCTTATTACCTGTGGCTGTATTGTACATGGAAAAACCGTTATTAGTAGAAGATTTCTCTCTCTCTCTCTCTCTCTCTCTCTCTCTCTCTCTCTCTCTCTCTCTCTCTCTCTCTCTCTCTCTCTCTCTCTCTCAATATAAACATAATTTTATTTTTTAATTTCACTTTTAACACACTCAGGTTACTGTGATGCTTGAGAACGGACAGCGTTACGAAGGTGACCTTCTTGTTGGTGCCGATGGTATATGGTCGAAGGTAATATTAGATACATGGATTTGAATATCTTTTCATAAACTTGAGAAAGATGGTTTACCTTTTGCTCACAGAAATCAGAGAAATGACAATTCCATGATGAATAGGTACGGAAGAGATTGTTTGGGCCCAAAGAGG
Organism: Liriodendron chinense; assembly: GCA_003013855.2. NCBI lineage: Eukaryota > Viridiplantae > Streptophyta > Magnoliopsida > Magnoliales > Magnoliaceae > Liriodendron > Liriodendron chinense. The sequence continues at coordinate 13,119,769 of ML058513.1, forward strand.
CCTCATACTCAGGCTACACATGCTACACTGGTATTGCAGATTTTGTGCCTGCAGATATTGAAACAGTTGGGTATGTTTCCTTTTGTTTGGCACCTTGTATCATTTTTCTGCCTTTATGGATTTTTCAGGCTGTATGAACTATTTAGCAAGTTGGTCGATATTTTAGATTAGTTATTGTTATTACTTCCAAGTTCCAACAGATAATATCTTAGACAGCAGAAAATGGACAGTCTGATATATAAATTATTTTTCTTATCAAGGTACCGGGTATTTTTGGGCCACAAACAATACTTTGTTTCTTCAGATGTGGGTGCTGGAAAGATGCAATGGTATGCCTTTCACAAGGAGGCACCGGGTGGTGTTGATGTTCCCAATGGTAGATATTATTCACCAAGCTTTTCCTTTTTCTTTTCTCTCTTTTTTGTTACTCTAATGTACTTACCACAAAAATAGCTGGGACGAGTCTATGATGGTGGCGGTGGCGATGGTGATGGCGATTTACAATATATCACCATAGAAATGGAACATAATGGCTTCCCATCATTTGTGTTTCATCTATTTATCGTAGATTCATGTCTGTATGTATTGGTTGGTCTTACATAGAAGGTTGTCTTAGCAAATATTTTATCATCGAAAATAATGATTATCCTGATCAGACAATAAGATTGCATATAATAATACCTCATACCCCTTTCGAAAGAACAAGGACTTCGATGAGGAAGAAAAACACTTCACTCATTGTTCCATCATATGGAATTGAGGCATGTAACCTATTGTATGTGTAAATGAACGTAAAGTAATACAGTGAAAATCAGAGACTTGGTGACATGGGTGGTTTTTTGTGCATCAAGAAACTCTTATAATTATTGAGAGAATGTGGAATATGAATGTGGAATACAACTTCATTAATCATCCACCACTTAACATAACTCGTATGTGTTATTTTGGCAGGTAAAAAGCAAAGACTGCTTGAGATATTTGGGAGCTGGTGTGATAATGTTGTTGACTTGATACTAGCAACAGATGAGGAAACGGTTCTTCGTCGTGACATATATGATCGGATTCCTATTTTTACTTGGGGAAAAGGTCGTGTAACCTTGCTTGGGGATTCTGTTCATGCTATGCAGCCAAATTTGGGTCAAGGCGGCTGCATGGCTATTGAGGTACGCTTTTTTAAGTAGTCATGGGCGGGCCTTTCTCCTCATGAGCAGGGTTTGAAGCATCAGCAGTAACGGATACGCATTGCTTGATACTAATCGGTTTCGGTTCCCAACGATACACATGAGTTGCACGATGACTTTCAGTTCACTTTTAAAAATCGCTTGTTTGAGGGAGATAAGTATTAACAAATGTTTATTAACTTGTTTGGTTGCATTTTGTGGGGGGTTTTTGGACTATTTTTGTGCAAAACTTAAGTGTATCATCCGATACATATTGGGTATTGGTCACGGACTTAGGACACCTGATATACTAATTTTAACCCTTTCTCACGAGCAATTTCTACTTCAATTTTTTTTTTAATCAAATAGAAATATTGGTTGAATGAGTATCTTGATTGTGGGAACTGTGTATGCATGACCATGATCAAGTAATGATGGAGACAGAGAATTGTTTTTCCATGTTGTATGCATCTAAGGTTCTTTTTTCAGTGTATTCCTTTGGTTAGCATGATCTAATTTATTAGACACCCTTCTAACTTATTACGTGTTGGCTTATTTTACTTTCTTCTTGTAGGATAGCTATCAACTTGCTTTAGAGCTTGAGAAAGCTTGCAGTGAGAGTGTCGACTCAGGAAATCCTATTGATATTCCATCTTCTCTAAAGCGGTAAACATCTTCCAGTCTAAAGTAAATAATAGAATTTGAATTTGAAACTTGAGTAATAAGACTGAACTTAGTCTTCAAGCATGGATGTTAGACAATTGTTTATGTTTATGAGCTTTATCTTATGTGTCTATGTTTTTTGATAGCTAAAGCTGACATAGATTTCCATGTTGGGAAGTCCTATTTAATTGTTCCAGTACTGGTCAACTGACATCTGTTATTTATGGTACTTTATTTATCAGTTATGAGAGAGAAAGAAGATTGCGTGTTGCTATTATCTATGGATTGGCACGGATGGCCGCAATTATGGCTTCCACTTACAAGCCATACTTGGGTGTGGGTCTTGGACCACTATCGGTAAGAACATGAAAGGCTTGATATACTAGCGAATGGTTTAATACTGTGGCATTAGTAGATGAGGGTAACAAATATTTCAATGGGCTTTGGGTTCTTCATTTCATGACTGCCGAACACCTCTTTTGTAGTTTTTGACCAAGTTCCGGATTCCACATCCTGGAAGAGTTGGTGGGAGATTTTTTATTGATATTGGAATGCCTTTGATGCTGAGTTGGGTCTTAGGCGGTAACAGGTATGATTTTGTTCCTCTGTTTTATATTGTTTTCTTCTTATTCCTAGATCTTTCACATTACATATATGTGGTACATACTACATATAAAACAAATCCATTTTCACTCTCAAGCTTCTCAATCCTAGATTATAGAATTTGCCTTCCAAGGAAGCCAGTTGCACTATTAGGTTCTGCAGTTTTGTTTAAGCTGAACTGAAAAATCTATATTTCCTTTGCAGCTCAAAGCTTGAAGGGAGACCACTAAGCTGCCGACTCTCTGACAAAGTATGTTGCTTGCAAAATTTTTAAACTCTGCAAGATTTAATTAATAAAAAATTTCTCTGGAGGAATGGTCTCCACAAATCTTATTGCGGGTTTGATGCTAGAAACTCTAGGAAAGATCTACCTCATACTCAGAAAGCTAATGTATCTATTCATTATTAAAGGCAAGCAATGAGTTACGGAGATGGTTTGAAGACAATGATTCATTGGAGCGTGCACTTAATGCAGAGTATGGCGTGCTATCAACGAATCTAGCCCCTATCAATTTCATGTCATTCTTGATAGTAATTTCACCATTCGCTAGTTTTAATGAGACCGTCTTATTTGTGTTGTAGGTGGTTTCTTCTCCCCACAAAAAATGAAACTAATGGTGCATTGCAACGTATTCATTTAAGTAGGGATGAGCGTAAGCCCTGCATAATTGGGTATGCCCATGAGAATATATTTTCATAGCCTATTGTTCTGCTTTTTCATGTAACAACCCTTGGTGTAATATTTGAATGAGTTGCATTGCAGGAGTGTTTCGCATGCAGATTTGCCTGGAATTTCAGTAGCTATATCTCTACCACAGGTGAGTTGAATTTACTGGTATTTCGCTAGCTTTGTTTTTAGAACTACATAAGAAAAGGGTGAAAGAAATACAATTCAAAACTTATTTTATGTTCGAGAAGGTTGCAAGTCCAACTGGTTAGACTATAAGTTACAGCCCACCCAGCAAATAACTTCCAATCCTTTCATTTATGTCTGACATAAAACCCGTCCAATAGGTTTGCCTTATCATGAGGATCACCTTGGGCAAAAATCAGCCATATCCACTTATTGAGTGGATTGCATTTGTGTTTTGCTATTCATCAGAGGCTAGACATTGTTTTTTATGGTGTAGTCCACAAGATGAGTAGATACGGCTGATTTTTGCACTAGGTGATCCTCATGGTGGGACCAACCTATAGGAAGGGTTGGATGTCACATGCACTTAATTGTTTGGAAGACATCTGTTGGGTCGCCTGTACCTGTGGTCCAACCATTGGACTTGAGACCATCTCTTTATGTTCTATATTCCGCTTTTTTTTTCTTCAAATTATTCATCTGGAATATGACATATTTCTTATAATCTTTTTGTTATATTTCCTTGCATGCTCCTATTTGATCTTAATACTGTTATGTACCTACCACTGCAGGATGTAACCACCCAGCTTTTGAAAACTATAAGTTCCATAATGTTCTTTCTACATATATGAAAAGAAAGGGTCTGATTTGGTTGCTGACAGACCAAATTAGTTATCTGCAGGCTCCTTTTGGCAGAAACAATGGGACGGATGTGGGGGCCACGCCAATTCAGTGGTGTTGCATTGTCCCCACCAAGGGTGCACTGTAAGTTAACTGATTTGGTACTTGGAAACTTGGAAGGGTACCTTTCTTTTCTCTCTCGACAAACAATGAATAAGCTGATCTTCTAATACATCCATTTAGGTTCATTGTTATCTCCTATCTTGGACACTCTTTTGTATGTCATGATGTTGTTTCCTTGATTTACTATGAATGATTTTCCATAGGTCATTCTTCCAAGCATAATATTGAGGAATGCCGAGGCTATAAGGCAAATTGATGTAAAATGATTTTGGATATTTTAAAACCATCAGGGAAAAGAAATAAGTAGGATTTTTTTTTTTCCCTTTCTTTCAGGTATCTGAAAAGCATGCTCGTATCCACTGCAAAGACAATGCCTTCTACTTGACCGATCTGCGCAGTGAACATGGCACCTGGATTACTGAGTAAGTTATGGAAAGTGAGATCTTGTGGTTTATCTTCAGAATATGTCTGAAAATATTGACTCTGTTAAACCTTGCAGCATTGAGGGGAGACGATACCGAGTGCCTCCAAACTTCCCTGTTCGTTTCCATCCATCTGATGTTATTGAGTTTGGTTCTGATAAGGTAGTAAAAATTCTTCTTCAACTAATGCATGAACCATATGTTTGCATGGGTCATTTTTTCAGCTCTCATGCATGGACAAATAGTGTTAAGCATTTCAATGATGGGGAGCAAACATGCAAAACATGTCCATACCATTTATCTTGCATTTAATGATAAATGATTATATTACAAAAATCTAACTTAAGAAGGTAGCGTACTGCAATTTCCACCACCTTGATTAGCCATTTTCATCCTGCTATTTGGAAACCTACATGCTAGTACCAAGTTACAGAGGTGGTTGCAAATCAATCACTGCGGATGAAAATATCACTTATGAAATATATCCACAACATAACAAAATGAGGGTGCTTATAAAAGTGAGTTATTGCAAGTACAATCACACAAATACCCTTAATAAACAATAATATCTATTCATGTGTAGAGTAAACCATTCCTTTACACTTCCAAGTTGTACATTGATGTTTCACATGAACAACTTTCTCTTCAAGTGGCGATGCCTCTCCTTCATTAATGCCTTTCTGAAAGTATCAGTTGCTTGTTCCTTTGTGCCAATAAATCTGCCTTCAAGCACTTTGTCTTCTATTTTCCCTCGAATGAAGTCATGATCGAATTTGGATATGCTTTGTCCTCCCATGTAATCGCAAGAGCCCTTCCATTATCACTATGTGATCCTGGGTTGCAACCTTTGTCCCAATTTGATACCAATACTCGTTATTCAGGCAAATCTTTATGGTGGCCGCTGCCATGGTCCTATTTTCTGCTTCAGCTCGACCTTGGAACAGTCTTTTGTTTTCAGCTACTCCATGAGACATGATTAGGTCCAATTAAAATACAATAACCAGTAACTGACTGTCTTTGATTCGGATCACTTGCCCAGTCAGTATCAAAGTGACAAACGTAATAGCAGACTAACCATGCGGAACTCCTTTTTTCTGTACAGTTGACCATCACTGGGTGTACCCTTGATATACCAAAGGATTCTCTTTACAGCTTCCATTTGCTCAACTTGCAGACTATGCATGAACTGGCTAATTTGATTCACTGCATAAATGGTCTGGCAGGATGAATCCTGAGCAATGCTAGATCCATCACTGAGCAATTCAACAAAATCTTCAACTATCCTCCAATCTCCTGTTCAACACTGGTAGAGTTCCAATAGGCTTAGCATCAATCATCTTAGACTGTTTTAGAAGGTCCATTGCATATCATTGCTGACAAACAAAGAAATAATTGATGCTCCTTTCAACTTCTAGGCTAAGTAAATGTCAAAGATTACTGAAATCTTTCATCAGAAATGCCTGAAATAAAGTCTGTTTGATACTTTGTATGCTTTCTGAACAACTTCCATTGGAACAATATCATTGAAATATAGTAATAGAATCATGATGCTCACTTGATAAACAATGAATTATCAGAAGTACCAGAAGTACTATGTGCATACCCTTGTGATTTCATGACAGAACATAAGCTGTTGAACATGACCTTGATGGTTGTTTTATACTAGATATGGATCTATTCAACCTGCACACCATCGAACCCGGTTTCCCAACTTCATGTCCAAGAGGTTAACTCCATGTAGACTTGCTCCTTGAGGTCACCCATGAAGAAACATGTTCTTCGTGTCTATTTGAAAGAGTTCCAGTTATATTACAATATTCTTTTATTTTTATTTGTATTTGTATTTTTATTTTTATTTTTATTTTGGGTTAGTACACACATCCCACTGTTAGTACACACACCCACACTGTTAGTCACACTTCAATGTTAGCCACCCCCCATGTTGGGAATCGATACCAGGACCTCAGTGTCGAAACGAGGTTATCTTCACTCAGTCTACCACTGTCCCAAAGGTGTTGGTGTGTGTACTAACAGTGGGATATTTAATATTCAACAATAAAACGATATGGACAATGCCTATTGTAATAATGGGAAAATGTCTCATCATAATTGTCATCCTGCTTAAACTTCACTTTGTAATCCCATTTGCAAACCAATTACATTTTTACTGCTTGGGGGGAGTGACGATAACCCAAGTATGACAATGGTGAAGGGTGGACATCTCTTCATAAAGATTGAGGCAAGTAGTGAAGAGGCAAGAAGTAATTATGATTTTTTGAAAGAACAAAGATTTGGGAGAAGATAACTACCAAGAAGGGAATCACGCCCTGCTCGATTGTTGCTCTGATACCATGTAAGTTTTAGTACAGAGAAGGTGGAAACATGGACAAAAAATAGAACAGGGGGGAATACTATTCTCTGATGGTTGATCCATGTGGGTTTTATATAAAAGTGAGTGTTACTAGTCCTTTACAGTATCCACACACTTCCACAAGTCTTTTTTGTTTTTTTGTTTTTTTTTTAACCATTGAGGGATGCCAAAAAATCTGAGGCATACACCTGGGACTCATGTACGGGATCCAAACTGTTCATGCAGGGGTCCATGAATTGGCAATGCCCCCAAAGTTGCACCGTTTGATCCTACCATCTGGTCGTGGGACCTTTTACCATTCAATGTGGATGGTTGGTCTTTTTTGTTTCAACCGACTATTTTCAGGCCGTACATTAGTGCATGTTTTGAGCTATGGCCCATCCACAGTTCCCTTCACAAGATGGACGGTCCAAGCCTTTCACATGCAGGCCAAGTGTACAGTTTTAGATTAAGGTGCATTATACATATATAAACAGTCAATAAGTAGTATCTTTTTCACAAAAAAAAAGAAAAAAGTCTCCTTTTCTTTTCTGGTAGGAATAATGTCTTCATGTTAATCTTAGTAGTCCATGTCTGCAGGAAATTGTAATTGCTGCGTTACCCAAATATTTATAACAATAATATTCATTATTCGGTATAGAAGTTTTACCTGTCAGATGTCTTTGCAGGCTGCATTTCGAGTGAAGGTGCTGAAAGCTCTTCCAGAAACTGGGATGAAGAACGATAATCAAATCCTACAAGCAGCATGACAAGAAGCAACTACTGTGTTTGTAGTAGTGTGAAATTGTACAGCATGAAAGCAAACAGGCAGAACAATGTAGTGGTGCTCTTTGCCCCTGAATTAAGAGATATCAATCAAAACCAAAGGTCATACTAGAGCTGGGAGTAGTGTGTATAGATTAGTTCATCATCACCCCGTTCAAGAGATGGATACTGAAATATTTTTTTGTATATTGAAGGAAAGGTAATGGAAGATTCGAAAAAACATTCCCTGGCTAGTATCTCTTTCTTTCCTTCTTTTTTTTTCCCCTTACTATACAATAATTGATACTCATTTGAGGCGGATATTTCTCTTGGTCACTTTGGATGCAACACCAAATACCGGTTCGTGGGACTTCTAAGCCAATGGGTGTGATTGTGTTGGGAAGGTCTGGAACTGGTGTCTTTCTTTTTCTCCTTTTTTCACTGATTATACAGTGGATACTCTTTGGAGCCGGATATTGCTCTCAGTGACTTTACTGTTGGATGTAGCACCAAATACAGGTTCGTGGGACTTCTAAGCCAACTGGGTGTGGTTGTGTTTGGGAAGGTCTGGTAAATGGAACCACGTTAAGCAGGGTTCTATTTTTACTTTCTTTCTTTCTTCTTCTTTTTTTTTTTTCTTGCCCCAAATCACAAGTAAGATATGGGATCGATATCTCAGTGGCTGAATTGAGGCACAAGTGCATTGTGTTGACTTTGGGAACTGAGAAATTTCAAAAGTACTTGAAAATTGTTTTAAAGCAACGTAGTTCCTCAATATTCAGCCTTATATTATAGATGTAGATGCACTTGAAGTTCATGTCAATCTGTTTGGAAAATGGAAATATTATGTGTCAATATGTTATATATTTCAATTGCACGAGAATTTCGATATAAGATATGAGCTATCAAAGACCCCTTTTAAGTGTCAACAATAGCAGCTAACATGGGCTTAGCAGGGAGCCCTATGCTTGTTTGGTGGGATCCATGAGGCTGACTGTAATTTTCTCTGTCGGGTGGGTGGCTTCTCAGGGCACTATTTTGTGCCAGCCGGAAAAGAAGCCTCCCATGTCATGAAGAGTTCTGCAAGTTCATTTGGACGCACCCTTTTGTGGGGTTTTTTAATAGGAGAGTAGGGTGAGAAATATGACAGTCGCAGAGAACTGTGCAAGCTCATGTGAGGAAGTAGCTGAGCTTGCTGCTTGTGGGTGTTTGGATACATCAATGAATTGAATTGCAATTAACTGAATTGAAATTCCTTAGTTCCTTTAGCATTCAGTCTCCAAATTCAGTTTGACCATTTCGTTACAGCCAAGTTGGATACGAAAAAACAGTTAAAAGTCTGAGTGCAATGATGGAACAAGATTCATGTAGCTGACCCAAATTAATTGGGATGAGGCTTGGATGATGATTTGATAAAATAAACAACAACAACAACATCATGATGACTGTAATTTGAGCATTGCTTCCTAATTGTGATTGCTGGGTATGTCATGAAACTGTTCATGGTTTCCTTGTGATTAAGACTAAACATAGTAGATTCGGTTCATTTGTGCATTCAAATGCATTCTATAGCTTGTGTAAGCCTCACGAAGTGGCTTATTGTATGCTCACTACAAGGCCATACTTATTTTTTTTAATCTTTTTGTCAAGGTATTTCGATTTGGCTTAAATCTAAGCCCTTATGTCCCAGCGATGCAATGATCAAGCCATTAAGTTGCTAAGCTAGGCCAAGATAAGTGATTTTCTCGTCACTTTGTTCCGCAAAAGATGCCCAGACTGCTAAAATACAAACCCACAAACAACAGACCCCAAACTACCCTAGAAGTAACTTTCAAGGGCGAACCAAAAAAGTGCATGACCTCCTCATTGAATTTTGGAATATAACATTCATCTTTTTAGGCCCAATATGATACATTAGATACAACTGGATTGCATTAGGGTGTGTTCTACAGTCATCATTCTATAAATGGACTGCATTAGGGTTATGTTCTATAGTCATCATTCTACCATGTCTTTTTCATTCCGCTGACAAACAATTTTACGGTATCGACAGTTATGACCCCCCTCTATGCCTTGAAGTAATGATTCCTTTGGCATTACAGCCTTGGCCACAATGATGCTTGCTCTCGAATTATTTTGTGGAATGGATTTTAGTTGATCATCTATGGCTTCATTGCAAGTTCTTTTCTATAAAAGAGAATAGAGTAACCTAGTTAAATTGTAATGATTATGATGGTTCTTTCAGATATATGCATAGCAGAATTGAATATGCTTTTCACAAAAATCATGATGATGTCCCAAAGGATCTCGAGTTGATTATACTAGATTTTTAATTAATCTAAACATAAGGATGAATTAAGTTTTACTTTTGCGCAATCAGCCACGATGACAATAGTCAAGTCATCAATGCTAATCCTCCAAGCCAGGAAGTCTCTTCTTAATCTATCTTTGGTAGAAGAGGTTAGAGAGCTGCCATCTACACTTCTAGTAGGGGCTAAGGGACATGTACATCATCCATACAAGGGACCATACACAATCACATACATGTGCAAAGAGATGGAGAGGGGATAAAACTTTTTCAAGGCACTCTTTGCCTTCTCTCAAAATGATGCTCAGGGGAAACGCTAAGGCGAGTTACATCCTTCTCTCTAGGATGTGATCATATGTAAGGAAGAGTTAGAATTTCTGGGGTGCACCAAGTATGTTGCTCCACTATCCTATGAATTGAAGTGCATCTTATTGTAAAGGAAGTTTATTAAATACCTTATCTATATATCTATTGATGATCTAATTCTTCTACTGTGATGACCATCTACCAAATATTTATCTCTCATACTAATCAAATAGTGGGCCATCAGATCTGAACTATAAGATCATCATGAAGTGATCAGATCCATAACATTTCAATGGTTAAAATAAAACAATAATATTCAAAAACTTTAGGAAAAAAAAAAGGTTAAAAACCTTTTAAATGTTGGGCCTAGTGATAAAATCACTAATTAAATCTAACAATATGCACTCCCTAGGTAAATCTAGTCGATCATTTGTGCCACATAAGAATCAACAACGCCTCGTGGAAGTGCCCAATTACATTTACTTTAATGGCTCTTGCATGGACTTTGTAAGATGAATTTAAGTTGACTAATTAGAATCATAACCATTACACGAACTTAGGTGTAAGGATTTATCATTTTTAATGTATTATTATTCTTATCACCAATTGATAATAACCCATGCTAAAGGGCCCCCCAAACTATTAACTTAATCTCAATCCTACCAATATAAATGTTTAAAGGTCCACCTATATCCATGGCACACATACATTTATACGTACGGTAAGAAAAAGTGCATTAAAATACTAAGTGGTCCTTATAGTGGAGATTGTCCATCCCGACACACAAGTCAGTCCCCTCATATAAAATGGTCATATATCTCATAATCCAACGTGCACATGTGTATCTTAAGTATATGTAATAGTTTTAGTACATCAAGGTATTGAAATCCATAGGCCACAACAACTCTCCCTAGTTAATAACCATGTATCCAATCTCAAGTTCCTAATAATATCTCTAGGAAACAATCATTTGTACAACTCATACTCATTATGTTTAAGATAACACTATTAATTAAGAAACCATAATTCGTCCACCAAAAACATTTGGTCACGATCTGCGGCATAAATTGTCCATATGCCATACATATGACAAATGAATTTAGTATGCACATCTTTTTAGAACACCAGTCTAACATATGATATGATCACAAATGAAATCAAAATATTTAATTTATTTTTGAATATTTCTTTACTCGTCTCCAGCCCCAAAGCCCACAAAATTGGCAGTACGAGTGTCCTTAACTATGCCACAAATGAGAAAAAAGTGTCCAAAGGACACATATACGGCAAATGTGCTTCTTCAAATTATCCACCTTGAGAATCTTATTAGCCATAGCAATCCATCCGGATTCGCACTCGGCATCTGCATCGCCGCCTCTGAAAAGAGAAGCCGGCACTTGGATTATATGACAAGCAATTTTGAACTTTTGCCAACTCCCAAACTCATGCTTAAATTACTATTTAGAAGCAAATGGGTAGGAAAGAATAAATTACTGAGCACACGAGTGTATCTTTAGCTCAAGCTCTGATCTTCTTTAGCATGCTTTACTAAAATCATAAAAATCAAGTGCCTATGTTTTATAACCGAAAGTACAGAGGGTGTGTGGATTTTGCTGTAAGGGCAGCATTTCCTTTTGTATTTAACTATGATACCCGAATAAGGGACCATGGCTTTTACACTTTTAAAAGTGTCGGGTTCGGATACGCCCCGGATACGCCGAGTACCTACATAGCATAAATTTGAATGCACACGTGTGCATTTTTAACTCCCCTATTTCCCTTCTTAAGCTGCTTTATCAAAAGAGAGAAACTTTGTTACTGTGGTGGAATGTGATGGATGATACGCAGGCACTTAGAAATCACTTAGCAATTTCGTTTCTGGAGTATAAGTGGGTGAAATTAAAGTGTACAAGTTGTGGGTCCCAGTTTAGATTTATCATGAACCAGAAACTATGCTTATTTGATTATCTGAATATTGGATTGCCAAAATCATTCAATGGTAAGTGTTTACAAATCAGAGGTTATGATTTCTCAACTGATCTGATTTTGGGATTGTGAATTAGCAACAGTGGATTCTACAATCTAGTTGGTTTTGTTGGAGATAACACATGCCATGTGTACAAGTTCAGGGTGCCTGTGTATCAAACTTCATCTCTGCCAGAGCAACAAATACCTCCCCTATAGAGATTCTTTCGAGAATGTACTTTACCAAAATCGAGGGAGAGAGAGAGACCTAGCCCTACCTAGAGAGAGGTAAGATGAACGTTGTCTGGCTAATGGCTTTAGCTGACGAGGAATCATAGGATCCTCCACACAAGTATTTGCATTATATACTCGGTTTTAATTTCTAACAAGTGGGTCCCTTGTTTCTGCAATCTATAGTCACAGATAGTTGGACTGTGATCCAAAAATCTTACACATAGAACAATCTTAAGTTCTTAACCCTTTGATTTCTGGCCTACAAATAGACTGTTGAGAAGATAAATACAACAACGGCCCCAACTTCTCAAGTAAAATTGGTGGCTAGGATCTTTCAATCTCATTGATTTTTATGGCATGGTCCATCCAAGGTGGCAGCTAATAGATCAATGGTCTGGATTACCTAACCATGGGCTCTACTTGTCAGAACCGAAAACCAAAGTACACTCCACGGCCTTGGTTCGAGGGTCTCTCAGGCAATAATAATAAAATGCAAAGGTAGCCCATCACACGAATAGAATCAATAGATTAATGGCGTGTAAAGCATAGCATCTCTATCAACAAGGAATTGCATGATTGCTCAATCTCCCCCTACCCATATTCCTCTCTATGGGACAACGGTCATTTGAACCATCAAAAAATCCTCACCGTCCATCACCACCACTACCTTTTTTGGTGAAATGTGCACTTTTAAAAGCCAATTCACATGCACAAAACATAGAACCCACTAGTCGATGATCCTCTTTGGGTGGATTCAGTCCATCCAAAATGGTAAATATAATAACACCAGGAATTTTAACCAACGGTCAGTTTCTCTTAATCTTTATTTATTTCGTTCAAGTGTGGCCCACCTGATGATGATTTCTTGTGTTGTTTTACAATGGGATTCTTTATTCATTTTATATGCTCCGATACACCATCCTAATGTTCGGATCTTTAATGCCCAGTAGGGCTGTAAATGGGTCAGTGGACCCGATGGGGTACCCGGACCCAACCCATTTAGACCCGACCCAGACCCGACCCGTTTGTTAAATGGTACGGGTCTGGGTCCAAGAACAGACCCAGTTAATAAACGGGTCTGGGTCTGGTTTCCTTTATATTAGACCCGACCCGACCCGACCCGAACCGAACCCATTTAGTAAGTGGGCGGGTTTGGTCTATGTCTCAAAGGACCCGTCTAGCCTAGACCCGTCTAGACCCGGTTTTAAGCCTTGTAAAATGCTTGCATACTTGATCCAGACCCGGACCCATTGGACCCGACCCATTTATAAATGGGTCTGGGTGGATCTCCCTCTACCAGACCCGGACCCATTTATAAATGGGTCTGATGGGTTGACTCGGACCCGACCCGGACCCGCCCATTTAGTTAAAGGGTCTGGGTCTAAAATTTGGACCCAGACCCGTTTAGTAAATGGGCGGGTCTGGTTTTGGCTAAACCCGCCCCGAACCCGACCATTTACAGCCCTAATGCCCAGAGCGCAACATCTCTCTCTCCCTCAGACTTTGAAAACGGTAATCCACATTAACCTTTGATTTAAACGGTTGAAAACAAATTTTAGAAAAATAAATACTATTTATGATAGCAGTAACATTAAAAATAGTTTCAAAAGGCTTCGATTAGCAGACCATTGTGGAGGATTACTTGGGTCTCTACCATCATTGGTCGGGATTAAGAGGGCTTCATGGCCATTGATCCAACAGATTGTATGGGCCTGGCTTTTCAGCTATGGCATCTATACGGTTGAGATTGCGACGTAGCGTCCTTTCCATGTGTGAGGCAAATGCAATTAGCATTCATCTTGATTTTTATATTAATCTATAATGAAGCAATGATGCCCTCTTAAGCACTTTTATAGGCTTTTAAGCATCCATTATTCCATGGTGATAAAATCTAAGATCTAACAACCCTAAGCTAAGGAAAAAGACTTCCTTTTCTAAGTGTTTTAGTAATGGAAGAGCACATGGGTGGTGCATCCCTCTTCTATTATCTTAATTCATGGCTTAATCCATGAGCATATAAAATAGATTATACCTGACTTAGGCAGGTCTCTAATCTATACGACCATTTTATTCCTTTAAGCACGCGTTTTCCTTTTTATATCGACACCAACATTGTTTAATTGTAACATTACATCATGACCATGTCACTTTTCAACGGATCTGAACCGTTCGGATTAATCGGAATGATTCTTATTGAATGGTTATGCTGAGAAGAAACGACCCAATTGGGCCCACACAATTTAATCAAGTTTATTGATAGAAATGATAAGTTAAAGGCTATTGAAACCTATACTCAGATATCTTGGTGCTAATCATCAGTGAACTCTTTGTTAGAAAGCCCGTTGTGGGCTCACAACAGGATAGTTCAAGAAGTCGAAACTTGGACTTGACTCAATGTCTAATCGAGTCGAGTTGACTCAAAAACTAAGATGAGTCTTTTGATTATTAATCAATGCTGGAAGTATACGTATATACTTTGTTTACACCCATTATCAGTGCCATGATGTGGACCAATAGGGAGATGTCACATTTTGACACTAGTTATGGAAGTAGTATTGGCAGAGTTTTTTATTTTATTTTATTTATTTTTTATTTTTTTACATACGCACCCCACACTAGAGTTGTAAATGAGCCAAGTCGAGCCAAGCTTTGCTTGGTCTGAGCTACGCTTCTTCAATGACCACCCTAGCTCGTGTTCGGCTCGGCTCCACCTTCGACCTGGATTGACATGATCGAGCTAGCTCAACCGAGCATTTGAGTCGAGTTCAAGCTTCGAAAAAACAAAATTCTAAATAAGCCCAACCCAAAAGCCCGGCCTAAAACTGTTTAAAATTCGGGCTCAAAGGTAACCCAAAGCCTATTAACACCCCCCAACTTACTTTTATAGATTCTTTGCTCTCTTCCGATGTGGGACTAAACAACATACATTTCCAGCTAGTCGAGTCGAGTTCCAACTGAGTCAATCGAGTTAAGCCGAGTCGAGTCAAATTGAGCCGTGATCGAGCCGAACTTCGAGTGGAGCCTAATTGAGCTTGGGTTAGCTTGAGCTCGGCTTGAAAGTACATTCGAGCTTGGAAAAAAATGGCTCAAC
The DNA here is from genome assembly GCA_003013855.2 of Liriodendron chinense. Classification (NCBI taxonomy): domain Eukaryota; kingdom Viridiplantae; phylum Streptophyta; class Magnoliopsida; order Magnoliales; family Magnoliaceae; genus Liriodendron; species Liriodendron chinense. Next base: position 13,135,233 of record ML058513.1, read on the forward strand.
TTGGTTCGAACCCAACCTTAGAATTGAGCCGAATCGAGGCCAGTCGAGCGAGTTAACTGAGCTAGCTTGGATCATGTTCAACTCTACCCCCCACACACACTAACACACACACCCACACACTCATGTTGTAATGGAATTTCATCACCTATGGGACTCAAACCTCAGACCTCTTGTTGAAATTCCTGGGAGTCTACCACCGAGGTTAGGATAAGAACCCCCGAAGATCATATTCAAACTCGAGAGTATCTTTGGCTGATCTTCCTTTGGTGTTACACATTTTGTTATTAATGTGAAGGCAACACCCTTTGCATGCCTTTAAGGGAACGAACCGTTGCATGTTAAATGGTCACGATTAGCGAAGCCAATTAATGAGGTAGCGTGCCTATCACGTTTATAAAAAACTCACTAAGAGAGTGTATCTTATCACAGGTCCAGATATGATCCACTTGGTGAGACCGTCTCAAATAGTCCTTTTAAAATGTGAGATCTTTCCAAAGACTTTTGAGAGGGTTCCAAATATCCAAAAATCAGACCCATATCCGAGCAAATTCTGTTATGATTCAGACTCAAATAAGGAGAGAATAGATATCAACTAGATTAAGTCTCAAGCTGTACAATAATTAGAATCAAGATGATAGGAGAGACCGGTGAAAGATATGACCTATTCGATAATAGATCGGTATCAAGTGAATTTGGACCGTCCAATACCTCGATTGAAAGAGACAAAGAGACCACCAAGAGATCCCATCCGGTGATTTGATATGGTAGACGTGCTTCAATTGTGATCAAGAGTTTGGGAGATCAAGATCTGGTGGATCCTGTCCATCCATCCCTTCCAACATTTCAAACAATCATGGAACGGGACCTAAGGTTAAATGTAGGAGGAGGTTTGATTATGCTATCCAAATGCATGACCATGATTGATTTGAAGTTCGGGATCAACTTTTGAGTTTTCCTAGATTAATCTCAAATGTGATTAGTGGGCTGCAAAGATCTTCCGTAGCGGAACCAACTACGAGAAGAAGATTCGAGAAGTAAGTAGTCTCGAATTTACCTGGAGTCTTTCTCATTTAGAATGCATATTGTAAATGTGAAAGATCCATGATTAGCAAGGAAACCCAACAATGGTTTTACTGCCTTGACAAGCTATAAAAGGAGCACGCGAATAAGAGCTCCAGGCCCTACGCCAAACACATCTATCTACTTTGTCAATTTACCTTTCATTTATCTTTCACTTATCTTAGCATAGCCTAGCTTAGCTTTAGCATAGATTACTATTGTCCAGCGTCCGCCGTTACAATACTTTAGGAGTAGAATAAATATCCACAATCATAAGTTATTGAATTCTAATTAATTGAGTTCTTACTTCCACGATCACACCTATCTGATCACATCCTGTTAATCGTTTGCATCAATCATTTATTCTGATAGACGAGTCTGGTATTTATCTTTCTATTGTTGATCTTTCCAAGTTACTTTTAATACCTTGTCTGGGCCACATATTCAATTAATGAAATCGACATTGTTCAACTATTTTTATTTATTTGTTCATCTTCGATTTTTTAAGAAATATATTGTAACTTTATTAGAAAAAAAAAAAGTCCTAAGTCACAAAGCAAAAAGAATCCATTTAATGGGGTCCCTACCCTTTCACAAGTCACCTGATCGCTAATCACGACCATTGGTCAGAGAATAGCTGGATCACTGTGTCCAATCTCTAATCAGTCAACGTGGGGCACAAGGTTAAATTAAACATTGAGTCGAGTACCACTCTGATATACCTGCACATCATAATCATACACAAAATCCAAATACAGACCCTCAATCACACATGTAACCTCGTGTTTAATTGAATTGCGAGCCATATACTTATAATATATATGATTTGTAAAAGCAAAATATAGTGGCTTGTTATTTGTTGGATAGACCATGTCATATCTCTTAAAGAGGCCACCAACAAATCTCACCTCCTTTTCGCAAATGTTATCTTACAACAGAGTGACTCATTTCAAATTAACTGAGTCATCTGAATTGACGGCCAAGTCTTTTAGATTACTGAGTCCTTAGGAAATTAGGCCAAACACCTAGCCAAATCAAGTCATAGGAAATTAGGCCAAACATCTAGCCAAATCAAGTCGACTCACCCAAGTTCCGAGTTGAGTTACCGAGTTTTAGAACTATACAAAAAGGGTTGTACCAAGTAGAGTGACTGAGTTTTCATATGCAAAAAAGGTTGTCTATCCGGACCACTCATAGATGGTGGTTGGGCAGGCATCACCCTACGTCCACTCAGAGTTGCTTGCTCCATGTGGGCCCCTCTAACAAGAAAGACAGCAATGTGTTATCCGTTTCATGGGTCCCATGGTGCACCCTTTGCACCATCTTTATGCAACCCTTGGGGAGCCATGGCACGACCTTTGTGGCCCCTAAAATCTAAAGTACACTTGCTAGTTGTGGCCCAAAGATTCAGACAATCTATCTGTAGATTTCTACACATCATTATCTCATGTTGGCTTGAGTTCTATGGCTAGGAATGTTAAAAAAACCTGAGGACATCTCATGAACAAATCTAAGCCATTGACATTAATCCTGATCTCAGCAACCAAATGATTATAGGTAGATTTTTAATCCTGTTTTCTATGAAGAGGAATAAAATTCAACAACCATGTTAGCCTTCCCTAAGTCAATCAGCCCAAGTTCCTAGAATTTAAATTCAAAGCACTGATATTAAGAAAACCATGATCATGTGCTACTTACCTTGAAATACATTTTCTAACATTTGAGCGACGACCATGCAAATTTCTAGCATTTTATATGTCACCGATGCGTACTGTATATAATGGACCAGATTCCTATGATAGTTCATGACTCATTCAACTTACACATGGGATAGATGTCGGAAATCTAGACCGTCCAAAATTTCTGAATTGTGAATTGAACATACCCCAAAAATTGTAATAGGAAGATGATATAACCATCGCATTTTGCCATTTTGGAGTTCTCTGTATTATACTTTTAGGGCCTGTTACTTTTTCTAATTGTAGCAGTAGATAAGTTTGATTTATGACTAGTTATAAGTAACTCTTTTACTTAAAATTGCTTAATCATTTCAGTTAATTGTTTTAGCTTTTCTACTTTTTATAAGTTGTTGAAGAGAAGCCTTCGGAAAAATAAAAGAAAGGAGAAGCTGGAAAGTATGTTGTTTACCAAACATACTTATTAATTACTTAATAAGTAGAAACCAAGATAAGCTACTTGAGGCATAAGTAGCTTACGTTAGGTAACTTACGATCCAAACACCCCCTTCATGTCCATTTTGATGGCCACCAACTGAATGGTTATGATTGGTTGATCAATGTGAGCTATGTTTCATCCACAACATGCCGACAATTGGTATAGCACAATAGTCATTATGTGTGTGCCACATCCAAAGGGATGAAGTGCCACCATTTTGAAAACGAAAGCACTTGCACGACTTTTGTAGGAGGATGGGGGCCGGACTTTCCGATGATGTGGATGGAATGACTTAAAAGTGGAGGAGATCCACCTTGTCCATTAGGTGCACCATCTTTTGTTTGGATTAGGGCCTAACAGTCAAGCCCTTTCATAATCTCAGGTGGGTACACCATGGGAACAGTTGAGATGGGAAGTTCCACCATAAAAATCATTCAAATTTGTGTGGGGCCTATCTTGTTGTATATATGTCATCCAATCCATTTATCCCAGTGCCCAACCGAACAGGTGGACATCCCATAAATCAGGATGTTCCAAAATTCAGGCAAGCCAAACCACATCAATTTACAAGTTTTGGGCATTATTTTACACCCTTCCTATGCTGTGGCCTACTTCAGTCTTAGATTGGACTGATGTTTAAGATCCATAATGAATATTTGGTGGCACTCCTTGTTAACTAATATATGCATGTTCCTCTCATTTAGCTTCACTCAAGGGGTGTTTGGATTGTAAGTTTATACAAGCTACATATCCCTTTAGTAGCTTATCTTGATTTATGCTTATTAAACTGGAGTGATTAAGTAACTTTAAGGACCTGTTTGGATTGAAAGTTAGGGGCCGTTTGGTAAATTGAAAAATAAAATTTGAAAATTAATTTAGGTGCTGAAAACTTAAATTGTTGAATTTAAGTACTTATGAGTACTGAAAAATTCGTTTGGCAATTTGTCTGAAAAAAATCCCAACATCTAAAAATAAATATATTTTTTACAAAAATCTGTTTAATAAAAACAAACCACAAATGCCTGAAAAATGGTAATTAGTCATATTTTCTCTTATTGTCTCAATCTTATCTTTTAGAAGATATGAGACAAAATATCTTATTTCTTCGCCACAAATTTAGCACACCAATGCCCCATCCATATCCATCTCTCAAGAATGACCCCTTGATTAATGGACCATGTGCTATAGTCTTCTTTAATTAAATAAATGGTATATGAATCGCCACTATTTTCTTGTTGTATGGTCCACCTGAGACTTGAATGATCGACATTTTTTTTTTATCATACTAAAAAACTTATCCAAAATTTACGGATTGCATAGATACAGTACATACATGATGATGGATCCACAAAGTATCGTCCAATGATGGGTCCACAAAGTACCATCCATATGTTCGAAAATGAGACAGGTTCAAATCTCAGGTGGACCACATTGAGCACCCACCATTAAAATTTTCTTACAAAAGTTGATGATGTATTGTATATCCACACCCTCCATCCATTTTTCTAGCCCATTTTAGTATGTGGTCCCAAACATTAAGTAGATCCAAATCTCAAGTGTACCATACCATCAGAAATAGTTGTGATTAAACCCTTACCATTAAAATTTTTCTAGGGCCTACCATAAGCATACCAGTAATGTTTATTTTCCATCCAACTGTTGATACGGACAACTAGACATGGATGAAGAGAAAATGCAAAGATCATCTTGATAAAAAACTTTTCTGGCCTACGAAAAGCTTTTAATGGTCATTCACCGCTTTTTACAATGGTGTGGTCCACAAGATCTGAATCTGCTTAAGTTTTGGGATGATGCCCAAAAATAAGTTGAAAAAAGAATGGACGGTGTGGATGTACCACAAATTCATCAAGGTGGGCCCCATACAATAAGGTAATGCCCACTTGGTGTTATCCGGGTAGCACCTAATCCGCTACCGCATCCACAATCCGCATCCGGCGAATTTCCTGCTACAGTGTGTCACATTAATTACCTGCATTGGTAAGCTAGGTGGGGCCCACTGTGATAAATCCACCCCGTCCATCTGTTTTTAGAGCTCATTATAGGATAGAATGCCAAAAATGAGGGGATCTAGAACTCAATTGGGCCACATGAGAGGAAACAGTGGGGATTGGACGATCACCACTGAGACAATCGTAGTGCCACAAGAGTTTCGTATCAAGCTAATTTTTTGTGTTTTCAGTTCATCCTAGTGTGAATGATCTTATGAATGGTTTGGATGGCATATAAATATGATGGTAGGCTCCAGGAAGATTTCAACAGTAAGAATTTCTTTCCCCCATTTTTTCCTGTTGTGTGGCCCACTTGAGATATGATCCTCATAATTTTTGGCATTCCATTCCAAAATGATCTCCACAAATGGATGAACGGGTGGATTTTATACAAACATCACGGTGGGCCCCACTTAACTTCCGAGCATAGGAACTTGCAGCGACAGGTAGTTGCAAGAAATCTGCCTCCAAATCTCTGTCCGTCCGCAGTAGTAGCCACCCCACGACCACGCTGATGTGGCAAAGTTCTATAGGCCACATCATGATATATGTGTTAGATCCACAGGGTCCATTCATTTTTTCAAATCATTTTAGATAATGAAGCTAAAAAGAAGACAGACACAAAGCTAAAGTGGACCAAACCACATAAAACAGTGGGGGATTAAATATCTACCATTGAAAAATTCACGGGGGCAACAAAAGTTTTGAATCAAGCTGATATTTTCATTTTCCCTCCGTCCAAGTCTGTGTGACTTTATGAATAGATGTGATGGCAAATAAACATCCTGGTAGGCCTAGGAAGGTTTCAACAGTGGGCGCCATTATCTCTATATATAGCTTTCTTTGATGTGGTCCACTTGAGATTTGGAGCTGCTCATTTTTTAGATCGTGCCATAAAATGATATGGAAAAATGGATGGACACCATGGATGGATGGTGTTGATATAATACATACATTGTAATGGGGAAAATAACTTTGCCATGTCAACCGGGCTCTTGCCCTGTGCAATTTATTCTTGCCAAAGGTTGCATCAGAAGTTATAAAGGAAGGGCAAACTTGCTGTTTAGAAAAAGTTGAAATTTAAAACCACTTACCACTTTCAGCGTTAAGCCTTAAGTGAGAGAGAAGAGCTTAAAAAAACCCCAAAGTTTTCGGTACAAATTTGTATTAAATGCCTAATTTTGAGGATTTACCAAACAGTCTGAATGAAGGAAATCATTGAAAAACACTCATTTCAATGATAAGTGCAAAAAATAACTTTTACCAAACAGCCCCTTACTTAAGATAAGCTACTTATCAGATAAGTAACTTATCTTGATTTTTACTTAATCAGTAGATAAGTATGTTGGGTAAACAACATACTTATTGTTGTAGGTAATTATGAGCTGACCTCATATCGGACAGAACACAACCTAGGTGCAGGTCGAAATAGTTCGAATCGACAAAGGATTGGGCTCCTCAACTCGACCTCAAAGTCGACCTCGGTTATACTACTATAAATGCTGAAGATCAAGCATTCCCTCCAGTGAAATAGGCAAGAGATCAGGAAGATTGTCGAGAGATATGAAGATATTCCCCATATCTACGGATCAGCCCGAATATCACGCTGGTCCACGAATCTCTCCCCTGAAATTACAGCCCTAAAAGGGGACACGATCTTCATCTTAAGTCTATAAAATAAAGATATCCTCTTCCATATCAAGGTATGCCAAAAACTCATCTTAAGAGAGATATTCTTTTACATAAATTGATCTCAATTGACTTAGGCATCAGTGGACTAACGGTCGGTCCCCGACCACCTCTTAGCCTTTATTACGTCTTTGTAGGCCCTTACTCTGAGATCCGAACTCTTCATCATTCTCGAGATCAACTTACGATATCTTCTCGAGTGGACATTCATCCTACCTCATTTCTTGCTGGAAATCAGTAACAACACTTATCATTCAAAAAGTAGAAAAGCATGCTTGGTTTCCGACATCATAAGTAATCACCCCTCAAGTCTATTTGGTACCCCTCACATCCATTGTCCATCATGTGGGGCCAACCTTTGATGTGGATCATTCATTGTGTGACCATACTAATGTGGGTCGTCCATCATGTGGGCCCACCTTAAATGTGGGCCATTTAGCAATAGGGTCTGACCTTTAATGTTCACCATTCATTAGGTAGAGGTCCACCATCGATGTTATTGTCCATCACGTGGGGCCCATCTTCAATATCCATAGCCCATCATGTGGTGCCCACCTTTGATGTGGACCATCCATAATGTAGGCCCACCTCTCATGTGGGTAGTCCATCATGTGGGGCCTACCTTTTAAGGTGGGGCCAAAGCATTTTTACGGTTGGTAACGGAGGAGGAAACATCATCACTTGGTAGGCCACCTTGCACCACCTTTCTTTGCGTCTCTTATGTTTTGTGTTTTGATAGCCCACATTATGAATGTGCTGATTTGGCCATCCATCCATCGGTGGATTGGCCCATTCGATTCATGAGATGATCCGGTTATTCGTTTACTAGATGGGCCATCGTTGGATTGGACCACTACAATGAATGCATCTATCCTTGTCATCCATCAACTTTGGTCACCATTCTTGGACTGTGGGGTCCACCATGATGCATGTGCATCATCCACATCGTCCGCCTACTCGGATAGCTCATTGTAAAGCACTGCCCGTGGCAAAAAAATGTAGCATATTCAAAGCTCAAGTAGACCTTGCTGCAGTAGCAGTGGGGCTGTGGATGTCCACCATTGAAATCTTCCTTGGGGTCCACTGTAATGTTCGTTTGCCATTCAACTAGAGGTTGGATCATCAGGGAGTGGGGCCCATCGTTGAATAGGGTTAGGTCCATCGTAATGCAGGTAATGGGTCCACGCTGTCTACTAGACAGTGGCACCTACGGTGATGTATGTATTTTATCCCCCCTATCCAATGGACAATGGGACCCGCCTTGGATATGGGTCATTCTCATTAGCCCGACCTTTGATGTGGTTCGTCCATCATGTGAGGCCTACCTTGATGTCGACCATCCATCATGTGGAGCCCATCATTATTAATTGCCCATCATGTAGAGTCTACCTTTGATGTGGATTGTCTATAATGTGGGCCCCACCTTCAATGTCGAGCCAACCTTTGATGTGGACCGTTCATTGTGTGGTTCGTCCATCATGCAGAGCCCACCTTAGATGTGGGCAATTCATCATTATGGCCCGACCATTAATTTGCACCATTCATTATGTAGGTCTGCCTTGACGTTTACCTACCCACACTGTGCACACCCACAACTTTTCCTCTCTTCATCTCTCCAATCCCTCTCTTCAGCAACTTATGAAAAGTTAAAAAGCTAAAAAAAATTAACTAAAGTGATTATGTAATTTTAAGTAAAAAAGTTACTACTAATCATAAACCAAACTTACTCCTCTGAAATAAGTTAGTTATCTACTACTGTAAGTAGAAAAAGTAACTGATTTTGTGGTATCCAAACGGGCCCTAAATAATAAAGCTACTTATAATTGATCATAAACCAAACTTACATATCCCAAATAAGTTCTTTATCTTCTGCTGTAAGTAGAAAAAATAACTTATTTGGTGGTATTCAAATGGGACCTTAGGGCAAGTTAGGCTAGCAAGGCTGGCAATGTCCTACCTTGAAGATAGTATTTCTTGCTCTTTAGAACATGATGTTTGGTAGGCATGCACTAAAAATTGTACACTTGGTATATACTAGCTCAAACTAAACCAAATAAATTGTGGACCCAATCCAGCTTAAGTCAATGTCCCAAAATCGTACAGGTTAGCCAACTTAAATTCTGATTAGTGGCCATTTGTTTGTAGATCCCAGAACCATTGAATATTTTTCATTTTTAATCATCCAATAAGCTCAGATAATGAAATAAAAGTAATGTTTGATTCATGATACATCTAAACTGGGACCTATGATTTGGATATCATCCATCACCCTCTACAAGAGTATACAAGCTTTTCTTCAATTCTTAGTAAAAAGAGATGGTCCCCTGTCTATCTTCCCAACTAAAAAAAAAAAAAAAACACAGAAAACGTCATTAGATCCGTTATAACAGGAAAGGTCCGGGCTCTATTGTTTTACGCAGTGAAAACTGAAAAGTATAACTTAAATAATGGCCACTGGTTTTCAAAATAATGGCTTGAAGCGTTGAGTTAGGGAATCTAACGTCAATTACCGTTAAAGAACCATTATCTATTTATTTATTTACAGATGGGCTCGAACTTTGCCGTTTATCAGTGAGGCCAGTGGACCGTTACAAAGTCGTAGCACCGTTTTTTTTTTTTTTTTTTTTTCAAAACGTTGCATGGAAGTAGAAGTCTTCCGGCTATTTTGTCTCCAGGCCATGTTGCTCGAATATGTTTCTTACCGTTTGTCACGTGCGTCGCACATGAGCTGAGGCGACGACACCTCCATGTGAATCCAGTTTAAAGAGGCAGAGAAATTGCCGGCTCGCCGGTGCCTACTTTACGCTCGTGGTCTGTTTTATGATGCTCGAGCCGGGAGACTGTCCAAGACGAACGGTATGGCTTTGAGTTTATACGTGTGGGGCCCGTTTCTCTTTGATCCTAAACGTTGATATGATGGGATACGTCATGGATGGTCAATTCGCAAAAGATCCCTGGGATTGATTGAATGGGAACCGTTGGTGTATTTCCTACTTAACCATTTCTTTGTTGGCTAGCTAGTTTTTCGATCTGGGTGATGGGATATGGACCATCCACAGTGGGATGAATAGTTTCAACGGCTTGGATCTGTAAAAAGTAAGCTCCACACTTAGCTTGGAGTCTTGGACGACGTAAAATACCTCCTTGTTTGTAAAGGCAAAATAAAAGATGCGTATGCTCATGAGTACGCAGCCGTGAATTATCAAGTGCCCAACTGATTGAAAATAATGGTACGTGGCTGGACTACCTTAATTCGTAAACTGTCCTTACTCTGCCTAAACTTCAGTTCGTTGAATGTGAACTGTCAGCCATTTTCATTTTATCCTTCCATTTGCACGTATGCATCCAAGGAATGATTATAGGGCTGCTGCTCATCCACACTGGGTCTTACTAGATTAACGGTCTAGATAACTCTGCAGCATCACATGTACGGTAAATATAGAAGCAAAAGATTATTTCAGGTGGTCTAGCAAACTACCAAACTGATCTCCTTGAAAATTGGGGAAAACAGTAGACCACCAAATCAGTTGTCTCCTTCCCCTCCAGCCGGTAAACGGTCGAACCATGTGTGAGTGATGGGACATGCATGGGTCCCAGATATTTTGGGGTCCCACCATATCAACCAATGGATTCTGGATCTTATTTGGTGGCGTGGCGCCCATTAGGAAGGTACTCTGCGTGACTATTGAAGATACACTTGTTGAAACTTGAGCTGTGGGACCCACAGGCCATGCTTACATGCGTGTATACTCAAATTCAAAATTGGGTGGGCCGCAAAGGGAACCGGGCATCTGTCGGACTACCAATACGAGATTCCCATTCAATCAAGTAAAGTTACCACCGTATAACAGTAGCCTCTCCTTCTCACGGATATTCTCGCCCCCTTACAGTGCCTTCAAAAGAGGTATTGTACAATGCAGAGGCTGAAAGTTTGTACAGTACATTACAGTTTTGGTTCGTAGTTTGCAAATGGTGGCAATTGGGACCCATTGTCAGACGTCAAGGTACTATTAGCCCTGGACTGGAAAGATCCTCACCATTCAATAGGTGATCCGGTTAAGAGAAAACACAGGAACGGTGCACATTCAACCAAGGGAAGGGCCAGGTATTAACATATCTAGGATATTCCAGATCATTTCCTTCGTGGGCCATCATCCATCGGTGAGATCCATCATAATAATGGTTTGGATCATTGAACCATGGGTCCAACTGGGACAAACTGAAAAGGCAAACGTCCCTGCAGAAGCACTGTACGATACGAATGACACCATTCCCCAGGAGAGGCATGGATCCCTCTTCAGGTGATCCGATCCAGACAGTAGTTCCGATGGGACCCACAGTGGATGGAATATGATCTTTTCAAATGGAACAATCCTAAACTTTTGATTTGGGCCCTCAGCGAATAGACAGTTAAGAAAGGGGAAAAAAAGAAAGAAAGGGAAAAAAATAATGGACGGGTAAGATTTGCCAATATTTGAGATCCTTTATTCATGGTCCATCAAAGGTAGGTGATAATCAGACCAACAAAATGGACCATCGAACAGAGTGGGCGTCACCGAAACTTCAAAATTACTATGCACATCCTCGGGTCGAGGATCATATCATATATTAATAATTCCTCAGGAGAGAGAGAGAGAGAGCAAAATCTCAGGTGGGCCCCATCTTCCATATGAACAGCTATAAATCCTCCTTTCTTCACAAGCAAAGTAGCAAAAGGGCAAAAATAAGAAACTCCACCGTCTGTCGTCCTCTCGTTCTCCTCCCACCTTCAAAAACCCATCAAAACTCACGCACGTACGTAAGAAGAGAAGAACGTGAAGCTCCACAGCCTACATTCCATCATCAACCGTCCTCCAAACACCCAACCACAACCATCATGGTCGACGTGGACCGTCCGATGGCGGGTTTGAACCCGGCCCACATAGCGGGCCTCCGGCGCCTCTCCGCACGTGCAGCCACCACCAATTCCTCCCTTCCTATCAGAAAAGGCCTCCTCTCCTTCTCCTCCCTCTCAGAAAAGGTCATCTCCCACCTCCGAAACTCCGGCATCACCGTCGATCCAGGCCTCTCCGACGCCGAATTCGCCCGCGCAGAGGCTGAATTCAACTTCGCCTTTCCTCCCGATCTCCGAGCTGTACTCTCCGCCGGCCTCCCTGTCGGCCCCGGCTTCCCTGACTGGCGCTCCCGCCACCATCTCCGCGCTTCGCTCGATGTCCCGATTGCCGCCATTTCTCTTCAGATCGCCCGGAACGCTTTCTGGACCAAATCGTGGGGCCAACGGCCGTCCGACCCCGAACGCGCTCTCCGTATAGCCCGTGTCGCTCTCAGGAGAGCCCCTCTCCTAATTCCACTCTTCAATCGCTGCTACATTCCTTGCAATCCCTCCCTCGCTGGAAACCCAATCTTCTTCCTCGACGAAAGCCGGATCTTTTGCTGCGGGCTCGATCTCTCGGATTTCTTCGAGAGGGAATCCGTCTTCCGTAGCTCTTCCGATCTCTACCTCCTGCGGCAGAGGTCCGTTTCGGAGAAATCTGCGGGGCCAATATCGAATTTCTCGAGAAGGAGCCTGGATTCCGTAGGTAATGGCGGAAAGACGCCGCGGTGGATCGAGTTCTGGAGCGACGCGGCCGGCGACCGGCGCCGTCGGAATTCCTCGTCGTCGCCGGAGCGTCTGTTCGAGATCCCCCGGCCGGTAATCCAGCCGAAGCTGCCAAGATGGGTGGAAGGGTATCTGGAACGGATCGGGTCCGTGTTGAAGGAAGGCGGGTGGGAGGAATCGGAGGTGGAGGAGATTGTGCATGTGTCAGCATCTGGGTTCCTTGAAGAGGAGGTGGCTTTGGTGGACAGTCAAGCGGTTTTGGACTTTCTGCTTTTGAGGGCGGACCGGTTTTCCGACACGCTGAGGAGAGCGGGTTGGAGCTCGGAGGAGGTTTCCGAGGCGTTAGGGTTCGATTTCCGCCCGGAAAAGGAACGTAAACCGGCGAAGAAACTGTCGCCGGAGCTGGTTGAGAAGATAGGGAGGTTGGCAGAGTATGTTTCTCGGTCATGAAAGGTAGTTTACCGACGAACGGGAAACCAGATACCGGAAAGGGCATTTTTTTTAATTGATTTTCATTTTTTTGAAAAAGAGGGTTGGGTCGTTTGCCCTGTTGCGGGTTCAGGAAGAGTCGGGGGAGTGCGTTGTACTACTAAAAAGCGTATAAAGGCTTAAAAAAAGAAACGATTACTATATATATCTGTTGTATCATGTACGTTATATTATAAAGAAAAATGGCTGGTGGTCCGCGGGCTACTGAATCAGACCTCGTAAACATCTCATATGTTTTTTTTCTTTTTTTAGTTGTTCTCGGATATCGATCCTTCCTCCTGCCTCTCTCTCTCTCTCTCTGCCTCTGGTTTCTCATCGCACGCATGGTTTTTACAGATTTTCAAAAAGAGCCGTTGAGATGCCCTAGGCTTTCTCGTTCTTATTTTGGATTTCTCGTTCTTATTTTGGAATCCCATTTTCTTATTCCTACTCGTGCGATTCCATTTCCCACGGTTTTCGAACCGTCTGTTTTGGGAGAGGTTTGCTAGAATAGTATAATGCAGCCCGCTTGGATCTGGGGTCGTCTTTGCATCTAAACCGTTCATATGCTGGGCCTCACTGTGGATGCCAAAAAAAAATGTGGTGGATGGAATCTAATCTGAGAGTTTTCTTGGTGATCCCCAATCTATGATGAGGCCCATCGTATAAACGGTTTTCGTCAGTGAAACCCCAACGGCTAGGCACTACCTAGGGAAGAGCATGGATTGCCTGCAACCCCCGGATCCCCGGGGATTTCTGCAGCCCTAAACTCTTTGGGGTCCACCAAGATGTATATGTTGTATCGATTCCGTCCATCTGTTTGGCCGGCTGATTTTAGGACGTGGGCCCAGATATGAGGCGCGTCCAAAGCTCATATGCACCCTACCATGGGAAACAGTGGGGATAAGTGCCCACCGTTGAAACCTTCCCAACGCCCCCGGTGATGTTTACATGTCATCCGACCCGTTCATAAGGTGACTCCAACCTTCATAAAGAAGAAGTACAAATATCAGCTCGATCCAAATTAACGGAGTGACATAACACATGCATCAGAGTGGGCCCCACAGAGCTTAGGGCTGCGGGAGCCCGGAGCTGCAGGCAATCCGCGTCCCTCGGGATGCATGCTAGCAAAGAGGCGGAGAAATGCTCAGTGCACTCGCATGAGTACAATTTCTGGTAGTCACCGCTAACACGTGCGGGTTTGTAGGTCATCTGACGGATCCGAGCCTCTCGTTTGGCGGGAACCACCGTGCTGTCATCTGGGTTCTGGTTCACCTCGGTGTGTACACCTGGCGAGCTAATCATGAATTTTGAATATGGACCGTTGATCAAGTTACTTGAACGTTCTCGTGCATGCAGCTGTGAATAATCTGATGAGTAGAGCCAAATGCATCTCTACAGAGCTTGACCCAGATAAGCGGTTTAGATCTCTCACTCGAGAGCATGCATGATCAGCGAGCGTACCAAGAAATATGTTCTCTCGCGAATGGACTTGGTGGGGAAAGGAAGGAAGAAGCCGGCTCATAATACAGCGAGCCTATTGGCTATATACAGTGGGTCCCACGAAGAATTACTTTTGCCATTTTATAATGTTTTGATTGCTTGCCAATTTTATAATGTTTTGATTACTTGTCAGTGGGTCCCGCAGTTGAGAACCAATGAGAGCCAGCTACATTTTGGGATAATTTCCTGTATCTTCCCATAAAATAACAGATGAGATTGGGTCGGTCGGTGACGTTAGGTTCCATTTCTAAATGATATTCGCTTTATACATCATTTGAGCGGGTGATGGATCTGGACCGTCCAATCAGTGGCCCGCAATTTGTATCAATCAGAACAAAGCATACGCTGATTAAAATCCCATAACCATCTGATCCATCATTTGTGTATGGACCTTTAAAAGAAAGTTCAGATGGATCCTGCTAAAATGCACTGGGGGTGCATGTCGTCGGCATGATTATACTATCCACGGTGGTTGCTAAACAATGGTATAGCGGGATACAGCTAAAATGCGCCTTGGCGCGCATCAGCAGTTGGGTATTGCCCCCAAAAGCTCTCTCTATCATCCATGCGTTTTTTGCAGTTTAAGACGTGACGGACGCGCACTTTTTGGTACTTCGCGAAGGGAGAAAAAAAAACTCAGATGCTCTGGCGGAGTATGTAGATCCGTACTCATGCACTGGTCACTTTATTTATGGCATATATGTCCATCATTCAAAACCTTCCAAATGGTGGGCCCCACTGGATATGTGTTATTACCAACAAATAACACACTAAACGGATCATCCTAAATGGCTACTCGTAGAAATCTAGTGGACTGTCTCATTTGGACGGTCTGGATTCATTACATTTGTGCCATGTTGAAAGTGCATGGGATTGGAGTTACCAAATAACTCCTCCTTGGGAAATATTTATTAAGAAAGATAGGTAGTTTGATTTGACGATCCATTCAGTGAAATGTCCCTATAGGGATTATTTGATACTCTGGGCTGTGTAGGGCACTCAATACACAGGCACTTGGAAATTGTCCATGTAGCAATATTAAATCAAATTTAAACCGACCAAGTTATGAAATACACCATCGCTGAATCAACAATCCCAAAACAAGACTGGGCGAATAATCTAAACCGTTGATTCATGGATACTTGCTCAATATTTTTCAATGGTTGTACCAACCGGATGGTTAGATAATCAAATAACAGTTACTTTTGGTTCCTGATACATCTAAATTGGTACCATCATTTGGAGAGCTTAATTTGTATTAGTTGTATGCCACGTGGACAAATTCTAATTAATTTTAAGTGCCTGCGTATCATCTAACATGCTGCCAGAGTATCAAAGCCACATTTGTAGTCTGTGTAACACTCCAAACTCCGAGACTTACAGCGGGCCATTTTCATCATGTTAGGGGGCGCGCCTGCCGTCCCTTTTTCGAAACTGAGAAAGGCTTCTCGACGTCTCCTCCAAACATAGCGAGAGGAACATTGATGGTGTCGCAGATTGTGACCGTCCACGCGCATTCGTGGGGCCATCTCACACATGCAAAACTTGCACATAGATCAACTCTGTCCAAGACGTGGGTCCCACCTTGGAAGATGCATGGACTCCAAATAGATCGAAACTTTACCAAAATCAGTTTCTGGATTTTTGGACGTTGGAATTTTGTTCATTTTATGGACACTACTGTGCATGTTGGGATGGACCATTCAGTTTTATTTTTTGCATGTGATGGATCTGTAGTCGAAGTTGCTATTTAGACGGTTTAGGTTGATTTCATTAATTTCCAAATATGGAGATTATGTGTGCATGTGCATATAAGGACGTACTCTACCAAAGCGTCCAAAATACATGTAGGTAAAAGCAGAGCATCGGAACCTCGCTGCTTTCGAGTTCCGAACTTCGATCAACGTAAAAAGCAAGATGACAAACGAGAACGAAAAGCTACTGACATTAGGCCCATTTGCAGGTGCGAAAATCGTTTCGCATTTGCTAAAGTGGCATACGTGTGAGAGATCTGATCATTCCTTCGGTGGGCCCATGGTGAATTGCATAGCCCAAACTGATGTCCAGCCAAACAGTCAGGTGGCCCACACCCAAGAGAGGAAAATGTACACTTGGAAAGCAAAACCAAACGGAGGACGTCAAAGGTACGGACTGAAACCACTTACGTACTTGCCGGGCACACTTCTTCGAACGTGGGGGAAACCGCTTAAACTGCATGAGATCCGCCCTGTCCATCAGTTACATCACCCCTTGTTTGGCCTTGATACCAAAAATCAGGATAATTCAATACTCAGGTGGGCTGGCCCATAAAATTATGCCTGAAATCCTCTAAATTCACTTGGTGCGGCCCACCTGAGTTTTTTATTTCTGTGATTCCTAATGAAGAGCATCAAATGAATGGATTGGATTGCGTGGAAAGATCACGGTGGGCGCAAGCTAAGCAAGCGTAATGGTGCGCGTTCCATTCCTGACTTTTCTTCTAGTGTGGCCTTCCTGGGTTTTGGACGATCATGAATTTTCGTTTCTATTATCAAAATGAGTCAGCATCCCTGATGTACGGGATAGATCTCATGAAAGCTCTACCCAAGTGGCTCTTGTTGTGCGATGTACCAAGCGTGTGTTAAGCTAGCGGGGCTCTTTGTAAATTATTGTTACTCGTCCACCGAACATATCGCCCAGATGCAAGGCAATCTAGGCCGTCCAAATTGTCGACTCGATTGTGGATGGATCATGGCACAAAGTACATAAGAGGATAACCATCTGATTTGGTGTTGAATTTCTACCGCTTTATTTAGTTTTGTCCATACATTTGGTAGGTCATAAATTTGGTGCTTACAATCGGTTAGTTAGTGGTCAATGAGATTTTCGAGATATACTCCATCCGCATTTCACCCCATAATTTTGGATGGTCGGATGGCCATACACGTGTGCCACAGATAAGGAGAACGACTGAACATGTTCCCTTAAATGGTGTTGAAACTAGCAACAGTCTTGCGGCGGATAAACATGCTGGCCACTTGATCGTTGGGCTTGGGAGCGAATCGGGTACTCCCCAACCAGGAACTAAGCTAGAGACGGACGGTCCTGTCAAGATCTCTGTTGGGCCCACCGTGAAATATATATGTTTTATCCATGCTGTCCATCCATTTTGAAAGATCATTTTAGGACATGAGCCCCAAAAGAGTCAGATTGAAGGTTCAAGTGGACCAAACCACAGGAAGCAGTGGGAATTAAAAGCCTACCCTCCAAAACTTATTGGAGGTCACGGAAGTTTTGGATGAAGCTGTTATTTATGTTTTCCCTTCCAACATGTCTGTGGGAACTTATGGATAGGTTTGATGGCAAATAAACGATAGGAGTTCAGTCGTCACTGCTTCCAGTGGTGTCGTCTACTTGAGCCTTCGATCTCCCTCCTTTCTGGGCTCATTACCTAAGATAATATGTAAAAATAGAATGGACGGTGCAGATAAAACATATACATCACGGTGGGCCCCACAGAGCCAGCCGCTGACCTGTCCGTCCGTCTCTAGCTAGGTCCTGGGGGATAGTACCCAATCCGCGCCCATTGGGCTTCACCCCGAATTGTCGGATCAGTGGCTCATCAAATATTCAAATTACACAACTTTGTCCACTAATCCCAAATCCAGATCGTCAATCTAGCCCGACGACCACCGAAAGTGCACAGGCATGATCCTAGCCACCCAACCGGCGGGCTTTTCCTTCTTTCCATTAATAGGCGTCCATCCATTTAGACATCTCATTGCACTACATGGTTCAAAAAATGAAACAGATGAAAATTTCAGGTGTACCACACCAAAGGCAAAGGTAGTGATTAACCATTAAAAAATTGTGGGCCACAAAAGTTTTGGATCAAGCTGATATTTGTGTGGTCCCTCCATCCAGGTATTTGTGACCTTATCAACAGGTTGGATGGCAAATAAACATTCCGATGGCCTCGAAGAATTTTTTAACGGTGGGTATTAAATCATCACTGTTACCTGTGGTGTGGTCCACCTGAGATTTGGACCTTCATTATTTTTGGATCATGCCCTAAATGATATGTAAAAACGTATGTACGGCGTGGATGTAAGACACATCCATCATTGTGGGCCCCACAGTCAGGGATCCGCCGACCTCAGTGGATCCGCGTCCTCAGGCAACATGGCCAACGGGCCCACCTGACCATCTCGGGAAACAGAAAGGGACGCGGCAATTCCAGGACAAGGGTGTTTCGGTCATTTCCATCCCGACGCCTGCGGTGGTCCACGTGATGTCGCCAGCTGCTCAGGCAATCCGTACATTGATGGTTGTTGCCAGGTGGCATCTCTTTTGACGCCCGCTTCCATCCTATTGCTTCCTAAGGCAACGGCTTAGAGCGGTGGTGCCCATCTAATCGCATGCGCACGCATTACTAACTGCTAGGTAGCTCCTCTGATACGCTGCTAGAGTATCGAAATTCGTACATCCCTAGGGATATAATACACTTGCATACGTACATCTCAATCCAAACCGTTCTGATAGAGAACGGAGATTCGTACACATTCCTAGGGATATAATACACTTGGCATATGGCATACATATTTACATGCATCAATAAGATGCGGCCCTGTGTTAGCACTATGCGCTAAATGATAAACAAAATATTACTTGTGTACCAAGAATATAGTGTACATCTAGCCTAGCGCACCTTGATCAAATGGTACAAAACATCTTATGTAATAGTCAAGCCATATGTAGTGTAGATAAACTTTAAAAGGAGTTATAGATGTGCACATAAGAGGAGCAAATGTTAGAGTTTTATCAAAAGTATACTATTAAAAAAGCAAAAGTTTTATTAAAACAAGTTTCTATCTCAATATTAAATGCCAGAATTCTATAAAAGAAGTTTTCTATCTAGAGTGAAATGCTAAAATCTTGCCAAAAGCAACTTTCTAAGGAATACAAAGCTAAGTGACATAAGTATCAAAACAACTTTTCAATGTGCTAGTTCAAAGGCATGAAGACTTTTGCCAATGCATGTGAGAGTATATCGTTATACATGTGGTTGTTCACAATAGGCCACGCTGATGTGGAAGAATAAAAAGATTTTCACAATTGAGCACTCCACGAAGAGCTTTATGCCTTATGCCATTACAATCAAACTTAGTTTTATTTATCTGTCCATCATATACATTTATCTTTTTATTTTATTTAGTTTTAGCCTCTATCGTTACTCATAGTGTGGGGCCAGTTAATTTTTTATTAGTAATTGATGTCTCTACTCTTCATCTATAGCATTCCGCTAAATCGCAATGAAGATCATTCAATTTTGAATGGAAGGCTGCATGGCTTCTTTACTACATGCTAGGCTATTCAGCTGGTCCTCTTGCCATGAAGTTTGGTCCACATTAGACAATGAACGGATAGTCAAATCATGACAGTTTCGCCACATGCTTGGTTCCTACCAAGGCTATGAATATGTTGTCACCTCACTAGCCATCTTACCAAAGAACTTAATTCCAACCAAGCAATGAATATATTGTTGAAGATTCGACCTCTATTAGTTGTCTCGCCATGAGGCCCGATTTTCAATCGAGCAATGAACAGACGATTACCCCGCACATCACGACTGTCCTGCTACTAACCTTAGTCGATAATTGGACAACGAATGGATCATTATCCCTCAAACTAATCGTGAGTACCATTATTATAAAAGTTATTAATAGAATAACACTTTCGAATTTGATCTGTTTTTTCAATTATTTTTATTATTAAACTATGATAGTTAATTACGTTGAAAGAATAAGTCCTTAAATCTATAAACACAAGGTAAGCCCTTAATTCTATCGATAGAAGACAAAAAGAATCCATTTGTGCCTATTAGTGCTTAGACAATAGAAATGGAACTGAACCGATGCATCCATGATAAACAGAATATGATGGTAGCTGATTTTGAGTTGGATGTATTATAAAATGCTGAGGTTGAGAGATTATGCAGTACTGTTTGGTTTTCAGTTCATAAAATATGTGCGGCGTTTTTCAGTGATCCAAAGCTGTTGGTTGCTGAGAAAGGATACAAAAATGGTTCCTATTCAGACAAGGTGGGTAAAAAATTCTATACCCAGAAATTCTAATCTGGGGATTTTTGGTAAGTTCGCCATCCAAGTTTAGTCTCATCGTATCAACGTTTCGGACCACTGAACCTGGGGCTCCATCCATTGTAGGACCCGATTATTAGTTGATTTCGACTATGGTCCACTCATGCATGGTCTAAATAGTATGTGCTTAGGGAATGGGGTGGACCGTCTACTCTACTCGGCTGCACCATAATGGCCTATAATTGGAAACCCAAAAAATTATAGCAATCGATTTTGCCAACTTCTTCTCATATGAATCTAGACAATTAATCTTATCTCTCTTTTATTGTCTGTTTGGATGGGGGTGTGAATTAGGTGTTACACGGGGAATAGCTTAGTGGGTATTACCCTAACTGTGCGGGGCCCTTCTTGATGTATTTTTTATATATTGATTCTGTCTACCTGTTTTTTCATATCATTTTAGGAGGTGATCCAAAACCCTAAGAAGATCCAAATCTCAAGTGGACCATACCACCAGAAACAGTGATGAATAACCATTAAAAACATTTTGTGAGGCACAAAAATTTTGGATTAATCTAATATTTATATTTTCCCTTCATCAAGACCTTATTGACATTATCAAGAGCTTGGATTGAAAATAAACATTACAAAAACCTTACGATGGGCTCTTAGGAATTTTTAATGGTGGAGCACTCAATCACATTGTTTCTAGTGGTATGGTCCACTTGAGATTTAGATCTGCATAATTTTTGGAACCTCATTCTAAAATGGGCGGTAGAAAAGGATGGACGATGTGGATATACAAAATATCATCCATGTGGGCCATGGGGTAGGGGTAACACCCATTAAGTTGTTCCCAGGGTAACACCTAATTCGCTCACCCGTTTGAATGCCACTAAATAGTAAAATTTGATTGGACCACGTGCTGAAGATGGATGGTGCATGTTTAGCTCTGACACCCTTACGATTGGTCAGATGGATAGCTAATTATGTAACTCGCCTTCTCAATTTTCTCTCCTGCTTGAGGGGGTGTTTGGGGCATGGTATTAGATGGAATTAGGTGGGATGAAATTGCATTTGGTTTCGTGCAAATTACATATGATGTGTGGGGAGGATGGGAGGCTTGGGATTAGGTGAGATGGAATTGCACTTGATCCCATGTGGAATTTTCGTAGGATTTCAAAATCCCACACACGTGGGCCCCACATAGATGCATGTGTTTTATCTATGCCGTCCATCCATATAAGTCTTTTATACATGACACCATGGTTATATATATGTTCAAGTGATGGACATCTATTGTGAATTTGGTCCGTTGATTGCAATTCCATGGTCC
This sequence comes from Liriodendron chinense, assembly GCA_003013855.2. Classification (NCBI taxonomy): domain Eukaryota; kingdom Viridiplantae; phylum Streptophyta; class Magnoliopsida; order Magnoliales; family Magnoliaceae; genus Liriodendron; species Liriodendron chinense. The sequence goes on from ML058513.1 coordinate 13,157,148, forward strand.
CCAAACGGGATTTTACTTAATCCAATGGTTTTCCCATGGTAAGTATTTGATCTCAAACATGGAATTGGATATTAAATAATGTTAATCCCACCTAATTCCATTCCATCCCTCCTAATACCATGTGCCAAACACGCCCTTGAAAATATTGGATGTGGTTTACGTGAGATTTCATCAATTTGTATAAGGCTAGAAGTAATTCGACCCCATTTAATCTCACCCTATTAAAGTTTGATGTACAAATAAATTCAATTTCAAATGCAATTTTTAATTTAAAATTTAAAGTTCATTTAAACATTTAAAAGATACGGAAGAGTGGACGTGCCAAGGGAAAGATGGGTCCCTCCACCAGTAGTTGCCTACAAGTGGGCCTCCATTGGCAATGTCCAACACAATCGACGTTAGGCACCTTGTAGTGGACAGCTGAGACTCCTTTTCCTCTGCCACGTGCACAGGGAAGCCATTTTATCTGAGATACCCAAAAAATGGAGGGTAATATATCATTTTGTACATAGGGATGTTGTATCCTCTCCAAAAAGCTCTCCCAGACTGTATCGTGTGATGATCCAATCCGTTCTTGTATATTAAAAATAAGAGATTAACGGTCAGCATCATCACAAGATGGGGCAGCAGGGGAGCGGTTAGGTGTTACCCAGGTAACACTTATCGTGAGGTCCACCTTCATCATTTTTTGTATTTCCACACTGTCCATTCATTTTTTTCAGCCCATTTTAGGACATGTTCCAAAAAATTAAGCAGATCTAAACCTCAGCTGGACCACACCACATCAAACGGCGGTGATTGAGTGCTCCACTCGTGGTATGGTCTACCTGAGATTTGGATTTTCTCATCCTAAAATGAGATGGAAAAGCAGATGAACGACATGGAAATACAACAAATACATCAAGGTGGGCCTCACGGTCAGGGTGGTCGGGCAGAGGGGCCGAGAAGATAGGGCTAGCTTTCGGGAGATGTTTGCTAGGAAACCTATTTCCTAGGCGACCGTGACAACACGGGCGGGTTCACATGTAATTTTTCATTTTTTTAAAGAAAATGTTCGTTTTATGATCGTCTAGCCTACGTCGCGTCTCAGCATTGCCAGCAAGTGTAGCCCTATTGGGCTCACATGTTGTGGTGGATTGATCATCTCAACCGTCCATAATTCTAGATGCTTCTCTATAAGAACCTCAGTCGGAAATTATACCGAACGACCGGTTATGACGATCAGTATCTGCAGAAGGTTGAAAGGAACATTATGATGGTCTCATTCAACTCCCAAAATCAAAGGTCGTGATCATTTCTAGTGCTTATCATTATAACATACATCGTTTATGATATCAACGAGAAAATGGACGGTTCGGATGATGGAAAAGTCTCTGCATGTGAGCCCGGTGAGCCATATGCTGGTGATCCTAAGTCGCGGTGTAGGCGCAAGGATGTAGAGGAAAGGAAATAACGAGGACGAGCAGGGGCAATGGATAGGAGTTCAAACGGTCACTCTCCGCTCAGTGCCACGTGGCGGTGGTGAAATAAATGCTCCAACGGTCACAAGCAAGAGGATCGACGGTTGAAATACCACGTGTAGTGCGACCGCAGGATCCGGCTTTTCACGTGCCTGGCTGCAGCACGTGAATACACCGACACCTGTCGCAATTGTCACGTGGCAGCATTTCTTTTTGCCCATACCCGCCATTACCATACGAGTCCGAGGGGAAATCAAGAGAGATATCCTTGCTGGATTTGAACTTTTGTTGTTGTAAGATGGAATGTGACCGCACTCATCTGCGCACAAAAACAAAAATGCAGGCATCTTGAGTGCTGCCGTGCAACTGGCCCACCTATATTCCGTCAGATGCATCGGTAGACCACACGTTCTTCATAGAAAATCATGGTTCGAGAGTTCCAATTATTTGAGAAATGCTAACTACACTAGTTCAAGCGTACCTTTTAAGTCCAGCTTCCTAACCAAACGATACATGAGAGAGAGAGAGAGAGAGAGGAGAAATCAATGCCATAGCTGCAAAGGCAAGCATGTATGATCATCAGGTGGGCCAAACTGCTTATGACAAATTATTAATTAATACAAGTGTGACCCACTTGATTATCATATTTTCTTGATTATATGCATAGAATCTGCACCTCCTTTGATTAGTCAGTATGATCTTACACATGCCTCAAACGTTCGATTCCGCACATATTCCCCGTTCCACGTACATCATGTAAAACCAGTGTACTTTGTAATTTTAGTAATGTTACTGTGGTTCGCTTTAGGGCGAACCCTATCCTAATTGTGACTTGCGTCCCTTCCTCTTTGTCCAGGCAACAAAAAGATTTGTTAGGCCTTATGTTGGTATGTGATATCTCTCGTTGGCATATGAATCAAAAAGTTAAATTAATATAAAATTTAAATAAACTATGTCATTTGAAAAGAGTGAGAATGGAATACTCATCATTGAAACCTTTTTAGAAGCTAATAGTAGCATTTGTATTACATCCAAGCCGTTTATAATGTGACAACATTTAAAATGGAGCAAAAAAGCAAACATAAGCCGGATTCAAATCTTTCATTGTATTAAAGAGAGTTTCAACTGTGTGCATCTCATACCATTGCTACTTTTGTGGCGTAGACCACTTGAGATAAGATAAATAGGCGCAGATTGGGTCCTACCCTCACAAGGACCTAGCTAGAGATGAATGGTCCTATCAGAGGCTTTGTGGAGTCCACCATGATATATGCATTTTATCCAAGTTATCCATTCATTTTAAAGATCATTTTAGGGCATGAGCTCCAAAAGGAGGTAGATTAAAGGTTCAAGTGGACGGTCACACCCCAAAATTCGGACACAAAGTGTGCACTCTTAGGCTAGGTTACGGGATATGATTTGTGCATAAGTGCACTTATTTGAAGTGTCATATAATTATAGAGGCAACATTAAAGTTGTATAAACTAAGTTCTAAAAGCATCATTCATTTAATAAGAAATTTAATTCCACTACATCCACTTATTCAGAACTTATTTAAAATGTACTCATTATTTCATTAAACAATTGAACTAAAACAAAAGCAATTGTTTATGCATCTTGATTCAAAGTGGTGAACTCCTCTTCAGTCAAATAGTGTCATCTATTATTTGGTTCCTCCACTGGTTCACCTTCATTTTCAGGAACTGATTTTAGAGGGTTAGATTCCACATAATTTATTTATTTTTCATCCACAAATCGTCAACTGGAAAGCCCAGTGACTGTACCCAACTTATAACATACATACAATGATTAAAATAATAAATCATATATATAATGATTAAAGTAGCAAATCAACTCAATCGCACAAATGCAAAATGTAATGCCGTCATGTAATGCAATGCATGATGCATGTATCAAGTGAGAAATCCGTTCACTTACTTGAGTTGAACTCCATCAACCCACATCAACCTACCTAGGCTGGGGTAGGCTTCCACTTATTGTAGGCATCCATGATGAATCCTTGGGACATCGGATACTTAAGTACCTATCAGTCTTCTAGAGAGATCCTCCATGTACACATTAAGATGTATGAGTTATGGATGAATGTAATGCATATGTCCAATTCTAAATATCATCATGTATCTCTATATTAGAGATAAACTATATCAGATTGCCCATCTCACTATTCGAGAGGTAAACCACACAACTTGTTTCTCTTTTTTCATTTTCCAACAACATACATGTTTAAAGATGCGTCGATTCCAGATCAACATAAATTTATGACATATGATTCAGAATTCAACATCAATTCAATACAACATTAACATAAACTCTATCTTAATTGAAATGTATAGGAATATAGTGGGATCACTCATCTCTTAATGTGAATTTCACAAGATTTCAAAAAATTAGAGTAAATACTAAGGTCCTAGCACATAATTCATCATTCAATAATTCCATTCATTTGATCTACTTAATAGACTATTCTTTTGATAGTTCACATTTTTAATTCCTTAAAGTTAGCTGATTATTCAATCATCCAAGTTGGATTTCAATTTTAAAAGAATTTACACTTTCATGCTCAATTCTTAAGATTCTTTGATCCTCATGGACATAGAGTCAAGGATTAGATTTGGGCCATCCATTACACATCAGATATCTGGATGGTCCATGATCATACCCTAATCTCACATGTTAGCCATGACGATCATCATACGTTACGATTTAAATGATTAATTTAAATTAGAACCGATCTTGATGGCCCACTGTATGATCTAATTTATTCCATCACATTTTAATGGTTCATATTAGTGTATAAGATTAGATGCATCCGTTAGTCCACACGGAGATTACTACACAATCCAAAATTGGATTGATGTGGCCCACTTGTGGATCAGATCGATTTGAGTTTTCAGGCCTAAGCATGGTTTAGCCTTAAGATCCATAAGATTCATTCTGATTAAATCTGGCCCACCCAGATGACCTCCATCAATTACATCCCTTCATAAAGATGATCTAGATTTGAGATTGACTCACAAATTTATACAATGGACAGATGCCCTTGGGTCCGTTCATGGGCTAGATCAAGAAAAACTATAAAATAAATGTAAAAACTCCTATTTATAGATGACTCTCTCTCTCTAGCTTTGATCCCTGGTCTGTCCTCTTAACCAAGAGAGCTTGAACTAATTAGCCCAATGCCTTATTTTGTTTATTAATTATAATTAATTCTTTTAACTCCTCAAAATAAAACTTTAAGTGACCGAAATTTCAGGTCATTACATGTACCACACCACACAAAGTAGTGGTGACAATGACTTCCACCGTTGAAACCTTTCTATGGCCCATCATAATGCTTATTTGCCATCTAACCTATTGGTCACATAGACCTGGATGAAGAGAAAACATAAATATTAGCTTGATCCAAAGCTTCTGTGGCCCAGGAGGTTTTCAGCCATAAGCATTCAATCCTCATTGTTTCTGTGGTGCAGTCCACTTAAGAATTTGATTTACTTTCTTTTATGGCTCATCACTTAAAATGATTTATTTTTTAAATGAATGAACAAATATCGATAAAACACATATTGCGGTAGGCACCACAGAGCCCTTGATAAGACCGATCATCTATAGCTAGGTCCTGATGGGGGTATAGTACAAATCCCCACCATCATAAATTTGATTTTTGGAATAGATGCCACAAAAAGAAGACGAAGAAAAAAAAAAGACAGTAGATGTCACACAAGCATCACCACGGCATCACTGAGGTTTATATTGGAAGTGCTGCTTAGGTCCGAAGGAGAATAGGACAAATAGCTGTACCTTTAGTAATTTTTTTTTTCAAGTCCTTGATTTGAGTCATTTGGGGCTTTGGTCGTGTCTTCTTTTTCCAACTTCCAATCCTAATCAATGTTCCTCTTGTTATGTCGTTGTTCTTTACTATATCTGGCAAAACTTTTGGACAGGTACTTGATCATGATTCGATGATTATGCACAGAGCTCTTTGAATGACCTTATTCTCAATTAGCTATTTCTTAATCTTGTCACACATCATTTTCACTGGTCCAATTTCTTCTAATGTTACTTTCTAGAATTTTATGACCGTTACGATTAAAATATAAAAAAATTAAATGAAAAACTTAATTTGACTTGATTGAATGAAATTTGAAGTCGCCATCCACTGCTATGATAAGGTTGTTTTAGTGCCACTAGCTAGGCTCATGGTACACCCAGGTCCATAGCTCTAAGTGGCAGACTGAGTGAAGATAGCCTTGTTTCAACACTGAGGTCATGGTGGGGGTGGCTTACATTATGATGTGACTAATAGGGGTGGGTGGGTGTACTAACAATGGGGTGTGTGAACTTACTCAAGACAAAAAAAAGAAATTGCTAGGCTCATTGTTCCTCAATTCCACTTTAGCTAAAGCTCTAGGCCATGTTTGGTAGACGTCTAAAAATGAATTCATCTCATTCTAGTTAACGACATTGATGTATTAGGGATTTTGATCTTCAATATACATTAAGTTCATGTCATCAGCAATTATATCTTAATGATCCGGTTCTCTAAAACATCACTATCATTGACTAAAATGGAAATTCATTTCTTGGCGTCCAAACAAATCTTTTGGTTTTTATTGTTTATTTTTTTGCGGGCTTTGAATTAGCCTCTAATGAAAGATAAAATTATTTTTAAGTGCCAACCAAAGAAGCCTTAATATTATAAAAAAATTTTAGGATAATTATCTAGAAACTTTCTTCGTGCACAGCTAGGAACAATTTTTGGAAGAGACTTGAGCCTTAACTGTGGGTAAATAAGATGAATTCAGATCCTTTGCTCGGTTTCAACTGAAATTTTCTATTTGCCAATGCCTGATTGGTCTAGCTTAGCACATGTTAGCATTGACTGCATTAAATGCAGTAATGCTAACAACATCAGTGCTGAGCTGGACCAATTAGGTAGTCGGCAAACAAATTTTTTTTGTTGAAGCCGAGCAGATGATCCAAACTCAAATAAAATGAGGGCAAAAAAGCATTCCACTCCATGATGCTGGTGGGCCACACCACAAGGACAATGGAGAGGAGAGGCGTAACTCAAGTTGACCACACCACCGGGAGGAAATCGGATTGCGTGTTGGGTAAAAGCATTGAGGGCCCACCATGAGTTACCTGTCTTATCCACCCTCTTCATCTATTTTACCCACTTATTTTAGGGTATAAGCCCAAAATAGAAGCATATGGAAAGCTCAAGTGGACCACACCACGGTAGACATTGTGAATTGAACACCTATTATTGAAATCTTAATGAGGCCACAAAGGTTTTGGATCAAGCTCATATTTATGTTTTCCTTTTATCCATGTTTCTGTGAACTTATGAACAAGTTGGATGACAAGCTCATATTTATGTTTTCCCTTTATCCATGTTTCTGTGAACTTATGAACAGGTTGGATGACAAATAAACATCACTGTGGGCCTTAGGAAGGTTTCAACGTGGACATCATTTTCCCTACTGTTTCTTGTGTTGGGGTCCACTTGAGCTTTGGACATACTTCAATTTTGGGCTCAACCTCTAAAATGAGCTGAAAAAACGGATGGATGGCGTGGACAAGCCACATACATTTATGGTCGGCCCAACAAAAATTCGATTGGGTAAAGGAGACGCCAGCAATAGGCTCATGTGTGGGGCCGCAAGTGTGCCTTAAAAGGATGAAGGGACGCCCCAAAAAAAATCATCCTGACCGACTACTTGGGAATAATCAAAGGTTTTGGGTATCATTTTATATTGTCCACCGTGGTATGCCCCACCCAAGTTTTGGGTCAGACTAGTTGTTGAGCTGTACGGTGGAAACCAGAGGGTGAACCTGATGGACGGAGTGGATGTCCCAAACAACATGTTGGACCCCACAGAGTTCGGGTACTGCATGCATTCCGCATGCAAGAGGTAGCTTCCACTGATGAATGGCTCAGATCTCTCATACACATGTCACGTTCGCATGTGTACTGCAACTTGTTAATCAGCCTACCATTTTTAATAGCGAATAAGTTCCGTCAACACTTTGACCACATCATCGGAGACAAGAAACACGTGGCATGCATTTACTCCGATCCCCACCGTGGAAATCATGGGCCCCACTAAGGGGGAGGGATGTCCGAAAAGTGGCACCTGATAAGAAGTTGATAGTGGCTGATAGAGAGTGGAGATTTATTACATGATTATGGGCCATGGCTCACCTCTCCCTTTGTCTGCGTGTCTAAAGACAGAAGGGCGACCGAGTGAGAGAGGGAGATAGAGTCGCTTTCCAGGCTCAAACAACGACCACCCCATTTGTCCCTCTCCCGTTCCGTCCCTTTTTATTATATATTTCTATGATTGAGAATTGCAAAGGATAGGTCCATTTGAAATGAAGGGTCCATATGTCTCCTACAATCTCATGTCTTCATATCAATGTCCTCTCTACCTTATCCATGCACCCGTCATTCATTACCATTTGTCCCTTCTTCAGTTTCTCCTCTCTACGTTTTCTCTCATCCTGAGATGTTCTAACTTGCTATCTTCTCATGCGTGTGTGAGATCTAAGTCATTGATTAACTTAAATACTTTGGCCGAGTCTGAGAGTTCATACTCATGCTCTAAAACATTCTATATAGACTTAATTATAGATGAGTTATTCTATACTGTGGGGAGCCCTTGCAACTAATAAGTTGCAGGGTCCACCAACATGTTTATGTGAGATTCACTCCCATTCATTGGTCTCACCAGCCCATCATCCCATAAACCCTGAAAAATCAAATACTCAAGTAGGCCACAGCACATTAATCTACCATGATGCGTAGATGCCATCTAACCATTCATAAAGTAAGTCCCACCAGGATGAATGTAAAACGCAAATATTTACTTGAAATGGTTTGTTGTGAATGCATGTCATCCATGCAGTGGATGAATTACCATGATTCAATGACTTCCAGAGAACACATTGCAATCTAGCTTTTTCATCATGTTTGGCCAATCACTTTCCGTTTTCTTCTCAAAATTACAACCATCTTAGATACACCAAAAAGTCATATATGACCAAGTTATTTGAGTAAATGTTGGATAAAGGTGAGAAAAGTCTATCAATTCCCACTGTATGGTACATTTGTGCCTTGGATCCACTTCATTTTTGGGTTCATACCATAAAATGATCTACAAAAATTGATGAACGGTGTAGATAAAATCCATACATCACAGAGGGCCCCACGGAGCTCCTACCGGGACCAATTCCCTCCGGGCGAGGGTGCGCAATCCGTTTCGGGCAATAATCCACATTTGTCATACATGCTTCTGCTGACCATTTTAAACTCATCATATATTACAATAATCCTTCTTCCAAGGGGTTCCATTTTGTAGCCATACGTGCTGTTGTCACGTGGCAAGCAAGACTCCCCTGTTGTATTGTACACATGGATGTACCTTAATCGCTAGCCTTCAAAAAGTGGGACCCACCGTATCACCTAGAAATTGCAATGGAAGTATTCGTGGGGGGGGGGGGGGGGGGGGGGGGGGGGGGGGGACAGCTAATATTTGTGTTTTCAGTTCATCCCACTTGAGTCTTAGATTAGGATCAATTTTTTTTGCCGCACTTCCTAAAATGAGCTCAAAAAACGGATGGACGGCATGGATTTCTTACAAACATCACGGTGGGCCCCACCTAGATTACCAGTGCAGGAACTTCCGCCTCCTGGGTAGTACCTTCTAGTAACAATTAAAGCCGTCGGATCAAAAAATCTTCCAAGGGTTCGATTCTTTAGCCATACGTGCTATTGTCACGTGGCAAGCAAGACTCCCCTACACATGGATGTACCTTAATCCCTAGCCTTCAAAAGGTGGGCCCCACTGTACGTAGACTTTAACCTAGAAATTGCGTATGATCTTTATTGGTCCACTGGTGGTCATGTACTCGACTAATAAATGAACGGCTGGTGCTGCGGATTCTCCGGAGATGGATTTGCCGTCCACCACCAACACTTGGTCCGTCTCTTCCGGGTGTGAATGGACCACCGTAAAAGCACATGACAAAAAGATTCGAGCAGTCCGCCGTGATGTATGTGAATCCACTCCTTCCTTCCGTTTTTTCACCTCATCCCAGCAAATGCTTCTAAGCGTTGATAGAAAACTCCAGTAGGCGGCCACACAGGAAACACTGGGAATGCAGAAGACTTGGCGCAGTAATCAGAATCATCCACTCATCAGGCAGGCCCACACGTATAGTTTAAAGGAGGTGGACATCTGCCGTTGAAAAGAGAAAAGAAAATAAAGAAAATACAGTTGTTTTGTGCAGGGTGGCCCACCTGATCATTCAAGCAGCCTGAATTTCCCACCATCTCCGTGTGGCCCACCTTATGCACGGCTTAATATGGTGTACGCATCTTTGGTAGACCTGCATGATCGTGTAAATTGGTGCGTGTGTGGCTAGCAAACGGCAAACCTCTCCAACATGTCAACAATATAGTGCCTCAATTGCATAAAATAAAGCTTAGAACCGTCGGATCAGCCCAAAAGAGGACCAAATTTTAAATTCATCTGCCACCTAGCTGATCCGACGGTTCTTAAGTTAGGTTCTACGGGAGATGCATACAATAGGAGGTACCCAATATTAAAAGTACAAGGCGTTTTGTTATGGTAGGTAGTACCTTCCAGTAACAATCAAAGCCCTCGGATCAAAAAGATATTGAGAAGATAATTCGAAATTGATTTTCCTCAATGTCTACCTAACCCAACTGTCATTGGATGGGCACCAATTCACTCATCGAAGCGGATTACGTACCGAGTAAGCGTATTGAGCAAACTCTGTGGGGTCCACCTTTATTTATGTATTTATCCACACCGTTCATCCATATGATCAGATAATTTAACGCCTGAGACACAAAATGAAGCATATATAAATCTCAAGTGGACCCCACCAGAGGAAACAGTGTGAATTGAACGTCTACCGTTGAAGAAGTCTTCTGCGCCTCAGAAGTTTTGGATCAAGCTGATAATTGTGTTTTTACTTCATCCATGTATGTGTGATCTTATAAACAGGTTGGATGACAAATAAACATCTCTATGGACCCAAGAAAAGTTTCAACGGTCGAAATCATTATTCCCACGGTTTCTTGTTGTATTGTCCACTTGAGCTTTGGATATGCTTCAATTTTGGGCTCAACGCGTAAAATGCACTGGAAAAACGGATGAATGGCGTGGATAAATGGCATACATTTACGGTGGGCCCAACAGAGTTTTATCCTACTGAGTTACTCAGTACGCAATCCGATTGCTTCACTCATTAGGTCGGGATATTTACTGCAATAGCCCCGAGATGTGGCTATTTTTATTTAAAGTTCAATTTCACACCTGGTTCATCTTTTTTGACTTTTTGATGAGAAATTGAAAATTTATGGTCGAAATGCCCCTCCGACCGATTCCCGCTGGGCACCATGGATTCCCCCTTCGGCATGGTGGATTCCCCCTGAGCACATGGTGATAGGTAGTCAGCCTGAGCTACCCCCTCCTACTGTCCACGGTAACAGGTAGCCAGCCTGAGCTACCCCCTCCTGCTGTCCCGATCTCCTTAAGACTCTTGGGGGGTGGGGTGGGGGGGGGGGGTGAACGGTAACAGGTAGCTAGCCTGAGCTACCCCCTCCTGCTATCCCCGACTTCCTTAGAACTCTGGGGGGAGGTGGGTGAACGTTAACAGGTAGCCAGCCTGAGCTACCCCCTCCTATTGTCCTCGATCTTCGTAGGACTCTTGCACCAACCCGTTGATGGTAGACCTCCTGTCACACCCTTGGGAGAGCAAACTTCAGGTATTCCAGACGTTCCCACCAAAAAGTCATTTAAAGCAGTTGGTGCACAGGGCGCCTACTCACTTTTCATCCTAAGACGCGTTGGACCCCAACTTCCAGGAACTTCTTGGCATCCCATTCAAGGGAGGAAGTTTCCCGGATATGTAAATCAAGCACCAACAGACAAACCTAAGCATCCGATCAATGGAAAATGAAATGGAATGTCAGATCACTAACAAAAAGTAGGTCCAATCAAAGAATCATTTCCATTAAACAATCTTAACCATCTCCTCGATGGTTTTAAAATTAACGGCTGCCAAAAAATAGTTCAATTTAGGGGCGAATAAGATGGGTGATATTTGTTTGGTAAACCATGAAATGTTGCTGCATGTAATGGACAGCTTGGATCTATCAGTTGGAATATATGTAGTATCCTCCTGTCCTTAATCTATATTCTGTACATGTGGGGGCCAGGGTTTGCTGATTCAACACCAATCTGAGGGGCCCAGTGTAGTTGGACCGCACTTGAAAAACCACCCGAGTCAGAAGTAGACCTACAGACACGGCGTCCCATTAGCAGATTTTTGGAGTATGGCCCATCAACGTCCTGGATCAGTGGACCATGTGCCATATCTGTGTAAGCATGCCTTCAAATTGCAGCAAGGGTCCCGAGACGAGAAATTGGATGAGAATTCGGATTTTCTCAATTTGGGCATTCCATCACATCCGTACAAAATAGAATTTTTGTTACTCTTGTTTGATTGTATTCTAAGGAGGGAGGTGGGCACAGTGGCCTCTCTTGTCTGGGGAGAGGACTCTCTTATTAGTTAGCACATAAAGGGATTGTTTGCTTGTCTTTGGATTGGAAGACACCACCATTTGGGTTGGATTTAATGCAGCCCCTCACAATCCGGTCATCTCCCATGCCTTTGATCGTGACCACACATTGTATATATGAGGACAGATCACAAATGGGGTTGTTGGTTTTTTAATCATTCATTATATACAATCATCAGACAATGAATTATGATACCATGTATAAGAATTACACATCACAAATTGGTGTATGGCTGTTCCTACCGTCTGATGGGTGGGCCATCTCTTCGATGGGACGCAGATAAAAAGAAATATGCACCCATTGAAATAAACTGACCATCTGATCAATCTTTCATGGACCACTGTTCGTAAATTTTATTGAGTTTCCAATCAATGTGGTTTCATGGCTGCGGCCCACTCAAGACAGAGAGGCTTTCGATCAGACGGTTCTAATAGATGAATAGCGGATGCAGAGGAACAGAGGTGGTGTATACACTGAGCTTGCTGTGTATAGTTTATACGTGCATGAGGAGATGACGGCAGGTGACAAAGCCATGGATGGATTTGCTCCCTTAAAAAAACTACATTGGTGAATGTTTTATGCTAGAGATCTCAATAATGACATTTGTTTGAAGGAGATCAAATAAAATAAAATTCCACACAGACGCCGAGGAGGCGTCAGATGAGGACCAAATCCGTCCCCACAGAAGGATCTGATGACAGCCATGCATGACCTAAGACAAGCATTTTTCTAAGGCACACGACTTATTCTGTATTATTGGATCTTACAATGCACTCTGCTTCAATGGTGGACAACCAAATACCACTATTTGTTTATATTAGGCAAGAATTAAAGTGGAAAGGACAACTCAGGCTTGACTTTAAATTTTCTGTCTCCCTGTTACTCACCATTGCTATAATAATTTAGTTACTTGAAGGGGCCAAGGCTACCCTATATGGGTCCCAATCACATGGACTCGACACTCTCTGAAGTCACCGTAGAGTTGACCACTGTGGCCCACCACGATGGATTCTGGAAATTCAAGCTTTCCACCTGATGGACGTACCCTCTTCAGGCCTGGAAACCAAAAATCATGTCAATCTCTATATTAGGTGAGCCATAACACATCAGTGGAGAGGGGACACTTGACTGTAGGTCTGTGAGAGGTCCAGCATAATTTTTCTATGCCATTCAACCATTCATTTTGTGCGTCCAACTCAGGTGGGCCCCCAGCACATGATTTTAATGGTTCCAGGCATGATTTTGTACTGCTTCTGTGGTGTGGCACACTTGAGTTTTGGCTAGGTTGATGAGGCACGGTTCAAATGTCTGACACACACGTCACTGTGGGCCATGCACGGTTCAAATGTCTGACATAAACATCACAGCGGACCATGCACAGTGCTCCCAAGTTGCTGCAGGAAACTCAACACTCTCCTGTTGATCAAGCCTTTGGGTGAAACATATATTTCATGTGGTACGAAGCAAAACTCACACTGATCGGATTATCCAATCCGTTCTTAAGTTGGCCTTAATTTTTAAAGCCATTCATTTCCCAAGCCTTCGGCAGGACATTTAGGATGATCTGATGGAAGGGATTCTTTGAAACTGTAACCGATCATTAACAAGTCTAACAAACAGATGGTTAAAATTATTGATTGGACCTATTTTTTTCACAAGTGATCTTGACCGTGCACTCTATAGGCAATTGATCAGATGCTTGAAAATCTCAGATTGGTGTGATTTCAGATTTATCAGTCTTAACTAATTCCGAAATGCAACTAGTAAATCTATAACTTGAAATTCTCTTGCTGGGGTGATTTTAGCCTGGGACCACTATTACTTGCAGTGATACCAGTCTGTTTGTGGGGCCCATGTGATGTTTGCATCATACACACCCTGCATGTCTTGTTCTTCCCCCTCATGCTCACCATGGAAACCAAAAATCAGGCTGATTGAAAACTTGGTGGGGCAAAATTTATGTGGCCCACCTGTGTTTTGGAATGGCCTAATTTTTGTCCATTCATCCTCATGGGATGCTTCCGATGAATTGAATGGCATATACACAAAACAGCAGGCCCCAAAAGCCATCCAGCTGCTCCATGTGGCGTGGCCCACCCAAGCTTACATTAGGGCTGATTTTTTCGCCCCATGGCATAACATCAAAGTCAAGTCCTGCTATTGGGAACCATTGTTGTACTTTCTTCGTCAATCATTTCTTTGTCGGCCACCTATTGAAAGGCTTGGGATTTTTATTTTTTATTTCTTCACCTGGGAAATTTTTGCGCATGGAACATACACAACAACACCAATAATTGAACGGTTCAGATAACACAACAATAGTTCCAGTTGCATTGTACAATCTCTCAGCTCAACCACTGCATAATTCCTCATAGTCAATAATGCATACACATGCTGTCTTTAACATTTCATTTGAGAAAGTAACTTAACGCGTCTAATTTCAACCAACAATCATAATAACTAATTTAAGTGAGAATGACTTCCGCATGAGTTTTACAACTAGAGAGAGGTTTAATTTAAATCAATATCATTTCTTTAAGATCCACCTGCACCCATTTGCTGACAAAGAGTCTTTAGTTTTTTTTTCCTTCCTGCGGTATAGCTATGAAACCTGTGTCGTGGCTGCATGTGGACCATCATCGTCACCTTGGAGATGCTGGGTGATGTCCTACCTTTGAATCCGAAGAAACTCCGTGCTTCTCAAGATATCAGAATCCTGCACAAACCCTAATTCTTATTGACAATTGCCCATCTGGATCATAAAGAACTCGTACAAGTTTCCAGCAAACCCATAGGCCAAACTGAATAGCTCGTGCATGTAAATCAGATCTGTCACTCAAAAGTATATGGTATCAATGTCTTTGTTAGCACTTCAGTGGAGTGCCCGTAGCAATGCATCAATCATGCTCGCGTCTCTTTTCAGTGAGACTATAGCTAGAACCTTCTAGACTCCAAACACACGGCTGTTCTAAAAGAGGCCATTGAAGAAACGATGTTCCCCAACCATTATCTCAAGAGAGAAAGTGCCGATTCATCACATGCACTCCATGACCATTTTTTTTAACTACTCTGGTTCTTCATTGATGGGTTCCTGTACTAACGCTCCAATCATCGGTCATTTTTCTCCATTTTTGGAGATGTAATTAATTTTCTGTAAAAGATAAGTCCATTGCACATGCTTGGGTGCTACCTTTCTGACGAAAAGCCACCTAACAAAGTATCGTCTCCAAAGCAGATGTTTTCATCTCAAAAAGGAAGCGGAAAACCCAAAACGGCAAAACCAGATGTGCAATGGCGGTGCACTAGCTCCCCTGAAGGTGAGATTGAAGAGATGTCAGGGTTCCCTTTTGGAAGGATTCAGGCCTGATCCAGCCTCCCCGGATGAGCTGTATTGGCTGAAGGATAGATCAGGTGGGGTTCACGATGAGGTCTTTTCTTGATGTTATCCATGCTCTGGGCCAAGTAGTAAGATGCTCCCACATGGGTTTCATTTGGTGGTACCAACTTAGCTTCCAGAAAGGTAGCAGCCTTTGCTTGGCTTGCGGGTAGAAACAGAATTTTGACAGTTGATAACCTCTGTAAGAGAGGGATGGTCCTTCCTAACGTCTGCCTTATGTGCATGGAGGAGGAATCAGTAGTGCATCTCTTTAGTATCTGTCCTTTTGTGAAAGGGGTGTGGGTAACACCCTTTCTGCTTTCAAAGAGTTGTGGGTAATGCTGAATTCTACGGAAGAGCTGTTTTGGTCTTTGGCATGAAGGGGCGCCTTGTTCTAAAGATATGCAGAATTGGTGCCTAGCTAAGTTGGCTGCTTTGTGATGTATTTGGCTGGAAAGAAACGAGAGATGTTTCAGGGATAGAAGTGAGCCTTCGGGGTGTACAGTTAGAAAGGTCTTTTTGTTTCTTGGGGATTGGGGTTCCTAA
Organism: Liriodendron chinense; assembly: GCA_003013855.2. Lineage (NCBI taxonomy): Eukaryota > Viridiplantae > Streptophyta > Magnoliopsida > Magnoliales > Magnoliaceae > Liriodendron > Liriodendron chinense. Next base: position 13,173,167 of record ML058513.1, read on the forward strand.
CCCTTGGGGTTGATTGTTTTCATTTTTTTTGTTTTTTCCCCCTTTTCTCTGTTTTCTGTGCTATCTTTTGGCTCTCTCAATAAATTTATCAATTCTCCTAAAAATAAAAAATAAATAAAAAATGGTGCACTAGCATTGTAGTGAAGAAGACAGCATTGCAACACAATAAAGTAGACTATAGTACTTTGAAAGATACTGCTTTCTAATTGCTCTAAATATCAAGGGAGCAAGAACACATGCACTGCCAATTGAGAAGAAGAAAAACTTATAACAGAGAATCTCATAAAGCGTGTATTACAGGCACGGATGTGTTACCAGCATGCTCCACCCTCCCACAGTTGAAACATCACAGTATCTGGAACAGTGTCTGGCCCTGCAATATCAGGATCTCTTTCATGAGCGCTGATATCTCAAGTCATTGATAATTCCACAAATCAGGAGACCTAATAATTACCTAGGAGATCGGGAGCACGGATAGCATCTTCGAGGGCTCCTGCTCCTACATTGGCTTCTGCTGCACTGACATTTTCTACGGAGGTACAATATTACCAGTGTATCAGAACAAAAAGAAAAGGGGCCAGATCCTCTACAAGGTTTGTAGAAAAAACTTGTTCTGTAACTCTGCTTGTGGGCCCACTGTGGTTTGTTTACAGAATCCAACCTGTCCATAAGGGTCGCCTCACCAAGAAAGTGCACGCCCCAAAGATAAGGCCGATCCAACCATCACATTGGCCACCATATGAATTTGGAGGTTCTGGGTGCATGCCTTTTTTTTTTTTCTATTTAGTGGCCCACCTATGCTAATGAGTGAACCCGATTTTTTTGGGCATTCCAGCATGGTGGGACTCACTTGATGTGCGGGTTGGATGGCATACACACAACATGGTGGACCCCACAAAGCAGTTGAATAACATATACATGTGGGCAAATAAGTTCCACACCTTAATTTTTACAATAATGTTAATAGCCATTACACGCATGTGAACAAGACTTGTAGAAAAAGCTTTTCCTACAATACGTTTGTACAGGATTCAACCTCAAAAGAAAATAATAATAGTAATCATCCTCAAGCCTTATCCAAGCTATTTGGGGTCAGCTATGCGAATCCTGTTAAGTGTCCAATGATCGAATGGCTAGGACAAAATGGAAAATTTTTCTTCATCAATAACAGAACCTAAAAGGAAAAACAAAGTAGAAAAACATTACAAGCACCGTCTAGCAACTCAGCCAACAAAGCACAGGTCTGTGGCAACCATTACTTTGCCCATGCACTATTCATGGTGAGCCCTACCTCTTCAACAGTTATGATTACTCACACAACTGACAAAGCCTTAAAAGTTTAACATAATCATACAAGCTGGACCTAGTGAGCGGTGAACTGTCATCAGGAAATGTGAGGAATTGGAAAACTTCAACTAATAGATAATTTGATCTAATTTAATTTAGACATTCCCTCCACCTAGCAGTCAGATCTTGCAACGGTGAGGCACATTTATGCAATAAGCATGCAGTTAAGAAAAAACAAATACATGAGGGATATCTCCAACCTGCCTGACACAAAAGGTGTAGCTGTCTGGGCCTCCAGTGGATGTCTCTCAGCCATCTATCACACGTGGATGCATGTCGGGACAAGGCAGGGCCCCACATGTTGGATGAGTCAAAGAAAAAGGTCCACAGGGCCACCCAGTAGGTCTGTGGACCCACTGAACCAATTGGATATCCAACGCAGTCAACTAATTGGTCAAATGGCCTATATTGCGGACCAATTGATATGTTGGACCCACAGGATCAACACCTGAGTATGGGATCAACCTTTCAGCCCACTAAACCCTTCTGGCCACACAGTTAAGAGATCTCCCTAGTGTCCTATTTTGATTACATAGATATCTTTCTTTCTTTTTTTCAGGAAACTTGACTTTCAAAGAGGTATATTTATATAGGAAAATGGAAGTATGAAAGCCTATATATGCAAGGGCCTCCATATGGAACTAGAGATATTACTTCAATTAACCAAAAAAAAAAAAAAGGACTTGCTCAATAGCCTGCAATGGGTAATTGATTGAGGGGTGTGGCGATCCTTAAACTAGTGTATGATGTCCTAGAACTATCTTCTCTTGGTTTTTTTTTTTTTTTTTGGGCCCAACAATATTTTCCTTTTTTTTCGGCCCAATAATATTTTCCATTTATCAAAAAAAAGAACTAAAAAAAAAAAAACAAAAGACTAGAGCAGAAACAACAACAGAAAACCAACTACAACAGCCATTACGGCACCCAATTCACCTGTGAAAAGGAAAACCTATTCACCACAACCCGAGCAGACGCAGCCGACCCATTGAAACACCTATTGTTTCTCTCTGGCCAGATAGCCCACAAAACAACAAGAAGAGCCACTTTCCATCTCTTTTTACTAGAGAAAATACTGCCACCATAATCCCAAGCTCAAAACAGGCCTTCAATATTACTCGGCATCACCCAAAACATCAACGCAAGGGTAAAAATTTCAGCCCAGATGCTCGAGGAGAAAGGGCAATACAGCATCAAATGATCCACTGATTCTGCTGCATGCAAACAGAGAGGACAAGCATTCAGAATATACATTTTTCGTTTAATCAGGTTGTCAATAGTAAGGATCCGATTTCAGCCGGCAAGCCGAGCAAAGGCTCTAACTTTCATAGGAGATCCAAACCCCCAGATTCTGAAGGTGTGACTCTCTTGAATGCAATCCGCTTCCCCCGCGATAATCGCATAGCACGATCTCACAGAGAAGTTCCCTGTCCTCGAGCCTTTCCACCTTAGCGAATCCAAAACACCTTGCGTCAACTGAACACCCTGAATCAAGCAAAGAAGGCTTATAAGACCTTGAAATTCATCTTCATTTAACTGTCTACAACAGGGCGGGGTCCAAATACCCCCCTTAACATCGTAGCACTGATCAACAGTGATAGACAGAGACGGGCTAAGGCGAGCCAGCCTAGGAAAAGAGACGCAGCGGAGAGTCTCCAATCCACACATCATGCCAGAACCAAACTTTCGACCCCATCCCCACATAAAAAATAACATTATTCCAAATCAAAGGGGCCACAGCCGCCACTCCTTTCCAGATCGGGGAAGCCCCTATAAAGGGACGAGGGCCGCGTCCACCAGCCCAAAGGGGTGGATCCATATTTGCCGTGGATAACCATTCTCCAAAGGCTCGATTGTTCAATTCCATAGCGCCAAACCCATTTCCCAATAAGAGCCTGGTTAAAGGAATGTAAGCGTTAAATACCCCCCCTTCTTCCTTGTAGGGGTGACAAACCTCCTCCCATCTAAGAAGGTGAAAACTTCTTCCTCTCTTCTCCCCCTTGCCAAAGGAAATCTCTACGCAATTTATCTATACAATGTAAAACTGAAGCAGGACATTGAAATAGGGAAAGATAATAAACAGGCATATTAGAGAGAGAATGCTTAATGATTATAATCCTCCCACCAAGGGATAAAGACTTATTTTTCCACCCAGAAAGTCTATTTTCCATTCTCTCCACAACTTTCCATAGAAAAGTAGGATGATTACCCAGACAAAGCGGAAGACCTAAATAGGTAGTGGGAAAGTTACCTGCGTTGCATCCAAACAAGTCAGCATAGAAAGCAATATCAGAATCCGAAACATTAACACCCAAAACCTCGCTTTTCCCCAAATTAATATTAAGCCCGAAGACCACCTAAAACCATCTCATAGCAATTCGTAAGTGGGTCACATCTGATTCGATCACACCACAGAACAAAAGGGTATCATCTACAAACAATAAATGTGACATTCTCCAGGGTAAGTTAGGGATAAAGAACCCACTAATGAAGCCCTCGTTGCTCTCCATGCGAAATCATTCTACTAAGGGCCTCAGCAACGATAACAAAAAGCAAAGGGGATAAGGGGTCTCCCTGCCTCAGCCCTCTAGTCGAACTAAAAAAACCAGATTTAGCCATAAAAAAACAAGCAACTATCCACTCTCCATCTAACCCCAAAACCCAACCTAAGAAGCATGTAATCCAAAAATGACCAACCGACATGGTCATAGGCTTTATGAAGGTCTAATTTAAAGAGAAGCCCTTGTTCTCCACTATGAACATAAGTATCCAACGTCTCATGAGCCATTAGAACACTATCAAGAATCTGTCTCCCAGCCACAAAAGCACTCTGAAAGGGAGAGATGACTTTGTGAAGCACGCTTTTAATTGGCACAATAAGATTTTACCAAGAATTTGAAGGGATTGTCAAGCAAACTAATAGGTCTAAACTTGTTCAACGTAGAAGGCCCCTGGCTTTAGGAATAAGATCTAAATAAGTGCATCCCAATTCTTCGGTAATATAACCAGAGTCAAGGAACTCTTGCACAAACCCAAGAAGCACAACACACACAGAGTCCCAAAATTCTTGAAAAAACGCAATAGGAAAGCCATCTGGGCCAGGGGCGTTATCCCTACTGAGATCCCAGATAGATTGTTTTAGCTCATCAACAGAGACGAGGGATTCCAGAGAGTCTGCGTCCTCAGAACATAGCGATTCAAAGTCCAAATTATCTAACGAAGGCCTCTGGAATCCCTCATCTGAAAACAGAGACTTAAAATAGTTAACAATTGACTCCGAAATAGTCTTTATTCTCAAGAAGAACTCCATCAACCAGGCGCGAGGAGATAGAATTGGTACGGTTTCGGGCGCTAGCGAAACAATGGAAGAATTTGGTATTCTCATCTCCCTCCTTAATCCAGACTGCCCTTGACCATTGACTCCATTTTATCTCTTCTCTAACCCTAGATTGAAAATCCAAATTTAACTTATCTCTCTTAGAGCTTTCCTCTTCTGTTAGCATCCCACTCTAATCTTTAACATCAAGAGCTTGAACCTCCTCAAGGATCGAGTCCATCTCCTTTTCTCTTAAGACCAAACACTTATCGTTTCCACTCACTCAACTTGGCTTTGAGCAGTTTCATTTTTTTATATAATTTAAAGCCGGCATTACCTTGCTCATCAAAGGAGTTCCACCAGGATGACACCAAGTCTTTAAAACATTCAGCCTGCAGCCAAGCAAGTTTAAAATGAAAAGGTTTTGGACCCCAATTAAGTTCGTCAGTTTCCAATAATATCGGACAATGATCAGACACTGTTTGAGACAAACCAGCCTGGCGAATGAAAGGAAAAACCTAGGAACAATTAACCGAAATGAAAAACCTATCAAGCAGGGACATGGAAGGAGAAGCTTGATTATTAGACCAAGTATACCTGACCGCACCCAAAGGCAAATCAATAAGACTATGCATAGAAACCCACCTAGCAACGCCTCTTATACTAGAGGTAACTCTGTTACCATTCAACTTTTCATGAACAAATCTAACCACGTTAAAATACCCCCGACACACCACGGAAGGGACCATTTTAAAGGAATAGACGATAATTCCTCCCAAAAAGAGTTCCCGATGGAAGGTTTGTTAGGCCCACACACCCCTAAGCAAATCCACCTGATTCTCGACTGGATATCCTCAAATACCACACTAACGGAAAACAAACCCACCCAAGCTTCGATCTTCCTCCACCGGGAGGGACTCCAACACATAAGGACACCCCCTGACGCCCCAATGGAATTTAGGGACTCCCAAAGGATATCTCTTTTTCCCCCATGATGTTGTGTTTTACTTGTCCTCCACGAATATGAGGGTGCGATGTAGTGTAGAAGATGGGAGTCCAAGGTTGATCCTCAGGGACAGAACTAAAAAGTTAGGAAAAATTCGACAACTACGTAATGGAAAAGATATCTAAAGAAAGCTATATCTAACTATGAGAAAATTTGAGTTAAATTTGAATTGTAGGAAATTTAGGTTCAAATATTAAAGAGAAAGCAACCAAGGGATTAAGGTTCCACATGTTAGATTCATGCACATATTTGAGATGTAACTATTCCACCTTCAATCATGAATTATAAACCATTCACATGTTTTGATCTTAAAGATCCCACCAGATCATAGTCACTTGGCATCATGGTTCCTAATCTTTACCATCTAATGATTAAGGATGATTAGGAGATAAACAACCTAAGAACTCAACACCCTTTCAAATCATTGATCTAATGTATGAATCAAGAGTATTGGAATGTAATCCATAACATAAGACACTCCCTTGTGTACTTATGTATGGATTAGACTTAGTTAAACATCTACATACATGAGAACAAGGTTACTACAATCAACGCGTATGACAGTTCATAACCATCCATCCATATAAATTAGAGAAATCACATGATAACGAGGTATTAAACACATATGAATCTTGGATCGGGTCCTAAGCATCCAAAATCCATGAGAGGATGGATCAAAGGCCCATCTATAAATCAGGTTTTCCAAACATCTAATAGTATGGATTTACAATCACATCCATAAGCATGACTAGATCTACAACATTGGATAAGAGTAACTAAACTTCAAAGTTGAATATCTCATACATACATAATGAAAGCATCAAAGCCACATCATCCATACATTAATCATGAAAATCTCATTAAATCAAAACTCAAAAATTACTTCTCAAATTGTCCTGAATCCTACATGTTTCCCCTCTAGCTTCGGCTACGGGAAATTAAAAACACATATTCAAATAATTGAAAAAAAAAAAAAAAAAACTGAATTAAAATATTCAAACCAGGGCTACAAAATTCTCCACAATCCACTTGCAGAAGATGGAGAAAAAAATAATAATTATGGAAGAGAGACGGAGAACAGATGGAGAAGGGAGAGAGAGCTCTCTATCTGTGTATGTCCCTGGTCACCGAGCGCATGCACGCTTAAATAAGCGTCCGGTGCACCACTCACCATTCACTGCTCACACCGAAATCTACACAACAGCCGAAATTTGCACAGTACTTGGGTAACTTTCTTCTTTCTTTTGATTGTGGTCCCCTTTGACCCGTTCTGAGCCGTCCATTGTGTTCAACACCCCAAATAATGTTAAACGGGTCATTGGCTCATTCAACAGACAATCACAGCCTTCAGAAAGTGGTCAAAGCATTCTAGGCTTTTTTCCTTCCTCCTGGCCCACCAGAAACTCTTCTTTCAGTGAAATTTCATCTCCATTCCTAAAATTGTGTCCTCTACAATATAGACGGTCCAGATTCATCAAGGCGGACCCTGCATGTACTTGTACATCTTCCCACAATCATGCCGACTTATGTAACTTCTATCCTTAACCCTCTCTTTTCTGTAGTTATTTTTCTGTTCTTTCAGATTTTTGTGAAGTTGAGGACCCTTCCATGGTCAGTTTACCGCCTTGAGTCCCTTGATACTTCACCTTTCTTCGATCTCACATTCTTTTTAAGATCTAGAAGCAAGGAAGTCTCACATTGGTCGGCTTGCCGCCAAGGCTACCTCTCTATCTTCCTGGTCTTAAGAGAAAACAGACCACATCTTTTTAACTTTTCTTTTCAGATTAAAGGGTTAGAATTCCACAAAAGTCAGCGCTGTTGCCGGAATTTCTTCCCAAGTTTAGTTTTTATTTTATTTTAGCATTGGTAGCATTCTAGTTATTTCCTTTTTGTACTTTCTCATATTGCGCATTACATTCAAAAGGATCTTTCATGGTCGGCTTGCCGCCTAGATCTCCTTATACATCTTTATCATTGTGAGAGAGATAAGGTCGAGTGAGATATTTCTTTTTATTTCTTTTTGGATAGTCGTTGAAAAGAATCCTTTCATGATCGGCTTGCCGCCTTGGATTTCTTTTATGTAAGTGTGTGGTGTTTTATTTTTCTTTGTGGAATTGTATGGTTTTCATTGCAGGTGCTAAATCTTAAAAGATCTGAGAAAAAAAATACCCATGTACTGGTCAACATTGCCACCAGGGTATTGTGAGCAAAATACTGTGCCAAAACTGAGGCACCCACCAAAAAATATATATATACTTTCCCCTTCTTAAATTACATTTTTTTAGTGTAGAGCATCATTTGTCTGTTTTCCTTTTTTTTTTTTGGATAGTTATCTTTATGCGGTAGATTTAATCTTGGCATAAGAACGTAAATTTGAATTTTTGGTGAAGTGGTTTAAATCTAATTGTGTGATGATCTAGTCTATGTCCCGTTGGACCCGCAATCATTATAACCGTTTGCTTAGCGTGGGTGGGCTAGTTACTAGACTTTCTCAAACACTAAGGAGAAAACCACAAGATATACGTGATATAATGGGGGATAATTCAAATCTGAATCAACAAGGTAACAATCAAAATAGGGATGATCCTGAAGATTTCCAGCCGTAGGAAGAGAAAGGCCCTTATGTTTCAACACTCCCCCTCAAGTCGGTGCGTGAATATCTATCATGTCCAACTCGCCAGAAATCTCATGAAGAGTAGTGGAATTTAGAGCCTTTGTAAATATATTTGCCAACTGATCTGAAGAGCGAACGAAGGGTGTGAAAAGTTCTTCTGAAGCAATCTTCTCTCGAACGAAATGGATATCAACCTCAATATGTTTAGTCCTCTCATGAAAGACTAAGTCTGAAGCAATATGAATGGCTGCGTGGTTGTCACAATAGAGAGGAATGATTGAGTCGGAGAATAAACCTAACTCTTTCGTGATGGATTTTAACCAAAGCAGCTCGCATGTCCCATGAGCAATAGCTCTGTACTCTGCCTCTGCACTTGACCTGGAGACCACAGGTTGTTTCTTACTTCTTCAAGTCACCAGGTTTCCTCCCACAAAAGTAAAATACCCAGACATAGATTTTCTATCTGTAAAGCAACCTGCCCAATCCGCATCTGAGAAACCACATATTCATATGCCCATGATTCTTGTACAAAATTCATCGACCTGGACACGTCTTTAAGTATCTTAGGATATGATGAACCGCCTCTAAGTGAGGCTTCCTGGGAGAATCCATGTATCGACTCACAATACTCATTACTTGAGTAATATATAGCCTTGTGAGTGTCAAATAAATCAGTTTCCCAACTAGTCTCTGATATATCCCAGTGTCCTCAAACTTGTCACCTATGTCTGCATACAGTGAGTGTTTTTGCTCTATGGGGGAAGGCGTTGGTCGTGAACCCAACTTTCCCGTCTCCTTGAGAAGATCAAGGGTATATTTTCTCTGAGAAATGAAGATGCTCTTTGATGAGCGGGCCACCTCAATTCCTAGAAAATATCGCAGACAACCCAAGTCCTTCGTTTCAAACTCCTTGCTTAGTCGATGTTTGGTTTGTTGGATGAATTGCAAGTCATCACCAGTAAGGACAATGTCGTCCACATACACAAGCAAAATAATTCTTCCCTTCGGGCATGAATGAATGAACATTGTATGATCTGTTTGGCAGCGCTTGAATCAAAAGGAGAGAACGACAAAACTAAATTTTGCAAACCAAGCTCTAAGAGACTGTTTTAAACCATACAAAGCTTTTTTCAGCTTACACACTTTTCCTGACTCCCCCTTAAGCTGAAAACCAGGTAGGGTTTTCAATGGAGCGGGTCAAATCCGAGATCCGATTTGCTCCGAATCCATATAATGCGGATTTGGATCTTAATATAGGTCCGACTAGTTCAATGGACCGGATTTGGATCTTAAAATAGGTCCGATTACTTAAATGGATCGGATATGGATTCACAGGAACATATCCGAGTTAGATCCGAATCCGATTAAGATCCAACTCATTGTCACCTTACTGTATATGTTATATTCATGCTGACCATCCATTTTACAAATTATTTTAGGCCATGTCGACCATACCATAGTAAATAGTGGGATTTGCATCATTTTTCTACTAAATTAAATATATTATATTATATATTTTATATCATATATTTTTTTAGATTTGTAATGGGGTTGGATTCGGACCTAGATCTGACCCGAATCCGATGGTTATATGGATTTTGGATCGGAAATGGATCCAACAATTTATAAATGGATCGGATATGGATATCACCTTTTAGATCCGAGTTGGATCCAAATTCGATCCGAATCCGTCTACAGATATATGGACTTGGAGCCGGATCCAGTTGGATCCGATCCAGATCCGACCCATTGAGAGCCCTAAAACCAGGGGGAAGGTCCATGTACACCTCCTCAGTTAGATCACCATTCAGAAAAGCATTCTTGGCATCCAATTGGAACAGAGACCAATCTAGGTTAGCCGCTAAAGAAAGGATGAGACGAACAGAATTGAGTTTTGCCACAGGAGAAAAAGTCTTAGTATAATCAACTCTGAAAAGTTGAGTGTAGCCCTTAGCCACCAGTCGAGCTTTGTATCTTTCTACTGTACCATTTGCACGATATTTGATGGAGAAGACCCATTTACAACCGTCTTCTTCCCAGGAGGTAGAGAGATAACATCCCATGTACCACTCTTGTGTAGAGACTCCATCTCGGCTTCCATAGCTTATTTCCAAGCAGGTGCTACCAAAGCATCATGAACAGATCTGGGAATAGTATGAGAAGATATAACTGCTAAAAAGGAACAATAGGATGGTGACAAGGACTCATAACACAGAAAGTTTGATATAGGATGTAAAACGGGATGATGACTACGAGTGCAAGTTGCAACAGGAGAGAAAGAGGTACCTGAGGTTAAAGTCGGATCCATTGCCACGGATTGAACTTGAGCTGGTCTTACCCGCTGACGAACATAGGTAATGAGTTTCTTCGGTACACTAGTAGCCAGCGGAGTGACCAATGTAGGTAATGGAAAAGTAGGTAAGGAAGAGCCAAGTTCGACATTAGCACTGTAGAAAACACGATTCTCAAGAAAGGTGACATCCATGGAAACATAAAGCTTCTTGCATGTGGAATCATAGCACCTATACCCCTTATGTTGCATAGAGTATCCAATGAAGATACATTTAATTGCTCTGCAATCAAGTTTGTCTCTGGAAGGACTAAAGTTATGGACAAAACAAACACACCCAAACACACGAGGGAAAATATGGAATAATGGTGAGGATGGAACAAGGATATGCATTGGGATTTTTCCTTGAAGGACACGGGTAGGAAACTGATTAATCAAGAAACAAGCCGTCAGAACTGCGGCAAACCAATATGACTTGGGAACATCCATCTCTAGTAATAGAGACCATTTTGTTGAGGAGTATACACGCAGGAAAGTTGATGAATAATGCAATTATCTTGGAAATAGTTTGTAAAGGACTTGGATGAATATTCCCCTCCATTGTCAGACCGCAAGGTCTAAATGGAACAACCATATTGATTTGTCACTAGCTTGTGAAATGTTTGAAACAATGAGAATAGTTCATGTCGTCGACACATAAGATATACCCATGTTACTCGTGAGAAATCATCAATGAAAGTAACAAAGTATTTGAACCCATCAAACGAGGCTATGGGATTAGGTCCCCATATGTCAGAATGGACAAGTTCAAATGCTTTGGTACTTCTATGTTCAACCACAGGGAATGAATTACGAATGTGTTTGCTAACTTGACAGACTTCACAACCATTAATATCATCACTTTTATTTAAATTTGAAATAATCAAGTTCAAGACACGACTTGAAACATGGCCCAATCGAGCATGCCATAAGCTTACAGACTCATTATTTGAAGCAGTAATTGGAGCAGTAGTATCAACAGAAAAACAAGAGCCACTACTACTATTAGTGAATGCCGTCAATAACTCCCCTTGTTGTAGAAAGTAAAGACCATCTCGTTTAAATCCCGTACCAATAATCCTCCTCGTACTCAAGTCCTGAAACATATAAGATTTGGGAGAAAAAGTTATACTGTAATTCAGAGCACGGGTGAGACTACTGACAGAAATTAAAAGTTATACGCACATCATGAGGACCCTACACTAGGGAGATGCACGTGGGTTGCATTTCAGAGGATTTTGACCATTAGATTGATGGACACGCGAATCGGATCGTTAATCGTGGGCCATCATCATCATGGGTCACCTTAGATTTAGGATTTTATTTTATTTCATTATTTTTAGTGGCTAAGATTATGTTATTGGTCATTATTAGAGGGTTATTTCTATTATTTGAGATATGGGGACATAGTTGAAACAATTTTGAACTGAAAGTGTATTTTTGTAATTCACACCCCAAAAGCCCTACGATTTATTTTAGGAAGAGGAGGAGAAACTAGAATAAAATCGAACAAAAAATGGGGGACTCTTTTGCGGCTGGACGATACCTGGATGATATCGTCCAGGTATCGTCGATATTTTGCGATATTTTGCCGATATCTTGCCAATATCTCGATCGATATCGATATATCGCACGAAAATATCGTCGATACACAGGAACCGGTGCATTTTTTGTGTCTCCATGACAGTTTCGTATCGCTGACCTGCGATATTGATAGTATCGGCCGATACTATCGATATTGCAAACACTGGTGTGAAACCACAAGTATCATTCGCTCTCCCATCTCTTCTTCTCCAAATAAGCTTTTCCTTCTCCTTCTTCTTCAATCTTTTGCCCTAGCCCTAAACCCATCTAAACCAGCCCATCTTCTCCCTTATACCAAACCGACCACATCCCACACACATCACGTGTGCACGCACGCACGTGCGGCCACACGTGTGGGCTCCTCTTCGTGGGGGTTTCTTCCTCCTTGTAGGCCTTCAATTCCCCAATAAACCCATCTAGTTCCCATCCAAAACCCTCACCCTAAACCCCCAAATCGATTTTCCCCCTTTTGCCCCAAAACCCTAACTTTCCAACTCTACCCAAACCCTAATTCTTTTTAGATCTAAGCAATTCCCCTTGAATGAAAGCTTAATCCTATGTTATTGATGGGATTTCCTAATCCCATTGGGCCTAATTCCTTTAGTATGTTAATAGTCCTTTCTTCAAGCATGTAATAGCCTAGACTTTCATCTGTATTGTTGCTTGGTTAATTTGAATATGCATGGGAAAGTTGATGTTTATACTTTTATTGCTCAACAAATCTGAAATCTGATTTTACTGCATTTATTAGATAAATTCATCCCATCTTGCATCAAATTTTGGTATCAGAGCTTAGGATAACATAGGATCTTTCCTCATAAATTTAGGGCATTGCTGATTTTCATCATTACACATCATATTGTCGTCATATTAGGGCTGTTTTTCCCACTAGTATACTGCCGAATTTTCTGGTACATAGTTTTAACAATTTACATTGCCGAAATATCTATGTGCTAGGTTGCTTAGTGGCCATATTGCTGGAATTTTAGGAAAAGTTATAATTTTTTTGGTCGTATAGAGTTATCTAGGTTCATTTAGGGTTGTCTAGGTCATTTAGGGTAGTGTCGAGTCATCCCGGGTAGTTTTTCTAGCGCATGCCTACATGTTATGGTCATAGTTTTGGCCTTCATCCCACAATGAATCTTGAGCAGCTTGCCGAGCTTATTTAGACCATGAACGCCCGTTCGGTCAACATCAAAGAGCAGGGTAAAGCCAAAAGTACTCAACTAGCGAACACTACGAATCAATTGGCAGCCCAAAATCACCGTTTAGACCAGTTAGAGGCCTCTCTACAAGCAAACCCCAACACTGGAGAGGATGGCTAGTCCCAAGTGGGCGGCCCAACGCAAGTGGATGTAGGAGGTCCTGTAGAAGAGATGGGAGAGCGAAGGATAGATGTGGTTTCACACCACGTAGTAAACCTTCGGATCGATCCGAAGTAAGGCTTCACACCTTAGAGATCTTCAATCATCAAGCACAAAACATGGAAGCATGGTGTCCCGTGGCGGTATCGGTGGCCGTAACGGTGCCCACCGTTTCCGATACGGATACGGGCCGTATTGGCCGATACAGCCCTCGTAACAGTCCAAATTTTTTATTTTTTTTTTGCCAAAAAATTCTAAAAAAATATGGATTAAATTCAGAAAATTCCAAATATCCATTTTGAACATGTTTATGGTGGTGAAGCAGTCTACTCTTTGGTGAGAAAGCTGTATCGGGCTGTCTGATGAATTTATGAAGCTGATAACCTGGAATTAACTGCAAAACTTATAAATTCAAATTTCTAACTGTCTATTATAAGTAACACATATTATCCAACCTTTAAACCAGAATTTTTTTTTGAAAAAAGTGAATTTCCCTAATTTTTAAAATTATTCCGAAATTAATCTGAAATTGATGCAACTATTGTTTAAATTGATTCCATAATATATACAAATGTAACAAAACATTAATGTAAACACAACTAATGCATTGACAAAGTAAAACAAGCAAGAGAGTTGAGAAATATTTTAGTTTTGAGTGAATGAGTATCCTCCAATGCAGTTTTGACTATTGAACTTCAACGCAATGCAAGCTATCCTATATGACCTAGATCTATATGAGGATTCAATAAAATCTAGAAAATAACTAACTGGACTCAACAAACTATGACCCCTACGCAGAGTTGGAACGCGGGTCGAGCTGCAAACACTGGTTTTTAGCAAAAGAATAGATTAGAAAAAAAATGGGAGAAGAAAAGTGTGAAAAAATAAAAAAAACATCAGATTTATATAAATAAATAAAAAAATCCGTTTTCCGACCGTTACGGGGGGCGTAACGGCCGTTTTGGGGTGTAACGGCCGTTACGGGCCAAAAATTTGGGGGTCCCCGTTTTGGACCCCGTATCGCGTAACGGCTTCGGCCGTTTCCGTTACGTATCGGCCGATATGTAACCGTTTTGGCCTACCTTGCATGAAAGAAAGAAGAGAGAAGAAAAACCAAAGCAAAAATATCATATCAAATCCCTCCATAAGGTCACACGTCTAAGCCTTTATAGGGTTTTGGAGTGTGAATTACAAAAATACTCTTTCAGTTCAAAATTGTTCCAACTATGTCCCATATCTCAAATAATAGAAACAAACCTCTAATAATGACCAATAACGTAATCTAAGCCACTAAAAACAATGAAATAAAGTAAAATCCTAAACCTAAGGTAGCCCATGATCAACGGTCCGATTCGCATGTCCATCAAATCTAACGGTTAAAATCCTTTGAAATGCAACCCACGTGCATCTCCCTAATGTAGGGTCCTCATGATGCGCCTCCATGCTACGTGGGGTATTCAAAGCTCATCACTAAGCCAAAGAGAGGTCGACGCTGGGGCCTGCCTCCTCCTCTGGTACGTGCGTAGGGGTGGATGTGTGATGTCCCCTGGATTTTGACCATTAGATTTGATGGACGCGTGAATCGGACCATTGATTGTGGGCCATCATCACCATAGGCCACCTTAGATTTAAGATTTTACTTTATTTCATTGTTTTTAGTGGCTTAGCTTACGTTATTGGTCGTTATTGGAAGGTTATTTCTATTATTTGATATATGGGACAGATGGAACAATTTTGAACCGAAATGATATTTTTGTAATTCACACCCCAAAATCCTATAAAGGCTTGGACATGTGACCTTATGGAGGGATATGATATGATATTTTTGTTTTGGCTTTTCTTCTCTCTTCTTTCGTCCATGCCTTATGCTTGATAATTGAAGATATCCAAGGTGTGAAGTTTTAATTTGGATCGATCCGAAGGCTTGCTATATGGTGTGAAACCACATCTATCCTTCGATCTCCCATCTCTTCTTCTCTAAGTAAACTTTTCCTTCTCTATCTTCATCCACCTCTCTCTTTCTTCTTCTTCAACCTTTTGCCCTAGCCCTAAACCCATCTAAACCAACCCATCTTCTCCCTTATCCCAAACAGACCACACCCCACACTCATCACGTGTGCACGCACGCGCACGCACACACACACACGTGCAGCCACACGTGTGGGCCCCTCTTCGTGGGGGTTTCTTCCTCCTTGTAGGCCTTCAATTCCCCAATAAACCCCTCTAGTTCCTATCCAAAACCCTCACCCTAAACCCCCAAATCGATTTTCCCCTTTTTGCCCCAAAACCCTAACTCTCCAATTCTCTACCCAAACCCTAATTCATTTTAGATCTAAGCAATTCCCCTTGAATGAAAGCCTAATCCTATGTTATCGATGGGATTCCTAATCCCATTGGGCCTAATTCCTTTAGTATGCTAATAGTTCATTTCTTCAAGTATGTAATAGCCTAGACTTTCATCTATATTGTTGCTTGGTTAATTTGAATATGCATGGGAAAGTTGATATTTATACTTTTAGTGCTCAACAAATTTGAAATCTGATTTTACTGCATTTATTAGATAAATTCATCATATCCTGCATCAGAGGGCCACGTGTCTAACTGAGAGGAGGGCACCTTCTCTTTCAGCATATTCCATGCATCTCCCAATAACATTCATCTTCTCTTGTTTTTCTACATTTCTTGCTTCCTATATGTGGTTTCTTTGAGCTAGAAAGGATTCACTGGCTCCAAATCTGATATGTACTATCAAAATTGTTTGCCTGCAATTTGGGCTCAATTTCAAAGCATCATACTTTGTCACCAATCCTCTTCATCATGATGCGCATAGCATTGTGTCCAGAAACACGTTTCAAATCCTTTTCATCAGTGACTGAGAAGAATTCATTAATATCCCTAAGTGGGATTTGAACGTATGACCAGTCAATTAAGAGGCAACCGCTTTACCACTAAGCTGCTAAGGAACAATGGGAGATTAGATCTCATAGACTTCAACTCCCATTCTCAACTTCTTTCTTGTAGTTGTCTTGTTCGTTTCGTCTCGCCCCTCACGAGCTTTAATAAAATTTCGTTATCTTTCGAAGAAGAAACAAAACTGCCGTTCTCAACCCATGACCAATATGAGCCCAAAGCTTCTTTTCTAACTCCTAGAACTACTTTGTAATGGCTCCGTTCCATGCCTCGTTTCATAGGAACCTCAAAGTGGTTCTCTTTCAGTATATTCCATGCATCTCCCAATAACATTCATTTAATAGAAATTGATTAGCTGGTGAAAACTCATTAAACACGACAAATAGAAACATGTCCAAGAATGACAACACAGGATAATCAAGAATGGCAAGATATGATAAATATAAAAAAAAGGTACTTGCATCATCTGCGGCGATGCTTGAACCTTGGTAACAAACCCTTCTAGTTCCTCTTCTTCTGCTGTTTTCTCTTGGACCCAAGAAATATGGGAGTTGGAAATTTTGAATGAAATGAGGAGAGCATTGTCTGCAAATCTTCTCATCAGAAAGCATCAATTTAAGAATGCTATGTCTATAGTAATATGAAGAGAGCAGGCGATTCAACTATTAATCAACATATTCTGTTTCTAATTCCAATGCATAATGCATCACAAACAGAGATGTGGATGTTCAGTTAGATTTTCTGTTCTAAAATTAAAGGAAAGGTATAAATAAATAAAGTTCCCTATTCCAGAGTGGGTCACCATCACACATGATAAAGGAGAAATTTCTTTAACTGCAAGAATTTTCAGGTAAAAACTCCTGACAACAATCTAATCCAATAATGGAAATTTGAATTACATAATTCAAAACACATATAACAGGCTCAGAAAAATTCTGGTTCTAATACAATAGGGAAAATAGACACAACAAAAACTACCTCTAAACAATGGGATTTTTACTGCAAAATGCTTCTTTTATCAAACAATTCCCGGTGAAATGAAATACTGAGCAGATGCTTCTCATGAGGAGAAAGTACCAAAATGCCCCTGTTTAGTTTTTGCTATAAAACCGGTGAAGTCAAGAATTGTGGGGTCCACGTGGAATGTGTGTAACATTCAATCCGTCTAACACACAAACCCCAGCATGGTGTCCAAACCAGAAAAAATCAGCTGATTAAATCACTAGATGGGCTAACAGATGAATTTGTATGGTTTTGAGTGGTCTAAGTTCGTTTTTATGGTCTGGCCCATCTTATCATTGGATTTGCCAGATTTTTGGTCTGCATGGTAATCATTGTTGGGGCATCTGTTGGATGGGTTGGACGTTAGATATATACCTTCTAGGCCCCTCAGTTCTCAATGCACCACTTTTTAAGTAAAACGATGATATTTATGTAATTTTACTGCTGAAAAGGCATTGCCCGGGCACAGAAACATCACAGTGGGCCCCGGGATGGTTTCAATGCTGGGGTTTCCTGTGGTGTGGGCCACTTGAGTTTTGGATCCACCTCATTTTTTAGCTAAAATGTCCTAAAATGAGCTGGTTAAATGGATGGACAGAGTGGATGTAACACAGATATCTCGGTGGCCCCACAGAACTTGGAATTACAGGGGATTCCTGTAACCCCGGGTGTCATTTTAGGGGAATGGCAGAATATATCCTTAACTAATTATTGCAATTCTATCAAATAGTGCATCCAAACGCAGTTCAAATAACAAAACGTCCCGCTCGTTTGAAAAATAACAAAGGAAAGCAGTTACAAAATCCAAGACGCACAGCCAACAAAGATAAAAGAAAAAGAAAATCGAAATTCCAAAATCAAGAATGCAGCATGAGAACTTCCTTCATCTACCTTTTCGCCTCTTACTACATCCTTCTCTTCTGCTGTATCAGATTGGCGGGTATTGAAGCTGGAGGAAACCCTAACCCTAGATTTCTTCTCTTGGAATAGAAGCGCAGAGGCCATGGCATCGACGGATGTTTTCTTCTCTTCCTTCGCCGTAGCTTGATTTCGTTCTCGATCAACAAATCATGATTCCCGCTATTTCCTGTGGCATGCTCCACTTGAGCTTTGGGTATGCTTCAATTTGGGCGCGAATTAGTTGTTACCCGGGAACAGCTTAGTGGGTGTTACCCTAACCGTGTGGGGCCCATATTTATGTATTTTTTATATATCTACAGGGTCTATCTGTTTTTCGTATCATTTTACGATGTGATCCAAAACCCTAAGAAGATACAAATCTCAGGTGGACCATACCACTAGAGACAGTGATGAATAAGTATAACCATTAAAAACATTTTGTGGGACATAAAAGTTTTAGATTAATCTGATCTTTATATTTTCCCTTCATCAAGACCTTATTGACATTATCAAGAGCTTGGATTGAAAATAAACATTACCAAAACCTTACGATGGGCTGTTTCAAATTTTTAATGGTGGGGCACTCAATCACACTGTTTCTAGGGTATGGTCCACTTGAGATTTGGATATGCATAATATTTGGATCCTCATCCTAAAATGGTACGTAGAAACGGATGGACAGAGTGGATATACAAAATATCATTCATGTGGGCTATACAGCAGGGGTAACACCCACTAAGTTGTTCCAGTGTGGATAAACTCCACGTTCACAGTTGCCCAACAGAGTTTACTCAATACGATAAGAGCAGTCAGTACCCAATCCAATTTCAGTGAGCACGTGTTTTAAATTCTGACAAGTGGAACCCGTGGTTTGTCAAAATAACTTTTTTCTTTAATCCATGGAGGAGACCCGAATCCACGAGATTTATAGTAAGGCAGCCTTGTAGAAGGTGAACGTAAAAGTTGGGCCACCAAAAGGAGGAAACTTTTTCCTTTTTGCCATGCCGACTAAAATTTTGAATAAAAGTAAAAGTTGAGCTCTGGGTTTTTCATGGAGTTATCACGTGGATTGTTCAATTTTTGAACTCATATCACGTGAGATAATTCTCATTGAGCTTTCAAGAGTTCTTGTGAGAACTAATGTACAGGTACGCATTTCATTATTATTGAGGGTTAGGATTGACCCATATGAAATTCATCAATCATGCTCCTTCCAAAGTGAGGCCTGGATCATCAGTTTTGGGTGGCCCAGCAATGGCCTATTTGTAGGGAGTTATGACTGTTATGGGTAAAGAGCCGACCTGAAGGACAACAGATTGTGCCGACCCGGGAAAGACGAGCCGACCCGATTCAGGTCCCGGATACGAGTCGGGTCGTTAACCTGATGGAAACTGGTCGGCTCGGCCCTATGTAATGAAGATCGTCCTAAGCAAGCTGAATTGTAAATCCGCAATCTTAAGATTACTCCGAGATATCAGGAGGAAAGATCGACATCCACAGCTTTCAGGGATAAGGATCTTCGTTTGTTATAGGCAGATCCGAAGATCTCGGAAACCCAGCTAGCAGTCCGCTGGAATTACGACTCTCCAAAAGGCAAGCAGTTTCGTAACCTAAGTCTATAAATAAGGGTATTCTCTCCAGGATCAAGGTATGAAAACTAATATCGATCTACACTAAGATATTGATTTATCCAGAAAAGTGCTGACTTAGGCATCGGAGGGTTATTGGCTGGACCCCAGCCACCCCCCTTATCCTCTGTGTTCTTTTGCAGGATCTGAGGATTCAATCATCTCAGTCTTCTTTCATCTAAAGTCTGACTTCAGTCATCTGTTCAGATCATAAATCTACATTTTTGTCTGTTGACCATTTTTTGGTAACAACAGATTGGCGCCGTCTGTGGGAATCGCCTTCTTCCTTTAATTAGGAAATCCTTGTTCTCGCCCAATCGCAAAAGATGATCTCAACTTCTTCCTTCTCTTTCACTATGGCTGGAAAGAGAAAGTATAAAGGGAAAGCACCCGCGATCGATGGACTTTCAGACGATCAAATCTCTGAGAATGAAGGATCATTCCCCGACGCCCCTGCTATCCAGCTTGGTGAGAACTCTTCTCTTTTCGCTCAGCAGGGGGGACAACAGAGGCCTCGCAACCGAGGAGTCAGGTTGTCCCTTCTCGAAGAGCAGGTAAGAGGGGTCAACCAAAAACTGGATGGGGTCAACGAACGACTGGGCTACGTGGACCAGAGGCTGGACGAAATTAAAGCTCTGCTAACTGGTCTAACCCATCCAACCATGTTGAATGGTAGAGATCGTGAGGGGCCTCGGCATACCCATTCTCAGCCTCAACAAACCCAGCACTCTCACCAAACTCGGTCGTCGCAGCGTTCTCAACACCCCACTCCGATAGAAGAAAACGAGGTCGCCAGCCGAGCAACCGAGACCAGATCTCGGCCAACGACAGGCTTGCTTGCCACCGATCTACGACATAGACTCGAGGAACGAAGAACAGCTCGTCTCGCACATGAACGAGCTGATCTTGGAGCCAGCAACCGGGTTGACGACAACCTAAGCCCACTAGAGGCCGAGCTGAGAGAACTGCGGGAACAAATGGGCGATATTCAGAAAGCACAGCGGGCCCGAGCTCCAATCGCTGTGGACGCACTGGTCGATTCATCTGAGTCACCGTTCACCGACGAAATTCGTGAAGAGCCCCTTCCCAAAGGGTTTAAAGTTCCTCAGTTGAAGCAATACTCTGGGATAGGAGATCCAGCGGAACACTTAGAAAACTTCAAAGTCCGAATGGATCTCCTCGGGGCCAACGGACACATTATGTGTAAGGCTTTTCCTTTGTCCTTGACGAGTTCGGCATGGACTTGGTTTCGCAACCTTAAACCCAGAACTATCAGCTCGTTCTCTCAACTAAGCCGAGCCTTCGCAACTCAGTTCATCGGGAGCACCGACCCGAGGAAGCATTCGACACACCTCGCAGCAATCAGGAAAAAAGAAGATGAGTCCCTGAAATATTACCTCGCGCGCTTCAATTCTGAAGCAGTACAAATTGAGAACCTCTCCCAAGATATGCTGTTACACACCATGATTGGAGGGCTGCGGGACCGAAGGTTTCTTTGGTCTGTTGGGGAAGAGCCGCCCCAGTCTGTGGCCGAATTCGTAGATCGAGCAGCTAAACACATCAACGCCGAAGAACTGGTCAACGCTCACCGACCGACGACCAGGAATAAGGATCGTCAGGATAGCAGCAGCTCGAAAAAACATAGGTCGGAACGAAAGTCTGAACGGAGGTCACCAGCTCGGAGCGGACCTGCCCATGGGACGAAACCACCTGCGCCTCGGTTCGAAAAGTATACACCGCTCAATAAAACCATCGAACAAGTGTACTTAGCAGAGAAAGGTAGGTATAACTTTGAACGACCTGCGAAAATAAAGACCGACCCTAATAGAAGGTCAAAGTCAAGGTATTGTTTGTACCACAAAGACCACGGTCACAACACCGTGGATTGCTTTGACTTGAAGCGACAGATAGAAGCCCTCATTCAGCAAGGATTTATGAAAGACTACATCGCCCAGCGCTCGGATGGACGAAGAGATGAAGGTCAAGCCAAACCTGAACGAGGAACAAGGCAACAACCATGTGGAAGAAATCCACATGATCTTCAGGGGACCGACCACCGGAGATACCGGGAACTCCCGCAAAAACTACGTACGACAAGGAAGAACATCCTTACCGAGATCTTCTGTTAACATCACCAGCCGACCTGTAAAGGTCGCAAAGGTAACCTCACAAACAGTAAATTTTACCGAAGAGGACGCTCGAGGGGTCGTACATCCACATGATGACTCCCTTGTAGTTGCAATGGTGGTCGCCAATAAAAGACTCCACAGGATGATGGTCGACACGGGCAGTTCGGCTGATATCCTCTATGCTTCGGCATTTGAAAAAATGAAGATAAATCGATCCCGACTGAGACCGGTCAAGATAGCGTTGACCGGATTCACAGGGGACAGCATCATGCTCGAAGGGGAAATAACTCTACCAGTTACCGCCGGGGAAGAACCAAACCAGAAAATAATTATGGTTGACTTCCTTGTTGTAAATACCCCCTCTGCCTACAACGCCATCATCGGCCGCCCTATCCTGCGAGCTCTCAAAGCGGCCGTCTCCATCTATCACCTCGCAATGAAGTTCAAAACAGATGAAGGAATCGGTGTGGTCATGGGAGATCAGCAGGAAGCCCGTCGTTGCTACAAACTTTCCCTGCGAGGAAAAAATAAAAGCACTATATCAACCGTCACCCACACGGCCTTTTTGGATCCAAGAGAAGACGAGCAGGAGCGCGGGTCACCAGCAGAGGAGTTGGTCGATATTCAATTATCGGAGGCCGACCTGAACAGGGTTATTCAGATCGGGTCACGTGTGGCAGGCAAGGTACGAAATAGTTTGATTAACTTTTTAAATGAGCATATAGATGTCTTTGCGTGGTCCCATGAAGAAATGCCCGGAATCTCTCCGGAGGTAATGGTCCAACGACTCAATGTCGATCCGACCATGAGACCGATCCACCAAAAAAGGCATACTTTCAACACGGAAAGGTACGCGATAATTGAAGAAGAGGTGCAGAAGCTACGCAAGGCAGGATTCATCCAAGAAATATGCTATCCGGAATGGCTTGCAAACGTTGTCCTTGTCAAAAAGAACAATAGGAAATGGAGAGTCTGTGTGGACTACACTGACCTGAACAAGGCCTGTCCTAAAGATAGCTTCCCTCTACCACGAATAGATCAGCTCGTCGACGCAACCGCCGGGCACGAGCTCCTCAGCTTCATGGATGCTTACTCTGGATATAATCAAATCCAAATGTATGCTCCCGATCGGTAAAAGACCGCATTCATCACGGACCGGGGACTCTACTACTACAAAGTTATGCCCTTCGGACTCAAGAACGCCGAGGCAACGTACCAACGACTGGTAAACAAGATGTTTGCGGATCAACTAGGCAAAACTATGGAGGTATATGTCGACGACATGCTCGTCAAGAGTAAGCGTTCAGAAGATCACGTCAACGATCTACGCACTGCATTCAGAATATTAAGGAAGTGTCGTATGAAGCTCAACCCTAGCAAATGTGTCTTTGGGGTAGGTTCAGGAAAATTCCTTGGCTTCATGGTAAACCAGCGAGGAATTGAAGCCAATCCAGAAAAAATTCAGGCCCTCCTCAATATAAGCTCGCCTCGCACAGTAAAAGAAGTTCAGCGGCTCACAGGAAGGATCGCAGCACTCAACAGGTTCGTCTCGAAGGCTACTGACCGATGCCTTCCCTTCTTCAAACAGTTGCATAAATGTAAGGAAATGACATGGACTCCTGAATGCGAGCAAGCTTTTGTAGAGCTGAAAGCCTACCTCGGCTCCCCACCACTGTTGTCCAAGCCAGAGCATAAAGAAGAATTGCTCCTGTACCTAGCAGTCTCAGAAGCTGCGGTTAGCTTGGCTCTAGTCCGAGACGACGAGGGGATACAAAGGCCTGTCTATTACACAAGCAAAGCCCTGATCGACTCGGAAACACGATACCCTCAAATCGAAAAACTCGCCCTGGCTTTAATCACTTCAGCCCGCAAATTGAGGCCATACTTCCAAGCACATCCGATAGCTGTGCTAACTAATCAGCCATTACGGCAGGTGCTGCAAAATCCCCAAACATCAGGTCGCCTCGTCAAATGGGCAGTCGAGTTGGGCGAATTCGATATACGGTACCGACCTCGTGCCGCAATCAAAGGACAGGTTGTAGCCGACTTCATCGTCGAATTAACCGAGCCTCATGGGGCTGAGTGCGGTCGTGAACTTATCCAAAATCCGGAGGTAGACCATGCCATACCTTCTTGGACATTGCACGTCGATGGGTCTTCCAATGCATAGGGCAGTGGAGCTGGCCTCGTTCTGTCCTCACCTAATGGGATCAAAATTCAGTACGCACTTCGATTCGGATTCCGGGCTTCGAATAATGAAGCGGAATATGAAGCCCTCCTAGCCGGTCTTCGCCTCGCCTCGGAAATAGGAATACGATCGGTAAGGGTATTCAGCGACTCGCAACTTATGGTCGGGCAGGTGACTGTGGAATATCAGGCAAAGGGAGGAAGAATGGCTGCATATCTGAACAAAGCTCAGGAGCTGCTATTGCGATTCGACCATTATGAAATCGTTCAAATCCCACGAGATGGGAACACAAACGCAGATGCTCTCGCGAAGCTTGCGTCATCAGCAGACGACGAGCTCGATAGAATGATACCCATCGAATTCCTCCCTCAGCGCAGCATATCGTCAATTGAGCTCATGGGAGTTTTTCCAATATCGGCGAATCCAGATTGGAGGGATCCTATCATCCAATTTTTGTAATCAGGCGAGTTACCTGACGACCAGAAAGAAGCTTGACGCGTCCGCTATAGGTCAGCTCGATATACACTGATAGAGGGTGTCCTCTATAAGAAGGGCTTCTCCCGCCCGTGTCTGCGTTGTTTATGACCTGAGGAAGCTGATTATGTATTACGTGAAATCCACTACGGATGTTGCTGAAACCATTCTGGGGCACGAGCACTTGCACAAAAATCAATCCGACAGGGATATTATTGGCCCACCATCCAGCAAGACGCCCGAGAAACCGTCAAAAGATGCGATAAGTGTCAACGATTCGCCCCGATACCTCACCTGCCGCCTGAGGAGCTCACGCCCATGGCTGGCCCCTGGCCATTTGCTCAATGGGGGGTTGACATCATCGGTCTACTCCCAACGGGAAAAGGACAAGTTAAATATGCGATTGTCGCCATCGACTACTTTACAAAGTGGACTGAAGCAGAACTACTGGCCACAATCACAGAAAAGAAGACGACGGACTTCATTTGGAGAGTGATTGTGTGTCGCTTCGGGATCCCAAATACCATAATCACGGACAACGGGCGACAATTCAACAATCAAGGATTTCGTGCATTCTGCACTGGATTGGGTATTAAAAATGTATATTCGTCCCCTCACCACCCTCAAGCCAACGGTCAGGTTGAAGTAGTTAACAAGATTATAAAAAACCATCTCAAAACGAAGCTCGGAGAACGAAAGGGGCATGGGCGAAAGAACTTCCCGAGGTGCTGTGGGCCTATCGAACCACAGCTTGGTCTATTACTGGGGAAACCCCTTTCTTCCTGGCATTTGGAGCCGAAGCCGTTGTGCCTGTTGAAATCGGACTGCCCACGAGCAGGACGAGCCATCATAGACCCGACCAAAATGAAGGTCAACTGCGAATAGGCCTGGACCTACTGGACGAAGCGAGAGAAGCTTCTCAAGTCCGTGTAGCTGCATATCAGCAGAGGGTCCGACGATACTACAACTCCAAAGTCCGGGAGCGACGGTTCCGAGCCGGTGACCTCGTCCTTAAAAAGGTAAACGTAAACGACAAAGCAGGTGTATTCGGCTCTAATTGGGAAGGACCGTTTAAGGTCGTCAGTTCACATCGTCTCGGCACTTATCGGCTCGAAAACATGGAGGGAAAACCACTTCCTCATCCATGGAACGCCGAACATCTCAAAATCTACTATCCGTGAATAAAGAACCGTACTCGGCGCAAAATATGTGTTTCAGAACGATGATTTAATAAAATCTTCTTTTAGGAGTTGTTTTACGACGTTCTTCCAATGCAACTTAATATCATCATAGTATATCTGAGCTTACTGAAATACTTGGGGCAATAGGAGGCCGACCTGGCTGGCCAGTCCCAGATCAGTTCGACAATACAAAAATGAAATCTACAAAAGTGAAATCTACAGGGGGATCAGCAAAATCTGCCTCAAAGGGCTTGTATTCAAAATTTTTGTGTACATCTTAGAACAAAACAATATATATATATATACAAGTCCAGTCTACTCTTTGCCAGCCCCGGATGGGCCAGCACCATCATCTCCGACCCGCGCCTCCTCCTCCTCCTCCTCGTCTTCGTCCACAGGCGTAAGATCAAGGGTTGGGAAGTGCTTAAGTACGAGACGTCTGTATTCCTGAAGACCGTCGTTGTACAAATCCTCAGAAATGGCAGACAATTTCTCGTGCTAGTCCTTTGCCTTATTGATATCCGCCAGGGACTTTAGCTGGACCTCCTTCAGAAGCCCAGCCAGGCTCATCTTCTCCTCCTCGGCCGTCTTCAGAGCAGCCTCAAGGGATTCGGCCTTGTTCCCGTCAGATACGGCCTTGGCCTCAGCCTCCTTCAGAGCCTCCTCCAGAGACCAAACCTGAACCTGAGATACCTCCAGCTCCGATTGCGCGACCTTCAGCTCAGACTGGGAAGACTCCAGCTCAGACTTGGTAGACTTCAACTCGGACTGAGCTTCCTTCAAAAGAAGGATACATTTCTTCAGCTCGGCCTTCACGGCTTCGGTCTTCGTCTTCCAAGAAGAAGCAGCATCCAGAGCTTTCTGCAGCTGGTGGTTCCGCTCGGCCATTACCCGGCGGATCATGATAAGTGCAGCCGAATCCTGCGAAAGTAACACAGTTGACACATAAGTCAGAGAACATCGCGGATATATGAAAGAAGAGATTAAAAAGTGTTTGTGAAATTACCCTAAGACTGCTCTCTATTACCGCTCCGACCATTTGATCCGGGTCGGAGGAAGCAATGATATTCAAATCCTGGGGGATGGTGTGATTGACAAGCATATATGCGTTGACACCCTCCATCCAAGACGAATATTGCTCCGTTAACGGAGTCATCTCGACCCGTTCTTCCCGTTGCTCAGCAGCAGCAACGCTTGGATAAGGAGGATGACTGGAGGAAGCACTTGTAGCCAGTTGGTCGGGTCCAGCTGCAGCAGGTTGGGAAGCCTGGGAGGAGACAGTTGGAGGCACGGATATGTTGATGTGCTCAGCTCGGGAGCCCGAGTTATCCGGCACGTTGATCACCGGATCCTCAGCAGATGTCACCGGGGTGGCCGTTTGCTAGGTTCTGGGCCCCGTTCGCTCGGTTCTGGGCTCCGTTGGCTCGGTTCTGGGCTGAGCGGGATCCTAACTGGAAAGTTGTCCTGACCCACAGACGAAGGATTGGGGCAGATGAGACGGTCTCTGCGCCTCGGCTGTGGCTGCCCTCTTCCTAGGGGGCTCGGCAGAGCTCTGCCCGCGGTCTAGAAACCGAGCTGGAATCTTCCGCTTGGAGATTGCCTTCGGAGCCATTCCTGTCCAAGAAAAGGAAGAAAAAATGAGGAGATAACAACACGAAAATTCCCAGAAATACGTTATTGTTTCAGTTTACCGACCTGATTCAGCGATAGAGTTGAGTGTGATCACTCTTCGGAAATCCCTCTCTGCAACAGGGAGAGCTCGGACTTTGTGGATCTGCCTCTCTTGAGCTACAGATAAAGCCACCCGAATGATCGCCGACACTGTAAAATAAGTAGACACATACGTTAAGAAAAATAAAATGTATACGAAAAAATCAGAAAAATCAGTTAGGTCGGAACTTCATCCGACCTGGTAGAGCAAAGTCGGCTCGGACTCGGAATTTCAGGGGTTGAGGCTCGTCCGGCGCGCACTCCCAACTACCCGACGCGAAGAACCACTTCCTCTTCCAAGTTTTGGTGGAAGAGGGCATGCAAGTGATCATCGAGCCGCCCTGACCCGGCAATGACGAAAGATAATAGAGTCCTTGGCCGCCCAAGGACTTGAGAATATACATAGAGAAGAGTTCATTGGAGGTCAACTCCTTATTTCCTAACCTCTGCCAGAGTATATAGTATCCGACCATGCACTTCCATGCATTCGGTTGCAGTTGGCTCGGAGACAGACCTAAGACACTAAGGACTTCTTTCACAAAAGGGTGTAAAGGTAACCTCAGCCCGGACTCTAAGTGCATAAGGGAAATTACTACCTCCCCGGCCTTAGGTCGGCTCGGCCTATCGGCTCGGTCAGGAACCCTAAAATCTATGTAATCTGGGAGGTCGTATATCTCCTTCGCAGCGTCCAGCTCATCCTAGGTAATCTGCGAAATCACAGAGTCTAACTCGAAGGGTTCTTTCTGGGCCGTGGCACTGCCGGCAGCTGACCCAGGAAGATCAGACTCCCCCTCTCCGACGGCCTCATCTACCCTCTCTCCAGAATCTGATTCACTGGAGTTTTCCTCCTCGCAACGGAGGAGAGGTAAGTCAGACTCACGGTCATCATACCTCACCTTGAGGATGGCCTCGGAACATGAGGTTTATGGCTCCGACATTTTCCAAAAAAGGAGGAGAGAAGAGAAAAACTTTTGAAAAGAAAGAAAAATGAGCGCACCAGAATGCTGGCACGGCCGCTGGGAGAGAAAAAGTTAAGGAGAATGGGGGAGGAAGAAGAACCAGGGTATGAAAGCTGTGAAGAAAGAAGAGAGGTTTCTAAAATCCGGCTAAGTCTCGGATTATATACTCGGGAAAGGATTTGGGCCCTGCACAGGTTTCATCGCATTCAATGCGAAAGCGACACGTGGCAACTCCTTACTTGGTGAATTCGAAAAGCTGCATCGTTCAGGACACGCGGCGACACCCCGTTCGACTAAATCATATCGACGATATCACGCCGTACGGAGGAATAATGACCCCTCGACATTTCAAGAGACGCATTTAATGCCATTTTTCCGCCCATCGAAACGGCGGCGTTACGGATACTAAACGACAAAAAGCATTTAGGTCGGCAATTTTCTCCTGCATTTTTTACTCCCGAGCTGAGCAGAATACACTCGAGGGTAAAAAGGGGCTTCTGTTATGGGTAAAGAGCCGACCTGAAGGACAACAGATTGTGCCGACCCGGGAAAGACGAGCCGACCCGATTCAGGTCCCAGATACGAGTCGGGTTGTATTAAGCTGATGGAAACTGGTCGGCTCGGCCCTATGTAATGAAGATCGTCCTAAGCGAGCTGAATTGTAAATCCGCAATCTTAAGATTACTCCGAGATATTAGGAGGAAAGATCGACATCCCCAGCTTTCAGGGATAAGGATCTTCGTTTGTTATAGGCAGATCCGAAGATCTCGGAAACCCAGCTAGCAGTCCGCTGGAATTACGACTCTCTAAAAGGCAAGCAGTTTCGCAACCTAAGTCTATAAATAAGGGTATTCTCTCCAGGATCAAAGTATGAAAACTAATATCGATCTACACTAAGATATTGATTTATCCAGAAAAGTGCTGACTTAGGCATCGGAGGGTTATTGGCTGGACCCTAGCCACCCCCCTTATCCTCTGTGTTCTTTTGCAGGATCTGAGGATTCAATCATCTCAGTCTTCTTTCATTTGAAGTCCGACTTCACTCATCTGTCCAGATCATAAATCTACATTTTTGTCTGTTGACCATTTTTTGGTAACAACAATGACCATAGATCCCCAACAAATTCAGTCTAGTCAGGTTGGGTCAAGTATAGAGGAGTTTAGGTCCAGACTCATGCCTTAGTAGTAGACTCACAAGAGTTTCAACACCGGGTCATGAGCTCGACTACCCATTTCAGTGAGAAAAAAATAAATGAAGAAATTAGAGGAGTTTGGATTGAACCAGTTTGGGCAGCTCTGCTGGGAATTCGGGTAGGGTCAGGTTGTGGGTTGGGTCACTTAAGGTCCGACCCGACCACCCAAGTAGCACTCCTAACTTCATCTATTAGTTGGACATGGGTTTTTCTGGGCAGGTATGGCCCGTGAAAGGCTCCTGCCCACACTGATTTAGGATAGATTTGACTTGGGCTCAACTTCTGGGAGAAGGTCCTAGGCCTGATTTTCTGGCCTAGGTCCATTAACTAATTCCTAAGATCGCGTATTGGCGTTTCAGTCGGGGCCCGGGCTTGACGGCTGCTGGGCCCGCAAATGTTAGTCGTTGGCCATTTGGTATTGATGTCAACACTCATCTTGGATTAGTCAATTCAGATAGTAAAATGTCCATATAAAGCGGCACGATTAGTGGTCTGCAGTCAGGTAGCCACTCAATGGATGCGATCGGTCAAAAAGAGATCTAATCCGATTATCCTAGCCTTCCAAGCAATGGCCTGAAAATCAACCGTTAAAACTAAATCCACCACCGTTATCACGCCAACCAGACCCACACGGTGGATCATGAACTGTGGGACCTACCATGATGCATGTGTTCTATACACAAGCCATCCATCTGTTTTCCAAGCTTATCTTAGGGCGTGAGCCAAAAAGTATGGCAGATCCAAATCTCAGGTGAACAAAACCCCGGTGATTGAACACCCACCATTAAAAACTTCTTGGGAGCCACAGAGTTTTGGATCTGATATTTTTGTTTTCTCTTCATCCAAGTCTCTGTGATTGGATGGAAAATAAGGTTACAGTGGGCCTAAAGAGTTTTTAATGGTGGCCATTCAGTCACCACACTTTCATATTTTGTGGTCTATCTGAGGCTTGGATGTACTTCATTTTTGGGATCATACCATAAGAGTAGCTGGAAAAATGGATGGACAGAGTGGATATAAAACACATGCATCACCGTGGGTCCCACAGTCCTGGAACTACCGAACTCGGTGGTTAGTGGATCCACTGAATGGGGAGCGGAATGCCTGTGAGTCTGTGACCCCGGATACAAAGATATATCTGCGCCCGGGGCTGTGTGGGCCCATAAAGATGTCCGTATCAAATCCACTCCGTCCATCTGTTTTAAAAGACCACAATAGGACGCGATTTTAAAAATTAGTTAGATCCAAAACTCATGCGGTCCATAACACACGAAATAGGCTACAGTTTATCTGAGTGAACGGTTTGGATGGAATATACACATGATGGTCAGCTCCAGAAAGGTTTCAACGGTGGAAGTTGTTGTTCCGACTGTTTTGTTGGTGTGGCCCACCTAAGGTTTCGATCTCCCTGATTTTTACAATACTGTCCTATTGTGTTCTTTCAAAACCGATAGACGGAGAGGAATCTTCACAGACATCTCTGTGGACCCAATATAGCCCCGGGCACAGAGATATCTCTATGCCCGGGGTCACAGGGAATCCGCGTGGGGAGTGGGATAGGTGAGACCCCGGCCTCAGTGTATGTTTTGTGTATCCATGCCGTCCATCCGTTTTTTACAGTTAGGGCATTATTACAAAAATGAAGCAGATGCGATTGTCAGGTGGACCATAACATAGGAAACAGTGGTGATTGAATGTCCTAACATTAAAATCTTTTTAGGATGCACCTTAATGCTTCCATAGCATTTATTTTCCATCCAATCTGTTGATAAGGCCACATAAGCCTGGATGAAGGGGAAAAACAAAAATAGGCTCGATCCAAACCATTAATGGTCAATCACCACTATTTCCTATGCATAGTCTACATGATAATTGGATCTGCTTCATTTTTAAATTAATGGACTAAAATGATCTAGAAAAACAGATGGACAACGTGGATAGATAATACATACATCTAGGTGGCCCCACGGTGAGGGCCGCACTGTCTTGGTGAGTCCAGTGTCTCACCTAATCCGCTCCCTTCGGAACGAGGGTGCGCGACACAGTTCAAGGAGGTCCTGCAGCGCATCTGCATTTTCTTTTCAAATCTAATTGGTGAGGTTCCCAAGAGTTTATCTCAGTGGGACATGATTAAACGTACACGCTCGCAAGGGAGCGAATTAGATGTTACCCTGGTAACACCTTAGTGGGTGTTACCCCTACCGTGTGGGGCCCATTTTGATGTATTTTTTTATATATCTATGCCGTCTATCTGTTTTCTCATATCATTTTAGGATATGATCCAAAACCTTAAGAAGATCCAAATCTCAGGTGGACCATACCACTAGAAACAGTGATTAATAACCATTAAAAACGTACATGGCCAAGGAATGGGATTGCGTCCTGAGTTACTCAGTACGCTCTTATCATCCTGAGTAAACTCAGTTGGGCCCACTGTAAATGTATATGTTTTATCTACACCGTCCATCCGTTTTTCCATATCATTTAATGGGTTGAAACCAAAATTGAAACATATCCATAACTCAGGGGGACCATACCACAGGAAACAGTAGGTATAATGATTTCCACCGTTGAAACCTTTCTAGGGCCTGCAGTGATGTTTATTTGTCATCTAACATGTTTACAAGATCACGCAGACATTGATAAAAGGAAAAGACAAATATCAGCTTGATCCAAATCTTCCGTGGCCCCCAAGAAATTTTCAATGGTATGAGTTCAATTCACATTGTTTCCTGTCGTGTGGTCCACTGAAGATTTTTATATTCTTCAAGCTGTAAAATTATCTTTTAAAATGGATGAACGGAGTGGATAAGATGCATAAATCAAGGCGGACCTCCCAGGGTTTACTCAGTACGCAATCCGCTTCCATGGCCAAGAGAGGCAATAGATTCCTTGCATGATCCTGCGCCATGACAGCACGAGGGTTGTATCCTTTTCAATTTTCGAAGTACCATTTTTTTTTTCTGCCACTCCGACCCAGTGTTGAAATGGGCTCTGTCTACCACTGAACCGTGGAAAAGTTACCACACTGATTGATCAGTTAAGGGCATCCGATCAGTTTGATCTTTTGATGGGTCCCATAATACGGATGGTTTGGATTGAGTGCAGGCTTGCTCCAGTCTGATCATCTGCCTTGTCGTACAATTCTCTTTTCCTTGAAGAGTTTGGCAGAACAGATGGCCCTAAAGAGAAGGGAATCTAACGCAGCCGTCTCCACCAATTCTCTTGTGGAAAATGACTCTGAATTTAGACGCCTGGTACTAAGCATGGCTTGCTCAAGGTACACGCTCCTTGATGCACCAAGCCGACAATTTTGACATGTGACCTGTCTTTGGTGGGCCATTTTAGATGAAGGGTCTTTATAATCATAAGTGTGACAAATCTTGCGATAAAGTCGCGAGAAATACTTAAACGATATTCTCGTGATATTATCATAAGATTTTCAAAATCTCCGTAGATTTTAAAATATCATGTTTTTTAGTCACCGTATCAACTCGAAAATGGTAAAAATATTAATGAATTTGTTATATTGCATATTTATTTAAAATTTAAATTTATCTAATAATTTACAATAAAAATTTTATTTGCAGCGAGATTTTCCCAATTACGTCCCCCAAAAAGACTTCAAAATTTGAAAATCTCTGGGAAATTTGGAGGTCAAGAAATTGCTGAGAATGAGATTTGAAACTATGCTAATCACTAGGTGGGGCGCAAGGGTTGGCAACCTAGGCCATCTTTGAAAACAACAGCTTTCCTCTTTGAATTATTCAGTAGGAACAAAAGTTCCATCTCCAGCTAGTCAGGGTATAAAGCTCTTGTCCATGGTTTGTGTACGATTGTTTTTGCGTATCACCTTATTTTTTGTCAAAATTTCTTTCCTTTAAGGAATGGGCAGATTATTCCCTTCTAGCACACGCGCCGCAAATACTACCATCCATCTTTAAGCCTTATGGATGGGCCACATCAACCTTTAAATGATTCATTTGCGGCATTTGTTACCGGTGTGAAGTTGTACATGCATTGTATTTGCCACCTTACATCATCAAGCACCCCGCGTGTAACTTAAGCACCTCATGTGGCGCAATGTCACCATATAGTTTCTAGCATCAAACGCATGCCATATGTGCTAAGTTCTCAACATGCACATGTGCCAAATAATCCTTATCTAGGTTACTTGACAAACAACATGGAAGAAATGGTAAGACTGAGATATTCCATGCTGCCCTTAAGGCTTGTTTGGATGATACACTTTGAATCATTTTTTTAGTTAACTTCTACCCATAAGACTAATATCGTACCAAGCAGACCGTAGCAGAGCAAACGGGAGTGAAGCGGAGTGGAGCAATCGATCAACTATGGGGTTTAAAAAAAATACCCTCCTTCGATACAGTCACATGAACACACCCTGACACAAAAAGCAGGGCCATCTAATTTTTTTTTTTTCTTTCATGTGGATCACATAGGTGGTGTAGATTTTGGATCTTTAACTTGGGCACTATTGAAAAAACAATTGTCGTATATTCATGATCTAACTTCCACGCTTTCGAAGAAGTGCTGACACATCAATTATCCTTTTTTTCATTGAGAAGGAAGGCAAATATTGGTTTGTGGGCATCATCCAAACAAGCCCTTATTAGATGCATTGACGCTGTGCTAAACCTTATCGGACATATTGTTATAGGATATATACGTTGGACAGTAGCTGTGATTTGAGCCTTAAAAGCCATTAATACAATAATCTCGAAAACCATTGATCTGACTATAAACATTGGTAATGGTTACTGCCAATAAAAAATTTCAAGATTAGAAGATACTTTAGTTCAAGATTAGAAGGTACTAAACTTTATTGCTAAGGTGGCATTTGGAGGGTAAATTACTTGAGATAAGCTACTTATGCCTCAAGTAGCTTATCTTAATTTCTACTTATTAAATTGAAGTGATTAAGTAACTTTAAATAATAATAAAAAGTTACTTATAAGTGATCATAAACCAAGCTTACTTGTCTCAAATAACTTACTTATTTACTACTATAAGTAGAAAAAAAGTAACTTATTTGGTGGTATCCAAACAGGCCCTAAGGGATTAATGTTATTCCAACATGAGAATTCAAATTTGGTGGGTATCCCCTCCATGGTGGTACATATAAACTGTTTGGATCATTGAAACATGAAGTAAGTAATTAAGGTAGCATAATTCATCATGGGGAGCTCATCATTTGCTCTTAACTAGTTGAATCCAATTGTCCAAATCCCAATACTCGAATTGATTGAAATTTTCTAGCATAGTTTTAAATATTGGAGGATAAGGTCCTAATCATGTACTCGGTCATCACCCACTAGATTAATCGGTAAGCATCGTGAAGAAAAATCACAAGAAAAAAATACATATTTTGTTATTTACTTTACCTTTAAATGAAATATTTACCACATTAATCAATAAATATAAGAGGTTTTAATTGAAAACAAATATATACATACGATACACTAATTTTTTTCATTTTTCATTTTTTATTTTTAAATTCACACCGACCTGCCAGATGACCAATCAAGTTCAACGGATTGAATTTGTTGGGTCCCTTGCCAATCACCAACTTCAAACAAAACCCTAATAGGCTATGATCTGGCGGTTGCACTACTAAAATACAAAACCCGGGAGCCACTACCTTACAACTTTACACCCATGCCTTTTACTCATTGGCAATACAATAGTCCAAAGTTGTCGAAAGGAAAGGATGTATTTATCATTTTGGGGTGGCATCGTATTATCAAATTCCCTAATAAAATAAAAGATAAATTCATATTTACAACCATACTGCAACTATGGAATTAAAAGAAAGGGGTGTGTCTATCAAAAGGATGGGTGTAGATAGCAGCTCCCAGGCATCATCAATAGACCATATACTTTTAATTTCGGACACAAACAAGGGGTACGAAAGAAATTAAAGTGAGAAAAGAATCTTATCATCTGAAGAAACTAAAGTCAGATCAAAACAAGTAGGGTTTTCTTCTTTCGGTCAGACGAGTCTGATAGGAATTGTAATACAAGATTGGCGGGAATTCCATCGCATCTTCCTAAAAAACTCAACATGATTGCCGCACCGAACAAGCAACGACCTGGGCCCACTGCCGTAACCTTGTCTTCATCAGCTGTGGATTATCACCTTCAAACAAAATTTTAACGTTGGTTAGTGCTAGAATACGCCTGCGGTTAGTGCTAGAATACGCCTGCCAGGCAACACTTCTTAACCGTAACCATAGCCGTTTTTACATTCACAAAAGGCAAAACGATGGGTGCTGATCAAACAGGGGTAGTTGAAATTCAGTACCACGAGGAACACCGTTGATCTCGACCGTTGGATCAACGCGGCGTTAATCATGAGGCAACCGGTGAACCGGGTTAAAGGATCGGACTACCAGGCGTATTTTAGAAATTGAGGCAGCCCACACGCGCGACTCAAACCCGCCGAGATCATTGGGCTCCGTGAGCATTGCCGATCTAAAGGACGAGAGATTTGTATAACTAGAAACAACCTCCGATCAGATCATCTGGCTCCGGTTAAGCACATGAACCGAAACGGCACATGTTAGAGAGAGAGAGAGAGAGAGAGACTCACCTAAACCGAATATGCTCTGAGGGCTCCCAACGTCCGACGCGTCGCACTCAGACGAAGCGGATGATTTGGAGACGCTATCATTATACTGTTTGTTCACCTTGTAGTAGAGGTCCAGAGCTGGTAACGTATCGGACAGCTTCCGATCCTTTTCGGGGGAATCGAACCCAAACCCTAGCTCTATGCAGGCCTTCAGCTCGTCAAGATCTTCGTCCGTAACGCTCTTGCTTCGTCTCTTGCTGTTACCCTTCCTTCGCTGCCATACCTCTTCCCGATACGTATCGGGCGACCACGTCCGCTGCTTGCAGAGCGGTAGCGGTCTTGGGACCGACATGCCGCGGATGGAAGCCCCGTCCAACACCCCCCCGGACGGGGGTTGGATCGGATGGCGGGTTGGGGCGCTCCGATACGGGCCGATGGCTAGGGTTCCTTTCTGAATGGGAATGAGGCGTTTTTAAGGGCTGGAGCGCTCAAGTCGTGTGGACGAGGGCTGATATGACTGGTCTCTCAAGCAATTGGAGATTATCATGTGCGTTTCTCACCATATTTTTTAATTTGTGTGGCTCGTCCTTAATACGTGTGGCTAAAATTACGTAAATCTAGACCGTTGGGTGGCGGTTCTCATTGTGGATGAATATGTTGAGAAAATTGAAATGATGAAGGCTGTCCCGATCAACCATTTGATGGACCAAAATGGGTGGCTGATAATTAGCTATTTTAGCTGTCCAAGTTGAATAATGGTTGCGATCATATGTGATTTTGGACAATGCTCCAACAACCATGGGCCCATGACTTGAGCTCTCTGGATCAACGTACACGTCGCCACCATCGTTTAAGGAACAGTGAAAGAAAGCGTATCGTTTCCCAGCACCATGGCGGAAAACTTTGGTTGGTCCGCGTCATGATGACCTGTTATTTTCTTTTGTAAATTACGGGTTTCTTCCGAATTTGGAGAAGGAATAGGGAAAAGGACGGTAGTCCACCGGACTATTACATTAGTTGGTCCGCAGCCTACCGTGGACGGAGACTTAGTTGGGTGGGACACGGTTTCGGGGACGCGGATTTCCTGCGACTTTCGCAGGAAGTTCCTGCGGGGCGCTGGGAACCTAGGTGGGGCCCACCATGATGTTTGTGAGAAATCCACCTGTTCGTCTGTTGTTTGAGCTCATTTTAGGACAAGGGAACAAAAATGAGCAGGATCCAAGACTCAAGTGGGCCTCACTAAAAGAAAAGGTGGGTAGGAAATTCCCATCGTTGAAACCTTCTTGGGTCCACCGTGATATTTATATGACATTCATACCGTTCATAAAGTCATTCCTACTGGGATGAACTGAAAACACAAATATTAGCCTGATTCAAAACTTCCGTGGCCCCACGAATATTTCAACTGTGGATGTTCAATCCCCACGTTTTCGGCCCACTTGAGCCTTTGATCCGGCTCATTTTTTATCTCCCATACTAAAATGATCTCATAAAACGGATGGACGGGGTGGATTTCTCACAAACATCACGGTGTGCCCCAACTAGGTTCGCACGAACGGTTTCGGTGCTGCGGGTCCCCGGATCTACCGAGGTGGGCGGTTCCCTGACGATGGCCCCACCTTGATGCATGCGCCTTACATCCACGCTGTCATCTGCTTTGACAGCTCATTTTAGGGCATAACCCTAAAAAATTTGAAGCTGATCTAAGTCGGAGGTTAACTACACCATAGGAAACTGCAGTGATTGACCATTAAAAACTTCTCATGGACCACAAAAGTTTTGTATCAAGCTGATATTTGTGTGTTCCTATCGTCCAAATCTTTGTCACCTAAATCAACCGGTTGAATGTCAAATAAACATTTCGGTTGCTCTCAAGAAGTTTTTAATGGTGGGTAATCAATCAACACTGTTTCCTTGGTGTGGTCCACCTAAGGTTTGGATCTTCTTCATTTTTTGGTAAAACGACCTAAAATGAGCTGTCAAAACGGATGGACGGCGTGGATGTAATTAATATACATCACTGTGGGCTCCTCAGTAAGGGATCCACCAACCCCCTAGGATCCGGGGCTGGGCGACTCTCATTGATGTCGAGGTAGGGTCATGATGCATCAGACCGAATATGCCATTGATGCATCCATTCTGTTCGAGTGGACCCACGGTGATCTAGACCGTTGATATGATGGGTCCTGATGGAGAGGGAGTATTCGGCCAAAACATTCCAGTTTGTATGATTCTATTCATTCCATCTATGACAGTTATTTTAGACCGTTGCTTTGGTTGATTCCTGACCATTTATATGTAGGACAAGATTACCAAAGTTTAGAACATTGTTGTCTGGATGTTTTTTTGTGATTTGTGGATTCCCTCGGATCAACGGTCCGTATGCCTAGACGATTGAATGTTGATGCATCAGCACACCTAACATCCTGATGCATCAGACCGTGATTATCCTCTCCCCTGATCTTGTACAAGTGGACTGTTTTGTATAGTTGAAGATGCTACCCCTTGCCGTCCAATCTTAAGCCTTTTATCTGGACCGTTGCTAATCATCATCTATTTTTAATCCGCTGATCAAAGCTCTAGGAACTTCCGGGAGATTTTTAAGAGCACCGTTATCCAAGCAGGGTCCCATCAATGGCATGGATCACTCAACGTGGACTCCACGTGTGAAGTGTCCAGATGTGCAGAATCCATAATGGCTCGGCCATCAGGACCATTAATATATGAGAGACTAGTGGATGGGACGATAGTTCAGAAATCTTTCT
Source organism: Liriodendron chinense (assembly GCA_003013855.2). Taxonomy (NCBI): domain Eukaryota; kingdom Viridiplantae; phylum Streptophyta; class Magnoliopsida; order Magnoliales; family Magnoliaceae; genus Liriodendron; species Liriodendron chinense. The sequence continues at coordinate 13,212,355 of ML058513.1, forward strand.
TGATTGGAAACAAACGGTTCCTTTCCTGATTCGGTGGTACGTGGACACCAATATGCGGTTCAAAGTAGGGTTGAAAGTTGGACGGGTTCAACCCGGCCGACCCGTGACCGACCCGACATTGGGTTGGGCTTGGGTAAGAAGTATCGAACCCGATCTCGAGCTTGGGCTATAAAAACATCAACCTGATGAAGTTTGGGTCGGGCTTGGGTTGAGGTCTCGGGTTGCCCGACCCAACCCAAACCCGATCTATATACAAGTTACTTATATTTTTATTATACTTTAGTGAAGTAAACTTATAATGTTTACTTGTATTTTAACTTATTTGTTTAGGAAAAGTGAAGTTCTTTACATAAATAAGTACATATATAATTAATAAAGTCATAGGTACAAAAAATAAGGCATGTATTGAAACATAATAGACTAATGTAATAACGAAAATATTAGCATGTATCAACCCGACCAACCCGATCAACCCGACCGAGCCCGCTTGGGTTGGGCTTGGGTTGAGAATTCCCAACCCGAGGTTGGGTTGGATTAGGTTAGGGTTGAGGTATAGGAACCTTGGGTTGGGTTAGGGTTCAGCACCAACTCGACCCAACCCGCCCAACTTTCAGCCCTAGTTCAAAGGGACTGGGATTGTATAGGGTAGAATGCACAACTAAGTCGTACTGTTTTGACTAGCAAAGCTTTTTGGATCCATCATGATGTATATGTTATATCCACACCATCCATCCATCCATTTTTCCATATCATTCTAGAGAGTGAGACTACAAATGAGGTAGATCCAAATCCCAAGTGGACCACACCAAAGGAAAAAGTGAGGATTGAACGCATCTCATCCAGAAGTTTTGGATAAAGCTAATATTTGTGCTTGCCATCCATCCAGGTCCGTATGGATGGCAAATAAACATCACAATGGACCCTAAGCAGGTTCCAATAGTGATGTTATTGTTCCCACCCGTAACACTTTGGATCTGTCTTTTTTTTTTTTTTTTTTTTATTTATGCTCTAAAATGACATGAAAAAAAATAATGAATGAGGTGGATACAACACATATAATCATGGTGGAGTCCACACGGACCGACCTTGGTGCTGTGTTCTGCACTACGCAATCCGAGTCCGTTCCAAACTGACGCACAAAAATCACGAAATAGAGGTGGGTCCCATCACTGCAGATGTGAGATGTGACTCAATTCGAATGGCCGTTGAGGTACTAAATTCGAATTGTAGACCGCAGACTACCCATTCTTTTGCCACTTTTATTATTGCGTCAACGGTTGAATATATTTATGGTGCGTGACACCTACGCGATGGCCAGCACGTCCACTGGGTTTGGCCCAGCTAAGCAAGGGGATTTGACGTGGCATCCAGTCGAGCTGGCGTCAGGTACGGGAGAATTGGTCACATACATCGGCCCTATGTAAACTTTCAGTACAGTCATCTCTTTCCCGCTGACGATTAATACTGTAGAATATCCGATCTCTTCAAAGTGTGGGTCACGCTATGATGATCACATATTAAGAACAATCTGATCCACTCACTGATCAGGGCGCAACGTCAAAATTATTAGACGGCCGATGGTGTGAGTCAATGAATTGGTCGTTCCACTGAATAAGTTGATTGCCTGATTTTCATACCAAGTGGCCATCATGGTGTGATCTACTCTTTATACGGATCAGATATTATGAAAATATTATACGTTGGCAGAAAAGAAATGGATGCACTGAAAGTTTATATACAGTCGCTGCATGTGATCATTTCTATAGGTAGGCTGCCCACCGCTGGGATTATTACAGAGGGCTCCGGAAATGCCCACCGATATGTGAGAAATCACCGAAACACCCCTGGAATCTGGAAACGGCAGCTCTGCCAAACTGGGTGTCGGACCATAGGGCATGATGCCGAACATGAACCAGATCCAAATCTGAGGTGGCCCGGACCATTTGAAACAGTGGTGATTGAACGCCCACCTTTAAAAGCTTCCTAGGGCCCACTGTAACGTCTTATTTTCGATCCAACATGTTTTGAATAGGTCACGTGGATCGGGATGAAGGGAAAACACAAATATCAGTTTGATCCAAAACTTACGTAGCTCTCCAGCAAATTTTAATGATAGATGTTCAATCACCACAACTTTCTATGGTGCAGTCCACTTGAGGTTTAAATCTACCTCATTTTTTGGATCATGCCATAAAATGAGCTGGCAAAATAAATGGACAGCATTGATAAAACACATACATTATGGTAGAGCCTATGTATAAAGCCTTTCTAACACCAGAGTCTGATGGAGGACTCGAAGGGCCTGTGAGACCACCTCTTTTTAGTCTGGATATATAAGAAGGTCCCTTTAATCAATAAATGGGTCCCAACATTATCTCAATATGGGCAGGGATTGTATGATGATCCTAACACCACACTAGGTAACCTTATAGTGTTGGGATGTGGTAAGATTTGACTGTGCTAAGTGCTATTGTAACCACTTTGAAACATGCTTTACATGCCCCATCTTCGGTAGTGGCTCAGGTCTAATCAAATCCCACCATATTCCAACATTACCATTGAGTTACTATGCAATCCATTGGTATGAGAACTTAGGATGCGAATAGCATGAGAGCCTTGACACCACCGACCTATAGATAGCCGGACATAGCACCATTTGATTGGCCACATGCTATTGTAAAAAATGCAACTCGAGCAAAGCATGTTTGAAAGTTTTAGGGTATAATGCCAATTTGATCAAGTTCATATGTAAGCCTAGCCCAATCAAATTCCGATGCTTGCATCCAACCCCTTGGACCACAAGTTATCTTCCGCCCGGCCGCCGGGTAAATTTCAACATGTCATGTGAATGGTACATCCAACTTGTTCAATAGGTTTACCTCATGTAAATATCAGCTCCATCCACTCATCAGGTAGACTAAACTTGTATTCGTTATTTATTTATTAATGGATACAAATTTTTTTCTATATTTGCTGTGGCCCATCTGATGAGTGGATGAAGCAGATTTTCACACAAGATGATCCACACAGTGGGGTTAACCTATTGAAGGGTGTGGATGTCTTACAGACATAACAGATTAGAAATTATCCTCTGAGTGGACAATAAATTACTGTCCAACCAGTTAGATGGGAACATTTCTCATTAAATATTTTAGCCGGCAAGGAAGAATGAAGAAGAAACCAAGCATCTGACCTCTCTCTCTTCCTGAATTTATTCCAAGAAGACTTAGATAAGAATGGGAAGACAACATCAGCAATTCTCTACGTACAATGTTTTTTTTTTTCATTTACTGCTTACGTGTCACTTCGGCAAAACATCCGGGCCGTGAAAACGGTAGAACATACCATAAAAACAACTGTAAACAAGAATTGGACAATTTACTCATCAGGTAGGCCCCAAACCAACGTGGAGTCAGATCATCAGCTGTACATTAACGTCAGTGGTGTAGCCCTTCTGATAGATAGACCACCCCTGTTTTCATCACAAGTGATCATGGCGATGTGGCACATCATTTTCAACGGTTCAGATGTTATAAACAAATGACACCTCAGTGGAAAAAGAAGAAATGGTGTATGGTAAATTAATATAGATAGGTTGTATAGGATGATTTTTCTTCCATTCGTATCTAGAAGATTGCCAAGAAACTTCACGTGTATATTTTAATCTTTGATAAGCTATCATTCTCGATTTTTAGAATAATCTAGGTGGACTCTCTCTCCCTCTATTATATAAGCCTATAATACTTCACCATCATTTTGGAAAACAGTGGTGGCTCTTCAAATGCACACATGACATAGTTTTAGAGCAATTTAGACCGCCCAAATGGCTGATCTAATCATTGATGGAGCATAACCTGGAAAAAAAAATTGAGAAGATGGTAGTAGTCATCTGATTTTTGCTTGGAATTTGGACCACTTGCTATTTTGTTTTAAGCATCCATTTAATAGGCACCATTTGGATGGTTAAGATTTATCGATCAGTGTGATTTTAAAGATGTATCCAATAATTTGGATGGTCTAGATAGTCATATGTGAGTGCCCATGCCAGGATGATTAACCATTGTTTCGGAAATGGTGGTAAATAAACACAGGAGTGTAGACATAATTAATTACGTAGGTATTACTCTCAGTCTCGTGGAGTCGAAGTTGATAGAGTCTCCTAGCGAAGTCGCAAATTAGAAGGTGGTTGGGTTTAGGTAAAATAAAAAATAAAAATAATGCCGGCAATGCACATGTGGATGCAGATTTCTTCCCATCTCAGCGGTCGAAACCTAGGTGGGGCTACCATGATATTTTTGAGAATTCCACCAACTCCATCGGATTTGTCAGCTTATGTTAGCACATGAGCCGAAAAATGATGTCGATTCAAAGCTAAGTGAGCCACCTGACAAGAAAAAGCAAGGACTAAACACCTACTGTTGAAACATTTTGTGAGCCAATGGTCTCACTTTTGGGAGCATGTGTTTAGAATGCATTTGAATCCAAATTAGAAATTGAGGTGATTCCAACTGAACTTGTAACCGAAATTCTCTATTATCCAAAAATAGAAATGCATTGAAATTATGTATCATAAATTTAATTACTAAATCATTTATAATGTTTTAGATTAATAGACATATATAATATTAAACAAAATGATTATAATAAGTCAATTGAAACATACACTTTGGCAAAAAAATAATGAAATTTCAAGCATTAGGTGTACCAAAACCATTAAGATCATAAACAAATTCCACTCATCAAGACTTTTTAACCATCAATTTATACAGCCATTTTTTGGACAGTTCAAATCATTTTATTGATGTAATTTTAGGATATCATCAACTTGTCATGTGTTTTTTTTTTTTTTTTTAAACTTTTCTTTTCTTTTCTTTTAGGTTAGTACACACATCCCACTGTTAGTACACCCACCCACGCTGTTAGCCACCCTCACAATGGGAAGCAATACAGGACCTTAGTGTTGAAACGTGGTTATCTTCACTCAGTCTACCACTATCTCAAAGGTATGGGTGTGTGTACAATGGATTAATAGCTAGTGTCACCTTTGTTACATGTGTGACTTTCTTCTTGAAAACAAAACTAAAAAAGGGCATTTCACTTGGCGGATGATATTTTAAAACACACATTTCATTTACCTATACTTCTATTTACTCTCAAATCCATGTTTGCCAAATAGCTAAACTTTTGGATTTCAATGCACTCAAATACACTACATCTAAACCAGTGTTGCCAAATAACATAGGGTACCTTTTTTTTTTTTTAACACCGTTGCTTAAATGGTAGTAACTAGTCTAACATGTAACATAATTGGACAACAGTTACTTCACACCGGCAAATCGTCTGTCCTTTGAGTATGTCTTTAAAAAGGAAAAAAAGAAAAAAAAGAAAAATAGTGAGGGTATCCTAGCCATCCGATTGAAAGAAAAATACCATGGCCAGTATCATGTGGTCAAGATTATACTCAAATCAGTGTTTCTGGATATAATAATCCATAGTGGGGTCCCTGACTTTTACGGATCTAGATCAGCCTACCTTCACACCTAAGGTACGATGATGGGGTGGGTCACCACTATTCAAGAACGTTCTAAAAAGCACACGGCGGCCTAGCTTTGTTATATATAACCATGGTGACAAATCTTGTTCTTGGCAATTTCTCCACTTAGGAATTTCTTGAGAGATTTAAAGATGGATGTTGAAAATAAAATATAAAAAGTGTAATTATATTAATAAATAATTTTAAAATGATAAAATAATTAATTCAAACTTTTAAGAAATTAATTCAATAAAATCATGATAATTTCTTCATAAAATCTCAAAACTTAAAAACTGCCTAGATTTTGAAAACTCAGGATATTCTCATGATGATATCATGTAATGATATTTTTGTGAAAATATCCCAATATTTTTAAAATCTTGGTGATATTTGTAACAATGCATATAACACTGTTTATACATGTCATGTTCTGATACGGTAGCTCTTGAAAAGTCTCCACCATCTAGTCCCGCCATTGAAGGGGTATGAATAGAGTATTGCCCCTGCTATCATTGACCTCCCCCTGACTTGATATGGTGGAAATTGATTGGATAGTGAATTATTGTTAGGAATGGTTTCAATTGGGTACGAGCCAACACCTTTAAAACATATTTTGTTCGACATCTTTTATAACAACAATCTGTCATCCAATCAAATTATGCACTATATAGTTGAAAAAGATGAGGGGCAATATCCAACCAAGTTCCATTTATGGCCACTTATCATGGAAAAGCATAATAAAGTGGAAAAATAGCGTGTGAATGGAAGCATCATGGAACACTGGAAAGACATAAGACAGCTCCGTCACGTGACCCACGAGACAATTATTTGGTTACGTGCAAGTTGCAATGCGTTTGGCCCATAAAAAAAAGCATATATGGACTATCTTGATTGATGTACACGTATGTCCTGCCACGTGTACCGTGAATATATACTCATCCATGGCCCACCGGGTCATGATATAATTCCTCAAAATTTTTCAAAAGATGGAATTGGCCCACGTAAGACATACATGGGACAGGCATAAAGGTTAAAATAACAGCACTAATATCACTCGGCCATAGCTGCCGGGAGCATCTTTCCTACGTTGCATTATTACAGAGTCGTACGGGTTTAGGGCGCATTCTCCTTTCTTTTTCAAGTTTTTGTTAAACCTGCACACGTGTGACCATTGCCCCATCTACAGCACACGTGTGTGAGATCCAGTCCACGCACGCCCGTTTCACTCCTCAGGTGGGGCACAGTGTACAAAACAAACAAACAAATTTTCTACTCGTTTGTTAGTTTTGTACTGTGGCTCACATGAGGAGTTAGATGGCCTGTTTTTACGTCATAAGATTTAAATAGTGTGGTCCACCAGATGGAGAGCTTGGATCTGTTACATGTACGGCGTATTAACACGTGTGCTTGCGCGTGGGTGGGCTGGGTTCCACACTCGCATGGGCTTTGGCAAACCTCCTTAGTGTGCCGATTTGAAAGTGTCGAAGATACAAAGCATTGGTTTATCTTATGATGATGTGTCCATAACCGTAGACACAAAAAACTCCATTATTTCGATTCCACCCATTAGTGGAGTCGGCCAGATCTCACCGAATCATGCTAACGTAAGGTACATTCTGGTAGTCCCGTGGACTACCGTACGAAGGTAGCCAGTGGACGAGATTGCGACCCATTTCTTTCGTTTGGACCCTACGTGGTTGATGGTAGGTCTCATTGCCTCCATTCCAAGATGGAGTTACAACCAAGCAGAGGAAGCACATGGTAATCTATGGAGTCCCATCGGCTAGAATGGTGGGACCCACCCGTGCATTGGGCCGGATCGGCCTGAAGGTGTTGGGGTCCCATATCACTTGAGTCAGTGGAAGCCTAATAATACCGTTTATACCAAAACCAGATATTGGAATGCTTCTTTCTGCTTTTTAGCTTGCTGAAGAGAAAATCTTAAGGGGAGAGGCGACGGGCAGTTATACCTAATTGAAAGGGACCTCACCTCTTGCTAAAAGAGGGTTGTGTTTACGGGTATCTTCAGATCCGCTCCAATGTCTTTTGATAGAAATAGGGCAATGCTAAAGTGACCATCTAGTGTGAAACACACTTCCACGGTGGACACGTGTGCAAGGTCCAGTAAAGTTATCAGGTGGGACCCACCATGAACACTCCCCTGATCCAAAAATCAGGCCTGTTCACTCAATGATTGGAAATCGATTTCGGGCGTGTATGAATCCAGATCCTTGACTGCCAAACAGGAAAATTTATTTGGAGCCTTTTCATTGGTCTATGTCATCACATAGGTCTTCAACCATGTCACATCATCAGTGCAACCTAGTCATATCCTCAGTGCAACCTGATCACGCTGACGCGATGTAGTGTAATGTGGACCAATGAAAAAGCTCCAAACAGAATTTTTCTGTTTGGCAGCCCACAGAGGATCAGGAATCCAGCTCGTAGGACTGTCAAGGGGTCAGGCCTGCCGTACGGAACAGCCCAAAATTTTAACCATCAGCCAAGACCTATTCAAAAGTTTAGATTTTGCTTGGCCCGTGCCCAGCCCATTGACAGCCCCAATCATGCAGGAGTGATGCGTCTATGAATTGGCATGTCTTAAATTAAGGGTATACTTCCCTGTCGACCTCTACACAGAGGTTGTTATATCATAGTTTAAAAACCTGAAAGCTTGACCCACACGATGTTCGTCCGGTATTGGGCCGACTCAATATTTAATAATTATAAATTTAAAATATTTGGAGTAATAAAGAAGTTTTAGAATGGTGATATGTAATATCATCATCTAAGCCTTATCCTAACTAATTGGGGTTGGTTACACAAATCCAATTTTCGTCCGGTATTGGGCCGACTCAATATTTAATAATTATAAATTTAAAATATTTGGAGTAATAAAGAAGTTTTAGAATAGTGACACGTAATATCATCATCTAAGCCTTATCCTAACTAATTGGGGTTGGCTACACAACTCCAATTCCAAGTCTGCTGCCAACCTGACATAACTCTATTTCTTTACACAGGTTTAGGACTAACAATAAATACACAAAACTCTCAAGAGTATTATGTAATAATCTATTACATAGTGGGTTAATAGTTACACCTAATATAAATATTATAAAATAGGAAATGGTATTATCAGGTTGACCTCATGGGCTACCAAGAAGTTGAACTCTGTGGGCCCATCCGTGATGTGTGATGGACATCGACGCCATGCATTTGGTAGGTTCCCTCTAGGTTATGGGCTATGCAAAAAATCAGCCGGATGTGGAATTTAGATGGGCCAAACCACTTGAAACCATGAAAAATCATACTTAAAACATCTAAAAGCACTAGGTGGGGCCGGTTGAGTTTTGGAATGGCCTGAAATTTAGTGTGACCCCTCATCCAAGTGGGACACACAATGGATGAGCTAGATGTCTAAACCACATCTCGCTAGGCCCTATATGCTATATGCAATAAGGAAGGTTTCAATGGGCGGGCCTCCACTCTAAACTGTTGCCTGTGGTTTGGCTCACCTAGGTCATGGATTTGGCCAGATTTTTAGGCCTGTGGCTAACCATGGAAGGGGGCATCTGATTGATGGGATGGATGTCCTTCACACCATGGTGGGGCACACAGACCTCATGGTAACTTTTCCCTTCAAAGAATGAGGTAATTCAACAGTAAAGACTAGAGTGACTTGGCTCGGATCATTTGTGAGTTGCATCGAAGTGACTCGACAAGTCATCCCGAGTCCATCTCAAATCTGAGTTTACTAAAGACTCATCCTAAAACCCAGCCGAGTTGAGCTGACTTGGTTCAAGTCAAGCCAGAGAGTTTTAGAACTATGGGTTGTACTGAAAATGGCAAAAGGAAGATGTCCTGCAAGGACAAACCAAAGTGTGTCCCCACCAGACCACTCACCTTGCCGATTCAATGGATTTGCCAGTGTTAAAAATGCAATTTACTACCGCCTATATGTTCTCCTTTCCCTTTCCAGCATATGTTTCACATTGTCTGGCTTAACTAAAATAACCATGTGAACAAGAGATTTCCCACATTTGTCTTCTCCGTCTCTAACTATGCTCCATTTGAGAATCAGTTACTTGATACACTGGCAGAGCATATGACCATCCACACATACTCCAATCATCACACTATACATGCGTACACATGTGCTGCAATTCCAACTGTCCGAATAAAGGGACCTACCATAGATGGAACATGTCCTCAAAATCATATTGATCAGAGAATCCTAATATCTAATTTGACAAAATTTTCTTCTTTAGCCATCCATTTGTTGGCCACAAATCAGGCAGTTTAATGATCCCTAGTGTGATTTTTGGTTTTGACTCAGACCTTACAGTTCGGAGAGTTTTGATCGGGGTAGATGTCTACTGCGTGTGAGTGCCTGTGTATGGTACTCACACTCTTGCCAGAGTATCAACCATAAGCTAGCCAGGCAGGGGAAGAGAACCGTGGCAAGTCACCAAATGAGGAGGAAAAAATAACAAAAATAAATGATATCAGGATACACGGAAGTTAAAACCCATTTGTCATTTTCGGAAGGAATCAGAACTATTCAAAGTCCATTAGTTCCTTGACACCATGTGCATGCACATTGAATGGAAGGCGCAAGAAACACAATGACATTTTTCCATATTTTTATATTAAAAAATATTTGAAACCACACAGAAAGATCTTACAATGGTTTTGAGGGGGCCGCCTTTCCATGATTTCCTTCATTCACGCCGTTGGAAGTGTTTGTAAATGAAACTATCTGCGTACAGCGGGTATTTCTTCCTGATAAGGCCTTTAATGCATTTCCAATACGAGAAATCAACCAACTGCCCATCCTTCTGGACTATGAACAAGCACCGGGAATTTTCAAAATCTGGATGATACCCGATCTGTTGAATAAAAAGGAAATTCAGTCAATATTCAACAACTGAACACGTTAGCTTTAATTCGCTCATGTTTCTATAAAATGCAAGAATCGGAGTACAAACAAAACCGAGGAATTATGAGACGTGACTGGAGGCTTTGCACACAGTACTTGGGCTTTCAGTTCTGACAGGTGGGGGTCACGGATCAGTACTCCAGACCACTTGGGTCCAACCATGGATGGATTGTGCCCCAAAGATAACCTCGATGGGCCAATCATAACCTTTCTATTCGTGGCCTGCAAATGGATGCTTAAGAACAGCTGGGAAAAGTCCAACATTGGTGGCTAGGATCCTCCACTCAAGGAGATTTTTGGAGCATCATCAATCAATGGGGCAACACAAAAGATGTAACCATAAGGCATGTTTGAACACAACTTATGCAAAAGGGGGTGTCCCGCAAAACAGGTTGTACCGCAACTTTGTCAGTTGACTTGCAAAAACCAATTGGTTTGGTTTTCGGTGAGTGGACTTCTTAGCGCCAACTTCAACGAGGGATCAATCGGCGGTTTGCAGAAGTGCATCCAAACACACAACATAAAGTTGGGTTTGGCTCAAAATAGCATTTACATGTTAAACACCCCTTTTGAGGGTGCATCCAAATGCGCCTTAAATATTACCAGTACAAAAGTTGAGATTCCTATTAGGGAATGATAGGCTTATTTGCTACGCATTGTGACAGCTCCAAGATATCAGAAAAGGAAAGATAAAGGCCTACATGGGAAGCGAGACATACAGTGATGTAATCTATTCCACATCCTATCTTTCTTTCAAACCCTGGATGATATGGAAGTAACTTCTCCAAAATTGTGTTCTCGTGCTCAGCACTTAGTCTATCACCACTTTCATATCTGCAATAGAAGAGTGAGTTCCATGCTGTAATATACATAAATATTCCCTACTGAAAAAGCCTCATTACACGCTGATGGATTACAAAGAATTGCTAAGTTGTAGCTATTGTCGATAGCTATAACCATGCTTATTGGATACTTCAAATTTGCTGTTTGCATTCTCTTCATTTCAAAAGTTGGGGTAAGAGCATAAAAGCGTAGACTGGTTCCATCAAGCTTAGGGGTCGATTGAAATTCTCAAGGAAATATAATGCAACATAGAAGGAGAAATGATCAACTATCAGAAGGAGTGCTCGTAGTGTCGGTATCGCATTACGTTTCACACTCTTGGGATATAGATACATATCGTGTATCGCTGGGGAAAAATCGGTTGTATCGGGTAATGTATCGCACTTTTTGGGAAACATGGGGAAACATTGGGAAATTGATTGAATTTTTCAATGAAACTTCAAGGATTGTTAAAATGGACCTTAATACACACTTTTAAATCATAATATGTCAAAAAAAAAGCCCACATACTGAGGTTCCTTTGTAAAGGATCCTAAGCCATGCGCCGTCTGACCTGAACTGATGCAAGCTATTGTTCAAATTGATTCCATAAGATATATAAATGTAAGAAGACATTAATGAAAACACAATCAATTCATTGACAAAGTAAAACAAGAAAGAGACTTGAGAAATATACCTACTAGGAAACAAACTTGATAAAAAAATTCATGATAAATTAATTAATTAATTTTTAATCCAAGATTAATAAATTAATCTTTCAAAACCGTTAATCAGCACCTTCACATCCTTAATTTCATGTTTCCAATCCAACATTACTCCCAATTTGAGAGGAATTGGGAAATTTCGAATTTCCCCTATTTTTTCCCAAATCGGCCCACATACGCTCAAATCATCAAATTGGAGTGTATGTGATGTTAGATTAGTTCTCTCAGATCCTTGCAAAGGAATGACTAAAATCTATCCAAAACTAGGTTGGTGAGGAGCAAATGCAAGAAAAATGGGGAGAATGTAAGTTTTTTCTCAAAACTTACCTAGACGATGCATACCTAGACGATATTTGGACGCTATCGTCCAAATATTTGGACGATAGTCGTCTAGGTATCAACGATATTTGGAATAAGCAAAAGGGACTAGCCCCGATATATTGACAATATATCGTGAGATATTGATAAATCATGCGATAATATCGATATCACACGATATTATCGTCGATACGAAGGAATCTGCCCATTTTTTGTTACTCTTTATGGTTTTTGTATCACTGACCCGCGATATCGATAGTATCGGCCGATATATCAGCCGATACTATCGATATTGCAAACACTGATCAGAAGTATGGTACAACCCTTTTTATGCCTTCTGAGTTCTGATGCTTTCTCTACTTTTGGCCTATGAGGGAGAATGCTAGTAAAAAATAGGTTGTAGGTGCCGTTGCATAAAACAACCTCTAACATTGGCCATCATCACTTTCATGTCAGCTGTGGGGTTGTGTGATAACATGGTTGTCGAGGGCAAAAAGTACACAGATCCAAGCAAATATTTTTCCACTATGCTTCATCCTAAAAAGTCAGCTACTTGTGTTGACATGGTTGTAACCATTACTAATGTTGGTTGGTGTTTTATATTACGGTATATTTTCTTTGAACATTTTAAACGATCCTTAATTTTGTTTCTTGCTCAACCAGTAATCTCACCCATTCAGCAGGACATTTCTTTTCCTAGAGCAATCAGTAGTTGTTGGGAGAAATAAAACTGGCAATTTCCAATCTGATTCAATTCAAAGATTCAAATGAAGCTTAGGCAAGAACACGGTTTACAATATCAGCTGAGACTGGTACATAAAACCTAATACGTATTTGTTTCGATCCTCGGCAATGGCTGTGTGGAGCCCACTGTGATGAGTTTTTGAAATCCATTTCATCCATCGGGTGCTCCCCTCGTGTTTGGCCCCTGAGTGGCTGAGCTCAAAAACAGGTCAAATCAAAACTCAGGTAAGCCACAACAAAGGGGATAATGAGGGTGGACGCCTGCCATAGAAATTAGATCATGTGTGGAGCCCATCATGGTGTACATGTGCCACCCAACTGGTTGATAAACTGAGCCCCACCAGGATGAAGGGGCACCCAAAAACTAAGGCCGGTCGAAAACTAAGGTGAGCCGCTCCACTTGAATTTGGAGGTTTCGAGCATGCTTTTAAATAGTTTTCTATGGTGTGGCCCACCTGAGTTTTGGATGAGCTTTACATTTGGCATGTCTTTACTTCATGTTGAAGCACACCTGATGCACATTTGGATGCCACACACACATCACGTTGGGCCACAAACAGCTCAACGGTATGGTTAATTTTGCCATAGCATCAAATACTAATTACTGAATCGTAGCTTGGACTGCTATGTTAGTTGAGCACCATTTTGAAAATGATGGTGACCCATCCTTCTCACATGTAGCAGCTATTCAAACCATCCAAATTTTGGGTCCTGCTGCAAATGGAGCATATATCTAAAATCATATTGATAAAGTAATCCTATCCATCCGATTAACGCTATCAAAAGGATGGCTAAAAGTAAGATAGTGAATGGTTCAAATTCAAAAGGACAAATCAAATTGCTAATGTTAAATTCCTAGTGAGATTTTCAGTTATGCTCCACCTGTAGTTGAGCCCACAATTTGGATGGTCGGGATTGCCATATGATAATGCCATGTGCATGGTCTAAGAGTCACAACCAATATTTAGATGGTGCAAACTAAGGTAGTCTTAGTAGTCTAGCCCCTGAAAATCATTTCAGATTGGAAGATCCTAGATCCGATAAAGATAAATTATTGTTTTATTTGACTATTGGATTTCTGGGTCGAAATGCGGCGGAACAAAAGGGTTTTTCAAAAATCTAATTCAATACATTGAGCCAAGGATTCCCGTTGCAATAATCTCAAATTTCAAACTTAATCACATACCTAAATAGAAAGCCATATTTGATGTCGATGATGATGTTGTACTTTGATCTTTCACACCTTACACCTTCCTAGAAACCTGAGATGGGATAAGAGGATTTCTATATATTGTATAGGTGAGGGGACCAAAAACCTATATTTATAGAAAAAAGGGGTGGAGTAGTTCAACACATAACAATTACTACTACTCCAACAGTCTCCACACTATAAGATTTCATGTCTTTGCAAGAGTTCATGTTTCACTGAAACACTAGAGTTCATGCTTATTTGAAGTACCCTAGATACGTAGCAGAGTCCAAGCGCACCACCCTTTTATCAAACCTGATCACAACTACTATGGGACCCACTAATATGCTCAGTCAAGATATCCAATGGTCAATAGGTTTGATCAATTTAAGCCATTGATCATGTAGACGTCACCTTGTATGAGTTTTACATTCACTTCTTAACTGTCAATCTATTGGCCACAAAGTGAAAGGTTAAAATTGTCCTACAGGTGTGTTTTGGGTGGTATAATCAATCCACAACAAACAAAATGTAGCATGTTATGGATCACCTAGCCACTGGACCCACTTGTTGATATTGAGACCCTTGTACATTTCAGTCCACTAGCTTGGATAGGCCAATACGGACGACTAACATTTATCGGTTTTAGTGGTGAGTGATACAGCGGAACACAAGGGTTTTCTGAAAATCCAATTCAATACGTTGAGCCAAGGATCCCCGTTGTGATAATCTCAGATTTCATACTTAATCCAAATCACATACCTGAATAGAAAGCCATATTTAATGTCAATGATGATGTTTTTCTTTGATCTTTCACACGTTACACCTTCCTAGAAACGTGAGATGGGAGAAAAGGTTTTCTATATATTGTATAGGCGAGGGACCAAAACTTGTATTTATAGAAAAGAGGGGTGGAACAGTTCAACCCATCACAACTACTCTAAGAGTCTCCACACTATAAGAGTTCATGTCTCTCTAAGAGTCCATGTTTCATTAAAACACTGGAATCCCTGCTTATTTTAAGTACTCTAGATATGTAGCAGAGTCCAAGCGCACAATGACCCAATCACAACTATTATGGGACCCATTCATAATGCTCAGTCCAAACTCCGAATATGCAATGGTCAATAGGTTTGATCAATATGAGCTATTGATCATGTAGACGTCACTTTATATAAGTCTTACATTCACTTCCTAACCGTCAATCTATTGGCCACAAAGCAAAAGGTTAAAATTGTCGTACGGGTGTGTTATTTGGGGAATAATCAATCCACAATGAACAAAATGTAGCGTGTTATGGAACACCTAGCCATAGGACCCACTTGTAGAGATTGAGACCCTTGTAAATATCAGTCTATCAGCTTGTATAGGCCAATACGGACAACTGACATGTATCGGTTTCAGTGGTGAGTGATACAATACACCAAAACTGGTTTTTACTCTTGGGCAAGAACATTGCTAGAATGTTTGAAAATTTTGAAGCATCAAGTTGATGTTGAGGCATCCTATACCAAAGGGTGATTTGATAAATGTCATCTCATTGGCATCAAGAGGAAATCTAACTCCATGGAAAGCAATTGCACACACCCACACCTGTGGGACAATGGTAGACCGAGTGAAGATAACCTTGTTTCAACACTGAGGTCCTGGTATTGATTCCCAAAGTGGGGGGTAGCTAACATTGAAGTGTAACTAACCATGTGGGTGTGTGTACTAACCGTCAATCTATTGGCCACAAAGCAAAAGGTTAAAATTGTCCTAAGGGTGTGTTTTTTGGGGAATAATCAATCCACAACGAACAAAATGTAGCATGTTATGGAACACCTAGCCACAGGACCCACTTGTAGAGATTGAGACCCTTGTAAATATCAATCTATCAGCTTGTATAGGCCAATACGGACAACTGACATGTATCGGTTTCAGTGGTGAGTGATATAGTACATCAAAACTGGTTTTTACTCTTGGGCAAGAACACTGCTAGAATGTTTGAAAATTTAGAAGCATCAAGTTGATGTCGAGGCATCCTATACCAAAGGGTGCTTTGATAAATGTTATCTCACTGCATCAAGAGGAAATCTAACTCCATGGAAAGCAATTGCACAAACCCACACCTTTGGGACAATGGTAGACTGAGTGAAGATAACCTCGTTTCAACATTGAGGTCCTGGTATTGATTCCCAATGTGAGGGGGTGGCTAACATTGAAGTGTGACTAACCGTGTGGGTGTGTGTACTAACCCCCCCCCCCCCCCCCCCCCCCCCCAAAAAAAAAAAAAAAAAAAAAAAAACTAATTGCACTGTTGCTGAAATTTGGGATTAATATATTTCTCTAGAAGTTGAACCATTCATTGCATCAGACTAACATTATAGCCGATATGCACACCAAAGCAGCTGCAGTTACATCTTTGCTTTGCATTGGGCAACCCTTGCCCCAAGATCAATCATGAATTCTCATGCTTGCGGAAGTAATTCTTCCATCTACTCAAAGATGAAGAGAAAAAAGAGGAGAAATTCTAACCAATGCCCAATAATAGAAGGGTGTTGAATTAGAGGTAAATTTTTTTTTTTAACACACGCACTCACACCCCCCACACTCACGCACTCACATCACAGTGGGATTTCACCACAATGGGTACTCGAAACCATGACCTTGTGTTGAAACTCTTGTGAGTCTACCACTAAGGCATGACCTGACGGGTACCAAGAGGGGCCAAATACAGAATGAAACATTTTGAAATAGCAAACGAAGAATGTGATTGACCAAAAAACCAGCAAAAATTCTGTTGTCTGTCTGTCTATACCATGGGTCATTAGCAGGCCTGATTAATGAAAAGTTTGTAGGATCCAACAATACCTACACGATCAAGATTGGCAGACCTTTACAAAACCAAATATGGATGGTCTCTTTCCAGTGATCCGCCAAAACCACTACAGGAGCAAAAAGGAACTAATTCACCCCCCAAATTCATGGTCAAGATCCCCTGCCGGATAAGATCAGCAGCTTGGATCATCAAATCTGAGCCAACAGACAGAGGTATGGCCCACTCACTCCTCTCACATTTTTCTCTCTCTCAAAAGTGATTAGAGATAGGATTAAGGGGAATATGCATAAGGCCTTATGTCTTATTCCCTCTAAGCACTCTCTTTAATTTGAATTCAACATGGAGAGAGAGGGAAAGAGCGAAAAATGCGCGGTGCCCACCCACTACTGGTTGCCAACAAGCGGCCCCATGGGCCCACATCCAATGCAAATAATCATCATTCATCGCTTGCTCTGTAACCTCAGCTTCAACATTCTGTCCATGCAATTTTTCATTAAATTGTTGTTTACAAAAGGAAATAAACAGGACCCCCCCCCCCCCAAAAAAAAAAAGAAGAGAGAATCTCTTGGGGCAGCTAAGTGACGCATCAAGATCTTTGATCGTGACCCTTGGATGATCCTGATATGTCATCTGCTGGCCTGATCTTAATTGGCCCGCCTATGGGATCATCCAGGGGCCCATCTGATGGTGATGTGTGGCCTGCTCACATGTGCCTGGAATTGCCCCCACAGCATTTGCCCTAAACTCCTACTTCCAAGCGTTTGCTCCTACAACTAATTTTCACGACGAGGAGATTTGACAAATCCAACGGTCCATATTCGCTGAAGAATTGGGGAAGATGGGCAGAAAAGAGGACTTACTTTCCGGGCTGAAGGATCATCCTCACGAAAGCGACGAGCGGGACAGTGACTTCCAAGATCTGATCCTCCCAATCCAGCCATTCATCTTCGTCCGTATTTTCAATGCTGAAGCCGTCAGGCTTTCTCAGCCGGGCCGGGTCGGCGGCGGTTTGGCTGCCGAACCGGTTTCGTCTGGCTCCGGTTTTTAGGGATGGGAAACGGGGTGCGGTACGGACTAGAGAGGGAATGGAGAAGACAGAGAAGGGGCTTTTACCGACGAGGAGAGGAGGTGGGCAAATGCAGATGGATGAGAACATGGCCGAGATTTCGACGGTGCTGATGTGTTTGATGATTTTTTATCTGTTTTTTCTGGTATGTTTCTCTGTTTCGGATCTGTTTATGCGTTTCCGAAACGAAACGGAGAGTTATTTGATACTCTGGTAGAGCATGAAGCTCGACACGCAGGCACTCATAAATTGTACACGTCGCATGCATTAAGACTCAAATTGAACCGTCTAAGCTGTGGAGCCTGTTGTGGGATAATTCCTGTAACGAGCCGACCCAGTCACAAAACCTCGGAGCAAAGGAACAAACCGATGTCTCCGTCTGTTCAAGAGGTCAGCTCGGATCATAGCTAAGTCAATGAGTAAATGGAGGCCGACCTTATCTCCGCTCCGAACGGTATAGGGATAGGAGTACATCACCCCAAGATCGGAACGGCCCGAGATATTCGCCTGGATTTTCGACGTAATATCAATCGTGATCTCAGCCTAGAAACTCTCCATCGAAGCCTAGAAATATAGGAGAACACTGTGATTACAGGTATGAAAAAAACTCTCTCTCTCTCTCAAAACAGTGTTTGCCATCCTTAAGGATAATCACTAACTTAGGCATCGAAGGGCTTACGGCTGGATCCCAGCCACCCCCCCTTTTTTGTTTTCTGTTGTGTTTCACAGGATCAAGCAAATCTTCGATCCAAGTCCAGGCTCCGTACTTGTAAGGAGATCAGTCACGTTCGTTCGTTCGTGTACAAAGTCATCTCACCTCGTCTGTTGACTAATTTTCAGCATCAACAGATTGGCGCCGTCTGTGGTAACGACGACAAAAATTATATTCATTTGCTGACTCCTTCGTCCAAAGGCAGGGACTAATGGCTGGTGGAAGAGGCAATAGGAAGGGTAAAGCTCCCGCAAATGCTGAGCCCTCCTATGAGCTACAATCTGAGAATGAAGGACCCATCCATGAGACTCCGGTCCTCCACCTCGGAAGTTCGTCTCGCCACTTAAGGTCCCGAAACCGCGGGGCCAGACTGTCCACATTAGAAGAGCAAGTTGGAGGCGTTGCAGAACGTTTGGGTGGAGTGGACAGACGATTCGAGCATGTGGACGAAAAACTGGACGAAATTGCAGCACTGCTAAACAATTTAACTCGGCATTCACCCGTCCTCGAAACCAACCCGGAACCTCAGCTACCGCAACAAAGCTCTCATCTACCACGATCACTTTCCAACCATCCGCATGCCAACGAAGACGAGGTTGTAAGCGAAGCTTCGGGCTCGAGACTTCGACTAGCCGCAGGGCTTCCCTCAAACGACCTAAGACACAGAATAGAAGAAAGGCGATCCGCCCGGGCTAGTCAAGGTCAAGATCGGGTGGATAATAATATCACCCCTCTTGAGGCCGAGCTAAAGGAGCTTCGAGAGAGGATTGGGGATATCCAGAGAGCACAACGCACCCGAGCACCAACTGTAGCAAATGTTCTTGTGGATTCGTCTGAATCCCCGTTCACTGATGAAATTCGCGGCGAACCTCTTCCGAAAGGTTTCAAAATTCCTCAGCTCAAGCAATACTCAGGGATAGGAGATCCAGCCGAACATCTCGAAAATTTCAAGGTTCGAATGGAACTCCATGGAATTAATGGGCACATCATGTGTAAAGCCTTCCCATTGTCCCTAACTAGCTCGGCGTGGACCTGGTTCCGCAATTTAAAGCCAAGGTCTATTTCCTCTTTTACCGAACTGAGCAGGGCGTTCGCGACTCAATTCATCGGGAGCACCGATCCTAGAAAATATTCTACACACCTCGCTGTGGTCAAACAAAAAGATAATGAATCATTGAAAGATTACCTCTCACGATTCAACGCCGAAGCAGTTCAGGTAGAGAACCTATCTCAGGACGTGTTGCTACATACGATGATAGGAGGATTACGTGATGAAAAGTTCCTCTGGTCGATAGGGGAACAGCCTCGTCAGTCAGTGGCTGAATTCCTCGATCAAGCTGCAAAATGCATAAACGCAGAAGAGCTGGTGAACGCCTAGGTGTCGTCCTATAAGAGGAAAGACCGCAAAGAGGAGAATAGCACCAAGAGGCACCGTCCTGATCGCAAGTCGCCGAATTCGAACACTACACCGCGTGGAGCAAAAACTTCGACCCCGCGATTCGAGAAATACACTCCGCTTAAAACAACAATCGAGCAAGTGTTCCTAGCCGAGAAAGATAAACAAATGTTCGGACGACCCGCAAAGATCAAAACCGACCCTGGAAGAAGGTCGAAGTCCAAATACTGTTTATACCATAAAGATCATGGGCATAACACAGTAAATTGCTTTGACTTGAAGCGACAGATCGAAACCCTCATCCGACAGGGCTTCTTAAAAAAGTACATTACACAGCGTTTGGATGATCAAAGGTCCTCGGCTCGAGAAGATGACAGAGAGCCAGTGAACAACGACCCGCTGGAAGAAATCCATATGATCTTCGGCGGGCCAACCACAAGTGATTCTGGCAACGCCCGCAAGTCCTACGTTCGTCAAGGGCGAACCTCCAAACCAGGGCTCCAAGTGAATTTGACCAGCAGGCCCTCGAAGATTCCAAAGGTCGCTCGTCGCGCGATATCATTTTCCGAAGAAGATGCTGAAGGAGTGCTACATCCGCATGACGATTCTCTCGTAGTGTCGATGGTGGTCGCTAATAAGAAGCTCCACAGAATGATGGTAGATACTGAAAGTTCGGTCGACATAATATATGCCTCGGCGTTCAACAAAATGAAAATTGATCGGTCTAGGTTAAGGTCGGTCAGAACTGCTCTAACCGGATTTACAGGAGATTGTATCATGCTTGAAGGAGAAATAACCCTACCGGTCACAGCAGGAGACGAACCCAACCAGAGGATGATCATGGTCGATTTTCTCGTCGTCAACACTCCATCAGCGTACAACGCGATCATCGACAGACCCATCATCCGAGCCTTAAAAGCCGGCATTTCTATCTATCATCTGGCCATGAAATTCGAAACCGACGACGGGATCGGCGTGGTCAGAGGGGACCAGCAGGAAGCTCGCCGATGCTACGAGCTGACGTTACGCGGGAAAAGTAAAAATATGATCTCTGTCATTTCACACACAACTCCACTGGACCCTAGGGAAGAAACAACGGAACGTGGTTCGCCAACCGAGGAGTTAATAGAGGTCCCTGTGTCGGACGATGACCCGAGCTTGGTCGTTAAGATCGGATCTCAATTAAACGGCAGTGTTCAGGCCGGGCTGATTGCTTTCCTGAAAGAAAATACGGATGCTTTCGCATGGTCTCACAAGGACATGCCCGGAATCAATTCCAAAGTGATGGTTCACCGGCTCAACGTTGACCTGTCCTTCAAACCGATCCGCCAAAAGCGACGAGCCTTCAACATGGAGAGATATGCCGCAATCGAAGAAGAAATAAAAAAGTTGCGCCAAACAGGTTTTATCTAGGAAGTCCATTATCCTGATTGGTTAGCCAATGTCATTCTAGTAAAAAAAGTCAATGGAAAATGGAGGGTCTGTATCGACTAGACCGACCTCAACAAAGCCTGCCCTAAAGACAGCTTCCCACTTCCAAGAATAGATCAGCTCGTAGATGTAACCTCAGGTTACGAGCTTCTTAGTTTCATGGATGCGTACTCCGAGTATAACCAGATACATATGCATGTTCCTGATAGGAAAAAAACAGTGTTTGTCATCGATCGAGGGTTTTACTGTTATAAGGTAATGCCCTTTGGACTTAAGAATGCCAGGGCGACGTACTAGCGTTTGGTCAACAAAATGTTCACCGAACAAATTGGTAAAACCATGGAAGTCTACGTGGACGGCATGCTCATCAAAAGTCTGAAGTCAGAAGACCACGTCAACAACCTCCGACTTATGTTCAGCATCTTGAAAAAGTACGGAATGAAACTCAACCCCAGTAAATACGCCTTCGAAGTAAGGTCGGGGAAGTTCCTCGGGTTCATCGTAAATCAGAAAGGAATAGAAGCCAACCTAGAAAAGATCCGCGCACTAGTCGCAATGAGCTCACCAACCACCGTGAAGGAAATACAGCGTCTAACCAGGCAGATCGCCGCGCTCAACAGATTCGTTTCTAGGGCTACGGATCGATGCCTTCCATTCTTCAAGCAATTTCACAAGTTCAACGAGATGACCTGGACGTCAGAATGCGAACAGGCTTTCCAAGATCTCAAAGCGTACCTCGGTACGCCACCATTACTGTCCAAACCTGCGCAAGGAGAAGAGCTGCTGGTGTACCTGGCGGTATCCCCGGCAGCAGTAAGTTCGGCTTTAATCCGAGATGACCAAGGTACACAAAGACCAATATACTACATCAGCAAAGCTCTTCTCGGCGCAGAAACCCGATATCCTAACTTAGAGAAGTTAGCTCTGACATTGATGACAACGGTAAGGAAACTACGGCCTTATTACCAAGCACATCCGATAGTGGTGCTAACGGACCAACCACTGAGGCAAGTACTACAGAAGCCAGAAACTTCAGGTCACCCCGCACTCTGGGCAATCGAGCTCAGTGAATTCGACATACAATACCGGCCCAGGACAGCGATCAAAGGCCAAGTCGTGGCTGACCTAATTGCCGAGCTCACCGACCCATCTGTCCTTGAAGATGACGCTGCTCTTAAAGGAGACATTGAAGAATCTATTCCGAAAGAAGGTTCGACTGCGCTTACATGGCAACTACATGTCGACGGCTCGTCAAATTCCCAAGGCTGCGAGGCAGGGATAATCTTGACCTCCCTCGATGGCATAAAAGTCCAATATGTCCTAAAATTCGGTTTTAAAGCTTCTAACAATGAGGCCGAATACGAAGCTCTTCTTGCCGGGCTACGACTAGCCTCAGCGATCGGGATCCGAAGTATTACGGTATACAGCGGCTTGCAGTTGGTCGTGGGTCAAGTAACATCGGAATATCAAGCAAAGGGAAAAAAGATGTCCGCGTATTTATTAAAGTATAAAGAGTTATCGGCCCGGTTCGATTACTGCAAAGTCATCCAAGTGCCGAGGATCCATAACAACCATGCGGATTCGCTCGCCAAATTGGCGTCGGCAGGAGACAACAAGCTTGGAAGGACAATTCCTATTGAAATCCTCCCCAAAAGAAGCATCACTAACGACAATGTTAGTGAGGTATGTCCTGTTTCCACCTAGCTTGACTGGAGGCAACCAATTGTCCGTTTTTTACGAGAAGGTGTTCTGCCCGAAGAAAAGAACGAAGCACGACGGATACGATATAGATCAGCTCGGTATACGCTGATCGACGGTATATTATATAAAAAAGGGTTTTTTGTTACCCTGCCTCCATTGCCTCGGACCAGATGAAGCCAACTACGTCTTAAGAGAAATTCATTCCAGCACATGCAGAAACCACTCAGGGGGCCGAGCGCTGGCCCAAAAAGCAATACGTCAAGGATATTATTGGCCGACGATTCAAAAAGATGCCCGAGAAATGGTCAAACGGTGTGACAGATGCCAAAAGTTCGCACCAATCCCTCACGTACCTCCCGAGGAACTTACTCCGATGTCCGGACCATGGCTCTTCGCGCAATGGGAAGTCGATATCATCGGTCCTCTTCCAACAGGCAAGGGGCAAGTCAAGTATGTGATCGTGGCTGTTGATTACTTTACCAAGTGGGTCGAAGCAGAACCTCTCGCCAAGATTACTGAAAAGAAAACGACAGACTTCATCTGGAAGTCGATTATATGTCGGTTCGGTATCCCGAATACGATCGTCACTGACAACGGGCCTCAGTTTGACAATGCGAAGTACAGGAGCTTTTGCCTGAACTTGGGCATAAAAAATGTGTATTCATCTCCTCATCATCCTCAAGTTAACGGACAAGTCGAAGCCATCAACAAAATCATTAAGGGTCATATGAAGACTAAGCTCGGCGAATTCAAGGGAGCTTGGGCAGAACAGCTCCCCAAAGTATTGTGGGCGTACCAAACCACAGCTCGGTCAACAACAGGAGAAACTCCGTTCTCCTTGACGTTCGGAGCGGAAGCCGTAGTCTCGATCGAGATAGGGCTATCGACTAACTGAACCGGTAACTATCAACCTGACCAGAATCAAGATGAGCTTCGCACGAACCTTGACTTGCTCAAAGAAGTCCGAGAAGCTTCCCAAGTTCGGATCGCAGCCTACCAACAGCGTGTTGCTAGATTTTATAACTCACGAGTCAAAGAAAGACGGTTCAGAGTAGGAGATCTCGTCCTACGAAGGAACGTAAATGAGAAGAATGATAAGATTGCAAGTACATTCAATCCAAACTGGAATGGACCGTACAAAGTTGTAAAGACAGTTCGAACCGGGACTTACTGGCTCGAAGACATGCAAGGCCGAGCCCTACCTCACCCATGGAATGCGCAACATTTGAAAATCTACTATCAATAAAAGCTAAGTATTTGTTTCTCAAAATTATACTCCTATAGAAAAATTTGGAATACCAGCAGAGGCTAATTTCTCCCATAGCTGTATTCGAGCTCAGTGGATATTACTATCCAGAGCTAAGTTCTAGGATTGAGATCGGTCTCGATTAAAGCCCATGAACCGACCATTGTCTTCGCAAGTCCTAATGCTTCGGTTACGATTTAATATGCTCGACCACGAAGTAAATGGACAAAATAAGCGAAAATAATCCAAAAAGGAAGAGCAATTGAATAAAAAATTTGACAAACACGAATAGATCAGAAAAGAAGAATTTCAATTGCAAGACCTCAAAGGGGTCGGAATTACAGGATGATATGTGTTACATGAAGCCCTAACAAATGGGCTAAAAAAAACACATAGAAAGATCCTACGAGGGGGGATCAGCAGTTGGTTCGGCGGCAGCGGCAAAGTTATCTTCCTCCTCCGCCTCGGAGTCAAGGAAGGAGAGGTCTAAGTCTGGATGACGGCTTTGAACTGTCATCCTATACTTCTCGTAGCCGAAGTCGAACATTTCGTCATCTTTGGCCACTTTGACCTCCAACTCCGATTGGGCCTTCGCCAGGTCCAACCGCAACGTCCCTTCGGCAGCCTTCAGCTCCTCAACCTAGATGATGAGCTCAGCTTCCGCCCTTTCTTTATTCGTCAGTTCGGCTCGGAGAAGAGTGATCTCGCGTTCCCGAGCATCCAGGGCCCTCGCCGCCTCCTCCCCAAATTTCGTGGCCTCATTCAGGGAACGCTTGGTAGCCACCAGTGTCCCCTCAAGGCCGGAGATCGTTCCCTTGTCATGGGTGATCTCTTCCCGAAGGAGCTGACATCTGTAGGCCACCTGCACAATAACCAACAGATAAATATATAAGGAGTACCAAAAATGGCTATTTTAGTTGGAAAAACCCAAGTCATATATATATACCTTAGTCCCGAAGATCCCTAGAGAGTTCAGTAGGGAGAGCCCAGGGACCTTCGCCATCATATCCACCTCGGCGTCAGGGACCGCCTTATACGCCCATTTACACAAGTTGTACAAATGAGGCGGCATCTCCGAGCCTCGGCGGATTGTGGAAGAAGATTGAACTGGGGCAGCTTGAGCCGACTGCCCAGACGGACCGGCGTCAGCGCTCCCTACCAAGTCTATGACTTGGGAAGGCTGAGGCCTCATAGAGGCATCGGAGAGTGCGACTTCAGCCACAGACACTTCCGGGACCACTTCGGGAGTCGGCTCCGGAGGTACATCAGCTGTGGAGACCGTTGGAGGACGATCTCGGGGACACCTCGTAGCTGCCTTCTGCCTTTTCTTCTCTCTGATTTGCTCCTTCTCCTGAGCAGTCAGAGCGGATGACTTTCTCCGTGAAGCCGGAGCAGACATGCCTAACAATATATATATATATATATATATATATATATATATATATATATATATATATATATATATATATATTAATGGGCCGAAGTATGAGAATGAAGTTGACCTATTTGACAAATACAAGTGTTTACCTCGAGGGTTGATGCCTACGTCAGATAAGGTCTCGAAGGACAAAAGAAGCTTGACGCTGCGAAAGTTTGAATCAAGCTCCCACACCGCAGCTATGCGATCTTCCTCTTCCGGACTGAGGGCAGGAGGATCTCCACGAGCTAACCAGCAAAAATAGAGATCAACAAAAAAAAGAAAAAAAAAAGAAAAAAAAAGAGGGGTGAGTGTCAACCAACCCGACCTGGAACTGAGAAACAGTTGTTTACGCGGTGATCAGGGAAGTTGACCTCGAGTCAGGGGCCTTCCTAACCCTTCGAGACGAGGAACCATTCCTCTTTCCATCCGTGAACCCAAGAAGGATGGTCGTCTATTAGCCGGTGTCCTTTCCTTCCCCGAGGTGACATATAGAACCATCCCCTAGAGTCGTGATGACTCTTCAGCTGGTAAAGGCTCATCAGCTCGGCTATTGTCGGATCCGACCCGTGGACTTGACGCCATAAGGCAACGCAACTTATTAAAGTTCTCTAGAAGTTAGGAGCTAACTGACCCGGAGCTAGATTAACCCTAGAAAGGTACTCCCTCACTACAGGGAGAAGAGGAAGACGGAAACCAGCCTAAAAAAATTGGGCGTATACAGTGACCTGGTCTCCAGAAGGACGGGTCAGAAAATCATCCAAACCCGGGAGCCTAAGGTCGATGGCCCCAGGGATACAGTAATCCGACCTGATCCTGATCAAGTCGGATTGGGTGAGCGTTGTCCAGATCAGGTCGGCTGGATACTCGGAGATTCTGTCAATAACGCGCCCTGAGGTACCAGCTACTGGAACCTCATCCGAAGCAAAGGAGGAAGGGGTCTTTGCCAACAGAGCCCCCCCCCCGGGACTCGACAGCAATGGGTTGGACTTCCATTAGTTTGGATTCTCCAACAGGTAAGACAGAGGAAAATGTCCGTGAAGAACTTTCCTCTAAACCAGACATTTCCTTGAAAATGGAAAACTAAGGAAAGCAGAAGGTGGGGCAAGAACGAACGTACCGGATCGCTCTCTGGAATGAGATTGGCCAAAGGAAGTTGGGTTCGAAAGAACTCCGAATGAATCACAGCGGTCCGTATAAAAGGGGAAAAAGGAAGAACACAGCAGAAAGAAAGAAAAAATTCTGAAAAAATTCACTAAGTACAGTATTTATACGGTAGCGGGTGACAGTACGCAGGCCATGCTATGCCACGCGGCACGTATCCATGGTCTTAATAAATGAACCGACGCGACTTTTGGCACGGCCTGCCACGTGTCCTTACGCCATTCGACTGCCAAAATAAAAGCCTGCCGCGCCGTTCGATCATCATTGCGTCTTTTCGAAATTCGAAACAACGCATTTAAAGTGCATTTACAGCAAAAAATAAGATCGGCTGCATTTGTTTGAGGTTACTTCCTATCTTAAAGTATCCACCTCGGAAGTAGGGGGGCAGCTGTTGTGGGATAATTCCTGTAACGAGCCGACCCTGTCACAAAACCTCGGAGCAAAGGAACAAACCGATGTCTCTGTCTGTTCAAGAGGTTGGCTCGGATCATAGCTAAGTCAATGAGTAAATGGAGGCCGACCTTATCTCCGCTCCGAACGGCATAGGGATAGGAGCACATCCCCTCAAGATCGGAACGGCCCGAGATATTCGCCTGGATTTCCGACGTAATATCAATCGTGATCTCAGCCTAGAAACTCTCCATCGAAGCCTATAAATATAGGAGTACACTGTGATTACAGGTATGAAAAAAACTCTCTCTCTCTCTCTCTCTCTCTCTCTCTCTCAAAACAGTGTTTGCCATCCTTAAGGATAATCACTAACTTAGGCATCGGAGGGCTTACGGCTGGATCCCAGCTACCCCCCTTTTTTGTTTTCTGTTGTGTTTCACAGGATTAAGCAAATCTTCGATCCAAGTCTAGGCTTCGTACCTGTAAGGAGATCAGTCACGTTCGTTTGTTCGTGTACAAGTCATCTCACCTCGTCTGTTGACTAATTTTCAGCATCAATAGAGCCCACTAATTGATATTTTCAAATCATATTTATTAAAAAAATTCCTAACCAATGATTTGTGGTCACTCATTTGTTGAAACAGGACCATTGGATATTTTCATTTTGAACCGCCAATTAATCAAATAATCAGAATCAATTAATAACTGTTTAATTTGAGTTAGTTGTATAAGTAATTTCTAAGTGCGTGCGCATCGTCGACTACACTGCCTATGTGGTGACTCGGGATCACAACCATCCAGTCCCTCATGAGACCCAAATTCGAACATGGTCTGATGGTCGGAACCGTCCATTTTCAGGATTCTATGCTAGATGGGCCATATTTAAAATATAATGGCGGCCGTCTATATCATCCAAACCGATATGCAGGATCATCCATAATGATATCTGGAATCTTGAGCCCTGAACTATGAGCCCACTTCCATGGACTGAAACCCGAATATATTGTGCATGTCCTTGGGTTCAGGTGTTAGAAAATTTAGTGGTATGCTTGCCATAAAACACTAATGAACCTAGCCTCTTCAATGAAAATTCCATGTGGTGTCAAACCTTCTTCAATTCAAAATCTTATAATTTTGAGATATTGATCACCTCCTTGTTATATAAGTGAAATTAACTATAGAAAAGGGTAATGAGAAAACAGAATCTATATTATATCTGCCATGCAAACATGATGAAACATCTCATTGTGAAAAAGTGCTTTATTTTCTTCTCTCTCTACCATGGATATCATGAAATTTCTCATGGAATAACTAACCGTTCATGAATAAGTTCTCCAATCACACTAGACTGGTTTGGGTGGCACATAACCCAAAGAGAGACATGGGTCCTCCTCCAAACCCCATGATTTTAACATATTCCTATACAAAGAAAGCAGAGAAAAGGACAAACTCTCCTAATTTCCTCCCTACTGTTCTTCATCTTCTTCCATCATGTCTCTAGGCACAGCTCCAAATTGCTCTATCAAAATGTCCACCACCAATGGCACTAGATCGTTACATGGCACACCCTTTTTATACAAATCTCCCAGATGAGAATCACTTCCAATTCTCCCACCCAAGTATACATCCACCCCCTCACATACCTTCCCATCCTTGTCCCTTGTCATGCACCCCATGAACCCTATATCAGCCACTTGGACCTGACCGCAGCTGTTCGGGCAGCCTGTCCAGTGCATCCTAACTGGACGTTCCAATGCCACTCTCTTCTGTACTTCTTCCGTAACCTGCAATGCCCTCGCCTTTGTCTCAATGATCGCCTGCCCACAGAATTGGTTGCCCGTGCAAGCGACTAGCCCTTTCATCAGAATAGCTGGCTTGGGAGAAAAGCGCTCCTTTAAGAGTGGCTCGCTGAGCAAGGCGTCGAGTTGCGAGTTCTTAATGTTTGGAAGTATGATGTTTTGCTCGACCGTGAGCCGGAGCTCACCTGACCCATACTCATCTGCTAGACGGGCCAGTTCAATCATTTCCTGAGCCTGGAGTCGGCCTACCGGCACATGGAGGCCCACGAAGCTGAGGCCTGATTGTTTTTGCGGATGGACGCCGAGGAAGTCTCTCCTCTCCCATTGCTTTTGTACCAGATCTTCGCTGGACTGATCTTTCCAGTTCTTGCCCTGGCATCCTCTCCACTACCTCGGATCTGAATCCTTCTATTCCCTACATTTTCATGAACACAAGTGAGCAAACACATTTCATATATTCATCATAAGGCTATCAATGAGCCAGGTCACAATGGCCCATTAAATTACTAATTTTGGCCCAACATATACACCATTTAAGGTGCATATATAATACACAAGTTACATAATCATTGTATCCTTGACACGAGAAGTCAGTCTGTATATACACCATTTCATTAGTGTATATGCCATGCATTGGGCTATTCCTTCTTCACGCAACATGCATTTTTCTTAATGAAAAAGAGAAGAAAAAATGATGCTTACGAGTTCGTCGATGAGCCACATCATTCGTGTCTTCTGCCGGTTTCCTCTTGTGCCTAGATCACGGTACGCCTCCAGCACTGCTTTGCAGACGGGGACCACGTCGTCTCCAGGGACCCACACATCAAGAGGCACTGCCTCTGCACATCGTTTGGGGCTGAAAAACCCGCCCACCAACAAATTGAATCCGAACCGCCCGTTCTTCATGGCTGGCATGTATGCAAGGTCATTGATGTGGGGGTGCTCGAACAGATCATGGGAGCCCACTACACACACATTCCATTTCCTTGGCCTGGTCACATGTTAATAAACGCATACCATTTCAGACACATTTCAGTTTCTCTACGAACAATTGCTAGCTATAAATTTTGAATCTTCCATTTCATATTTTCATGTTTTGTGAGAAATGCAGATCCATTTAGTTCTAAACCTCTAATGCGTGCCAAGATCCGGCGTTGGACATGAAATCTCGGCCATATGATCACTTGTGTTATTGGGGACCATCCAATATTGTGCCCCACCAATTCTATACTGGGCATGCATTTGGTGGCCCTGCCATTGATGGACCACTGATTATTGGCAGCATGTCCTTACACTGTGGAGAAGATGGCAGGCATTCAACCAGGCCAAGTTATATCGCACCCACCTGCCAATCTACAAAGTGCATGGGCATGGTGGCGGATGTTCGGAGCTGAACATATGATGGGCCATCCCCATTAATGGACCATGGTGTGAAAATTCCAGTTGATGGATAAAAATTAGCACCGTATCATGGTGAGAAAGTAAAAGATGATCACATTATTGGAGCACTCCTGTGACCAGCCTTGTAGATGAATGCAAAGCCTGTGGGGCCCCATAGGATATCTGCTTGACATCCACTTGGTCCATTAGTTGCTCTAGTTATGTTAAGGAAGTAAACCCAAAAATCAGGCAAATCCAAAACTCAAGCAGGCCATGTCATGACAAGAAACAACAGGGATTGGACATAGGTATTCTATGAAAGTAACAGTGGCCTTAACAGCTGTAATCGCCGCCATTGTTACTATTATAAAATGGGTCGTGACAACCATTATAGCTTTTTCT
The DNA here is from genome assembly GCA_003013855.2 of Liriodendron chinense. Taxonomy (NCBI): domain Eukaryota; kingdom Viridiplantae; phylum Streptophyta; class Magnoliopsida; order Magnoliales; family Magnoliaceae; genus Liriodendron; species Liriodendron chinense. Next base: position 13,243,553 of record ML058513.1, read on the forward strand.
TTCTTGCTTTCTTTCTTTCTTTTTATTTCTCTTTTTGTAAGCATTTCAGATGCGACCCCACCATTGAAACCTTATTGGGGACTACAATTTTTTATTTCCACTTGTTGTGGTAATTGTCATGTCATGAGGAAAGCTCAAGTCGCGGACCTAGGTCCAGGACACCTGACGACCTTAGATGACCGACGACTTGAGACCTGACGTCCGGACCTAGACGACCTGAGACTGTGGGAGTTCACCAGTAAATAGGTGAAAGATCTGAGAATCATGGAATACCATCTCTATACTACAGAACGGCAAGATCGGTTGATCGAGTCCCCCAAAATCCGGCCTCAAAAGTACAATCTGAAATTCTAACGGATGCGTGGTATGAACAAAACTTATAAAAAGTTCAATATCCAGATCCAACTAGTTAGGCAGGAGGGTGACGCTGACCTAGCACCCCTTTTAGCTTCTTGTGCTCTCAGATCTGAACCTTATTCAACTCAGACGCATATCCAAGGAGATCAGCCATCATTGGAGGTCCCACTCACCTCAGTCACATTTTCAGATGTCAACCCACTCATTGCATAGTAGTCCACAAAGGATCTAAGTAGCTTAAATCAAAGTGGACTCAAAGTTTCAATGGTGCAAACCCCTCCCCGTTTTAAAGGGAAAAAGAAAAGAAAAAAGAAAGGTTTATTCTCTCATTGTGGGATATTTGGCCATGTTTGGATTGCAAAGGAAATATTAGATTTCAAAATGCAATCATTTTATCCTAACACCACAATCAAATTCTCACTCACCAAGTGCAATATGACTTCTGTGAAAGCTTTACTTAAATTTTCATTATTATCCAAACAAGACCACAAAATGAAGTCTATTGGAATCTATGCCCTGTGAAAAATTTGAACTTTTGATAATTTCTTTTCTTTTCCCACCATCCAAACAGGCCCTTGAGATTTTTTTGGATCTGCCTGATTTTTGTGCCGACGTTCTAACATGAGCCAATGCAACTTATAGATGGAGTGGATGTCATGGAGACATCTTTGTAGGTTGTTGCAGGGCTTCCTAAAACTGAGTTCTGTAGGAAATTCATATCCGCAGTGATGATTGGGACACGAGAATAAGAGATGAGTATTTGTGGCGCATGCCCATCTCCTTGGATGATCCAGAAGGTCCAAGGAATTGGCCATAGGCCAAAAGTCATCCTAACCGACCAACCCATCTCCCTTTTTCAATGGTCAGAAATAACTGTGGGGCAATGGTCCACAGGAGAATTTTGGGCCATGGCCCATAAAAAAGACGCCCTATTAATAGATCAACAACACAAAGGAAAAGGAAAAAAAGCGAATGCACACATGGGAAAGAGCGACTCACAGATTGGTGAAGGCAGTATTGCCACGGCCATTGGCAGTGATGAACTGAGACAAGAGGTTGGTGTAGGACCTTGTGTCCACGATCTCGTGCGGGTCAATCCCTGCCAGTGGATTTCCCACTGCGTTCCGCACGTTGTCCATGCCGCTCTGCAGGCTGGTCAGCCCGACTCGGTCGAGTCCATCCAGTATCTCTGGCACGTCAGGCAGCTCCACACCACGAATTTGCCAGTTTTGCCGGGTCGTCACATCGGCACAACCATGTTCACCGTAACTCAGCACCACATTCCCCAGGTAACGGGTCTGCTCGCTCGTCGTCACCCCGTTTGGCAGTTTCAATCTCATCATGAATCGCCCATCTACCAGTATTAAAGAAAATCACATTTCAAATGATGAACTTTGTCAAATCCCTACGGGCTCCATGGGGACCCACCGCCCATTGATGAACGGCCCATATCACTCTTACATCATGTTGGTGATTTAATCCAAGTTTAAATACTTGAATCGCCTGAGTCGAACTCAAATCGCCCAGATTTCATCAAAAGACTCACAAAAGCTTTTGATCTGATCAAAACTCGGAAAAAACTCAGCTCGTAGACAACTCCGCACAACTCAACACTATTTATATTTTATTTCTATTTTTTAAATATTAAATAATACTGAAGAAACTCGTAAAAACACATGCAGGGATTTCAAAAAACTCACCCGAGTATTCGAGTCGACTCAACTCAACTCCGGCTTTCAAATTGAGTCGAGTTTTCACGTTTTCAAACTATGGTTTAGGAGGAAGCGGATTGCGTACTGAGTAAACTCTGTGGGATTCACCATGTTTTACATATTTTATCCACTCCGTCCATCCATTTTACAAGATAATTTTAGGGATTTGACCCATAAATGAAGGACATACAAAACTAAAGTGGACCACAGCAAAGGAAACAGTGTGAATTGAACATTTGCCATTGAAAAATTCTTGGGACCCATAGAAGTTTTGGATCCAGCTGATATTTTTGTTTTCCCTTCATCTTTGTCTGCGTCATCTTATGAACAAGTTAGATAACAAATAAACATCACCGTGGTCCCTAAGAAGGTTTCAACGGTGGAAATCACTATTCCTACTGTTTCCTGCGGTATGGCCCACTTGAGCTTTGGATATGCTTCAATTTTGGACTCAACCTCTAAAATGAGCTGGAAAAACGGATGGACGGCACGGATAAACAACATACATTCACAGTAGGCTCGACAGAGTTTACCGAGTAACTCAGTACGCCCGATTTCGGTTTAGGATGCGTTTGGCTGCACCAAATATGATGAAATATCATAATATACTATGATATTTGGTGCAACCAAGCACGCGCACTTAATCAGAGTGGACCCGATTACTCCCTTCAACACTATTCAGTTAAGCGTACCAGCCTGGCTCGTGCAAAAAAAGTCAAACGTGCGTGAGATCTAAGCCTCTCATCGGCATCTCTGTCACATAGATGCCACGTCTAAAAGATAATGCCTTATAGGATCATCGAGTGGGCCACACATGTATAAAACAAATGAATGGTTCAGAAAAATTGATCAATACCTAGATTCTCTGTACACGTTGGACTCAACCAGTAATCATCTCTTCCTGATTTTTCAAACCCGGCGCCTAAACAGGGGTGACTGACTGAAGAGAGGCGGCTCCAATATGGCACACATGTGCCTTATTTCCACGTGTGAGCTCATGCACTTGCAAAGTAAACTCGGTAGGACCTCTCCTATTCTGTAGCTCGCCCGCACCTCCATGGTGCATGGGTCCCACCTTTGCTGATCGGATCGTCTCGCTGGGTGCACCTCAATACCACTGATGGACCACGGTGCAGACTAAAACAAGAAATGGGCCATATATTGAGGGCCACTATCAACTCAGAGCATGTTAGGATCTCGCTCATCCAAAGTGGTTCTCAATATCAGTAACGGACGCGGATTGTGTAGTGGTGTGGATTCTCTGTGGAGCCCACTGTGATATATGAGTCTCATACACGCTGTCCATTCATTTTTCCAGCTAATTTTAGAGCATAATCCCAAAATTGAAGCATATTTAAAGCTCCTCACGACAAGTGGACCACGCAACCTCAGAGCTTTTATTAATCAAAGAAGAATATTTATAGTTGTTATACATTCATTGCTTTTTTTTTAATCCAACAAAGTGGGAAAAGTTACTATGCGACTCGACCTCATGTGAAGTCGAGCTGTGTGGGCCCTACTGTGATGTTTTATGGTCATCCACACCATGCATTTGGTGTGTACCCTGTTGTTTATGAAATATGCCAAACATCAGCTGTATCCGGAACTCAAGTCGCCCATACCAACTGAAAGAGTGTAAAATCATGCCTACGATATCTAAAAGCACTTGTTGGGGCCACCTGAGCTTTGGATATAATTGAAACTTGGTGTGACCTCTTTTTTAAGTGGGACACGCACAATGGATGGGCTGGATTTCTCAACCACATCTCATTCAATCCTATAAACGATCATAAAGATTTCAATGGTTGGATATCCACTCTTAACTCTTATATATGGTGTGGCCCACCCAAGTCATAAATGGGCCTGATTTTTAGGCCTGTGGATCATCACGAAATGGTGCATCTGACTAATTGTATGGATGCCCATCACACATTACAGTGGGGTGCACACAGCTCGACATCATGGGAACTTCCCATGAGGTTGAGTGCATGGTACCTTTTCCCCATTAAAATATTGAGATTGGTAATACCTTCATGGATGAAATGACAAAAACGCCCTCTAAGATTATTATTTTCTTCTTCTAAAAAGCAGAGTAGCATTGTGGGGCCTACGTGGTTTTCTTATGACATCTAACCCGTCCACCAGATACACCCCAAAAAGAGGATTAGATAAATAATAATTTTGAAAAAAAAGGTATATTCAATTGTCACGCTGGCCAGGCCATAAAAAACAACATACACCACTCAAAACCGTCCAATTCACCAGCGGCCATTTGGTGATGGTATTATCATAATCGTTGCATCATCCACCATAGGGTGCACCTGTTGGTTGGGGTACTTGTTATAAGCACACTTCTTGAGCCCAAACGCTTGACTCCACAATTTTTTAAAGAAAATAAAGAGGAAATTAAAAAAAAAAAAAACCATATAATTAATTTGTAGTTTACATTCTGATACCTTTTTCGGAAAGGTTTTTATAAACTACCTCATTAATCAAACATAGTGATGGTAGTTCTAGTAAATAGGTCGGTGGCTTGAATGGCTCCATCACTATGTTTATGTTCAATCACCCCAACCATGTATGTCATTCCAGGTTAGGCTAATGGGCTAAAAATCAGCTCCATTTATGATTCAAGTGAACTACATGATTTGAAAAGAGTGTATAGGGCAACACTCACCTTCCAAATTATCTTCATTAGTGTGGCTCACATAAATCATGAATGGGTGTAAATTTTGGGACACAGGACTAACTTTTTATGTGAAATCTAATGGTTGCAGTGGATTTCATATAGTTGCTATGGTGAACCCTTAAAAAATCAAGGGTGGACATCTCTCTCCCAAGTGTTTCTATTCGTGTGGCCCGCCAAAGCACATATGAGACTGATTTTTTGTCTCTAAGGCTAATAGGTGACTAAATATCTATATGGGAAATCCACCAACCATTACAAGATAATCGCCATTCAAGCCTTGAGCAAAAATATTAGGTTAACTTGTGATTTAAGAGGGCTATGATAGAGGCGTTCATTCTTAAACTTTTACTTCCATCGTGATTACTTTATAAAACCCACTCCAACCATCAGATTTCATACTAATCAGGTTCATCCAGGATTCTGGTAAGTCATTTGAAGACCGTTCTTTGAAAAATAGTACTGGATGTAAATTTTATATTAATTAGGTATATTTTTGTAAATTTTTTGAATAAAGTAGTAAAAATGAGCGAATATCTTTAAATCCATGGAATATTCTAAACTACATGTCCAACCGGGGCGCGAATTAGGTGTTACCCCGGGAACAGCTTAGTGGCTGTTACCCCTACCGTATGGCCCACACGAATGATATTTTGTATATCCACGCCATCCATCATTTTCTACGGCCCATTTTACAATGAGGTTCCAAAAATTATTAAGATCTAAATCTATAGTGGACCATACCACTAGAAAGAGTGTGATTGAGTGCTCCACCATTAAAAATTCCAAAGAGCCCATTGTAAGATTTTGGTAATGTTTATTATCAATCCAAGCTCTTAATAATGTCAATAATTTCTTGATGAAGGGAAAATATAAATATCAGATTGATCCAAAAATTTTGTGGCCCACAATTTTTTTTAATGATTATTCATAACTTTTGTTAGTGGTTGGATCTTCTTAGTTTTTTGGATCACATCTTAAAATAATATGAAAAAACATACTAGATATATAAAAGCTACATTAAAAAAAAAAAAAAAAAGGGTCCCACACGATTAGGGTAACACCCACTAAGCTGTTCCGTTTGGCCCACATGGATGATATTTTGTATATCTACGCCGTCCATCCTTTTCTACATACCATTTTAGAATGAGGTTCCAAAAATCATGCATATCTAAATCTCTAGTGGACCATACCACTAGAAACAGTGTGATTGAGTGCTCCACCATTGAAAATTCTAAAGAGGAGCATATTAAGATTTTGGTACAGTTTATTTTCAATCCAATCTCTTGATAATGTCAATAAGGTCTGGATGAATGGAAAATATAAATATCAGATTTATCCGAAACTTTTGTGGCCCACAAAATCTTTTTAATGGTTATTCATCACCATTTCTAATGGTATGGTCCACCTGAGATTTGGATCTACTTAACGTTTTGGATCACATCCTAAAATGATATGAAAAGACAAATAAACGGCGTAGATACATTAAAAAAAAATACATTAATATGGTCCCACACGGTAGGGGTAACACCCACTAAACTGTTCCAGGGTAACACCTAATCCGCGCCCCCACCAAAGGCGCTCAAAATGTGCGGGAGTGGATTAGGTGCGACCCGGACTCACCCAACACAGCACGCGGTAACTGCTGTACCCACCTTGATGTATGTATTTTATATCTACCTTGTTCACCAGATTTTACGGCTCATTTTAGTGCTTGAGCTTAAAAAGAAAGCATATCCAAATCACAGGTGGACTGCACCACTGGAAAACAAGGGTATTAAGTTGTGTCCGAAGAAGTTTTTTTATGGTGGGCATTCAATCACCACTATTTCCAGTAGTGTCGTCCACTTGAGATTTGGATCTGCTTCATTTTTTGAATCATGCCCTAAAATGAGCTGGCAAAACAGATAAACAGCTTAGATATAAAGTATATACATCAAGGCAGGCCACGTAATCTGCTCCCAAGACACTTGTTAAAATATAGGCGTATGATATATTCGTTTTTAATTGTCTAATAAATGTCCAGCAATCGAGTAAGCAAGTTACCGAACAAAAGTAACTTCTGGTTCATAATACATCTAAATTAAGACCCATAATTTGAACAATTTAATTTGAATTACTTATATGACACGTATGCAATTTCTAAGTACCAGCATATCATCCCATCGCTTTGCCAGAGTATCCAAGTTTCTTCGTTTACGGAATCAAGATGTTCAAAACAGAACAGCTCGGGTGCGTTTGGTTGCGCCAAATATCATGGCATTTCATAATCAATTAGTCTAATTTAGTGATTTTATCTAATTCGGGGCAACCCATCACACTCTGAGCAAATGCATCCCATGTCTTGCCGGGAATAATTGTAATCAAATAAATTTATGCATAAAATATTGCATGGGAAAAAACATTGATATTATGATGACGGTGATGATTCATACACATGCACTTCACAGTTGCCCACGTGGTATAGACGTAACTCAAATAAACTATCCAAATCGTGGGACCCATTTTAGATGGATGATAACCCAAAAGCTACATCAAGCCGTCCATCGTAACCGGCCGATTGGTTGACATATAATGGACGGTTAACATGAACAGAAACCAATGGGCAAAACCAAGTTCCAATTAATCTAAGGTTAGATTGGTGAGACCAATCTGCGATTGGGGACCATGATTTGGACAGCTTAATTGGAGCTACACGTGTGTCACGTGGGTAGATGCAGAGCACGTGAGTACGAAAGAAAAAAAAGCCTTACATTGATGCTTCCTCCGGTGGAAGAGGCCAAGCCACTTGAGGCGGACATCGATATCATCCCTGGTGGGTTTCGAACCATCGATCTCTTTGAAGGGGATCGCTGCCAGCTCATCAATCCCCCGCTCTACCACCAGCTTCATCGGCTCCTTCTCCAGCTTCACCTGCGCGACACACGTGCGACAAAACGGGTTACGCTTTTATATAGCCCGCAAGACGACCTAAATTGATGGTCCTCCACCGATCAAAACGACTAGACATGGTGCAATGTCTGAGCGGAGCACAATATGAGGTGGCGCGGTGAACTAGGAATGCAAAAGCAGGAGATAGAACTGGCCTTTTCCTGAGGGTTGATTCCTTGCCGGAACTCTTCCTTGAGGACCCAGTACCCATCCCTCTCCTCGACTCTCGCTCGAGCCGGGACGCGTCGGGAGGCGCAGATGGTGCGGCTGTCTGGGTCGGAGTGGCTCTGAGACGCCGATTGGATCGGATCGCAGGCAGCCAAGGTGGGAGGAGTTGCAGCGAAGACATGATCCGGACCGTTGGATGATGGGACGTGCGTGGGTGCAATCTAGTCTTAGAAAGAAAGAAGCAGGTGTCAGGCAGATGGAAGGTGCAAGGCGATGCATTTTGTAGGAGTCTGTGGATGGGAATGAAGAAAGCTTTCGAGGGCTCTTCGATGTTTCAAAGGCCGTTGGATTAATTAGGAGGAGACGCCCCGAGTTTTTGAAATAATTACTGATGTGACCTTCGAGTCATAATCGGATGCGTTTTGCACAGTAGTAATCTCCGAGAGCGGATTAGGTGAGACCCCGGCCTCAGCTAAGATGGTGCGGCCCTTATCGTGGGTTTACCTTGGGGCCCACCTCGATGTATGTATTATGTATCCATGCCGTCCATCCGTTTTTTCACGTCATTTTAAAGCATTATACCAAAAAGTAAGTAGATCTAACTATCAGGTGAACCATACCATAAGAAACAGTGGTGATTGACCGTACTACCATTAAAAACTTCTTAGGACGCTCTTTAATGTTTCCTTAATATTTATTTACCATCCAATCTGTGGATAAGGTTAAATAAGACTGGATGAAGGTAAAAAAAAGCAAATATAAGCTTGATCTAAAACTCTCAATGGCCCATTAATGGTCAATCACCACTATTTCTTACGATATGGTCTACCTGATAATTTATCTGCTTAATTTTTATTGTAATGCTTTAAAATTATTTGTATAAACAGTTGGACGGCATAGATACATAATACATACATCAAAGTAGGCCCTATAGTAAACATAGGTAAGTGCCACACCGTGTTAGGTAGGGCCGGGGTCTCACCTAATCCACTCTCGTAATCTCCCACCGAGCATTGTTGGGAAGCGGCTTAAGCCGATCGTGGCTGTGTGCCACTGTGATGTATGTGTCTTGTATCCGTTTAGGGAAAATTGGATTGTCGTACTAAGTAACTTAAGTAGGCTTTTATCATATTGAGTAAACTTTGTTACCACGAATGTATGTAATTTAACCATATGTCCATCTACTTTTTCAAGTCGTCTTAGAGGTTAAAATTAAAGCAGGTCCAAAGCTCAAATGGACCATACCTTGGGAATAATGATTTCCACTGTTGAAACCTTACTAGGGCCTACAATTATGTTTAATTGTCATCCAACTTGTTCATAAGCTCACACAAACATAAATGAATGGGAAAACACAAATATCAGCTTGATCCAAAACTTTTGTGGCCCCTAAAAAATGTTCAACAATAAACATTTAATTCACACTTTTTTCAATTGTGTGCCCCCGTTGAGATTTTGATATGGTTCATTTTTGAGTTCGAAGTTCTAAAATTATCTGGTAAAATGGATAGGCAATGTAGATAAAAGACAAATTATGGTGGATGCCACATAGTACACTCAGTATACTGAGTTACTACACAATCTACTTCCATTTTACAGTATGAGCACAAAAAAACAGCAGATCCAAATCTCTAAGTGGACCACACTGCAGGGAACAGTGGTGTGGTTTAGATGAAGCTGATATTTGTTTTTCCTTTCGTCTGCGTTACCTTATCAACCGATTGGATGGTTAGAAAACATTACAGTAGAATGCTGGAAGTTTTTAATGATGGGCTTTCCACGCCAATTTTTTATGAGGTGTGGTCCATCTGAAACTTTTATTACCTTCATTTTTTACATCATGCCGTGAAATGAGATGGAAAAACAGATGAGCGTGCACCACAGTCAGGGCGTCCAGGCAGGGGCTATGTGGGTTGGAAAAACGCTGCAACTGCACATTAATGTTTATTGCATCCAGTCAGGGGCTCTGTGGGGCCCACCATGATGTATGGGTTTTATCTATGCTGTCCAGCAACTTTTTTTCATATCATTTTAGGGTATGAGTTGTCTAAAAATTAGGCAGGTCAAATGCTCAAGTGGACTGCATAGTGATAGTGATGAAATTCATTGTTCAAACATTCCTAAGGGCTCCTGTGATGTTTATTTATCATCCAACATGTTAATAAGGTTATAGATCTGGATAAAGAGAAAACACAAATATCATATTGATACAAAGATTCCTCTGCTCTCAAGAAGTTTTTAATGGTGGGAGTTTAATACCCACGGGGTGTTCCACTTGAGCCCTGGATTTGCCTCATTTTGGGTTCATAACATAAAATGATCTAGAGAAATAGACAGACGGCATAGATAAGACTCACACAACACGTTGGGCCCCACATAGCCCTGTCTGGACGGACTATCGTTCAGGCGGCGACAGTAAGCAATCCGCTTCCCTCGATCCCACGCACTGCTCGTGGAATCTAAAGATTTTAAAAGTCAATGCAATTAAACAGAACTGCGAGCCCTTTGTATAATTGTATCCATGGACAGGGCGATTTGTAATTCTTTCGTGAATCGGGGGTTGTTTCTTCTTCTCTTTTGTGCCATTCATTTGGCCTTTTGCGCCTCGAACATAAAAAAGGACGGCTATCTCGGCTCGTAAAGCAGGCAAGAGTCGTAGTCCCCGCACGCCGACATGCCCTTTCAGCGGAGCCGAGGATCGTGGTGCTACTTAGGAGCAAGGCTCGCCAGTTATGGCCTACAAACTGATGATCCAGACCGTTCATCTAAAAAGTTCCTATCATATCTACTCTACATAGAGAAAAGTCACTGATTGAGATCTCTTCACGTACTGAAGAATGACTTGGAAGATGTTTTCTGGGCCGTTGCTCGAACTTGCATTGTATTGACGGTTACGTCTCCAGTGAATGTTGTCTCTACCAGGAATTTCTTCAACTGTGGGAGAATAGGGTGGTAGCTTATAGATAAACGGTTTTGATCATCACATGCTATGACAAAAGAGCAGAGCGTCTTGGGCGAGCCTTGCTCGCATTTTGGGTTCGTATGGCCGGGAGCAGATTAGGTGCGGCCCGCCTCACCCACGAAGGTGTGGCCCTTATGGTGGGGCCCACCTTGATGTATGTATTGTATATCCACAATAATATAGGAGACAGTGTTCGATGAACCCTACGCCATTAAAAGCTTCCCAGGGTCCACTGTAATTTTTATCTGCCATCCAAGCCTGTTGATAATATCACGTATACCTGGATTAAGGGGAAAAAAAGTATAGTCAGATTGATCCAAAACCTTTGTGACCCATAAAAAGGTTTTAATGGTCAATCACCATTGTTTCCTGTAGCCACCTGAGATTTGAATCTACTTCATTTTTAAGCTTATGCCCTAAAATAATTTGGCAAAAAGATAGATGAAGTAAATATTGTTGAGATATAAGCGATCGCCCCGCGGCGGAAGTGAGTGAGGAGCAATCAAACGAAGAATAAACACAATGCAATTAACCAAACAAATTAACACACCCAAGAAGCAATCCAAATTTTACGTGGAAGGACCCCTCATGGGTAAAAAATCACGGCACAAAGCAAAACCAATCCACTATGAATTAGAAATTACAAGAGCATAAAGAAACCTTACACTGAATTCAGGCCCACAAGAGAAATCACAAGCTCTCCAAGAGGAAAATCAACGTAACCCTTCCTCTAAAGCTCTTTCTCTCACCCTAGAACACACACACTCTCTCTCTCTCTCTCTCTCTCTCTCTCTCTCTCTCTCTCTCAACCCTTATACATTTAAGATACCTTAATTTCAGTTTACAACAGCTTATATAGCAATACACCCAAATTAGTAACATCTTACGCAAGAAATCGCACAAGATCGCACGAAAACTGTGCCACCGACTTTACAGTCCGCCTACGGTCGGGCGCTCGACAAATTCAAAATCTGTCCAGAGAGTTCCAACATTAAATTCAGCCAATTTCGGGCGTCTGCCCAGACCTCATCGGGCGCCCGACCATCCACCAAGGTGTCCGACCAACAATGTTCGGGCCTCCTACAGCCCATAAACAGTTCAGCAAAAATTAAACTTTCAGAAGCCAACTCGAGTGACCTTGGTCGGGCACCTGACCCAAACCCATCGGGAGCTCGACACCCCTTAGCATCCAAGACTGAAGGAAAAACTCCAACAATCTCCACCGTAACTTTAATCTTCAATTGCTTCACTGCTTTAAAATTCCAATCTTCATCTCTACTTCGTCTCCTTTATAGTACTATCGCTTCTCATGCCCCGTCGACTCATCCTTGCACCTTCACCATCAGCTCGTTCATGTGGCCCTTGCGCACACGCCACACACAAGCAACCGTGTATCCCGCTGCCAATCCCACAACTCCACCGTGAATAGTGCTCCCGATCACTTTGTAAAGATTGTCGCACATCCGTGCCTTATCATCACACGTGCTCCCTTTACCACTTTAGAAGACCGATCACAGTTGATGAACCTATACCCTTTCGCCTCGAGTGTACCAAGAGATATCACATTCTTCTTCATCTCAGGGACATGCTTCACACTTCAAGGATTCGTTCGATCCTGTCAAACATTCTAATGTGCACCGAACCAATACCCACCACCTTGTGTGCGTAGCCATCAACCACAACCACCGATCCACCATCATATGATCTGTATATCATGAATGAACTCTGGTCAAAACATATGTAACATGATACACCTGAATCCAAGAGTCACTCTCTACCGAAAAGACCCTATGCTGGATACAGTCAATACATCACAAACATCACCACCGTCCTCTACAGTATTGGCCCCCTTAGAAGAATCTCCAGATTTCTCTTGCCTTTTCCCGATATTCAAACAATCCCTCTTTACGTGCCCTTTTTCCCCACAATTCCAGCATCTCACTTTACTTTTCCACTTACCTTTTGATTTATATCTTGATGACGAAGATCCTCCACCCAGCCCAGAATTCCTCCCTCTCATAACTAGTGCTTCGTCTATAGAAGGACCCACGCCGCCGCTTTTCTTTCTCATCGCCTTCACATGAAGGGCTAAGATAACGGTTTCCACACCAATGGTCTCCCTACCCGTGCACAATGAGTACTTCTTAAGCAACTCATGTGATTTTGGAAGAGAATTCAGCATGATAAACGCTTGATCCTCGTCCTTCATCGGTTTATCTACATCCATTAACTTGCAAATAAGCCTATTGAAATTGCTGATGTGGCTATCAATATCGGCCCCTTCCGCTATCCTCAAATTATAAAAGTGAAGCTTCAAATATATGTGATTTTTCAGAGATTTCTTCACGTAGATATTCTCTAACTTCGCCCATGTTTCAGCCGCAGTTTTCTCTTTCATGACGTTGTATAGGATCTCATCCACTAGGCACAACTGGATTAAGACATTGACTTTTTCATCGATCTTCTTCCACTCTTCTTCTTTTACAGCCTCCAATTGCTTTTCAAGGAGCGCATCTTGCAACCCTTGCTGAACTAGAAGGTCTTTCATCTTCACCTTCCACAGTTCAAAATTGTTTTTCCCTTAGTACTTCTTTATGTCGAATCTCATGCTTGAAGACGTCATTGAAGCCTCATCTCACATTTCGATCTAGCTCCCAACGTTCGCTCTGATACATGGTTTGTTGGGATATAAGCGATTGGCCTCGTAGTAATAGTGAGCAAGAAGCAATCAAATGAGGAACAAACACAACACAATCAACCAAAAAAATCAACACACCCAAGAAGTAATCCAAATTTTACGTGAAAACACCCCTCACGAGTAAAAAACCACGGCACAAAGTGACGCCAATCCACTATGAATCAGAAATTACAAGAGCATAAAGAAACCTTACACTGAATGCAAGCTCATAAGAGAAATCTCAAGCTCTCCAAGAGGAAAATCAACGTAACCCTTCCTCTAAAGCTCTTTCTCTCACCCTAGAACCTTCTCTCTCTCTCTCTCTCTCTCTCTCTCTCTCTCTCTCTCAATCCTTGTACATCTAGGATATCCTAATTCCAGCTTACAACAGCTTATATAGCAATAAACCCAAATTAGTAACATCTTACGCAAGAAACTGCACAATATCGCACAAAAACTGTGCCGCCAACTTTGCAGTTTGCACACTGGTCGGGCGCTCGACAGATTCAAAATTTCTTGAGAGAATTCCAGCATAAAATCTAGCCAATTTCGGGTGTCCGCCCAGATCTCATCGGATGCTCGACCATCCACCGACAGCCCAAAAACAGTTCAGTAAAAAAAAAAAGACTTCCAGAAGCCAACCCGGGTGACCTTGGTCAGGCGCCCGACCCTAACTCATCGAGCGCCCGATACTCCCTGGTGTCCAAGATTGAAGGCAAAACCCCAACAGATATAGAATAAATACATCAAGGTGGCCCCATGGTAAAGGCCGCACCCTCATGGGTGAGGCCGGAGCCGCAACCCACTCCCGGTGTGGACCATGTCGATGTGAACGTGGCTTTTTTTTTTTTTTTTTTAATTCTTATTTTGGACCAGCAAGGATTGCCTGGTGAACCCAACACCAGTTAGGCGGGGTAAGGAGTCTACGTGGCCTTGTTTTATCCACATAGTCAGGTCCAAAGCTCAGGTACACTACACCACAAGAAACAATAAAGAGTGGGAACAATGATTTACACCCTGGAAACCTTCTCAGGGGCCTACAGTGATGTCTATTTGGCATCCAACCTGTTCATAAGTTCACACAGTCCTGAATGGATGAAGGGAAAAAAAAAAAAAAAAATAGCTTGATACAAAACTTTTGTGGGACCAAAGAAGTTTTCAATGGTGGGCAATTAATCCCCATTGTTTCCTCTGGTGTGGTCCACTTGAGATTTTGATATGCTTCAATTTCGAACTCATGCCCTCAAATGAGCTGACAAAATGGATGGATGATGCCGATAAAACACATACAGAACTCATGCCCTCAAATGAGCTGACAAAATGGATGGATGATGTCGATAAAACACATACATCACCGTGAGTCTTTAGATCACATAGCTAGGTGATGTTGGTTCCCCACATAGCTTGAAACACAGGCACCAAATTATAAACGTAGCCCTGAGGTTGCTTCTGATAAAATAACTTTTGAAAATTATTTAAAGTGCTAAATAATATATTTGAAATAATTTAAGAATATTTTTATCAAAAGTGAAAAGAAATTTTAATGCAGCAGCACTTTCAGCATGTAGACTTGATTAAGCAAGGGAGGCAAGCTAAATCTTATTAAGTGAAAATTAATTTAAGCACTTAATTTGATTTTCTAAATGATCTTAATTAACGAAAATAATTGAAAATATCAAATTTTAGTTATAAGTGCTTAAAATAAGTTTTATCAAACGACTCCAAATTAAAGGACTGAATTGTGTAACCCAATGTTGATAGGTTTCTGTTCAAAAGTCAAATTGGTAGAGCAACCCTACTGTTGGATTCGTGAACACTTGTTTGTTCAAATAGGATCACTATATATTTTTCATTTTTAGCTGTCCAATAGATGTCTACCCATTTGATATTTTAATGATCAAGTAAGTACTCACTAACTTGTATTAGCATGCATGATTCCAAGATGATTGTTATTTCTTACACACAAACTCTCATAGACATACATACATTATATGGGCACTCAAACTCATGACCTAAACATCAAAACATACTTTTGCCCGCTATTGAGTCATGGGTGTTGTACTTTATTTTTTATCGTTTTCAGAAGAACCAATTAAAAGAGGACACATGGCATTGCAAGAGAAATGTGTAACATGCATGCAATTTGCGAAGATGTGTGGAGTGTATTTTCAGGAATAACATCTAGCATTAGTTGATTGGAACATGTCATTTAGAGAGATGTAGCGGCCCAGCAAATTTGCAAATGGTTGTCAAATAAGTGTCAAGGGAGAGGAAGAGTTCCAAGGATCAAAGTAGCAATGAATGGCTACTAGTAACAATTGAACGTGAAGTAAATCTAGATAGTTCTTTTTGTCCAGAAAGCCTATAAATAACAGAAGAAATCAACGAAGCAAATGGTCTCATATCATCAAACCAAATCAAACAAATCAATTTTCTTATCAATTATCCTTTATGTTCCTTAACATAATCAGTCTTTTATGTTCTTTAGTGTAACTAGTAATTTAGGAGTAACAGTAATATTTAGCTAAATTTAAGTCTACGCTCATACGCTGGACTACGTTATCTCAACTCAAGCAGTTATTCATTCAAAAGTGTTTTTGCAGTTGATTCCTGTGTAGATAGTAGATTATATAGTTCATTCGATTTTTTAGTTATATTCAAAAGTTATTTCTTGTGAAAGGTAAGGTATAACCCATTTACAGATGACGAACCCCATAATCGCCTAATCATCTTACACAAGTCTCTGCGAGCTGGCGCTTAAAATAGGCGCATAATATGGTACAAGTTGGACGTATCTGCTCTCAGTCATATATGGTCAAGTTCTATCTTGGCGCTTGAGGGCATAGTCGTTTGGTTGGAATCGAATCACACAGTTGGTTCAAGCACACCGACGCATATTACATGTGTCTCTAGAAGAGAAACAACGAGCTAACAATGGGCCCAAGATGCTTAACAGGAGAATTAATGCGAAGGTTCAACCGAGAGATTGAATAGATTACGTAACTGCTAGAGAGAATCATTTGATGACCAACAGGTTCATCTGCGGCCTAGCTGATGATGGAACCAGCTTGGCTTTTGGATCAAGACATGTTCACATTGTGCCCCCACCTGATACAGGTGCGAAAATTGGCATGTTAAACCTACCCCTCATGATAAACTGTGATGGCGCAAAAGATCATACTGATTAGATGATCCCCACCATCAGATCAATGGAGTTTGAATCTTTAGCCGCTGGTTTTTATTGTTGTTTACTACTTGCAGGCTAAAACAATGCACCCGCCTGCAAACAGCATGGAATGCTATCATAACGGCTCTACTGACAGGAGATAAGCCAATGCTATCATAAAGATTCCTGCTCACCGCAACCTAAATATACTAGACACCAGTTTGTTTACCATATTGCCTGCATTCCAAACTGGACAAGTGTGGAAATGGTCCCACAATCTGGACCATTGGTCCGAAGGGTACAGCTGTTGATGGTTAGAAGATCTTAATCATCTGGCCAGCAACATACAAGTCGAAGGAAGAAAGAATTTTTAACTACACCCATTCGAATTGGGCAGTTAAAATTGTCCAAACACCACATCTTTTGCTGACAGTGGTCCGACCCAATTCGAGTAAAATGCACCAAATTATAAATGCAAAGCTATTGAGGTACTTGAGAAATGGTAGGAAAATAAAATGCATCTTCAAACTCATACCAGGCGTGCCGATATATACCAGACATACTGGTTTTGATCACTGTGTGTGGTCACATGGCAGATGTTTCGGCCTGAAAGTTAGGCCAGTCTGCTTCTTAGGTGAGCCAAAATTGTACATTGCATAGAAAAGGTTGATACACTTCTTAGGTGTGGCTCACTTGATGACTGTCCCAGAAAGATATTTTGGCCAGAGGACACCCACAGCAGGCCCTGATGAATGGCGCAGATACCGCATACATGTGCCATGTTAGCAAGTGTGGGTGAATCTATATGTGCAACCCTCTTGACTGTTAATGTTCAGAGCAAATGAGCCAAACTATCAAAGCGTTGAAATAATCCAATTATATGTTGACTTTCCATCATACATTACAATAATCATCGTATAAATGGTTTGGATCATTGGAAGATGACCCGGAAGCTAAGTCCTGATGTATCATATTGCAATTCGTCAGGATGTGTTCGAGCAAACCTCTGAGTGGAATATCACCAAAACCAGGATCAACGTTGCATCATGCCCCAAAAACCAGGCCCTCTGTTCTTCTGTGTATCTAACTCAATCGTCTTGATAAACATGTAGATTACAGGGGGTGAAAAGTGAAGGAACAAAATAAGCCCATGAAAATTACCTGTACTCCTGCTAATGAGGTTCCAATGGGGCCTGCAGTCATGATGGGCCCAAAGTTAGGTAGGGTGAGGGATTGTTAGACGAAAACGACTTCGAACTTGGCACAGGGGTTGCCTTCCACGTATCTACTGAAATCGGCGTCGCTACTGAATCTGAAGGTGTACAAAGCTTGTCTTTGGGTGAGGCCAACAGGATATATTCTGTAGATTTTCAATTCGTTCCCTCCTCTTATACTTTCTGGCCTTTCTTGTTTCCAGATGGGCACATGGTTGAGGGACTTAAACTTCACTAGCACTGCGGACTCCATAGCTTTTAAGGTCAAATCACCGGACCTGGTCAACAGTGCCAAGGATGAGATGATAGCTATCTGGCCATTTAAATTAAACATGGAGAATTCTTTGGTGGCTGCAACAGGAGGGAGTTATGTATATGATACCCAAAACTAAGGATATTCACAATATACTTCGGTTTTTCATGTTGTACACATGGGGCCCAGGGTTCGCCAATCCAAACCATCGGTCTGTTGGGCCTCTGTAGAAGATGGAGCTTGCCCCCAAAATCTTGCAGATTGAAAGATTCTAACCTGTTACCTACAGCCCTTTCTCAGTTCAATGTGGAGTCTGGACTATTGCTGCTTCCTCTATTCTCAACTGACTATTTCTAGGCCATGTGTTGAGAGGTCAGGGTTGTCCTGTAGCAGAGATTTTTAGGGCATGGTCCATCCACAGTGGGAGTCAACAGAGCAATTGCCTGGATCATTGAACCAGGGGCCCCATACACACAAACTGAAAACCCGAGTATACTGCGAATATTATAATTCCTTGAAAAAGATACCAGAAAAGGAAGGAAAATGCTGTGATGATTAGTGCCGTTAAGAGTTCAATGAAATCCACAATGCAACATCTATATTCTACAATTGGCACTTGCAATGGTGACCAGTAGTGGTAATTTGGAGTGCTGCTATGTAGATGGGACACATCCCAAGAAGGCAAGGCAGTAAGATTGGTCGATGGCATGAAAAAGGGACTCGCTGAGGGTCCATATTCAATGCACAAAACTCACAACGCAGTTAGTCAGAACTGCCCAGTTACTACAATTTTTGGATGATACATCATCCATGTGGCAGCCACCAGATCAAAAGTGCTGGTCAACATAGAAGCTTGCCATATGATGCAGTGGCTATGCCACTTCATGGTACTTCTAAAATTCATCTCATGATCACATATCTGTTTGGAAAAGAGAAATGGCAAGGGGACAAAAGCCAGGACCCAGTTAGCTAGCATTGGTAACTGCAAGAGGGCATGTCCATAATTAGAACTCCAGCTAGATTAGATAGGAGATGTCTTTCTTCCATGGAAAAGCTGAGTTTAAGGGTGATAAATGTTGTTATCTTCCAAAAAGGAAAAGAAGAAGAATCCTTCAAAAAAGAAGAAGAAGAAGAAGAAGAAGAAGAATTTTACCTCAGGAAGATAGACTCCATCTCAAACCTCCCTCTTTCCCTCACAAACAAGTGATACACAATTCCTGGGCCACTGGTGCAATTGCAGGGGCGCTTCTCGAACCTGGCGCTCTTTTCTTCTTGCTCTCTAATCTTTGTCGCAAGATGAATGCATAGACGGCAAGATGAGTGAACTGCTGCCATGTCCACAAGGGCCTTGAAAGAATCAGATGGACCCTCGTACTTCCACCTATGCACAATAGTTGCCCAGGTATCAACCATCAACTTCATCAAAGTAGTAAGGACAAAGGCAAATGGCTCCCGTGACTTTGTGAGAAATAACCAGCATCCCTTAAGATTCCATGGAGACCAAAATGCATTTTGAGGATTTATATGATCTTGACCCCAGAATATGGACGTCATATGGGTTTTCAGTGGATAAAACTACAAATGGGACCCATGGTTCAGTGATGCAGACCACTGGTCTGTTGGGCAACAACTTGGTTTGAAATTGGCCCAACAATCTCCCAGAAAGGAAGATCCTAGCCACCAAGATTAGGACTCTTTTCAGTTGAGGGCGATTCATTTTCAGGCTGCAAATTGAAAGGTTGGCCTCTTCAAGTAAGGGAGTTTTTAGGGCATTTTCAGTGGCGCATTGCAACAGACCAATGCAAGGGTCTGGATCAATAAAAGATGGTCCTCATTCAAAATGAAAACTGGAAAATAATGTGCATATCCTCAGCTTGAGGATACTATAATTCCTCCATTTTAGTAATTCATTTCAGCCCAAGCTGACTGCTAAAAATATTTAAGGGCCTGTCTCAATGGACTTCCCAGTCCTGGGGGAGTTGCCAATCCTGGGAGTGGTCAATCATGTATTGGTGACTCCTTGATTAGCCGATCTTTCGTTCAGTGACATCCTGGATTGGCCAATCTAGGATTGGCCAATACAAGGATCCAAACAAGGAGCAATTATGGAGGATGATAAGGACAATACTAGTAGTTGATAGCTCAAATAATGGAAACCAAACAAGAGGGGGAAATCTTCTTGAATTACTGAAGACAAAATATCATAGATCCACAGAATGACATAGAAACAAGGAATGGTACTTTTAATGAGTGCACACCAAAACAAATCCACCAGACACGTGGCATTTGGTTTCTGTGATTGGAACAATTAATTTGGTGGGCATCAGGTGGACAGATCATAACCTAACAATTCAGGCAAGTGGCCTATGGTAGCCATGGTTTTAAGACTCAGCGACTCATCCGGTTTCGAGTCTAGTTGTGACTCACCCAAGTCAGGAGTGACCTATGGTGTCGAACCAGACCAGGTCCGAGTCTTCAATCCATGAAGGTAGTCATCCTATCAGTGGCTTGCAAATGGGCAGATGTCTTAAAGTTCAGCATAATTCAAGCACTCGCAGTATTTGAATGGATAGGATCTTCCAATCAATGCAATGGGCTATGGCCATCCATGTGGTGCACCAGTATATGTCAGGCCATGTGTATGGTGGTGGAAGATGACAACACTGCTCAGGTTTATTTTTTATTTTTTTCATCCAGCGTAATGACCGGGCGTATTACCGTTATGATGTGGGCCTATGAGCCATAGAACAGTCAAAATAATTCTTGAAGGAAAAAGTATCGGCCCCATATTGACTAGTTACAGGCCTGTAATGGCTGTTACGGGTGTTATGAGCCCACAATGGACCATTTTTTTTTCTCCAGATCAGCCCTGTAAGAGGTCCTACAATTACAGTTACAACCGTTGTGTAACTGTTTTTTAATTCTTGCATCCAGTCCTCTAGCAGGCAGAAGTGTGAGGCACTTGTCAATATGTTAGATGGAAATTGGTTGTTTGAGAGTTACCTTACTGACTGATTATAAGCATTGGGATTTTCGGCGAGGTATTTCATGGTCTTGGCAATGGAAGGAACATCATTCAGCTCTCTTATATGTAAAACTGAAACAGGAGAAGGGGCGAAATCTTGGATATTTGGAGGGCCAATGACCACAGGGACAGAACCTGCAGCATCATTTCAATATGGAAGCAACAGCATGAGAATAACAGTACAAAGATTTCATTAAATTAGAAGTGCCACAAAAGCCCTAAATTTGAGAAGGCAGGATTCTTTATGGTTATGTATTAGACCAAACTGAATCCCCCAAATGAAGCAGAAAAATGATCGTGTAACTATTAAGTGTAGCTGGCATACCAGCAACAAGAGATTGGAAGAATTTCTCCGTGACATAGTCTTCCTCATTGGAATTTTCAAAAGCCAAGCTGAATTTATAGCGCTTCAGAGTATCTAATTTGTCCACTGTCAAATAATAGGAAGTTAATTATTCTATGCACAAAATTATAACTGAATGACATCATCGCCTAAAAGATGTAATGAAAAGAGCCACCCAACCAAGTATATACAATGTCTTCAGCTTTCACATTCTTCTTATTGTGTTTTGGTGCAAATTTTTCAATGGGGTCCAGGTGGGCCAGCCTGCAATCAGGGGTGGAACCATTTCTAGTCTTACCGTTCATTTTGCAGGCCCTTAATTGGATGGTTAATGATCATCCAATCATGGTGATTTTATGGCCATGTGCAATATGTGGTGGACCCCTCCAGTCGATTGCAGTGGGCCCACTTGGGCCCCACAGGAATTTTTACTGTAATACAGTAAGAAGAAATCTTACTGTATCACTGCTCGTACATGGATACACTAATGAAGTTAAAGTGCAAGTGCTTTTATAAAGTAATGGAGACATCCATGGATTGCTTTCTGTTATCATGTTGAGTAACTAACAAGACATGAAGCACTGAAATGTATTAAAACTTCCATAAATACCTCTGCCATCACGGTTCCGATGGCAAGCACCATAAGAATCAATCTTGATATTCAAGTTTTCTAACATATTAAGGGCCTCCAAGCGAAAGTTGCGTGCTCCACAATTGGAAATGAAGGCAGCAGCATGGGCACTCTCAGACTTGGGATGCACTGGGGCCATAATGTTATACTCAGCCCACGAGAAATAACCAACTGGAACATCTGAGGAGAGACTAGTTGTCATTACAACATGGTACCCTCTCCTGCAACAAACAAAAATGACAACAATCAATGTCTCTTGAATTTCTAATAAAGCAAGGGTTCAAGTAGACTTATATATATATATATATATATATAACTGTGACAACATGGGGAATGATGAGAGCAATTAGGGAAATACTATTTACACCACCCCTTTTGGTAAATACACACTGTTTCTACTTTTGAACATACTTTAGTGCATATTGTACTATTGGGTTAGCAGCAGTATGGAAAGAGGGAGTATCTATCAAAAGGGTGGGTGTTAAAAATCCCATTATCTGGTGGAACAATAACTGACATAAAAATAAAAATAAATACTGCTGGGCTTAAACAACCAACAGAAATCATTTAACATTTACTTCATTGCAATTTTAAAACCCTCCCTTTCTTACTATAACTCACAACTTACAAGGTGTCCTAAAAATAGATGAAATGTTGCCAGACTGAGACGTTGTTCCACTCCCAACTCTTTGAACACTGACATCAATAGGTAAGATATTCGCACACAGCTGATGTGCGGGTTTTCTCTGAAGTCAATGAAATTACACATGCCTATTTGTCTGTATGAAACTCACTATTCCTGATTATCTGAAAACCTTGCATCTACGCATGCCTAGTTTCTTCTCCTCAGCCAGTATTTTAGACCTGTTTTGAAACTAAACAGGGGGGGGGGACTTTTTTTCTATAATTTTGTTCTCCATGTAATGTCTGTGTAGGTTTTAAAGATATGCATTAAAAGGCCAGAATAAGGAAACCAACAAGTTTTCCAATGAAATATCTATTTAATCCGAGTATTAATTTATGAGGAAGAAAAAAACTGCTATTTTCCATTAAATATTGGCCAAGATTTAACAGTTTAATGTAACTTTAATCCCAGATTAATATGCGTGCACTTGATTCACATCAGATGACTTTGCAGCTGCCGATGCAGGCAAACTTGATAGAGAGGCATGTAGAAGAAACCTTGCATAAAACAACATTTCTGCAGCTTTAGAATCTTTCTTACGTACCATGGTTTTGAATTTAAATACTTTTTTCTTTTTTTTTCTCTAAAAGTTGGTTTTGACATTTAAATGCAGTTCCAGGAAGAAACAAAACCCTAATCTGGAAGCTGCATTTATGAGATCCTAAATATCAGCCAATTGAAAACTAAAACTATCAGCACCTCCATCAATTTAACGGTAGGTACATGCCGAGAAAAATATTTATATGTTGTGAGTCTTGCGACTGGTAATAAAATATGCTTCATCCAATTAACCACTTTGGAAAGTGACAAATATGAGTCGATTTGATAGATATGGCTAATATTTCAAGCGCTGCCCAATAAACTAAGCTGACGTCGCATTTTAAACTCTAGTAGAGACCAAATGCACAAGCAGATATCAATCTTATATTAAATATACACTTGAGAACCAGTGCGCATGAGCGCTCTCGTATGCACCAAATGGGGCAAATGGGGTGGGGCCCACCGTGATGTGTTGTTGGAATCCACTCCGACCATCAGATGCATCACATCATGTTAGGGTGGGAGGGCCAAGGCCCAAAAATCAGGCCGATTCATGCATGTGTGTGCACATGCATGTGTGTATTACTGATCACCTGAGAACTGGTGCACATGAGATCTCGCATTAGCACTAAATGGGGCAAATGTGGTGGGCCCCACTGTGATGTGTTGTTGGCATCCACTCTGACCATCAGATGCTTAGGGCCAAGGCCCAAAGATCAGGCTGATTCATGAGTTAGGTGGGCCACACCAAGGGAAATAGTTGGCAGGGAACGCCCACCATTTATTTCACTAGGGCCCACCTGATGTGCAAATTGGCTTGTTTTGCATGCCCGTTCATCCATGGCAGATGAAAGGGGCTGTAGATTCCAAATTCCACATATATAGCATGGTGGGCCCCATCCATGATCAACAGTGGGGTTCCCCCCCCCCAAACAACTGTTTCCCTTGATGTAGCTTACATGAATCATGGATCAGCCTCATTTTGGGCCCTAGGCCTAATTTTATGGGACGCATCTGATGGTCAGCTTGGAAGTCAGCAACAAATCACGGTGGGAACTGTTTCCCTTGCTGTAGCTTACATGAATCATGGATCAGCCTCATTTTGGGCCCTAGGCCTAATTTTATGGGACGCATCTGATGGTTGTCTTGGACATCAGCAATAAATCACAGTGGGTCCCACCCCGTTTGGTGCACATTAGAGTTCTCATGCACACCAGTTCTCAGGTGATTATACATTCATATCCATTTTCAGTGATGAAGACTGAAGAGTAAGATAACCGGAATGATTAACAAAACATCATAAGCTGATTGCTTAGAGTTTAAAATAGATGTATCAATACATATTTTAAATTTTGCAACCCACTGTCCACATAAACTTTACGTTCTTCACAATTTTGTCATTATATTTTTATAGTATAAGCAGCATATCGGTGACATGGTTGTTTTGCGGACATTAATTACTCCCACTTAAGACAGCCATATATAATAGGATGTTAAAACAACAAAGATTGAAAAGGAAAAGGAGGTTACAACCATTGTTGTGAAAGCAAAAGGTGGGAAAATGGTCCCAGACAGTTATGGCTGCTATTTTCTGCTCTAGAGAACCTGGGACGGTCAGAATAACATTCCTAAATTTTGAATATTGCTGTTTGCAGTACGCAATTTTATTTTTTATTTTTCATATAAAAGACAATTCAGATTGTGCTTACCCACCGTCGTGCCTGACCAATGTTGTTCTCTGGATAGTAGTGCGAGGATTCCATGGATCGCAGGACCCTAGCTGTCTGTGGGTCTTGATGCAAACCAAATGCA
Organism: Liriodendron chinense; assembly: GCA_003013855.2. Taxonomy (NCBI): domain Eukaryota; kingdom Viridiplantae; phylum Streptophyta; class Magnoliopsida; order Magnoliales; family Magnoliaceae; genus Liriodendron; species Liriodendron chinense. Next base: position 13,268,715 of record ML058513.1, read on the forward strand.
GCATCAGGTCTCTTATCTGACGCAGAATCATGTCCAAACTTACAACCCACAGAGCATGAATTCCACTCCTGGATAATAGTGCACCAAAAAAATTATTTCAAATATAATAACCATAATCATACTCATGGACCCCAATGGGTCATTTCTTTTCAGCTGAGAGAAAATTCCACCCCCCCCCCCCCCAAAAAAAAAAAAAAAGATCTCGTACATTTTGGTATGTAGAGGTTTTCATTTCTCACAAAGTCAAAAACAATAATGCAACAATCCAACCAAACTTTGATCTAGACAAAGGATATTCAAGCTATGCTTCCTAAGAAAGCAACTTCAGTAGTAAACTTCTAAGATCTAGACTCTCAAGAGATTCCCTTTGTCATTCTTATGTGTGCTTCCTGATCTTACCATAAGGCCTTGGACTTGTTTACCAGAAAAAGGAAGTGTCATCTTGAGTACCATATCTCGTCTTACGAAGCTACTGTGCACATCTTATGCATAATTTATTAAAATGGTAATAAAACATGTTTTTTGAAAGAGTGGAGGCAACTTGTACCTTGCTTAGGCACACCAACTCATCCGCCATACATGCCAAAATCATGGGGCCCAATTTGATGGGGAATGGACTGAAAATAACACTGATTGCATGACCTAACAGTCCAGTTGGGGACCGTCAAATGGAAGACAAAGAAAATGGCCCGCCTTCCAAATTTAACAAGTTAAATCAGATTAGTAATGTCCAATTGGTGTGATGTTAGGCTATGATCCATCCACTAATCGGGCCACAATTTGGATGGTCCGAAATTAATGTACATGTACGCAGCATATATGGTGGTGAGTTCTTGCTCCTTAGCGTGCAGCTTGCCTCATAGCACACGCACCCTTTATGAAAAAAAAAAAAAGGTTAAGAAAGAGAAGGATGTCAATCTTGCCAAGATATTTTTCCTGTGAATATTTAAAAATATCAGCAAACAAAAGGATATCCTTTTACCTCCAGGTATTTTAGAAATTGTTTTAAATGCTTTTCCATTTTCTTTTCATCCATTGATTTCCTCTATAATCACAGTTCTCTTTTTTTTGTTTTTTTAAGATGAACTGTTTAAAGACCTTTTTCTCCTCCTACAAAACAGTCTAACTGATGTAGGCCCACGGCCCACCATAGGGCCCAACATGTACCGATTTTGGACTGTTTGTGGCAAGATTTAGGGCCTAAATGTCAGAGATCACATTTGCCGTTATGATTGAATATTTTGGGAGTACTTCGTAGATATGTTTTTGCTATTTTAAGCCAAATTTTTGTTAGTGGATTTTTATTATCTTAAATAAACTATAGATTGAACTGAAATCAATTAAGATTGATTTCAAACCAATCTAGCAGTTTGGGGGGGGGGGGGGGGGGGGGGGGGGGGATTTTCATTAAAGCTCCACTTGTCTTTAGGGTCTATAAAAGGGGGGTGGAGGAGGAGGTGGGCATTCCAAAAAAATTTGACTCTTGTTTGATATCAATATAGTTATTTCTCCCTCTCTACTCAAATATTCTTGTGGGTGTACTCTTGTCCATTTCTTTGTGATTCAAATGTTGATCTCATTGACTCGATAACTGGGTTGCACCATACTAGAATCAGAACGGGTGATCATTGGGGAATTTTAGGCTCTACATCATTTCCTAATTGCTTCAAAGGGGGTGATACAAGAAGAATTTGCACAAGTAACCCAATTAATCCCCGCATTCATACAGCGAGTAGATCAATTCACGCATACAATAGGCAATCTTACTAATCGAGTGAAAGAACTTAGGCATAGGGGAAATCCTGGCAATCGAAGTTGGAGCATGTGGACACATAGGAAAAGGTCCCCACCAAGGTCCTAACCAGCAACGGGCAGTCCTGGTTTGTGAAAACACTAAGGCGTCTTTTGGTACCCTGCATTTGGGTGTATTTAGCAACAATTAGAAGTAAATGCCCTTTTTGGTGCGTTTGGCACCAATGCGCCATGTAATTGGAGGTAAATGGAATCGGCGGTATATGGTAACTTTTTTGTGCGTTTCGAAATCCCTTTGTTTTGCTGTGAATTCAATGTAATTGGTGTGATGTGTCTTTTTTAGCTCCCTTTTCAAAGGCAGGAGAGTCGCACGAGTAACAAACGTGTCACTAGGCTACTAATTTCCTGTACATGTGGCACACTGATGATAACCTGAAACAATCCAATTATCAGCTATATCACTAAAATCACACCAATAGAATGGTCCAAATTGTCCAAACGTTGGCCATCTAAATGGACAATTAAAAAACATTGGCGAGTCGCTTGCTTGTGAATTGTGATCCTTATGTTTGTGGCCTACCCGAGGCTTGGAATTTTCTCATTTTTTGCCGAAGTATATATTCCAATGGGCTTATTACTATTATTCTATCAAATATCGCATATGCACACTTATTTGGGATGCTAAAGCCGATTTAGTTAATCAAATTCAAGTTCCTATGAATATATTAAAGAAATCTAATGCATTCCAATTATAGGTATCCAAACACAATTTTGGATTCTGGTGCATTCCAATTACAAGCTACCAAACACAACTAAGGATTCCAATTCACACCGATTCTATGGTAATTGTGATTCAAATTCCAATTCATTACAAATACAAGCTCACAAACAAGCCCTAATGATCGAATCCTTCAATTTTTGGAACGTGATAGAGCCCGAAATTAAGGTAAAATTTTCAAAATTCCATGGGCATTTGCAAGTTGACGACTTCATCAATTGGCTAAGCAATGTTGAAAAGTTGTTCAAGTATAAGGAAATTACGAATAATCAAAAGGTTAAGTTAGTAGCTACAAAGTTTTCTGGTCATGCGTTAGCATGGTGAGACGATCTCCTAGCCGAATGAATAATCAAGGTAAGAGAAACTAATTTCTTGGGAAAAGATGAAAAATAAGGGGAAAACAATTCAACCCGCGACTTATGCCCGTGACCTCTACCAAAGATGCCACAATCTATGTTAAGGGAATAAATCGATAAATGAATAAAATATTGAATTCCATATATTGACATCATGGACAAGGTTTTGTGAGTATGAAAACCAAAAGATTCCAAGATATTTTAATAGTCTTAGCCCAAACATCATAAATGAATTAGCCTTCAAAGATGCATTTAAGATGTCCGATGCATATGCACTTGCATTAAAAGCCAAGGGGATAATTAATTGGTGGCTTGGGAGATGATTTTGGTGCCCAATTAGGATCGTCATCAACGATAGGGCACTACGCTAACTTCCCAAGCCTCAACGTTCAACAATGAAACCAAGCCTCAACCTGGGGGGTGGTGCTTATGGAAGAGGGGCTAGTGTGCCCAAAACAGGGCAAAACAATACTCATTTCATATGCTTTAAGTGAGGACAATCAGGACATCGTTCTTTTCACTGATCTTTCCTAAACATTAGTCCACAATTAAAGTAAATTTGGCCGAGAAAGAAGAAAATGTTGAAGACACTTCTGACCACATGCAAACACTATTTGAATTATCTCTGATATTATCGAAATATCCTCGATATTATCTCTATCTCTAGCTTAGCAATACCGATAACACTGATAGTATCATAAATTCTAGGCATCAACGATGTATCGCTAAATATCACCAATGTATCGATATCGTCAATATTTTCAATTGCGTAAATTCCAAGCGTCGCTTGTATTGCCAATGCATTGATACTACTGGTGAATTGCCAATATTTTCGATCGCTTGTATCGCCAATGTATCGGCAATATTTCGATAATATGGCCAATGTATTGATATCATCAAAAATATACTTTAAAAATTCTCATTTCATATTTTTTATGGGCGCATGGTTGTATGTAATGTTAAATTTGTTGACGATAATATTGATAATTATCGCGATATTATCATTATCGCAACATGGCAATATCGAGATCACAATCTTTCGCTTCTTTTGTCAACGATTTGTTAGAAAATGTCGTGTGTTGCCGATATTCTAAAATATCAACAAATGTTTGGATGGAAGGTTAGAGGTTGGATGGATGAGATGGTTGGACTGATTTTTTAGCACAACACATGCTTTTAGGCCCCCATTAAATAGAAACCTATTATGTATGCATTCTTTTTGCAATTTTTTATTCCTAAATATGCAAATATGTGTATTTTAGCGTCTCCCGAGGTTTCATTGAAAAATTCCACCGTTTTCCCCACATTTCTGGTTATCAGCGATATTATCAGAGATATCGATATTGTTTCCATATCCCCGGCTAGTGAAACTTGTAGTGACACCGAAACTTTGAACACTGCATGCAAATGAAAGCTAAAGATGACACAAAATATGAAAAACATGCATATGAGGATAGGGACATTCTACAGAAGATGTAGCAGATATGTATGGTGATTGGAGCGAGTCATTGGTTATACAACGAACTATGCTGTTGATGCCTCGAGTGATTGATGAGGAGTGATGGTCACGATACAATATCTTCCACACCACTTGCACTTCTGGTGGGAAGATATGTATGGTGATTGGGGCGAGTCATTGGTTATCCAACGAATTATGTTATCGATGCCTCGGGTGATTGATGAGGAGTGATGGTCATGACACAATATCTTCCACACCACTTGCACTTCTGGTGGGAAGATATGTACGATTTTGGGGAGAACCAGAACATCATTCTTTTCACTGATCTGTCCCGAACATTAGTCCACAATTACAGTAAATTTGGCCGAGGAAGAAGAATATGTTGAAGAAACTTTTGACCGCATGCAAATGAAAGCTAAAGATGACAAAAAAATATGAAAAACATGCATATAAGGATAGGGACATTCTACGGAAGATGTAGTAGATGTGTACGGTGATAGCGGCAAGTCATTGGTTATCCAACGAACTATGCCATCGATGCCTTGGGTGATTGATGAGGGGTGATGGTCACGACACAATAGCTTCCACACCACTTGCACTTCTGGTGAGAAGATAAGCACGATTTTGAGAGATGGGAGCAACAAGAACATTGTCTCATAAGAAATTTTGGATAAATTAAACATCAAATAATACAAGCATCCATGTCAACACTAGATTCATTGGTTAGGGGCTACAAGGATGAAGTGTGGTGCAACGTGATCCCCATGGATGCATGCCACATTTTGTTAAGGAGATTGTGAATGTGGGCCCGACACATGGTGCATTTGAGTTGGGTTAAGACCTATACATTCATCAATGATGGTGTTAAAATAACATTGCACCCAATTAAATAGCTTCCGATTTTTAAATATGATAAAGAGGGTAAAAAATCTTGGTGCAAAAAAATCTCAATAAAAAGGAAGGAAATTGATATCATCTGTCTTAGTTGCTAAAGAAGAAGCAAAACATATGAAAGTTCCACCTCTCATGCAGAAGCGCCTATGTGAATATCAAGACTTGGTGCCCTTAGAACTCCCAGTTGGACTTCCTCTTATGAGGAACATTCAACATCATATTGACTTGGTGCCAAGTTCGAACATACCGAATCTTGCACATTACCGAATGAGTCCCATCCAAACAAGCCAAATTCCTACTGATTGAATGGTCCAGCATAAAGAAGTTCAAAAGAAGAAGAAAAAATGAAGAAAAAGAAGCATAAGAAGGGCATCAAAGAGAGCAAAGCCAAATATCGCGAAGCTGCAAATGAACATCAGCGTGAGGAGATATATAAAGAAGATGACTTAGTTATGGTTCATCTCTGCAAAGAAATGTCTTCAAGGGGAATTTAAAACGAGCTCAAGACTAAGAAGATTGGTCCATAGTGAGTTAAAAGGAAGTTGAGTGACAATGCCAATGAGATCAAGTTGCCAGATGACTTAGATATTTCACCGAGTTTCAATGTGTGGATTTGTTCAAGTATCATGGCGAGGTGCTTGATGTGCAAAACAAAGTTATTAACGATATAGACAAACAACTCCTGAATAAATAGAAAGAAGAAATTAGACAAGTGTTGCAAATGAAGACGACTTGACAAGGCTAATACAAACAATATTTAGTGAAATGGCAAACCAAGCCCTATTCTGAATACACGTGGATCATGGGCGACAAATTGAAAAAATTGGATCCAAACCTTTACCACTTGTATAAAGCGTCCAACTAGTTTAAGTCGAGTTCTTTCCAACCCAGGGGGAATGATGTAGGCCCGTAGACCGCCTTAGGGCCCTAGGCGCCCAGCATGTGTTGATTTTGAACTGTTTGTGGCAAGATTTGCGGCCTAATGTCAGATATCACATTTTCCATTTGTGGAAAATAAGATGGCTGATGTGGAAGATATGATTGAAGATTTTAGGGGTATTTAGTATATTTGTTTTTGCTATTTTAGGCCAAATCTTCGTTAGTGGAATTTTTATTAAATAAATTACAGATTGATTTGAAATCAATTAAAGATTCATTGGAATTGTGTTTAATTTTATAAAAGGGGGGTGGTGTAGGAGGTTCCAAAAATTTCTGAGTTGTGAGTTTTCTTTAGTATTGTAAGAGACAAGTTTGATATCAATAAAGTTATTTCTCTCTTTACTCAAATATTCTTGTAGGTGTACAGTGTACTCCTGTCCATTTCTTTGCGATCCATATCTCAAGAACTCATTAACTTGATAATCGGGTTGCACCACCAATTCCATTTTCTTCAAGCATGGTCATGTTCTTATCTACCCTAACACAAGCCTTGTTATCACATACAGAACATGGTATTAGCTTCCTCATGTACTTGCCTATTGACTACGTCTTAGAGTTTGCTCCATTAGTTTATCAAATAGAATTGAGGCTTTCCAGATTGAAAATGCATTTTGTCTGTCTTTAGCTGGTGGCCTACAATTCTTTTCCTCTGGTGGTCTTTGGTTCAAGCGAATCCGCTATGCATTTGATCCAATGAATATTTCACATTTTGTCATCACTTTCTCGTATGGTATTGTGGGGAAATGGTTTATCCCGGTCTGGCCGCAATATGGTACCTGAACCCGAAGCTTCCCCAGATTTAGACGATTCAAGGGATAGTACTCAGTCAACTTGAATTTTTTGCACATGATTTTGAAATGTCACTGAAAGCAACTTTAAGTGGAGTTACACAAAGTATTGCCAATGCAACAATCAGGCATTTTATGATGGATGTTGTACGATTTTTGGCTCTTCGCTTGTCTCATGGAAGTGCAAGAACACTACTTGATCCAATACTGAGGTTGTGTGCATGAAACTTGCATAACAACCTACCTCGTTGACTCCTCTTTATGCTAGTGCTGTTAAGATTGTGACCAATCCAGCTCTTCATGAAAAGGCTAAGCACATGGAGGTGGGTTGTTGTCCAATAAAAAAAATGTTATTATTACTTCTTCTTCTTCTTCTTTGGAAAGGTAACACAGCTTTATTAAATGAAAATGAAAAAGGGCAAACATGAGACATCAACACCCCAAGACATGTCATAGGAAAGGACCAACAAGAATCAGATTACTCAAAGGGGCAACAAGGCCCATGCTGCCACACACGACTTGGCCTTACTAAACAGGAAACACTTCATCTAAGCTACAATGATGATTGTGGAAAATACCTATTACCTATTGTTTCATTTGTTCCAAATAGACCACATACCCACAATAAGGGAAAATTACCATAACATACTCTCTTTGCCCAATACCTACCCCATGCCACACCAAGAAAAACGGGCCAATCAGCGAAGGCATCAACCCAACAAGCCTCAAAGAGGTTGAAAAGACGCCCCCAGCCTCGGCAAAGATACAATGCATAAATGACCGGTCCACCCACTCTTGCATCTTGAAGACACAGTATGCACACATTCATGATGTTCATGTGTCTTTTCTGAAGATTGTCCATACAGATTTTGCACAGCTTCAATGTTCCATACAGGTGACACACTAGCAGCAAAGAAAGCTTTGTATATGGACATTTGCCATACAATTTTGTCATCAGTAAATGTTAAAAATAGAACACTAAACTTGGATTTTTGATAGGCTGGTGAAGATCATAGATTTGTTTAGTTTTAAGCTAAATCGTTGATCAAAAGCTAACATTAGTAATAGAAGCAGAAGTTTATTGATTAGCATTAGCCCATCATCATCTAAGTCTTATCCCAACTAATTGGGGTCGGCTATTGAATAGCATTAGTTAATATCTCAAAATTCATAAATTCAAAGCACTAATATAACTGTTCAATTCAAAATTCTTTTAAAGGTTTTGGAGTTGGAATAGTGGGGACATGGTCTCTAGAACTACACATAGCCAATAGGCACCTTAGAACATGGGACAGCAGCAAGAAACAATGATTTTGAAATGCCTAGATAACATAGATACAGAGGAATGTGGTCGGGATTGGATCATTGGAAGGGAACTTCTAGCTCATAGCAAGATAATTGCTCTCTGCACTTTTCTTGCTAACGCTACTATCCATCATGTCAGCTTTTCCATCTTGATGCAAAAAATAGAGGCACTCAATTAAATTTGTTGGTATGGGCCAGCACCCCAACTGTGAATGAACCATTACGCCTACATATATCGATCCCTCGACTTGGCTATAAAACTATTGTTCCGCCTTTGGCTAACAGCTTAAGCTTTTAACTCAACTGGTTGGAACAGTAGGGTCAAGGTCTTAACAAAATGCAATCTTCAAATACCACATGGACAATGAGATGGATACAAGAATCAGGATATGACTCTCCATTTCTTAAAATGCAAGACACCAATAGAGATATGAGTATCCCTTTCATGGTAAACTTTTCACATTCAGTTATACAGTTTTTACTTGGAGCATTTGACCTATTCTACCAACTTTCATACTTAAGGTAATCTTTCTTAGTCTTTCTAAGATGCTAACTTCAATAGAACTGTTGACATTTCCAGATATTTATAGTGACCTTGTACTATGTGACTATAATATAAGCATTGTTCAGAGTATCCTCAATATTGTCGAAATATCCCCAATATTATCTTTATCTCCAGCTCTGCGATACCGATAGCACCAGTAGTGATATCGATAACATTGGTAGTATAAAAAATTCCAGGTGTCAGTGATGTATTGATAAGTATCGCCAATGTATCACCAGTATTTTCAACTGTGTAAATTTCAGGTGTAGCTTGTATCACCAATGTATCGATATCGCTATTTTTTATTATTTTTATGGGCACAGGGTTGTATTGTGTTCAAAATTGTTGATAATAATAGCAATAATATCGCGATATTATTGTTATCGCAACATGGGCGATATCGAGACCACAGTCTTTCGTTTCCTTTCCAATTGTCAACTATTTCTCAGCGAAATATCGTGTGTTGTCGATATTCTAAAATATCAATGGATATTTGGACGGAAGGTTGGATGGTTGAATGGATAGATGGGACTGATGAGATGGTTGGATGGATAAATGGGATTGACGGGATGGATGGATGGATAGATGGGATTGATGGGATGGTTGGACTGATTTCTTACAACAACACATGCTTTTAGGCCCCCAATAAATAGAAACTTATTATGTATGCATTCTTTTTGCAAATTTTTTTATTCCAAAATATACAAATATGTTTATCTCTGAAAGTTTCACTGAAAAATTTCACTGTTTTTCCCATGTTTCTCCGCATTTCCGGTTATCAATGATATTATCAGCGATATCAATATTGTTTCTTTATCCCCGACTAGCAAAACTTGTAGTGATACCGATACTTCGAACACTGAATATAGGAAAATTTTGGGGATTTCAGTGATAAAGAAAGCCTTTTTATAAAAAGTGATACAGAAAACCTAATACAGTAGGATTAAGACACAACCGAAAGTATCCCACAAGTATCTGGTTCTGACCGATATCATGCCTGACACAGTAGAGGTTGACTCATAATTCAAGATGTGCAATAGCACTTTTGCAAGAATCAAGAATCACATATATATGCAACATTTCATGTAAGTGGAGCTTGTACTAGCATGTGCCTATACATATTATAAAATATCTCCATTTGTTATTTTCTCATTTTTTCATGAACATGGATAGATATTTCCCTTCCTTTTATTTGACTCCACCACGTAGCATCCGACCATGATGCGATCGACATTTGGAATTTTTTTAACTCCACCAAATTACTATCAGGGCCAGTATTCTTGAACTGGAAGTTCTTGTGTAATTTGATAAAATTCAGCTGGAGGCATTTTCTATTGTTCTATGTTGTGGTACCATTCATTATAATCTACAACCGATACACTTACGAATCAACCCAAAGCAGTCTTTACTCGGTTTGCTTTTCACTTCTACACCCAATTAAACGGGATCATGTCGGTTCTGCCGTGATCTTTAAGAAGCTAACATATAATGTATTTGTATACATGGAAATTAGATAAAAGAGCCAAGAGAAGTTGAATTCTCTAATGCTGCCACCCAAGGAACTTTAACCACAACATTCCAATTGTGGTCCCGAAAGTTGAGCGGTATGGGGCAGCAGTCGAACACTGGCTACCACCCAGACACAAAAGGCTGGAATTTTCCCTAGAACATTTTTTTTTTCACAAGTCGACGAGCTAAAGACTAAAGTCAACTGAGTTGACTTGGCCATCCAACCACACAGAGACAAGAAATCTCAAATTATAGATGAGTAATCCTTCTCATCACAGTCAAGCTATCAAATCCGAACTATATGAAGTAGACAAAGAGGTTTGTCATAATACCTTCCCGTAATCGAGGATCGGAGAAGCATATTTCCAATACAGAGTGAGATCGAATATAGGATGAAACAGATTGTAAACATGATATCACCCTCACTTCAATATCACATTCCCAAACACAATTCTCACGAACAATTTCGTCAAATGATGGAATCTAACAAGATAATTCAAGACAACACTGTGCAATCATAAAAACCCAATATTCAAAACCGCTTGAAAGACAATAGACCGGGACAAAACCAACCTCATCGTGGCCCGAAACCATAATGGGATCCTTCTGGAAATCCCTAGAATACGGGACGGCATCTTCTCGCTCCAACCAATCCTGGCAGTTCCCATCGCTGACTTGTTTCTCATCGAGACTTGGAACATCGATTACCTCTTCATCTGCCAAATACAGAGTCTCCGACGACGACGAAGACGAAAACGATGGGAAGTTGAATGACTTAGTCCAGGAATGCATCATGGCAGCGTTCTTGGCCATGTCGAGGCGGCCGAGGAAGGTGAGTTCAGAGATGACGACGAGAGCGACGAAGAGGGGCATCAGATTCGACCATCTTCTCTGAGGAGCGCCGCCTTCGTGAGCCGTTGATGTTGTTGTTCTTCTGTGGTCCATCGAAGATTTTTCTCTCATTTCTCTCTCTCTCTATATTCGTGCAGAAAGAAGAAAATCTATTTGGATTGCAATTTTCTTCGGATTGAAATATGAGAAAACACGGAAAGGATCGGATTCATCGCTCCGTCGTCGTACATTCAATACTGTTGCTTTTAAGTCTTTTCTGGGTCTTCCCAAATGCTTGTTTTTAGGAATGCGGGGGTGATTCGCGCGAGTTGAGATTGAAGAGGCCATTCGCGGTTCACGTGGCAATTGACACATGTGCGAGGGATGCTTTCCGTTCATGAGGGAATGGGCTATACCGTGGATGCATGAACAGTTACTAATCAGAAAAATGAGGACTTGGCAGCGTTGGCGATGTGCCTTGCAATTTCAACCACACCTCTTTGAACTCGTTACATTGTACCACGGCGTTGGAGAGCAGATTAGGTGCGGTCCATGCCGAGGGGCCTAGCTTTATAGATCCACGCCGTCCATCCGTTTTTCCGAATCATTTAAGGGTATGCGTCCAGAAATGAAGCAGATCAAAAACTCAGGTGGACCATGCTATTGGAAACAACGGTGAATGAATGCCATACCATTAATGGAAAATCACCACTGTTTCCTATAGTATGGTCCACCTTAGAACTGGACCTGCTTCCTTTTTTGGATCATGCCCTAAAATAATCTAAAAAAACGGATGGACGGTGTATAGATGTACAATACTTACATCAAGATGAGCCCACTGTATGGGCTGCACTGCCTTAGGTGATGCGGGGCTGCACCTAACCGGCTCCCATGGCCTTGACCCTTGACGGGATATCTACTGCAATAGTCCTGAGGTGTGGATATTTTCACTAAAAGTCCTGAATGCCCTTCTAACCATCATGTGCTCAAGGGAAATCCACCGTGCCTCAGGAGGAATCCATAGTGCCCAGCCAGGGGAATCGGTTGGAGAGGCAATTTTGACCATAAACTATCAATTTCTGGTCAAAAGGCTAAAATAGATGAACCAGACGAGAAATTAGACTCTTAGTAAAAATAGCCTCAACTCAGGGCTATTGCAGTAAAATCCCGGCCTCGACTGGCCTTTGTAGGAACCCGATCTTCTTGATTGTCAGCTGGTTAGCTCAACGACTTCGAGCCCTCAACCCTCGCATTCACATCGGGAGTATAAACGAATTTTGTAGATTAGATGATCAGTTGATAGATGGTGGGGATTGTGGTTTGTAAGGATGGATGGGCATATCAAGCAACCAACGATTAGGTCACGTTGGCTTTGAATCCACTCATCCAAGATCCAAGACTGCGTTCCGCTGACCAAGACACATAACTGGGCTGAATATTATAGCTCTTTAACAAGCTCCAGTATTATAAAAACTTTCAGCTGTCTCTTTTCTTCCTTTATGACGGAAAATGGGTCAACGTACAGATGAGCGTTGGGCCAAGCTCTGTCCAAGCCTGGCCTTAATTGTTCAACATAGGTCTGGGCGCAAGCACAAGCTACGCTTGAGGGTTGGTATGATTGGAGCAGAGAAATGCGCGTTAGGTAAGGTAGCAATATGAGAAGTAAATGAGGCTTGTTACTGTATATATTATAATATTTGTTGGGTGCGTTATACAAAAATCTTAGGATCTCACCCGCAACCACTTGAATTATGGATATAGCAATGCGGAAATGCAAGCGAACAATCAAACCACACGACTATAAGAGATTTTTACATAGAAAACCTTCAAAAAGGTAAAAACTACGGTACCTCATCTAGAAAAACAATCAACTATGCAGTAAATTGTTTACACATTGATCTCAAGAATAACTCGCTTTTATCAAACCTTCTTCACTCACGCAGGAGTGAATAAACAATAAAAGAGTTCGAAATTGAGAGATCTTATTGAGCACGAGGATATAAAAGCACCTGAGATGTCAACTGCACTGCGGATCACCTCCAACAAGCAGAAATCTCCTTCTTACAAGCTTCCTCTCTCTCTTTCTCTTCCTCTCTTCATCTTCCTCTCTTCCTCTTTTTCTCTCTCTCACTTTGGATTTATAAACCTCCTATTAGGATGCTTAGGTCTCGAATTGGAAGCCAATATATAGCCCCATACAAGAGTTAGGCCCAAATTAGGAAACTGCGGATTTGCAGTCCGTGCACCATCGGGCGTCCGACAGATCAAAAAATTGTTCAGAGAATTTTAGAGAAACTCTGCTAAATTTCAATCGCCTGACCTAGCATGGTCGGGCGCTCAATTTAGGCACCAGGCGCTCCATGACCTCACGCCAGTCGCCTGCTCATTCCGGATGAATTTTGGTTGCCCGACCCTGACCGGTCGAGCGCCCGATGAACCTCAGGCTGCAATATCTCTCCTCAACTCTTGAGGAGTAAAACCCCATCAATATTGTCCTTGGAAACCTAATGTGCCAAGCTGAGAGTCTGTTATATACTGTCTTAAATTCAGCCTGATTGAAAATGGGCCAAAACATTTGGGCTAAAAGTGGCGCAGCATAGATTGAGTGAGATTGATCACCAGAAAAATACTCTAAATCCACGAAGCTTTCGGAAATCCTTAACCGGATTTTTCGAATCCTCAAAAGAATACTAGAATTCACAAGCAATAGAGAAAATCAAAATAATTTTATTAAAAAGATGAATAATATCTCTAACACGAATTCAAAAGAGTATTTATAACTTAGTTTAACAAAAGAAACCTTAAAGTGTGTAAATCAAGAGTTTTAAACGAGATTTGAAAGAAAGAATTAAAAAACAGAAAGTTTTGTACGAAACTACGCGTCAGTGAGACTGGTCACAGGAGGTCGGCGACCGATCACAATTGAGCGCTGACCGATGTTGCCCCTAGCGACAGGTCGCCTGAAGCCTGCAACTATCCAGAGAGTTGGGGTCCTTTGGGACCTATTTGCAACCGGTCACATTCGAAATTCAACCGATCACCCAAGTTACCTAGACTATCCAGGGACTAAAATCTATTTTTATGCTAAATGAGACCAGTTGCTAGCCTTAATTTGACCGGTCACCGGGGTCGTATGACCAGTCACCAGAGGCAGACGACAGGTTGTTTTTCTAACATTCTAGTCCTTCTCCCAGACTTTGCTTTGATCGATTTGGACCATGTATTCTTCAACAATTCTCTCCATATCAGAACACTTGATAAGCTAGCTTAGCCCTGCTCCTACATTATAGATGTCAAAGGTTCATTGATTGTAGAACTACATATGCACGATCGAGTGGTGATACACTGTGTGGGTTCGAAGCGGATTTTATTTTTGAATGGACTTCCCTTGACAAAAAAGAAACTGCAACATTACGTTATGAACTAGCTACCAATTGAGATCTCCTATAGGTGTGGTAGTAAATCAATAATGGGTGCCCAGATTTTAAAGAGGGCTGGGCCCCTTGTTCTTCTCAGTGGCAAACAGGTGGGGTCTGCTCTGTCTAAGGCTCATACTTGGCCGGAAAAATATGTCTGGTCTTGTTGGTCATCTAAAATAGAATGAAAAATGTTATATGCTTATAAATGCTTATTTTAAGCATTTTAGAAATAGAATCGATCTACCAAACTAGATAATAAAAATATAAAGGCATGGGATTTGGAGGTAGGTAGAGGCATTTCCATTTCAACCAAACCTCACCAACCAAACTTGGGTTTCCAATTTCCAAACATGCCATGAGAATTCCAATTCACGCTCGTGATTCTCTGATGCTTCCAGGCATGTCTCCGTCTGACAAGACCTGGCCCAAAACGGCCAGACCCAAACAATAACCCAAGGGCGTTAGTGTCATAATTTTAAAGCTCAGAAGGAATCGATCCAATTTGTCTGAGTCGACTTGACCAGATTTACCAAGACTTGGAAAAAAAACTCAATCTGGTCACACCTCGGTTAAAACTCGACTCAATTCAGGCAACTCAACGTTATTTATGCGTTCTTAGACTCTTAATGTTTGCAGCTAACAAAACTCAGAAAACAACTCGTACAAGTTTTCCAGAAACTCGATCATCTGAATTTTCAAGTCGACTTGACTGAGTTTTGAGTTGGGTTTTCTTGTTTTGACACTATTGTGATTGCAAACCCGGGTTCAAAGTTGAATTGGAATGGGGCCATTCAGCCATGTGGCGTCTGGCCAAACCCTATGCATCCACCCGTTTTCAAAGCCTCGGCCAGGTAAAGCCTTTGGATTAAAAATTAAAAAATAAAAAATAAAATAATCAGCTCGAAATATTAAGGATAGTTTAGCAATGTGTATTTCAGTGCATTTGGGATCTAAAGGTCGTTTAGTAGCCTGAATTTAGAGTTATTTGGAATGCACAATATTAGTGTGTTTTAAAATCTCTCACTTTTGCCATGATTAGGAGTGAAATTCTTTTTCTGCTCCTTCAGGAGAGTCACACATGTGACACGAAAATGTTGCTAGGCTACTAATTCATTGCATACATGGTATGTTAATGATATCTAAAAATAAATAAATTATTGATTGCATTACTAAAATTATATCAATTAAATTATTTCAATAGTCTAAACATTGGTCATGTAAATAATAGGCTAAAAAATGTTAGTGAGTTACTCATTTATGATTTTATGCTTGTGGCCCACCAGGTTTAGAATTTATCAATTTTTGCCGGAGTACATATTTCAATGGCATATTACAATAATTCTATCAAATAGGCAAATAGGTATAATTTGGTATATTAAAGTTGATTTAGTAATTACTCTTGTAGAATTTCAATGCATTGCTATTTTGAATTCCAATGCATTTGGATTATAAGCTATCTGTTGGAGAGCTTTCAAACTCTGTGCGTGGACAGGGTGCTCAAAGCAATCGGGTGACCGATCTGACGGAGTTGGCTCAGATGCACAGAGAGGGCAGCAGCCTCTGCATGGGCCCAGACCGGTCAGCCAGTGGGCTCCGACCGGTCGACTGTGAGGCAGAGTCGGTGTTTTTCCCTGGACGTTTTCTGTGTGAGGTGCGACCGGTCGTCTGTGCACGCGGATTTCTTGCGCAAGTTGCAGTACTGCGCAAGGTGTTTCTATTTCGGGAGTTTTGCCTATTTAAGGAGGTGCAGTCCCGTATTAGATGGTATCCTAAGGTGTCTAAGGTTTCTTATTCGTACTAGGAAGAGGGGAGAGAGTTGTGAAAGAGAGAGAGCTTGGGTTTTCTCTGTTTTCCTTGCTTGTGGGCTGTCATCTTTGTAATCTTTTGTTTAATTCATAGTGGATCGCTTGTGTCGTGGTTTTTTACCCATTGGAGGGTTTTTCCACGTAAATTTGGAGTCTCGTGGTGAATACTTGTGTGTGATTGATTTCATCTTGTTTACTTGTTTGATTTGCGTTGCTTCACGTGTTCGGCGTTCCGCTTCCGCTACCGGCTTTCCTAACAAGTGGTATCAGAGATAAAGTTGGGGTGAAGTAGATTCGAATATGAGATGAGAAGATGGGATCAGGCGCAATGTTCGAGGTAGAGAAGTTCTGTAACGCCCCAGATTTTCGAGATTTATTTGAAACTTTTTGAAAATTCATTTTTAATTTATTTTTTATTAATTATCGTACATTTACCGTTGATTTGTGAATAGCGGGACATCCGTAGGATATCCGATAGAGGACCCTTTACAAAAGTTGCTTAGAATGATCCCATAAACATCGTAAAAAGATCAGATTTCAAAAATCATGCACTTTTTAGATAATTACGAAAATGCCATTAGTTAAACTTAAGTTAAGATGCCATTTTTAAGTATTATAGTTTCTGACGATCACTTTCACGCAAAACCCTGGATTTAAGCTTTTGAGCATATATTAACCATCCACATCAAATTTCAGCCCTTAAATCATAGTAGAAGTGGTCCGATTGTCAAATCAGCCCCTTAACCCTTGATTTTCATGTCCATCGAGTGAGAAAAGTAGATGATTAGTCGTAGTCGAATATTTCTCTTCATATAAATGACTTCGATCGTCTTTATCATGGACCAATAGTGTGATTTGAGTGCCCCACCTTGATAAGCCTCTTTCTTATGCGTGAAGTTATCCCGTTCTAGAAATTAACGAGTTACCAACTCTTCTCAAATTTGAACCTTTTAATTTACCCACTTCTCACCATCAATCGCTTCTCAAATTTGGACCACTTATTATACTCATATGACTACGACTTTACACAAAATTTGGACCCCGATCTATAATCCTACACCGTTGAACCACAAAGCCAGCACCTTCCTTTTCCGCCAAAAATTGAAATTTCAGATCTAGGCATTTCTCATCATCAATCAACTACTAAAATTTGTACAATTGTATGCCTATCATGACTACATATTTTTCCAAAATTTAGGCCCTGATCATGAAGCGTAGACCGTTAATTGAGATTTAGCCCATTTTAGCACCCGTTAGGCCATTTTCAAGGATCGGCCAATCTAGAATGTGGATCATCAAGAAATTTACGTATTCTGACTCCACTCTTCGAGCTTGATAAGATGAACGGATTGGAATTAATCAAAGATCATCCGAATATTGAGATTTGAGAAACCCACCTCAAGAAGTTGTTACACAAGACCTCGCGTGCACATCCCTCTCCATATTTCTACTACGCACCTCCAAATCCTTCTCCTAACCCTAGCCTCCATGCCGTAGAGAAAGAGAGAGAGAGAGAGAGAGAGAGAGAGAGAGAGAGAGAGAGAGAGTAAAAGAAGAAGAAGAGAGTTCTTTCTCATATTTTTTCCAGCGGCTAGGATCTTCTACAACCCTCTTCTTCTAAGTTCATCCTAAGGTGAGGATTTTCCTTCAAGCCTTTCATTAATAATATTATGATTATCATGAGTTTCTTTTGTGGCATGTGAAGTTTTTTTGTTTTGAATTGCTGATCCATATAACATGAAGTTTAATGTAGGATTTGTAATGAATATCATTATATAATGATGTGATTCATTGTTTAGATTTTTGACTAAGAAGCATGTGTATTTGTGTTATTTATCTTTGTAAAATCTATGCCCTTATTTCCTTAATATGTGTTTTACAAGTAACATTGGTTTTCATATTGTGATATGAAATATGTGTATAAGATCATCATATGGATATCCCATTATTGTATACTCTTTGTCCCTAAGTTGGTAAAATTATTCGATGTAGAGAGATGGAACCCATGAGAGGTGTCCATGATGGAAAAATATATCTTGACTTAACTGAGAGAATGAAGTGATTGCTTGTTAATGGATCCTTACATGTACATGATGCTTGATTTGATCCATTTACAGTACATGGGTATTTTAATGAATTTGGTCATGATGTACAACATTGGCTTTTTGGGACATGATGAAATCATAAAACGGGACAATGAGTGGACACTAATGGTATACAAATTCTCATGAGCCGGGGTTGGTGCTATGGACACTAATCTCGTGCTGTCGGCCTATGCTGGGTTGCTTGCGACTCCCCATAGTGACCATTGAGTTTTATTTAAATTGGTTGTATGCGAAAACACTTAAATAAAGGTGAAACTAAAGTCATGCATTCACTTGGCTCCATGTGGGTGTACGGAGTTGAGAATAGGCTAGAGCGTCCTACTTCTCCCGTACACTGTCACGTGTAGATTGGGCTATGAGCGTCCCATTTCTCAAGTGGTCGGGCAAAACTATGGGCTTGTGCGTCCCAGGAACCTCTGGTGACTAGTGGCTAGCATGGAGTCGTAACAGGGAGTCTCCCACTTCATGGATTGTTATTCTAGCCAGGGTGCCTTAGCCAGAGCATGCATTCCATGCATCGCATTAACAAAGATTTTTACTTGATTGTTTTGATTTGATTAAATGATAATATCCTGCCTGCGTTTACTCTATACCGTTATTATTATTCTTGATTGTCTTGGAGGAAATATTCCCCACTATGATAGCGTTTAACGCTATCCCAAACACAATTTAGATGATGCAGGTGAAGATCCAGGTATTGAACCCGATTTTTAAGGAAAAGAGTTCGATGGTTCGTACAATCACATGGCGGATGACGATGTTAGATAAACTTAATTGATGTTATCATTTATTAAATATTTCTTTTAAGTAATTGATACATTTATGGAATTGTAATAAGTGTTCAAGAGAAGACATGGTTTTGTATTTTAATTAATCAGTATGGATATTGGTTGGTTCCCTTATTTAAACATTGATGATGACGTAGTAAGTTTGATAGAATAAGATGATAATTGTTTCCGCCATTGTGCTTGAATGCTATATTTCATTATTTAACAAATTAGTTATTCCATAAATTACTTGGAAATTCGGCCGTCGTATTATACACGAGAGTCGAAAATCTCGGGTCGTTACAGTTGGTATCAGAGCACAATCGGGACCTCTGGGTGAGAAGCCCAACCATTTTCATAATAAATATCCCTTAAGGCTTAGGTTCCCATGAAATAGAAACAAAAACACTTAGGTTCATCCCCCAGTGGATGCATGAGATGTTATGAATCTAGAGACTCAAACATAGGCCCCTTAAAATCATTAGGATAGCCGATGAACGTAGAAATATGAAATTTTAGAATTTTTGGGAAGTGGATTCTCACTTTTTCTAGAAGTTTTGGAGCTCTCATCATTTTCTCATATTTAGATCAGCATTACGCTGAGTCATGGGATTTATCTCCCTCAAATTTTAAGGATAACTATTTTATTTTGAATTGTTTTTGTTAGGACAAATTTTCTGACGCTTTGTCAATGTCGCCACTAAGAATTATATTTTCAGAATTGATAAATTTTTGAAAATTTTTATACATATTTCTAACTCATCACCCAACACTTTCATAAAATTTCAGATCAATCCGACATTTAGATAAACCGTGAAAATTCTGTTAGTAGAGAAAATCATGCGCTGGAAACTGCTGGACTGTTACATTTTTCAGACTTTTAGAGGTCAGAATCATATCTTACCATAGGAATTTCATTCTAAGAAAAATTAGGGTGATTTCTCACCTAACCTTTAGATTACCTTCCAAATTTTAGGCAAAAAGGACGTTCGGTTTGAGAGATAAAATTCTAAGAGCGCTTATAAGTCCTGTGTTCCAGATTCGACACTATCCTAGTTCCTTAGCTTTGAAAACCTCTAAACCCTTTGTTTAGGCTTAGTTATTGTGAGATGGCACCCTTAGAAATACTTCCTAGCATATTCTCATACATCCCTAAGAATTTTAGGCCCAACCTCTTACTTAAAGTAGATTATAGTAACCATAAAATGTCATGTACCAATCCCTCACATAGATCTTCGACCATGTCTAACAATGAAAGTAAATAGGATCTCGTAAAGTTTTAATGTTTTGTATTGTTGGATTTTAATTTACGTGATTTTCGTTGATTTTTTTTTGTTGGAGAATACATGAAAGTCCCCATAATGTTAGACTAAATCGGCCGCACGGGAGGGCAGAACCGTACCTAATATATTGTGTAAAGGATTGAATCCTCGTTCAAATCCCGAGGGTCGACACTCGGAATTTCGAATGGATACTAATGAACTCAATGCTCAAATGCGAGTAGAAGATCTAAGTATCGTATCCAAATCTACTTGAACTGTTCACCCGTGATGTCGACACAATACAAATCGCATCCTTGTTCTAACTGGACGACTTTTATGCATTCTCTTGGAATGTGTGTGATTGTTTTCTTTGGATGACTAAAATAAGATAGATGTATAGACGACCTTAGGACGTAGAAGCTTAGCCACTTAGACCCTATAAAGAGTTAGAATACGGTATCCCTAACCTCACCTTTCTGTCACACTTTCAGCTATTAAAGAACTATCGATGATATCTCATTCACTTTGTTATCCGCTTGTTTATCCACTCATTCAAGTGACCATCCGATCATGCCAACCTAATCAAACCCAGATCTATCCTCTAAACTCTTGATCAGTCATTTCGTTAGCGATCAGACATCCTTGATAATTATCTAACCCGAATCGTCTTAGATCCTTGACTATAAAAACAACTATCCAAACCTGAGAAATATCAGGGCGTTAGATGATTGAATGATTTGAGAGACCAATCAATATATTCAGAACCATCTAGGAATCAGAGTGCACAGTGGAAGCATGATAGGAATTTGGGGGAGCTTGTAAAAATCGATGTCGAGTACGGATTTATTTTTAAGGGGGGTGGATTGTGATCGCGTCTGACCCGGAATAATTCAGAAAGTTTGGGAAGAAGTCATGAAGTGAGATTGCCCTCAATCTTTTATCGACGATGCTTAGGAAACTTCGGGGACGAAGTTTGTTTTTAAGGGGGGTGGTTTGTAACGCCCCAGATTTTCGAGATTTATTTGAAACTTTTTGAAAATTCATTTTTAATTTATTTTTTATTAATTATCGTACATTTACCGTTGATTTGTGAATAGCGGGACATCCGTAGGATATCCGATAGAGGACCCTTTACAAAAGTTGCTTAGAATGATCCCATAAACATCGTAAAAAGATCAGATTTCAAAAATCATGCACTTTTTAGATAATTACGAAAATGCCATTAGTTAAACTTAAGTTAAGATGCCATTTTTAAGTATTATAGTTTCTGACGATCACTTTCACGCAAAACCCTGGATTTAAGCTTTTGAGCATATATTAACCATCCACATCAAATTTCAGCCCTTAAATCATAGTAGAAGTGGTCCGATTGTCAAATCAGCCCCTTAACCCTTGATTTTCATGTCCATCGAGTGAGAAAAGTAGATGATTAGTCGTAGTCGAATATTTCTCTTCATATAAATGACTTCGATCGTCTTTATCATGGACCAATAGTGTGATTTGAGTGCCCCACCTTGATAAGCCTCTTTCTTATGCGTGAAGTTATCCCGTTCTAGAAATTAACGAGTTACCAACTCTTCTCAAATTTGAACCTTTTAATTTACCCACTTCTCACCATCAATCGCTTCTCAAATTTGGACCACTTATTATACTCATATGACTACGACTTTACACAAAATTTGGACCCCGATCTATAATCCTACACCGTTGAACCACAAAGCCAGCACCTTCCTTTTCCGCCAAAAATTGAAATTTCAGATCTAGGCATTTCTCATCATCAATCAACTACTAAAATTTGTACAATTGTATGCCTATCATGACTACATATTTTTCCAAAATTTAGGCCCTGATCATGAAGCGTAGACCGTTAATTGAGATTTAGCCCATTTTAGCACCCGTTAGGCCATTTTCAAGGATCGGCCAATCTAGAATGTGGATCATCAAGAAATTTACGTATTCTGACTCCACTCTTCGAGCTTGATAAGATGAACGGATTGGAATTAATCAAAGATCATCCGAATATTGAGATTTGAGAAACCCACCTCAAGAAGTTGTTACACAAGACCTCGCGTGCACATCCCTCTCCATATTTCTACTACGCACCTCCAAATCCTTCTCCTAACCCTAGCCTCCATGCCGTAGAGAAAGAGAGAGAGAGAGAGAGAGAGAGAGAGAGAGAGAGAGAGAGAGAGAGAGAGTAAAAGAAGAAGAAGAGAGTTCTTTCTCATATTTTTTCCAGCGGCTAGGATCTTCTACAACCCTCTTCTTCTAAGTTCATCCTAAGGTGAGGATTTTCCTTCAAGCCTTTCATTAATAATATTATGATTATCATGAGTTTCTTTTGTGGCATGTGAAGTTTTTTTGTTTTGAATTGCTGATCCATATAACATGAAGTTTAATGTAGGATTTGTAATGAATATCATTATATAATGATGTGATTCATTGTTTAGATTTTTGACTAAGAAGCATGTGTATTTGTGTTATTTATCTTTGTAAAATCTATGCCCTTATTTCCTTAATATGTGTTTTACAAGTAACATTGGTTTTCATATTGTGATATGAAATATGTGTATAAGATCATCATATGGATATCCCATTATTGTATACTCTTTGTCCCTAAGTTGGTAAAATTATTCGATGTAGAGAGATGGAACCCATGAGAGGTGTCCATGATGGAAAAATATATCTTGACTTAACTGAGAGAATGAAGTGATTGCTTGTTAATGGATCCTTACATGTACATGATGCTTGATTTGATCCATTTACAGTACATGGGTATTTTAATGAATTTGGTCATGATGTACAACATTGGCTTTTTGGGACATGATGAAATCATAAAACGGGACAATGAGTGGACACTAATGGTATACAAATTCTCATGAGCCGGGGTTGGTGCTATGGACACTAATCTCGTGCTGTCGGCCTATGCTGGGTTGCTTGCGACTCCCCATAGTGACCATTGAGTTTTATTTAAATTGGTTGTATGCGAAAACACTTAAATAAAGGTGAAACTAAAGTCATGCATTCACTTGGCTCCATGTGGGTGTACGGAGTTGAGAATAGGCTAGAGCGTCCTACTTCTCCCGTACACTGTCACGTGTAGATTGGGCTATGAGCGTCCCATTTCTCAAGTGGTCGGGCAAAACTATGGGCTTGTGCGTCCCAGGAACCTCTGGTGACTAGTGGCTAGCATGGAGTCGTAACAGGGAGTCTCCCACTTCATGGATTGTTATTCTAGCCAGGGTGCCTTAGCCAGAGCATGCATTCCATGCATCGCATTAACAAAGATTTTTACTTGATTGTTTTGATTTGATTAAATGATAATATCCTGCCTGCGTTTACTCTATACCGTTATTATTATTCTTGATTGTCTTGGAGGAAATATTCCCCACTATGATAGCGTTTAACGCTATCCCAAACACAATTTAGATGATGCAGGTGAAGATCCAGGTATTGAACCCGATTTTTAAGGAAAAGAGTTCGATGGTTCGTACAATCACATGGCGGATGACGATGTTAGATAAACTTAATTGATGTTATCATTTATTAAATATTTCTTTTAAGTAATTGATACATTTATGGAATTGTAATAAGTGTTCAAGAGAAGACATGGTTTTGTATTTTAATTAATCAGTATGGATATTGGTTGGTTCCCTTATTTAAACATTGATGATGACGTAGTAAGTTTGATAGAATAAGATGATAATTGTTTCCGCCATTGTGCTTGAATGCTATATTTCATTATTTAACAAATTAGTTATTCCATAAATTACTTGGAAATTCGGCCGTCGTATTATACACGAGAGTCGAAAATCTCGGGTCGTTACAAGTTCTCTAGGAAAAATAAGTTTGAGCTATGGAAGGTAAATGTTGAATCCTTCCTAGTTCAGCAAGGGCTTGATGAAGCTCTTAGAAAGCAATCCAAGACTATGAAAGACGATGAGTGGACGAGGCTTGACAAGAAGGTAAGAACATCAATCATGTTAAACCTTACGAATGATGTTCTCTATCATGTCATGAAGGAGAAGACTGCAGTTGAAACGATGGCGAAACTAGAGAAGGTTTATGCCAAGAAATCTCTAGAGAATCGCATGTATGTGTTGATGCAGTTGTTCACCTTAAGGATGACTAAGGAAACGGAGGTGGAGGACCACCTGAGCACATTCAATAGGTTGGTTTGCAAGTTGGTAGAGATCGATGAACTGATGAAGGATGAGTATTGTAGACACCCCACCTTCGGCTACACTGCTGGTAGAGATAGCTGGATGAATGGAGGACCGTACCCCCAAACCCCAAGTCCAAACTCACCCTTGTAAGCCACATTCCATAGCCCAGTTCAAGCCTGAACCCAGTCAACCAGTCCTAAACATCACCCTGAAAAACTCCCCATAAGAAAAGCCAGTAAAAAAATCTCAAAAAAGTCAAACTCACTTAGTCAACCCGCTGAGTCAACCCGTCGAGTCAAAACACCGAGTCAACCCGCCGAGTCAACCCGCCGAGTCAAACCGCCGAGTCGACCCGCTGAGTCAACTCACTGAGTCGACCCAGCGAGTCAAACAGCAGCCCCGAGGGTGCGACAGTACCTCGCTGGAAATCGAGGAACGGCCGTACGGGCGGCCCATAACAGGCCGCCCAAAAATAATTACGAGCTCTGCCACTGCTCGCTGCTATAAATACCCCCCTCCCCTTCTCATTTCAGCATCCCTTCAAGTCCAGCCAGTCCAGGTGCGGTCCGAGTTCTCCTTCACCCCTTAGCCCATTTTCCCACCAAGGAGAGCCCGAGTGAGGAGAGCCTAGCCCTGGTCCAGCCCAGCCTGACCACTGGTCCAAGCCTCCCAAGCCATCCAAGTCTTGATCCAGCCACTCGAAGCCAATCCTTGCGACGCCTCCGTCCACGCAGCTACTCTTTTCCAGCATCATCTCATTTGCATCTAGCATAAGTGCAACATTTACTTTTCTTCCAACCCCCCTGCTTCACTGCAAGCACCTTGATTCTTCAAGCACACTGCATATGTCTTAAATTAAGCACCTGTCAGTTCGAGCGTATGCTCTGGGCTTGCCCGTTGTTGGAACCTGCCCATCAGAAACTCTTACTGTTCAGACCTGCATTCATGCTTCACTATAAAACACCTTGATCATTCAAGCACACTGCATACGTCTTACATTAAGCACCTGTCAGTTCGAGCGTACGCTCTGGGCTTGCCCGTTGTTGGAACCTGCCCATTAGAAACTCTTACTGTTCAGACCCGCATTCATGCATCATGTCATCCATGAGAATATACGAGGATTAAACTAGACTTTCAAGTATTCGATCGATTCTGTGAAGTAGAGACCGTACTTCGGTACGGGCAGTGTGTGGGGTGCTTAACCTCTTCCCACCCTGTAACCGTGATCCCTTACCTTGAATCTTTGGCCGCAGATCAAAAGGAGTCATTTTAGAGGAAGGAATCTTCGGATCCCCTTCTCTAACGTTTCTACGGGGTCTAGCCGACTGTAGATTCGAAGTAATTGGCTAGTGGCGACTCTGGTCTTATATAAACACAGTTAAACACATCCAGCTTAACACGACAACCAAACAAAGCCCTCGAGAACGAGGCAAGCCAGCGGCACAAACGGCGATTTCGCACTCACGCATCCTCCTCTCCTTCTTTTCCCGAAAGGGAAGGGACGGGAGAACGTCGTGTGGGAACGCGAAAACGGCGAGGGTCCACAAGTATCAAGCATGCATCATGTTGAATTCTCTTTCAGATTTATATGAGTCGTTCAGGGACTCTGTGTGCGCAGGGAGGGAAACCATAAGCGTCGAGACCGTTATCTCAGCCCTTCAGTCGAAGGCGATGAGAAAAAAAAGCGGTGACGTGGCTTCCCGTTATTCCTCAGAGGCACTAGTTATGAGGAGAAGAAGTTCTGAGCATGGAGGATATTCAAAATCGGGATCTAGTGCCAAGGGCAAATGGAAGGCTAAGGTGAAGTGCTGGAATTGTAGTCAGGAAGGTCACATGAGAGGAAATTGTCAGAATCCCACGATGAAGCAAGAGAGGTATGGAAATTCTTTTGGTAAGGGAGTTACTACCGTAGAGGATGGTGGCGATCTTTGTGAAGTTCTGACTGTTTCTGGCAAGGGATCTCACGGTAGTGACTGGATCCTTGATTCAGGGGCTTCATATCACGTTTGTACTGACCGGAGTTCATTCACGACATACATGGAGTATGGTGGAGAATCGGTGTTTGTGGACGATAGAGTCGCTCATAAGGTTGTGGGTATTGGTATCGTGCGCATCAAGATATTCGATGGGGTCGAACGAGTCCTGGAAGATGTGAAGCACGTTTCCAAGATGAAAATGAATGTAATTTCTCTTGGTGCACTCGAGGTTAAAGGGTGCGTGTTTATCGACTGCGATCGTTGTTATGAAGTGATGAAGGGGGCACTCGTGTGTATGAAAGCATGGAGGTGTGACCATCTTTACATGTTGATCGGGAGCACAATTCACTGTGGAGCTGCAGGGAGAGGCAGCGAGAACCACGGTTGCTCGTATGTGGCAAGTGCCCAAGGGCCACATGCGAAGAGCGGAAAATGGTAGTGAATTTACAATGATAGGGTCGATGATGGCACGAGAAGTGGTGGAATTATGATTGAAGATGAGATGATGTTGCAAGAATGTGTTGGTTCGACGTTTGAAGCAACGATGGAGATTGTTGGAGAGCCTTCAAACTATGCGCGTGGATAGGGTGCTCAGACTCGTCTGACGGAGTTGGCTCAGATGCACAGAGAAGGCAACAGCCTCTGCATGTGCCCAGACTGGTCAGCCGACCGGTCGGCTGTGAGGCAGAGTCGGTGTTTTTCCTTGGACGTTTTCTGTGCGAGGTGCGACCGGTCGTCTGTGCGCGCGGATTTCTTGCGCAAGCTGCAATACTGCTCAAGGTGTTTCTATTTCGGGAGTTTTGCCTATATAAAGAGGTGCAATCCCGTATTAGATGATATCCTAAGGTGTCTAAGGTTTCCTATTCGTACTAGGAAGAGGAGAGAGAGTTGTGAGAGAGAGAGAGAGAGCTTGAGTTTTTTCTGTTTTCCTTGCTTGTGGGCTGTCATCTTTGTAATCTTCTGTTTAATTCATAGTGGATCGCTTGCGCCGTGGTTTTTTACCCATTGAGGGGTTTTTCCACGTAAATTCGGAGTCTCTTGTGGTGAATGCTTGTGTGTGATTGATTTCGTCTTATTTACTTGTTTAATTCGCGTTGCTTCACGTATTCGGCGTTCCGCTTCCGCTGCCGGCTTTCCTAACACTATCGAAGACAACTGAGAATTCGGAATCACTTCTACTTATGATTCGGTCAAATTCTTTCACAGCGAGCAAAACTCGCACCGGTGAAATGGAAGGTGAGAAGGGAAATCAGCACTAGCTTGCCTTTCATCGGACGTGTGCAGCCCCTCTGACCTGTTGGCCAGCCTGGTCTATGGAGCAGAGCATGTTGCAGGGGCCCACCTTTTACATGGTCAGTATCTAGAACACGTGTGCCATGTTACATCCACGGTACACAATCAGCCGGTAGGGCATAGAGAGAGTCGGCCCTGAGATCAAATCTGGGTGCTCAATCAAAGAGTCCACTGTTGATAGGTTTAGAGATCCTCACTAAAGAAACATCCGATGTGTGCAAAAGGAGAACTATACCATAAAGATCCACTGGGAGAAAATCTCATCGTTCGACTCATTAGGAGGGTCACGGCCGCACATTGAGTCAAACCATCCGCTTCCATTGATTTTTAAGATGTGGCACACCTGATGAGTGGTCCACCCAGGATTTTGTCCTAGGTGATCTTTACTGTTGGGCCCACATTTTTCATGGCACGGATCCTCTATACAAGGTGATACGTTGGCGTGATAGTCCACATACAATGTCTGTATGCGACCAGTTCTTAGTTTAACGTACGTATCTTTTCTTTAGCTTAAAGCGTGTTTGCACTCAGTGAGGATTGATTGTATACTCTACGCAGTCCCGAGCTAGTGGGAGCCATCATAAGGATTATGATGGGCTGCACCTTTGCATCAGATTTTGGGCCATCCCATGATTCCAATGGTGTAGATCACCCAATTATTGTGTTGAACTAATTTACGGTGTGCCCAGACTTTTGCATGGCTCAGATGTGCTGCACGCCACATGTTTGCTGAAAGAACTGATGCAGCATGGTAAGCTAAGCATGCAGAGTATGTAACCGGTCATTCATGTGCACTGATTCGAGCAATTTCAGCATAAGCTGAAAGAAGATGCCTAGGCGTTTCAACAGCACGTCTCAGGTTCGAAATGCCAAGGAGACTGGTGGCTGGGTGCATGGTGTGACTAACTGTGTGGTGTCGTTGCATGACCAAAAAAAAAAGAAAAAAAAGAAAATGGAACACTGGGAATGAATGACACGGCCATAGATTTCCGGATGTTGTAGCCATTAGATCAACATTCTTTTTTTTTTCTTTGGCCACATTCGTTTTAATCCCCCACACCTACCCAAACACAGATTGATGGTTAAGATCTTCCATTCAAGAGATATCCAAACTAAGGTTGATTCACTTGAGATCCTCCAGATGAATTGCCAGATCTTAACAATGCAACTCCCTGATGAATGGGAACCTTTGTGGTGTTTACTTCATGAACCATCATTTTGTGGGGCTGCCTATGGAGGGGTTAGGATTTTTCCCATGGAAGATTTTTGACTTATGGGCCATTCACCATCAACCACTTAACCATGGTCCCACTTGAACCAATTGAAAGCCAGGATGAAATTGGACAGACATTCAATCCCAGTCAGGTTGGGTTTGTGTTTGGATTTGGATTTGGGTGGCTACTTGACAACCATTTAGAAATCCACTCTAGTGGACTAGTCCATTTAAATTTGGCACTAGAATTACAAATGGTTCCAAAACTTGAAAGCTAGACTAATGTTTTGTCCATTCAAGGATGAAAGCTTAACTCATGGTTTCAAAATTTTGTTACCGCCACACATTTTAATTTAATTTTTGAGACCATGAGTTAAGCTGTCTTCGAGCCGTGGCCTAGACGACTCTAAGTGCACAATAAGTTGAGCCTAGCTTCCAAGTTGGACCATGTATAATATTAATACAAAGATTAGGCTTGACTGTAAAGATGATATTAATAAAATTTGGAGGTTCCAAAATTAGCTCATCTCCCTATTAAAAAATAAAACTACATTAACACTCCAAGTTCCTATAAATTTAATGAATGTGACTTGATAGTTAAGGGGCGAAGTGACTTTCTAACCAAACACTACGTGGGTGTGAGATTCAAGCGTTAGTTTAATTTGTAGCATGTAAAAACACAGTGATGACACTTCAAATGTACACGTCATGGTTGTATGGTAATCTAGACTGTCCA
This sequence comes from Liriodendron chinense, assembly GCA_003013855.2. Classification (NCBI taxonomy): domain Eukaryota; kingdom Viridiplantae; phylum Streptophyta; class Magnoliopsida; order Magnoliales; family Magnoliaceae; genus Liriodendron; species Liriodendron chinense. Next base: position 13,298,612 of record ML058513.1, read on the forward strand.
AATCTTTGTCCCAACTACGAATGGAGCATAAACAAAACTTTGTGCAAAGGTGTATTGGATTTTTTTTTTTTTTTTCCTTTTAAATTTAGATCATTAACTATTTTATTTTGAACCATCCATTTTGTAGTCATAAATGGATGGCTAGCATTAATTGATCATGTGATGTAGAGATTTGATCCATTCACAATTTGGATGGTCCAAATAACTGTATGTAAATGCCACATGTGTGTAATGAGTTACCTCAACTCATTAACAATGCAAAATCTAAAACATAAATTCATTGTGCTAGGTATAACTAAGGGCTTGTTTGTTTCACCCAAAAATAATGTAAACGGGTCATGATTATTATTTTACTGTGTATATTTAAATAGATATTGTTGCACATATTTCAAGGGTTAAATAAAGATATAATAGGAGATTGGTATAGAAATTTGTAATAATTATAAATTTACATTGTACGGTAGTGGAACCTTCAATCCAAATACCAATATCTACTTATTTTAATGTTGATTTGATATTGAATTAATGTAAAATTACTATTATTACATTTTTTCCATAATAAACCAAATGATGTAATTGGTGCTATTATCACAATTAAATGCAACTAATGTCACTAGACAAGTTGAGTAAATTGTAATCATTGTCTATTTCCTTTTCATTATTAGTGTAATTAGTAAAATAAAAGGAGGTTCAAATTTTAATATTAATTGCATCTTTTTTTCCCTGAATTTCTTAGAAACTATAATTCCTAAAGTTTCTCTCTATCATCGAAATGGGAATGTCAAGTTGCTAAATTCAAGAACTTGTTAAATTCATATATTTATAATTGATTTGGATTTGGCAAATTCCACTCTTAAAGGCTGCTCGGGGTGAGGGATATGTGGAATCCATGGATTTTAAATCTTCCCTTGTTGTGTTGTGTCAAGGATCTGTGGAATTTATGAGTTTCTCAAATTTACAACCTTAAAAATCCATGCATTTGGAGCACATCCAAATCCTAAAAAACTACAATCTTTGTGAATCCACAAAATTAAACCTTATCGAAAAGCAATAGAAGTTAGGAAGCAGATTGTGTCTAGGGCTCTATGGGCCCCACTGTAATGTATGGGTTTTATCGATGTTGTCCATCCATTTTTCCAAATCATTTTAGGGCATGACACCAAAAATGAGGTAGATCCAAGGTTCAAGTGGACCACAGCATAGGAAGCAATATGGTGATAAAGACACCCACCATTGAAACCTTCCTAAGGGCTAATATGATGTTTATTTGTCATCCAACCTATTCATAAGGTCATATAGACCTGGATAAGAGACAACACAAATATTAGTTTGATCCAAAACTTCCGTGGCTCCTAAGAAATTTATAATAGTGGGTGCTTAATCCCCACTGAGTGGTTCACTTGAGCCTTTGATATATCTCATTTTTTGTTTCGTACCTTATAATGATTTGGAAAAATGAATGAATGGTGTGAATAAAACCCATATATCACAATAGCCGGGCATGGAGCCTTGGTTGGACGGATTGTCGTCCACGCAAGCAGGACACTACTTCCTAAAAGTCATTGCATAGCAATAAATGCTCTCTCACATTGCTGTAAATGCTTTGAAATTCAAGCAGTTGTAGGTGGACTTAAGATTTGTCAAAATGGAATCCCAAACAAATCCACCAATTTAATGAGTCCAAATTTACGGAATCCATAGTTTCATTTCCTCATTTCAAACCAGTCTTAGGTAAGAAAATAAATCCATGGTGTTGGGAAAACCGATAGCGGAAGCGGAAGCCTAAATGCGCGGAGTAATCTGAGATCAAACGAAGAAACAATATGAAATTAATCACACACAAGCATTCACCACAAGAGAATTTGAATTTACGTGGAAAAACCCCTCAATGAGTAAAAAACCATGGCACAAAGTGATCCACTATGAATAACAGAAGATTACAGAGATTGACACCCCACAAGCAAAGAATAAACAGAGAAAACCCCAAGTTCTCTCTCACACGCACCTCTCCTATCTTCCTAATACAATTAGGAAACGTTAGACACCTTAGGATTCAATCTAAGTCAGGATTGCAACTCCTTAAATATGCAAAACACCCGAAATAGAAACATCTTGTGCAGTACTGCGAGCTACGCAAGAAATCCGCTCGCACAGCCGACTGGTCGCCCGACCGGTCGTACCTTGCACAGAATAGTCCAAGGAGAAAAACATCGCAAACCCATCTCTGCCTCACTATCGACTGGTCGGAGCCCCCTGCAGACCGGTCGGCCGACCGGTCTAGAGCAACAAACAATCTATCCAGAGCCACGCTGTGTATCTAGGTCATGCTACCAGACTGGTCGCCCGATCGGTCTGAGCACTCAACCCACGCATGTTTGAAGGCTCCTCCAACACATGGCTTATTTATTACAATGGTAGAACATTTCTTACAATGGTAAAGCCAAAGGAATTATCTTTTTGGTGCTTTTAATAGAGCCTCTTGTTATGAGAATTTGCCAAAGTCTTTAATTTTTCTCTCCAAGTCTATACATCAACTGAGTTGTGGATTTGAAAAACGTACACTTAATTGGTAACAAAAAACATACTGTCAATATTTAAAGTCTATACATTTCATAAATCTTTGAAACAAGTTCTCAGGCAGGAAATGATAAAGACCCAAAGGAAGCTACTAAGAAAATTCTATGGGGTCCACTGTGATTTATGTGTTTTAACCACTCCATCTATCCATTTTACAGATCATTTTTGGGCTTGAGCCTAAAATGAAGCATATCCAAAGCTCAAGTGGACCACACCGCTAGAAACAGTATGAATTGATCATCTATTGTTGAAAAATTCTTAGGCAAAACAAAAGTTTTGGATCAATCTGATATCTGCATTTTCTCTTCATTTATGTTTGTGCAAACTTATGAACGAGTTAGATGGCAAATAAATGTGTGAATTGATCATCTACCTTAGAAAATTTCTAAGGAGCCACAAAAGGTTTGGATCAATCTGATATTTGTGTTTTCTCTTCATCCATGTCTGTGCGATCTTATGAACAGGTTAGATGACAAATAAACATCATTGTGGGCCCAACAAGGTTTCAACAGTGGAAATTGTTATTCCCTCTGTTTCCTATGGTGTGCTCCACTTGAGCTTTGGATATGCTCTAATTTTGGGCTTAACAAATGAGCCGAGAAAACGGATGAACCACATGCATTCACAGTGGGCGCAACAGAGTTAACCTAGTATGATAAAAGCTTACTGAGTAACTCAGTATGCAATCCGATTAACAAAAGTAACATGATCCAAAGAATACAACCGCATTGAATAGATGTCTAAAATCAATTCATCTCATTTTAATTAACCATTATGTATTAAAAATCATATTTCTTTTCATTTAGGATTAAAAGTAATCTTGATAAACAAAAATGATAATCTATGATACACAATTATAATTAACTGAAATGAGATAAAACTCATTTGTAAGCCAATCTACCAACCAAACTATGGACACGGTTCCTGCTACTCGTAAGACCGGAAAACATGTCACCAATCTGGACAGTCCAACTGACGAGCCAGCTCATTGATGGATCCAGGCCCAATACTTCAACATCCAAACAAGTCTTCAAGAAAATAGTCTAAAAAATTAAAACACTATTACATTTATACCCGTAACAAATTGTGTACAAGTCAAACACCCTATTTATAGCTGGCACGAGAATCTTTACCCTCAGCCTTCCCAAAAAAAAGAAAAAAGAAAAAAGAAAAAAGCCAAAGCATGGACACACGTGCGTGCTTCCTTAACACACGTACCAGCCCGAATACCAGTCACAAACAGACCTTGCCACTCCCATTCGGCGAAGCGCACACGTTCGCCCACAGCGCACGATAGCCTACCTTTATCTCCTTCAAAGGCCTCTCAGCACCACCAACATCCGTACGCACCCTCTTCTTCTTATTCTTCACCCACACTCCAAAAAGCTTCAAACATTCCTCTTCTCCTTCAAATTCCTCACCTTCTCCTTCTTCTTCTTCTTCTTCTTCTTCTTCTATCTCTGCTTTCAACGCTCCTTCTCCCTTCATAATACATTCGATCTTCTCGCGATCGATGTCAACGTACTTAGAGAGAAATTCCAGGAGCTCCTCGCATTGCTTCTTCGCCTGCGCCAGCTCCGAGCTTAGGACTAAATTGTCTTTTCGCAGTTTCTCGTTCTCGTCCGATAAATCGGTTGTAGCAGTCGTTTTTGTTGTAACTGTGTCGGCCGAGGTGAGATTTCTCGGGGAAGCGTTTGGGGAACAAGTGGAAGAGGAGGTTCGGTCTTCGCCCGACGAGGGTGAAGGTGGGCCGTTGAGTTTCGCTACGCCGACGGAGATCTGAGCCGTTGGTGATGCGGACGCGTTTTTTCGGCGGTGGATCTCGCGCAAGAGGTCTTTCTCTCCTCGGCGGAAGAACTCATTCGCGAATTCCCATCTCTCCGACACGATCTTGCGGAAGCCCTGCGTTTCGGGAGATGTTATTTCGGGTTAGTTCGGCGGCAGGACGCTCGTAGTTCGTTTTGCATCTGTCACTCGGCACGTGAGGCCTCATTGGGTCCACATGCCGATCATCGTCACATGATTGGATTCAAGATTTTTAATGGCACTCGTTCAGCTTGGTAAATCGACCGTCAAGAAGATCATTACTGTACGGTGATTATGGGTCATAATTATTTATGATAGCAAAGAGAAGATGGACGGTCCAAATCATCCCGTCATTTTAGCATGCCCGCGATGGACGCGGATTAGCTCCTGACCGCTTCAGCAGCATAGCTACTGAAGTGACGTCACCAACTTTTGTGGGCCCTACCCTATCCTGATGTATGTGTTCTATACACATTTATCCATTCGGAGAGATCATTTTAAACCATGAACCAAATAATGAGGCAGATCCAATTCTCAAGTGTACCCCACCATAAAAAACAGTGAGGATTGAACGCTTGCCATTAAAAATTTCTTGGGACCACAGAAGTTTTCGATCAAGCTGATATTCGTGTTTGTCCATGTCTGTTTGAACTTATGAGCATGTTAGATCTCAAATAAACATTATCCCTGAGAATGTTTCCACGGTGACCGTCATTCTACCCACTGTTTTCTGTGCTGGGTACACTAGAGCTTTGGATCTGTCTCATTCTTTGTCTCATGCCCTAAAATGATCTTTTAGGGTGCGGATACAACACATATATCTTGGTGGGGACCACAGAACTTAGTGACGTCAATTCAGAGCGAGATAGCTGTAAGTAGCTAATCCGCCGCCCGCGATCCTTCCAGGAACCCGGCCTAAGCACTGTGGGGCCCACCGCGGTGACATCTATTCGTTTGTCCAACTCCTGTTAGAAAATGGAAAATGAGGCAGATTCGAAGATTCCAAACCCGGCCAGACCAGTGAAGACGAAAACGGCAGCGTTGAAACCTTTGTAGAACCTGATCCAAAACATTTGTGGCGGAGAAGGGTTGAATGGCGGTAGTTCAATCCCTACTGTTTCTTTTGGTGGCCCACTTCAGTGCTGAATCACACTGATTTTTTTTAGATCATGTCCTACAGCTGGCGGAAACGCAGTCATCCCAGTGGGGCCCACAGCTGATAGGAGCATCTGGAAATTCGCTCCCTTGCCAGCTCAACAAGCGTCAATGGACGAAAGTAGCCCGGGAAGAAATATTCTTTAGGAAGGGGTATATCCGCTGTCAATTTTAACGCGAGAGAATTCCGTCTTTTTGCGCTACTATGGGGAGTTGTTTGGACGGTCAAGAAAGGTTTGCTACAGTTTCCTTTTAATTCAGTCACCTGCTACTTACGAAATCGATTCGCACCCGTCTGTTGTCGTTTTCCATCCGATGGACAAGCGACGAATGAAAGGGATTGTATTTAACTTTAAAAAAAGAAATACGTCCTCATATATTATTTTTCTTGATCGAGATTCTTCTCAATGTGTCATGATCGGATCTGCTTCGCCTGATTTTTACACCATGGATGAATGGATGGTATAGATTGAAAATTGGTCATCTCCTATTCCATGAATGCAATCAAGCCTCCCTTGCCCCCCGCCCGACTGGTGCTGTGGGGATTGATATGCTTTCCGTTGGTTAATCTATGAATTTTTTCTTTACACAAGTGGGTCGCATGTGAACATCAAGGTGGGCTACTCACGAAGGTTTCAATGGTGATGTTACAACCCCCACCGTTTTATGTGATAAGGCCCACTTGAGTTTCGGATCTGCTCATTATATTAAGCAGCGAAATTGATGGATGGAGTGGAGATCACATGGATATCGCTGTCCCGGTGGCCCACATGCTCCCTTGAACAAGGACGCGGATTAGCTGCTGACAGGTTGAGTAGCTCGGGCTACTGAAGTGACATCAACAATTTCTGTGGGCCCCACCACTATGATGTATGTGTTGTATGCACACCGCCCATCCATTTGAAGAGATCATTTTAGGGCATGAGCTAAAGAATGAGGCAGATCAAAAGATTAAGTGGACCCCACCAAAGAAAACAGTAGGGGACAGTGATGCCAGGCCATTGAAACCTTCCTAGGGCCCGCTGTGATGTTTATTAGAGATCCAACTCGTTCATAAGTTCACACATGAAGACATGGAAGAAGGGAAAACACAAATATCAGTTTGATCGAAAACTTCGAAAACTTCTGTGGCCCCAAGAAGTTTTTAATGGTAGGAGATCAATCCCCATTGTTTTCTTTTGGTGGGGTTCACTTAAGCTTTGGATCTGTCTCATTCTTTAGCTCATTCCCTAATATGATGTCTTAAAATGGATGGACAGTGTGGATACAAAAACATACATCATGATGGGGGGCCCACAGAATACATCAGAAGTTGGTGACGTCACTTCAGTAGCAGCGAGATAGCTATCCGCAGCTAATCCACGTCCCTTGCGTGATGAACCCAACACCATGTATTATTCGCACCGTCTGTCCTTTTTGCCAGCTAATTTTGAAGCATGAGCGACCTCATGAACAGACTTCATGAACAGACTTCACCATCCACCCCAGGAAGGTCTCTATTATGTCATGTGGTGTGATCTACTTAGAGCTTTGGATATACTTCAATTTTGGGCTAACTCCCGGGAATGAATAAAACACATGCATCATGGTGGGTCCAACAGCGTCCTTACACAACAGGGACCGAGTCCATGAAGCGTCTTTCTTTGTTTGAAGTTTCTAATTAACCATCTTCTCAAACACACGGCCACTTGAGTAGTTCCAGGCTTGAATTTTGGACTCGGTTTCGGTAGTGACCCTTCACTGCCATGTGTGCTGGCAAAGCCGTGTGAGCCCCATATGATGTAGGTGTTTCATCCACGTCATCCATCTATTTTGCTGGATAATTTTAAGGCATGAATAAAAAGAAAAAATGAGGCAGATAAAAAGCTCACGTGGACCACAGAGTAGGAAGTGGGGATTGAACGCACACCATTAAAATAAGTTTTGGACCAAGCTGGTATTGTGTTTTACTTTAATTTATTCAGGTTTATTTGTTGTTATGGAGGGGTCAGAGCCGAATCTGAATCCCATCCCTCTCAGTCCTCAGCACCCGCGTCTTGCAATAACACTGGTTTATTGGGGAGCGAATTAGGTGTTACCCCGGGAACAGCTTAGTGGGTGTTACCCCTACCGTGTGGCCCACATGGATAGTATTTTGTATATCCACACCGCCCAGCCGTTTCTCCAGCCTATTTTAGGATATTATGCCAAAAATCATGCAAATCAAAATCTCAAGTGGATCATACCACAGGAAACAGTGGTGATTAAGTGCCCACCATTAAAAATTCTAAAGAGCCCATCGTAAGGTTTTGGTAATATTTATTTGCAATCCAAGCTCTTCATAATTTCAAGAAAGTCTGGATGAAGGGAAAAGTTAAAGATCAGCTCGATCTAAAACTTTTGTTGCCCGCAAAATGCTTTTAATGATTCATCACTCTTTCTATTGGTATGGTCCACCTGAGATTTTGATCTTCTTATAATTTTGGATCGCGTCCTAAAATTATGTGTAACAACATATGGACCGCATGGATATACAAAAAATACATCAAGGTAGGCCCTACACGGTAGGCGTAACACCCACTAAGGTGTTACCAAGGTAACATCTAATTCACCCTCGGTTTATTGGACCATCAAGCGGTCTGCATGATCATCTAAATCCGTACATCAGGTATCCTCCTCAGCCCAGAGGCCAAAAATCAGTTCACAACTCTTTAAGTGAGCCACACCACAGACCCAACCACAGGGTTTATGTATGTGGTCACCATGGAGGGCCTCTATCTTTCATTAAACCCGTTCATCAGGTGTGACTCACCAAGATGAAGAGAATATACAAAGTGCAGCCTGATTCAATACTCAGTCTCGCCACACCACGTGAATTCATTGCTGTGGCTCATATGAGTTTTTTACGCGGGGTCATCGTTTGCATGTACGGTGTGGATAGGCGATTACGGTCCATTTTTAGGGCGAGCAAGGATGGCAGTTGGTCCCACCTAATGAATGGCTCAGATCTCGAACATACTATTGAGAATAAGAGAATAACTTACGTAGGTGTTGAGCTGTCGCACGAAGCTGGAGAAGTTATTGTGCTTGAAGTAATTGGGAAGCAGATCTTTTGCGAATTCCGCAGGCTTCCACACAACAAACGTGCTCCCGCACACGTTCCATGATATCACATCATCCGTCCTTCCATCTTCCACTAGCTCGTATGTCTTCGTCAGGAACGGCGCTGGCACGCTTCTCCCATGCGAACCCATCTTTCCCTTTTTACCCCTCCACAAACACCCAAAAGACCAAAACCAGAAAATACAGGAAGAAAAGAAGAAGAAGAGGGACAGAGAGAGAAAGCAATGGCTTTTTGCGGGAATTTTTAATTTCTAACAGAAGAGGAGAAGGGCAGTCAAGAACTCCCAATCCCAGCAGTAAAACCCTGAGAGCATACCGCAGTTCATGAGAATGCAATGAGAACGAGAATACGACGACAGACGCTTCTCTTTTCCTTTCTTCTCCATTTACGAAACCCTGTCTACGTCGGGATTCGAGCCCACGTTCATAACTTCGAGAGAGAAGGTGAAGGAGAAATCTCAAAAGCAGAGGAATTGAGAAGCTTCAAATAAAAGGCCGAACGATTTTTTATTCTTTTATTTTATTTTTTTTCCTGGAGAGAGAGTGGAGAAGGACAGAGAGACCCACGATTTCTTCGAACCCTCTGGGACGTTTCCCCAGAAGCTTCTCCCTAAAGAAGTATCTGACGGTTCCGATCCATACACGTGGCGAGCATGATGTCATTTTCCTTTCCTACCACGCTTCCCTCTTTCCTGTTTCAAGCTCTTACGTGGAGAAGAAAAATAAAGGAGGTTGTTTTCTACTCAGTGCCTTACTGTCTCTGGAATATGGATAGGCCGTACGTAATCGCATTTGGTGGGCCACCGTAAAAAAAGTAGCGTTAATTGGAAACTTGTAATTCATGGTGGAAGCTCCATTACTAACGGTCAGGATTGTTAGATGAGTGAATTTTTTGTCCATCAGCCATCGAAGGCTGGGGAGCAGATTAGGTGAGACCCCGGATCCACCGAGGTGGGTGGAACCCCTGACTGTGGGGCTCACAGTTATGTATGTGTATTATATCCACACCGTCTAACCATTTTGAAAGCTCATTTTATGGTATGAAACCAAAAATGAATCTGACTCAAATCTTAGGTGGACCACACCACAAAAAAAGTCATGATTGAATTTATGCCATTGAAAACTTCATGGATTTTCAATAGATTCGACCGGGATGTTTATTTTCCATCCAACCTCGACGGAATGTTTATTTTCCATCCAACCTGTTGATAAGGTCACAAACACCTAGACGAAGAGACCACATAAATATCATCTTGATCCAAAGCTTTTGTGGCCCACAGGAAGCTTTTAATGGTCAATCCCAACTGTTTCCTGTATTATGGCCCATCTGGAATTTAGAACTGCTTCATTTTTTGGATCATGCCCTAAAATGATGTTTCAAAGCGGATTTATGGCGTGGATGTAGTGACATACATCACAGTGGCCCCAGAGTCAGGGGTCCCACCCACGTTGGTGGATCCGGGGTCTCACCTAATCCGCTCCCCGAAGGCGGCAGGATCCATCTCATGCTCGGTACGCTTTGATGGCCCCTCTGTATACAGATATCGTGTCAAATCTGACGTTCCTGACGGAAATCAATCTGGACCATTAAAAATTTAGTCTTGAGCCGTCGATGTTAGACACCCAGTCATCGACTAGATAAACGTGATCTGGTCCACTCTTCGTATGGTCACAACATGCCAAAAGCATTTTCACGAGGAGATTTGTAGTCATGTGCCGTTCTGATGTGTAAGCATGATGTCAGATATTCGTGTAGATGAGCTGCCTTGTGCTGCCTTGTACACGCTTGAGAGGGGTAGTTTCTTGTATCGCCAAGAAAAGGAACTTATCCGCCCAACCTAATCTCTGACCGTTGGGAAACCGTAACAATGGTAGAGGAATCTGGATCCGATGCTCATACCGAGCAGAGAACCTCTGCTGAGAGAGAGAGAGAGAGAGGTGAAAAACAGGATTCCTTTGCTTAATATGAGAAGAGGATCCGGACTCATGGTAGAGCCATCGGTCCACGTGCCACATGTTAGGGTGATGTGCCAGGCTGGCTTTTATAAATGCATCATATGGGGCTAGGATCAGGTACTACTCCCGAACAGGACGCACCAGGAGACGGACTCTTACATGTTGTCATTGGCTAATGCAGTGGGCTCTGTACTTCGGCAATAGTGGGATGTGATGGGTCTGACAACTTTGCATCCGACCCAAGGTGTAAGACACCCTGCATCAGTTAATGATGACTTGCCACATAGGCATTTTTCTCCTCATGCGTCCTGACAGGAGTGGTACCTAATCCAAGCCCCATCATATGTTAGACTTTCTGTGTGTATTGGCACATGGTAGGGCTATGTTGCCTTATGGAGCTATACACTCACATGATGATATGAGGTTTCTATGTTTAAGCTTAAAAGTATGGACATGATTGCTCAGTGAAAAGGAATGCATACAAGTATTTGTATTAGCCGAATCTAGTCCTCTACTTAGTTTTAACAAGAAAATTCTGTTTGGCACAAGCTCAATGATCCACGTTAACACTAATAAACACAATGCTGACAGCATCAATGTTGACATGGACCAATAAACTCGCGCTAAATAGAATTTCCCTATTAAAATTGAACAAAGGATCCGGATTCGTATTAATCATAGCAATGAGGTGTGGTCAATATTCACCAATAAATTGGTCCACCAGTTCCAACATGACCACTGTCTCAATATGCATAAGAGGAGCAATGCATGCTGAGATATGTATGTATACATGTGACATATTTTTATCATGACTCTTGATCTTACCAAGACCAGATCTCAAAGGTCCGAGGTTTTATTTTTACCTTGGTGGTAGACTCCTAGGGGTTTCAATATGAGGTCTATGGTTTGAGTCCATAGGTGGGAAAATCCTACTAAGTGCACCTGTTGTGCAATTAATTATTTACAAATGATAGATTGATTTCAGTTTACGCTTTGTGGTAAGGTGATGCTACAATTTGTAGACTATTCGGTTGGATTAAAAATACACTAGAAAAGTGGTCAAATTAAGATCAAGTCAAAAAAAGGTATTAGAAAAATATAGTAAGTTACACAATGGTAATTATACACATAAAAATTACTTAAGGTATAAGATTAAATGGACGGTCAGATTTTTTGTGAATTGTTTTGAAAAATATTTATATATTATTATATTAATATTCTCAATAGGTTTTCATCATTCATAATTGCAAAGTTAAAATTTATTTGATTTCAAAAATAGATAAGCGTGTGTCATGATTGGAGTATTGAGATTTGTGTGCATGCATGTATGAAATCAAATGTGCCTAATTGAGTGTGATTAGATCAATGTTTAAGGATAAATGGTTGAAAATTGAAAAAAAAAAATCATAAAAATAAGCATTGAATTTTTTTTTTTTTACGATGGACGTTCAATCCCTACTGGTTTTTGTGATGTGATCCATTTGATCTCTAAGGGCCCGTTTGGCGCAAGGGATTAAGTGTTATTAACTGTGATGGAATTCATGGAGTGTCATGATTAACATTGTCAGTGGATTGCTGGTGGATTGTCATGGAATTGGTAGAATACCACTGAATCCCATTTCACGTTTGGGACGGAGGAGAATCCCATCCAAACCGTGGAGTTGGCTTGGTGAGGAAGAAGACAACGTACTGTGGAAAGCCTTTTACGGAAAGTTCTTGCGCTTGGGATGTTAGGTAGGGCCCATCGTGATGTTTATGAGAAATCCACCTCGTCTATCTGTTTTGATAGCTCATTTTAAGACATTCCGTAAAAAATGAGACATATTCAATTCTAAAATGTGCCAAATGAGAGGAAATAGTGGGGAATCAATGACCATTGTTGAAAAGTTTGTATGGCCACAAAATCTGCTAATCAAGCTAAGTTTTTTTTTTTGTATTTTCACGTCATCCCATTGAGAATGACCTTATAAACGGTTTAGATGACATATAAAAATCAATATGGAGCCGAAAAAGGTTTCAATGGTTTCTTTTTATTCTCCCAATTTTTCCTCTCTATGGCTCACTTGAGTTTTGGATCTGCCTTATTTTTGGTAGAATATCATAAAATGGGCTCGCAAAATGAATGGACAGGGTGGATTTCTAACAAACATCACAATGGGCCCCACCTAGAATTCCAGCGTACCACTTCATTCGATAGGGCTTTCGCAGGAAATTTATATCTGACAAATCGTGGCAATCCCTCTTTCGTGGATCGATATCCCTGGTGGATAGAGAAAGGTGCTAGCACAAAGTCCAAAGTAAAATAAGCTTTGACACCTTACTGCTCCAAACACGATGTTGGATTATTTTTTAAACCTATTCCACCAAATCCAACTTGATACAATTTAATTCTACGCACCACACACCCCCTAAATCTACATTATTTTTAGCACGTCTTAAAACGAATTAAAAAAAATGAATAGACAATATGAATAAAACACAAACATTACCATGGGCCCTATAGAGATCGGGCCATGTCATGACACAGGGATATAACCGTGGCGGGTGTCATAGGCAATCTGCTTCCCTAAAACCCTCGTCTACCAAATAAAAAATTTCCACAATGCGTACAGAAGACATTCTTATTCATACATTTGAGATAACTTCACCCTTGAAATTTTAAAAGTGACTTGCACTTACATCACTGATGGCTGAAATTTCAAAAATAAATATCCAGGGGACAATCTTATTGGTTACTTTTTCTCTAATTTAAGTTTATTCAATCGCATATTTGACTATTAACTTTTCATTTGGACTATTATTTTAATGGTCACGTCAAATGAATGGAATGGTGTAATGTTCGTGACTTTTTTGACAAAACAGTCCAATCTAATGCCTACAATGGAGGCGGACCTGATTTTCACATTAGCCTAACATAAGGATTCTAGAGAAGAAGGACGCGGATTAGCTATTGACTACTTCAGTAGTGGCGTCATCAAGTTCTGTGGACCCCACCATGATGTATGTATTGTATCCACACCGTCCATCCATTTGGAGAGATCAATTTAGGGCATAAGACAAAGAATGAGGCAGATCCAGTTAGCAAGTGGACCCCATCACAGAAAAACTTGGGGAATGAAAGCCTACCGTTAAAAACTTCTTCAGGGCCACAGAATTTTTCAATCAAGCTTATATCTGTGCTTTCCCTTCTTCCATGTTTTTGTGAACTTATGAACAAGTTGGATCTAAAATAAATATCATTGTGGTCCCCGGGAAGATTTCAACGGTGGCATCACTGTCCCCACTGTTTTCTGTGGTGGGGTCCACTTGAGCGTTGGATCTGCTTCATTCTCTGTCTCATGACCTAAAATGAATCTCTCTCCAAATGGATGGACGGTGTGGATACAACACATACATCATGGTGCGGCCCACATAAGTTGATGACGTCACTTCAGTAGCGAGCTGGGTAATGAAGTCGTCAGTAGCTAATCCGCGTCCGCTCTACTGTGCTCCGGCAGAATTTTCTCTTTGTTTACTTTTCAGAGCCATCCTTTCAATCTTTCGTGCCGAATTCTGCCGCTGACGTCGTCTTGGGATCTTGGGCTGTTACTTGATACTCGGGCAACGGTTGATTGATACTCAGGCGCTGAAATAACTCAAATTAAATCATCCAAATCGCTGAAGACTCTTGCAGTTGATTCATCACCTCAAAATCATATAAGATTGAGCAATCCTAAACCCTGATAATTGAGCATTTGTATACTGAATTCCAGCCGTTTGATTTCCCATCCATTCAATATCCACTAATTCGCAACTTATAGAAATGACTCGGCATAACTATTGATTTATGATCCATCTAAATTATTAGATGGCCCATTGTTTGGACGGGTTTAATATAAGTTACTTGCATGCTAAGTGTAGAATCTTTTAGTGCCTGTGTATCAACCACCGCAAGAGTATTAAATCTTTCCTATTTTCTTTTATGCAGACAGATTTCTTCGGTGTTTGATGAGGAAAGCAGAACATGTGGATCCGTTGGGCACTCCCGCGGCTTCACGACAGAAGCTTCTATTTTTAGCGACGTTTGGTTTAAAGTCTTGGTCAGCTCCTTTGATCGTTGTCTCTTTCCTTAGTTTTGAACAGTCCTGCTTACATACTTTTAATTTTAAAATTATTTACTAATTTAGAAAAAATATTATATTTTTTTTCTGATTAAATTTTTGGTATTTCGTCGTATAGATTTAATTTTAAAATTATTTATTAATTTATAATAAATATTTTAAAATTTTACTTGAGATATTGTAAACACATCCTCTTTATTTCATGACAATTGCAAACACTTCCCCTTCATTTTGGATTACAACATAGACCCTCCCTCAGTTTCAAACATTCAATATAGCTTGTGCAAAAGAAAACAACACTCCTGCTTGCATGTCATCCAACCTATTCAGCATGGCAGCTCTACCATCAAAATGGGACACCCCTAATGCAATTGATTCAACCATCAGATTTGAGTGGTTGTCCATTATTTCCTGGAAGCAAATTGCATACTGAGTAAACTCGTTGGGGCCCACCATGATTTGTGTATTTTATCCACTCCATCCATCCATTTTTATTAGATAATTTTAGGTCTTTAAGAATGAACATTTACGGTTGAGAAATTCCTGGAGGCTACGGAAGTTTTGGATCAAGCTGATGTTTGTGTTTTACCTTCATCTATATCTTTGTGATCATGACAAATAAACATCACTGTGGACCCTAGGAAGGTTTTGACTGTGGAAACCACTAGTCACACTATTTCTTATGGTATGGTCCACTTGAACTTTGGATGTGTTTCAATTTTCAGCTCAACCACTAAAATGAGCTGGAAAAATAGATGGATGGCATGGATAAAGCACATACATTCATGGTGGGGCCAACAAAGTTTACTCTGTACGTTCAATTTCTTATTTTATATGGTGTAGCCCACCTTGATGATTGGATTAGCCTAATCTTTGTCATCCACCTTTCATATGCAGTGGCCAACCTTCCATGCCATTTTTATATTTAATGATGGGCTCCACATGGGTGTGAAACGAACACTTCTTATGATGAAATCGTCTAATTTTTATTGTTTTATTCATATTGGTGTAACTACTCTCGTAAAGGAGAGGAACCGGCAATAATCCAAAGGAGAGGAAGAGGTTTTTACAATTATTCCTTCTTCTTTTTTTTTCAGGCATTTTCCAATGATATCGCCACAAAGCCAAAATCTATTTATAAAGTCCATCGTGATGAGCTGCTTTAATGGCATCATGTTTAATAATATCCCAGCTAAAAAAATGATAAACCACCTGATGAACGGCTCATGTTTTGACACGTGTGGACACGAGAAGCTGTCCTGAGTAAACCCTGCCATGGGCTAGTTGAGACTTTGGAAATAAAAATGAAATAAAATAAAATAAAAGAGGCTTATTTTCTATGTCAGACAAAGAAAATTTCTATGTCAGACAAAGAAAAAATCGGTCTTCTGCCGTAGTTTCTAATCAGACTGAGGCCTCTGGCACACTTCTCTTTTCCCTGTTTCAAGTCTACGATTGAAAACTAGAGCCGTGCACGGAAAGTAGGGTTGAAACTGTCCTCGGCTGGAAGCTTTCAGTCCATGAGCTGATAAGTGTGTGGGTCTAACTGACCCACGGCTATGGAAACGGGCCCACGGGAAGGGCTGATCTTTGTTAATCAAGCCCAAGATATAATCCTCATTAGTTCGAGGCCTCTTCGGTCCTAACATATCCCTTAGTATCCAGGCTCAGCCAAAAGCTTTGGGCCCTCCATTTTGTTTCCGGGCCACCCATTCTGTCCATTAGGTGCAGTCCTTGGTGCTAGGATTTGTGAGAAAAAGGGTCAGTTCCAAAACTCATGTGGACCACACCACAAGGAATAATGGGTATAGTGTTAGACTTTATGTGGCCTATCGGATAGTTACCTATGCATATACATATTTATTTATTAAATTATATTAAGATTTTTCAATGTTTAATAGTTTCATAATAATATTGTATGAATATAAATATTTAAATTAGCATTCATAATGATTTGGGGATAATATCCCTTAGTTAAAGGTTTGATTGGCTTCTTATTGGAAATTTCAGCGGCGAAAGCGTGAATCAAACGATGACAATCACACAATGGCAACCATCACGAGTAAAAAAACTACGGCACAAAGTGATTACTATAAATTAGAAGTTACAAGAGAATGAAAAAAATTTACTCAAATCTAAGTTCCACAAGAAAAATCCAAGCTAACCCTAGCTCTTTCTCTCACCTAGAACTCTCTCAACCCCTTGAACACGTCTAAGATTCCTTGTGTTACCCTAATCCCACATTACACTTCTTTAAATAGGAAACAAACGAAATTAGAAACAAATCCCTCGCAAAATCGTGCAACCAACCTATACAGTTTATCAGCCATCGGGCGTCCGGCCCAACTCAACCCCGTAAGACGACCAACAACCCCACTTTTCGATCCAACGACGTCCAGATTCCAGAAGCCCATTTAGGGGCAATTTCAGGTGCCCGACCATATCCCATCGGTCACCTGAAGCCTCCTGGTGTCCAAGATTGAAGACAAACCCCAACAATCTCCATAGTGGCTTCAATCTTTATTGCTACTTCAAAGCTACATTCTTCATCTCTACTTTCTCTCCTTTATAGCTCCACCGCTTCTCGTGCCTCTATCGACTTTACTTCTGCACTTTTACACCCCGCTCGCTCATGTGGCCCTCGCGAACTTGCCACATACGAGCAATTGTAGATTTTGTTGTCGATCCCGCAACTCCACCGCGAGAAGTGCTCCCAATCTACTTGTAAAGATTGCCTGCAATTTCGTGCCTTCATCATCACAAGTGCCCCATTTGTTACTTTACAATACCGATCGTAACCAATAAACCTACACCCCATCTCCTCGAGTACACTAAAAGAGATCAAATTTTTTTCAATGTAGGGACATGCCTCAAATCAGTCAGGACTCGTTCGATCCCATCAAACATCCTAATGCACACCATGCCAATTCCCACCACCTTGTAAGCATAGTCATCACCCAAAAACACTAATCCACCATCATACTTGTTGTACGTCATGAATGAACTCGGGTCAAGACACATGTGATATGATGCACCTGAATTCAAGAGTCACTCATCACTGAGTAACTCCGATCCAAATATAGTCAATACATCGTAAACATTACACTCATCATTCGTGGATTTCGCGGTATCAACCTCCCTAAAAGAATCTTTAGACTTCTCTTGTCTTTTTTTGGAATTTGGACAATCCCTCTTTATGTGCCATTCCTCTCCACAATTCCAGCACATCACCCTGCTCTTCCATTTTTCCTTGGATTTAGATCTTAATCGTGAGCATCCCCCATCCCGCTTAGAATTTCTTCCCCTCATAACCAATGCCACCTCCATATAACAACCCACGCTACTACTTTTCTTTCTCATCACCTTCAACTGAAGGGCGAAGATAACGGTTTTGATGCTAATGGTCTTAATCTCCTTAGCTACCTGCACAGAACGAGTCCTTAACAACTCATATAAAGCCGGAAAAGAATTCAACATTATGCATGCTTGATATTCATCATTCATCTATTCATCTGGATCGAACAACTTGCAAACGACCATATTGAAGTTGTTAATATAGCTCTCAACATCGTTCCCCTCCGTCATCTTTCGATTGAACAACTGAAGCATTAGTTATTAGCGATTTTTCATATATTTCTTCGCATAGATGTTCTCTAACTTTATCCAAGTATCAATTATAGTTTTCTCCTTCATGACGTTGTACACGACTTCATCGTCAGACACAACTAAATTGAGATCATGACTTTCTGATCTATCTTCTTCCACTTTTCTTCTTTCATAGATTCTAGTCGCTCTCCAAGGAATGCTTCCAATCCTTGGAGAACTAGGAGGTCGTTCATCTTGACCTTCCAAAGTTCAAAGTTATTTTTTCTGGAATACTTATCTATATCGAATCTCATGCTAGACACCATTGAAATCTTGTCTTAGATTCTTTCTTCTTCCCAACGTTAACTCTGATATCGCTTGTTGGGAATCCCAGCAGCAGAAGCACGAATCAAACGATGGCAATCACATAATGGCAATGATAAAGTAAATCAACATGCAAGACACAATCCAATTTTAAGGTGAAAAAATTCCCCACAAATAGAAAACTACAGCACAAAGTGATCACTATGAATAAGAAGTTACAAGAGAATGAAGAAAACTTACCCGGATCCAAGTTCCACAAGAGAAACCTAAGCTAAACCTGTCTCTTTCTCTCACCCTAAAACTCTCTCAACCCCTTGAACATATCTAAGACTCCTTATGTTACCCTAATCCCGCATTATACCCCTATAAATAGGAAACAAACGGAATTAAAAACAAATCCCGTGCAAAATCATGCAATTGACCTATACAGTTTGCCAACCTTTAGGCACCTGACCTGACCCCGTCGGGCGACGCCAATGGCTACATCTGTCCAAAGAGTTCACAGTTCCTATCTGGAGAATTTCGAGCGCCCAACCCAACTGTGTCAGGTGACCGACAACCTCACTTTCCAATCCAGTATTATCTAGATTCCAGAAGCCCATTCAGGGGCAATTTCGGGTGCCTAACCATATCCCATCGGTTGCTCGAAGCTCCCTAGTGTCCAAGATTGAAGACAAACCCCAACACTTCTCGCAGCAACATAAATCATTGTGTAGGTATGCATAATAAGAGTAATGCATATGAAATATGTGTACATATAAGATGTATCTCAACCCTTATTTATAAAATGATTAAGGTGAGATATCATAGAGATCAACACAATCTGCTCCATAACCAATTAGATCAAATAAGTTGATTTATTGCAATGAGAATTTACCATTACTTGATCGGATGGATCCTCACATAATGATCGCATCGATAATGAATGCTTGATCATTTACGATGTGTAAATTGAACCTCACGTGTTGTGAAACCAATACCTACATGCGATAGATTGATTCTAATCTAATTGTTCTACGAATATGCCAGTCTTATAGGTGACTCTTGTATCCTTATTACTTTACATTATGTGGTAAGGTTACAGTATAGTAATGCTATTTTGGTGTGACTCTCAAGGTCATGTTCATAGGTTCAACGGGGTCAAAAGTACGTTAGAAAAGTGGCTACATTAAGATCAAATCACAGAATTGTATTAAAAGAAGTACCGTATATAATCACCTAATGAAGATGATGCACAAAAACTTATCTAAGGTGCAAGATTAGATGGATGGTCAAATTTTATTATGAAATATTTTAGAAAAAAATATTTATATATTATTATCTTAATATTTTCAATGGACTTTAAGCAATCAAGTTTGTAAAGATAAAATCCACTCAATCTTAAAAATAAATAAGTGTGCATCACAATCAAAGTATTGAGATTTGTGCATGAGCATATATGAAATTGAACGTACCCAATTGATTGTAATCAGATCAACACTTTAAAACAATTTGTTAAAGACTAGGCCGAATCGTTTATGGTCCACATGTGGATTTAGTGTAATGCTATCTCATAGGGAGGATTATAATTTCAAAGGTCTCATATTAAACCCTAATTAGAGGGTATAGATTGACTTTTTAATTAGGATAAGCATGGTAATTAGTACACCTCATTAATATAAGAGATTGAATAATTAAAAAATTTCTTAAACGAAAGCCTATAAATACAATGTAAGTTTTAGTTTGACACACTTCTCTCTTCCCTCCAACCACAACCTTAAAGAAATTCATTCGCTTTTAGAAACTTTAGCCTTTCAAATGCAGAGATCATGTTTTCTTCCACTGTGGTTGAGAATCTACATCTCTAGTTAGCTTCCCTTAACCTTCATGTGTATTTTTATGTAGTAAGATAACAATCATCATATTATATATATATATATATATATATATATATATATATATATATATATATATATATATATATATAAAGAGTTTTGGATCAGGTTGTAAGTTGGGCGCATGGGGTGCGGCATCATATGGACCGATTGGATTTTGTGCCCATGACCTCCATTAAAAAGTACGGAGTGATTTTTCAGAGCTTCTATTTATACATGGGACACTAATAATACATTTGTGCATGTGATTGCCACGGGGTATATATATCATAAAACCCGCTCATCATGCATGGCTCACCTGGATGAAGGGGAAATACAAAAATTAGCCTGATCAAAGTCGGGTGGGCCATCCACGTGAACTAGAAGGTTTTGGGCTGTTTTCTCCAAGGCATATCTTCACGGGAGCACAAGAGATCTCTCACATGATGGCCGTACAAGATGTCACACATACAACTAGATGGTGCCATAGGGCTTAGTTGTGGTGGTGGGACCATTCCAGTCCTATAAATTGCCATATGATGCTCAGACTATGAGTGGCATATGTCTGTCGGTGCATCGCAAAGCAAGAATTATCACGTGTGATATTTCATGTTTGCACTTCAGTAGGGCATGCCACAAATAAAAATTACAAAGGGCCCTAGGAATATTTTAATGGCGTGCTTTCAATCACCACTGTTTTCCTTGTGATGTGGTCCACTTGAAATTTCGATCTACTTTATTTTTTGGCTCATGCCCTAAAATAATAATCCAAAATGGATGGACCGTGTGGATAAAACACATACATCATGGTATGCAATCAGCTTCCAAATATATTAGATCCAAAATATAGCCCACCTGATTTTATGTGCGTTTGCCACGTGTACAAGAAGCACGTCACGTGGAAGTTAGGTGAAAGAAGCCGTCAAAACAGAGCATTCTGGATTCCTACTTTGTGACTTTTGCTGCAGCTTAGTCAAAATTCTTCATTAGCCATCCACCGTTCGACATGATTCGCATGTAATGTCTGTAAAAGTGAAAGTGACACGTGACACCGAAGCCGTGACGAATGTTAGAACCATTGTGAAGACTATCTGGCAAGCTATAAGGCTGATATACTCATCAGGTGGGCCACAGCCATAGATTAGGTCAATTTCTCCCACATCAGTTGATTTCAATGGCGTGGCCCACCTGATGAGTGGATCAGCCTGATTTTTTTACGCCAGGTGTTCACAATGATAGGCCTACATTTTTCACGGCTCAGATGTCCTGCATTTGTGACACTTTGATCGGAGAGACAATACCAGCATGGTAGGGCTGTGTATTATAATTTTAAATGGCCACTCAGTCAAATACGTGAGCCACGTGGGTTAGGAAGTAATTAAAAATGGGAAATGCTCACATAATAGTAATTGTACGCCCAACTAGTAGGCGTGTGGGGCCCACCATGGTGTTTGTATGACATCTGGATCATTCGGAAATGTTGTCCCACCATGAAAATGGGATGTCCCAAAAATCAGGTTGATCCAACCATGAAAATAGGATGCCCTAAGTGAAAGTGGAGTTTTTCAATGGTTGTTCTTTTTTTGTATAGTGTGCCCCACTTAATAGTTGGATCGACCTGATTTTTAGTGCATCTTATTTTCATGATGGAACAACTTTTCTGGACGGACTAGATTTCATACAAAAACCACAGTGAGCCCCACACGATAATTAACTGTGTGTGAGCTTTCTCATTAGTCTCATTAAAAATAGTCATGAAGCGAAAAAAGTCTACGCCCCGCAGCGAAAAAAGATGCAATCGCATCCTTGGGTCATAAAGTAAGATCCCACGCGCAAAACGATCAGAGAATATAAACAAGCAAAGGTCATCTGTTGTCTAAGTAGAGACATTTTGAATTGGGAAATCATTTCGAACATGTAGCAATTACCATACATCCATCTATATGGGGCCCACCTTGATGTGTGAGTGATGTTATCAGGTCCATATCCCAAAATCCAGCCCAATCCTTAAAGTGGGCCAGACCAAAGGGAACACTGGGGAACGTTGGGTGGGGAAAGTCCACCGTAGAAACTCGCGTCCACCGTGTTTTGTAAGTGTCATCCGACCCAATCATCAGGTGGACACCGCCCGGAAGAAGGGATGCGCCAGCTGCGAGTCTACAGGTTTCAGGTGTCACTGTGTATATACATAGAGCGAGAGAGAGAGAGAGGGGTATGCTGACCTGTGCACTAAAACTCGAGCACTTTTTGAGAGCTCATCACACGTAATTTAAGTTGAAAATTTGAGTTGTCCACATGATGCATCACCACAAAAAATCTCAAGGCCCAACTTTCAACATAATTCAAAACTTTAGTGGGCCATAGCAGAGAAAGAGAGACAAATCAAGGGAGAAAACTGTTTTCTTTTTTTATGGCACACCAAAGTTTTGGACCAAGTTGAAAGTTGAGTCATAGAGAGGTTTTTAGGGTGCTGCATCACACGGACGGCTCAAACATTGGCCTCACATCACTTGTGATATCACACCCTCAAAAAGTGCTCACGAGCTCTCTCTCCATCCCTCTCTCTCTCTCTCTCTCTGTGCATATATAGTAATGCTCACACACAGCTAGTTGGACATCTCTCTCTCTCTCTCTCTCTCTCTCTCTCTCTCTCTCTCTCTGCATATATAGTAATGCTCACACACAGCTAGTTGGACATCTAGTACTAATTGGCATGTGGGGCCACCAAGGTATCTTTATGACATCTTGTTGGTCTAGCATGGTTGTCCCATGCTATGAAAACAAGAGGCCTAAAAACCAGGTCGATCCAACGATTAGATGCATCTCACGTGAATATAGAGTTTCTTTTAGGATGTTGTTCATGGTTTTTTATGATGTGCCCCACTTAATAGTTGGATTGACATGATTTTTGAAGCATCCCATTTTCATGGTGGGACAACCATGCTGAATGGGCGAGTTGTCATACAAACACCATGTGGGCCCCACATGCCAACTAGTTGCATGTGATGACTGTTGGGCTGAACGCCTCAACTCTTCATGCGTGAAGACCACCGACCGGCGATGGAGTTTTCCTCCTCACTGACAGAGGAGAGAGGTTGGACAGAGAGTGGCCGGGCGCCCGGGCCCTTCAGTGGCCGGGCGCCCGAAATTCAGTTTTTTCCAAAGTGTCCCGCTGGACTGTTTTTTGGTTGGCCGGGCGCCCGACGGTCTGGTGACCGGGCGCCCGACCCTGCGCGAACTGCTTGTACGCAGTTTCCTTCTTGGACTTGGTTTCTTGCGCGGTTTTGCGCAAGGAGTTTCTAATTCCGGTTTTCTCCTATTTAAGGAGGTGTAATCCGAGATTAGGGTTGCCACTAAGGGCCGCCAATGAGCCGAGGGATTGAGAGGGTTCTAGGGGAGAGAAAGAGCTATGGAGGAAGCTTGGAGTTCTCTGGGTTGAGGGAAAGGGATGGGTTTGTCCTCCTCATGTGAGAATTAGCTTCGGGTGGCTTGGGATTTCTCTTGTGGGCTGTGATCTATGGTTTTCTTCTGTAATCTCTTGTAACTTCTGATTCATAGTGGATTGGTGTCGCTTTGTGCCGTGGTTTTTTACCCGTGAGGGGTTTTTCCACGTAAAAATCAGTTTGCCTTCTTGTGTGTAATGATTTGCTTGTTGATTGCCATTGTGGTGTGTTCCTCGCCTGCTTTGATTGCTTCCGCTGCGGGGCTCCTAACCCCAACAATGACTAGAGTTGTACACGGGTCGAGTCGAATGAAGCATCACCTTGCTTGGCGCTTGATTCGAGCCCACCTGCCCTTGCTCATTACTCAGATCTACTCAGTTGAGTCGAGTAGGCCATTGCTTGATCAGCAGAACGAGCGAGTTCGAGTCGATTTCAAGTTTTCGAGCTGAGTCCGAGTTTGATTCTTTCGAGCTGAGTTCGAGTTTGTGTTTTCAAGCAAGGTTCACTTGAAATTTCATGAAAAATAATTGGGGTGAGGGGGATTACCGGCGTCGACGAGCGGGCAGTGTTGAGAATAGAGGTGGTAGGCGACGAGCGAGCAGGGTGATTGAAAACAGTGGGTGGCTAGCATCGTGCGGGCGTCGAGCGGGCAGAGTGAGGATAGCCGACGACAAGCGGGCAGGGTGAGGGTGACTGACGACGAGCGGGCAAAGTGAGAGTGGCCGGCGTCAAGCGGGCAGAGTAAAGATTGCCGGCGTGGAGTGAACGGCTGACCGTCGAGCTCAGAAAGAGGGAGGGTGGGTTAGGGTTTGAAAATGGGGGTACTTGGACGGGTAAAAGGTAAAAATGTAAAAATGATTTGAGTAAAAAAAAAAAAAAAAACTTATATATAGTACAGCTCCGAGCCGAACCGAATCGAATCAAATCGAGCCAAATTCGAGTCTATAAACGGGTCAAGCCGAATTGAGCATGGGCCTGCTCGAAGCTCGCTCAAACACATTTGAGCATAAAAAATTTGACTCGGCTCGGCTCAAACTCACTTTCGATCTGAGCCGAGTTGAGTATTTTCCAACCGAGTCGAGGTATCACATCGTATCGGTTCTCATAATCATATTGATTTTTTTCATTAATTTTTACATGTACCGATACCGTATTGTGCTGTTTTGGGCCAATATGGGGTTTGGATTCACCCACAGAATTCCGATATAGGAACCTTGCTTTTGAAGTTTTTTTTTTTTTTTTTTTTTTTTTTTTTTTTTTTTTTTTTTTTTTAAATAAAGAGATCTTAGAAACAGAAGACACGGTCATAGGCGATGCCGGTCTAAGGTTTCGGATGATAGTTTAAAACCTTGCTTCTGGTCTGATATAGGAACCTTGCTTTTGGACTGATCCAGGCCAATACAGGCCGATAATTCATGGGCAATATCGGTAGTATCAGGTGATACATACCGGTTTCGCACGATACTTTAAACCTTATTTTCCGGCCAATATAGGCATATCAAATACCCGTCGCATCGGGCGATTATGTACAGGTTTTAGATGATACTATGAACCTTGGAATACATTCAAGCGCTTAAGAGTTGAAATTATCGAAGAAAATGAAAGGCTATTTTTCTTCAAATCCCCTGCGTTTTTGAGTCAGCAGAATGCTCTCCACATGGGTCGACATCGTGTGACTGGATCCCCACAAAAGCATTTTGTCTGAGAGCCCAAGACAATGTGCAAGCTCACCTACCATGATAATAATAATCAAAAGGTCAGCTTCACCTTTTAATGGATTCATAGCAAGGTTTTTTTTTAAGATTTTGGACGAGTCCGACCTGATCTGGTTCAGCATGCATGGAAAGCTAGGATTGAAAATAAGGGGTGGCTCAGCCCAACTCAAGTGCTCAACTCTCCACCGAATAAGTTGCGAGTGCTCAAATCAATCACGACCAAACAAGTTGGTCTGAGTCAACCCGTCTTAAAATCTTCGTTTGAAGTGTCCATCACAACATAGCTTTAATGCATCTAAATGCATCTGATTCCCCCGTTTTAGTGCACATTTGACGTCATCTGCTCAGGTGCACTTAGATGCACTTGGATGCACATAGACACATTTTTATGTCTAATGTTAAGCTTTGTATTGGATCTGGGCTCTTAAGTAAAAAGTACGTAAGAATGCCAGTGATGTTAGGAGGCACACACCACTACAAATGTTTATAAGATAAGCTTAACCTACAGCCAACATGTGGGGTCCACCATGGCATTTTCATCACATTCAATTTGTCCATCATGTGAGCCCCCTAATGTTCCCTTGGATCCCAAAACTCAAGTCAGATCCAAAATTCAGGTGGGCCACAGCACAGGGAAAAGTTGGGACGAGGCCACCCGCCATTAAAAATGGCCTTCCAGGTTTTTTTTAGAGCCTGCCATGTTTTCCATGTGCCCTCCGCAAAAAATCAGGCCATTCCAAAACACTGGTGGGCCACACCATGTAAAATCAGGTGCTCCAGAGACACTAATTGCACCAGTGGGTGCATCGTAGTGACTACCCTAACAGCTCGAGGTTTTAGCGCAATCGGTTAGTAACATGGTATCAGAACAGGACATCTGATGTTCAAGTCCCAAGGTTTGCAAATTCAGTATTATGGACATCTAGTGTTGTCTAAAGCCCAAAGTATCATGTGTTGTTCTACCGTTCCGAACAGCTCTAGCTTTTAGCGCAACCGGTCAGTAACAGTGGGAGCGTTGCACGACTAACCAAAAAAAAAGGTGCGACCCATATGTACATGGCTACATGGCTACAGTGCCGACCCGGCACATGTATGGTATCCAATACACATGCATCATTAAAAGCTGACAAGAGGCTACCTAATATAAGCCATACCTATTTAAGACAATAGAAACGAAACAGTATCAGATTCCTCCTACTGATTTCCTTATTATTAACTTCAACCAATATCAGATTCCTTCTACTGATTTTCCCTGAGACCTCCCAAATGCCAGTGAGTCAGCAACATTTCTTGTAAAAACTCACTCCCGAGCCGTGCCGTCGGTTTCATATTCCAACCCATTTCTTCCTTCCGAGGGTAAATAACTCCAGATAGCAATGCAACTTCAGCTTTCCATCCTCTCTTCAGATTCTGTTATAAGTTCTTCTGCTGCGTTGTGCTGTCCTCCCTACAGCTATGGGTCCTCGAGTAATGAAGGCCCAGATCCTGTACATGCCATGCCTGTCTTGTTTTCTGATCGCTTGTCTCTACAATCTCCATCTTTCTTTATCTGAGAAGTGCAATCCTTATTAGAGATGTTATGGGAGACTTCAAGAGGAACAACCGGTGAAAAAACAGAAGTGAGATTTTTCATCTAAAATATGAGATGGGTAATGAAGGAAAATACATACACTAATTAATCTTTGGTCAAAACATCGGCCACTGCACGAACTGTTTAACTGCTCCCCTGCTTCAGAGTCTTCATTCACAAAGTTCTGATCCGACATCTCTGCAAACACCCAAATTCTCTTAGCTTTAAATTTACAAGATACGAAGCATTTGCATGCTGCCAATCTTCTTCCTTCAGCTAATTTTTTTTTCTTCGTCTCTTCTTTTTCCTTTTTTGAGTTAATGGAACAGAAATATCAAAGCCCAACTACCTGAAAGGCCCAAGGGCATGTAGTCAACATGATCTTTTTTTTTTTTATTTTATAATAATCTACAGAAAATTTCTTAATCCAATTTCAAAATTCAGTTTGATTCAGCATCTTACAATTACAATGTAATTAGATCTTAACAACATTAAGGACCAGATCTTGCAAATCAACTGCAGTTTTTCATCAGAATCCATGTAATTGAAGTGCATATAGGCTAGAAAATTACAAATTGCTTGCAAATTTGCAGCTTCAGGTTTCTCGCAGTGGACTCGGGATATTCATCAGAATCTATGACGTGGGATGCCCTAATTACGATGCATGCTCATGAACATAATTAAGCAGCGGAAAATAAAAGAAATAATATAAGATTCAGAATCACTCATCATAAATTAAGAAAATTCACAAGGAGCTTGCAATGGGTCAGGCCAATCATCACAACCACGAAGTTTGAGTTTCAAGTATAGCTAGGGTTGGATCCGGCGAAGGATAGGACCTCCTGATCTTGCATGGCTATAACCCAATCAATCAATAGGAATCTCTAATCCAGAAAACCAAGGGATTTCGGATTAGGGATTTAAAAATTTGAAAGACTTTAGGGTTTATGCTCAAAATCAGATTTTGGGATTGGAAGTATGAGAATGAACGGATTAAGAGAGATAGAATTACCTGGAAGAAGGATTAGAGGAGCACAAGAAGCGATTAGAAGAAAAGGGTTATCAAGGAAGAAGAAACATCACTATGAGAGAGAGAGAAGAGAGAGAAGAAGCACCAAGAGGCTTTCAGTAATCAATAATAATCAACTAATCTGTTTTTATGGCTTAGCCCACTTAAATAAGTAAACAAAAGACATAAAATTACTAAAATACCTCTAAAACTACGCAAAACACGAAATAAAACATAAGTGCGCGAAAGTTCGGGCGCTCGGTCGGGCGCCCGATTGGTCGCCCGAAGTCGTCTGAAAACCTCCACAGAGGTTCGGGCGCTCGACAGGGAAAGTTCGGGCGCCCGAAGATGTATCTTCGCATCAAGCGCCCAAAGATGTATCTTCATTCTTCTCTTTTCTTCCTTCACACTTGTCTTCCCTGAATGGGGTCTTCTATGTATCCAATCACAAGTGAAGGGTCTTCAGTGAGTCTTCAGTTCCTCAATAATCGCCTATGTTGGCGCTTTCTCCGTTGGTCTTCAGTTCCTCAATAATCGCCTATGTTGGCGCTTTTTCCGTTGGTACACCTTGAATGATTTTGTGTCCACATCAATCTATGCAATCAAAATGCATGTGGGCTAGAAATTGCTTGTAAGTTTGCAGCTCCAGGTATCTAGGTCATGCGATTTCCACATTCTACAGACAGGTTCGGTCTTGTCCTTTGCATCCCATGTACAGAAGAATGTGCAAGAAAAAAAATCAAACGCCAACTGTCCACAAACGAAGCTTGGAATCCTCGAATGAGAACAACACCACAGTTGCCAAGCAGTTGCATGCAATGGTACATTCTTCAGATCAGCAGAGCCAAGGATTTTCTTGTGAGTAGAGGTTGTTATGGGTTAAGCTCAGGTTGGGTTGGGGTCATTTGGGGCCAAACCGTTTACTTGACGGGCAAAGAATCCAACCCTTAATAACCCAAGATGGACCCATTTAATCAATGGCTCTAATTGACCACATTACTTAACGGGCCTCGTTTCCAGGCCCAGTAGTGCTATTTAAGAGGTCTGGGGATCAAAACCTTCTATTACTATTTATAAACTTCTAATAAGTGGTCAGGTCATGTTGGGGTATAGTCATCCCAACTCCAGCCCATTTATTTTATGGGCCTCACTTTCAGATCTAACTCAACCAGCAACCTGATTAGTGTGACCGTGACCCAACTATAACTTGGGCCAATCCATTTCCAGCCTACTTTTCAACTCCTCTCTCAAGAGTGGTATTAAAAAACAGTTACATAACAGTCACCATTATGCATCACTGGGCTGTAATGGCCATTGTAGGAAAATGGCCAGTAATGGCCCATAATGGCCCCATAATGGTCTGTCATGGCGTCGATACAAGTTTGTTTCAACAAGAAGAAAAAAAAAAAAAGGCCGTAATGGCCATTGCAGTATGTATTGTAAAGGTAACAGTGGTGGCTGTTATGGCCACCGTTACTGTTATTGAATACCTTTCGGGAATAATCTTATTATGATTTTTCTCTCCCATGAGCATTCTCCTTACCACAGTGGCAACTCCCCCTTTGCCTTTATTTGGATGTGACCTACAATTTATAGGGTTCTTGCGAGATGAACAATCTCAACTACTGGGTAGGGCACATGCAACACACGTTGAGAAATTGTGTGTGTGTGTGTGTGTGTGTGTGTGTGTGTGTGTTGGGGGGGGGTGTAGGCTACATGTAGGAAACGGAGAGAAAGGGTGCGGGCTACCCGCATGTTAAAACACAGTAAAAAACCACATCACTCTTCATGTTGAGCACATAAAATCAGAGCCGTCCATTGATAAACGCACACGATTTCTAAATGCCCTTACCTAAATCAGAAATCCCTTCTAGTGTCTTTTTAAATCCCAAAGTTTATGACTCTCTCAAGACTAATTGCATGGGCAAAATTGTATGTGAGTAGCTACTCACGTTATATATAGTAGAGATAAACTGGACAAATATATATCATTTTTGTATAGGCAAAAATATTTCATTTTCAACAGTAGGTTAAACTGGAACCTGTTACTAATGATTAATGGCCATGCTCACCACACGAATAGGCACACTAAGGGACCGTTTGGATGCCTGTAACTTCTGTAAAACGTAACAAAGTCATAGGCAAGTAAGTTACGGATGGTGTTTGGGGGAAGAAAGTTACAGGTAACTTTCTCTCAACCTGTAACTTTCTTACAGGAAAATGATGCGAAAATATCACAGGGAGAAAGGTCATTAATCAAGTTACCTGCATCTTTGTCACATGCAACAGTTGGAAATTTCAAATTCGAAATTTCTTGGGAGAATTGCAGCTGCATTGAAGGAAAGGGCTACCTGCTCTGAGATGCGGCCATTGAAGGCTCTTGAAGAATGAGCGGCCACTAAAGGCTCTTGAAGGATGAGGCGGCTGGTAGGTTTACCTATAGTGAAGCCAGTAGCCCTCCCCCTCTCTCAGCATTCTCCCTTTCTCATCCAGCTCCAGCATAACTATGCCCTAAAGCCCACTTTTTTTCAGACGATTTGTTTTTCTTTTCTTTTTTCTTTCTAATATTGCGTCGGGTTCGAGTCAGACACGGTTTGGCTACTGACGCTGCTACAGCAACGTGGCTACTGGTTGGTGCTCTGTGGGGCCCACCATCTTGTACGTGTTTTATCCACGTCTTCCATCCATTTGTCCCGATCATTTTAGGGCTTGATCCAAAAAATACGGCAGATCTACCACTCAGGTGGATCACACCGTAGGAAAACAGTAGTAATTGAATGTCCACCATTAAAAACCTCCTGGGTAACTGTAATGTTTGTTTGACATCTAGGTCATAAGGACCTAGATGAAAGGGGAAAAAAAAATCAGGTTGATCCAAAACTTTTGTGGCCCTCATTTTTTTGGCTCATGCCATAAAATGTTATGGAAAAAGGTATGGACGGCATAGATGAAACACATACATCATGATGGGGCCCATGGAGAAAGAAAATGAGGATTTTTTAGTTCCTTTTTGTTTATTCTTAAGTTTTTTTTGTCATTAAAGGCATTTTGAATACATGGGCCCACTTTTATGGCTCAATTGACCACTAGTTTAGTAAAAAAATTAGCCCAACTATTCGTCTAGATGGGCTCAATGAGATGACATATATATTTTTTTAGCTTGCTTATGTGTTAATTTGTTTTTTAATTGATTCCCTACTCAAAGCTCTTGTTGATGTGAATATACAGCTTCTTACTTGTAACTTATCCAAACACAGAAACTAAGTTACCCGTACGTAAGTTCCAACTTACATCCAAACAAGATTACCTATAACTTACTTACACCTACAAGTAAGTTACCTGTAACTTTCTTACAACTTAAAAAACCTATAGGCATCCAAACACAGCCTAAAGAAAATGTGTATGTAAAAGGTGCATTAATACTATTGGCTAGGATGGGTGCTTCTCGCCCCTTCCTTCGTATTGGGAATTCCCTTCCCCTTCATTTGTTCTAGTTTGACACAAAATCCATCAAACCTCTAACTGTTAGCAGCTATAAGCCTATAACTGATAGAAAACTAGGGGTATGGCCCACATCTGAAACTATAGGAAGTAATAAGCATATTTCCATTGAGTAGCACAAGACTCCAAAACTCCAACTTGAGAAAATGCTCCCATAAGAAGTGTGAAATCAGGTAACAGCTCTCTCCTACCTGAACATCATCATAATGATAAACAACCAAAGGTTGACAAACTAAATCAAGAGAATTGTCTTTCCCTTCGATAGATGCTGCCAATGGTTTAGAACTCAAAACTGGCCATAAAATCATGAGGGAGGCCATCAAACTGAATGGTATAATCGGATACCGTTAACATGAATTTGTCCATATTTATTTAGAATATAGGAAAAAATATTAAAGAGAGAAAAACTAATATGAAAATAATAACCATAGTCTAACATTCTAATTCCAATTTCATGTGGCTGGTGAAGTTCCAAGCCTATTGAAAATCATGAATACAAAGGAGACTATTACAACTCCACTCTCCTCTACTTAATTTATTTTGTTTAGTTGGAATTGTAAGAGATGAGGATTGTAGACATATTATCATACTGCAATGAGTAGTTTGTCCGCATCAAACTCATGGTGTTCACAAAAGATAATTTAAAATTTAAACATTGCGGATTTATACAAAATCTTCATGGTTAGATAAGAAATGCATAACAAAAATTAAGATTAAGCGAGATTGGAAGAATGGCCCAATTAAAGACAGGGCAAGGAAAGGAAGAATTTCACCATGACCCATGCCAAGTTATAACTGAAACCTACCTATATTGCTGTCAACAGAATGTTGGTGACATATTTCAGGGTGTGAAGGTGGAAGTTGCCTTGAACTTGTTACTATTCCACAGGTTGGTGATTCATGCTTCTGTCCTCTCAAGTACATTGCTTCACCAGCTGGCATACTGTTTTCTTCTGGTTTGGGTACTGTTGCCTCTATCTCTTTGTTGGTGGAAGTTGACCTGACATGCTGGATCCATGGATTTACCAAGAGAAGATGAGACCCATTTTCAGTGTCTAGCTGACTACGAGCCCATCTGAAAATCAATTTCTCCCAGCAGCCTTTACGCTGAACCTTAAACTATGGAAAGACAACAACCAATTTAGTTAAACAGGGAAGTGGATCAAGAGATACTGAAAATACACTAACAGATTCAGGTTCGGACCTGTCCAGAAGAGAAACGGGTGCTGGCATTTGATGGTGTGGAGTTCAGATCTATCAATTTATGTCTTCTTCTTGATAGTCGACCATGGAAATGCATCGATGGATACTCGCGGTTATGTAACTGCTTAACAAATGATGCCTCTATGGAACTGAGATATGAACTATGCTTCTCATCTGTCCATGCCGTGGACACATGTTTCACCATTTGACGGCCCTGATCCGATAATTCACCCATGGAAATTATATAAATGAGTATTCTCAGCCCCTACATAAGAACCCACATATTGCAATGACCAGATAAAAAACATAACCAACTTCCTATACTATCAATTCCCCAAACCCAAAGAAAAATTACAACCCATTTCATTTCCCAAAACCAAACCGCAGATCAATACATAAAGTCCATCTTGCCTCTTCTAGTTTCCATGACAAATGCAAGTGCCATTATATGATGCTCAATCAAGAGGAACAACCTTTTTTTTTATCCCCTAAGCTATGGTACAAGCTGGGCCCGCATTTCTGTAATCTGATCCATTCATCTGGTTGGGCTCTTTTAAGATAGACCACACTCTAATATCCCCCAATAAGGTGATCCTTGCCATCCTATCGATGGCTTAAAAATGGACAGCGTCCCAATCAGATGGCTATGATCACCCAGTGGGAGAGATTTTTGGGGTGTCTCCCATCCACGAAAGGGAGCAACATACAAACGGTTCGGATCACCAAACGGGGGGCCCAACATTGTTATACTCCAACAAAACAAAAACCCCCATGAGGATTAGAAGCCATTCGATTCCCTGAAAACCCCCAAAAAAGTAAAATTAACAGAATGAAAACTGAAAGAAAGAAGAAAAGCTACAACTCAAACAAAAAACAATCAATCAATGCATGACTTCATCTTCTCCATTCGATTCTCCACCCCTCTAAAAAAAAAATCACAACCCATTTCATGAAAAGCCGAAAACAGAAAACCCAGAAAAGAAAATCCAAGAAAGAATGGACAATTACCGCTCCGGCGCTGTCTCCCGACTCTACAGAATCTCTCGGATTCTTGTCGTTGGTGACTCCTGACGTCACCGAACATGCCGGAATCCGAACATCCTCGTCGTTTCGATCCCAGCCCTCCATTTCTAGATTTGGAATACGATGATTTCCCTCCACTTCCATCGAAATCTCCCCGAACGGTTATAGAGAAATCGGCACCAAACGCATTCAACGAAAATCCCTCATTTCTCTTCTACTTCTTCAGAAAATAGAAGAGCAGAGCCAAAGGTGGTGGTTCAGGGTCATGGTCTCTTCCAGGTGGCAAACACTTTTACACGTGTCATCTCAGCCACGTCGGCATGGACGATAATATCTAGCGACAACACTGGCCAGATATTTTGGCGGCCAGAAAAATATCTCTCCCGGAAAGCGATGACGTGGCACTTCCCCAGTGGAAAAGGTGAAGACCCTGTGGCATCCGGGCGCGGATTTCCTGCGAAAGCGTTGCGCAGGAAGTTCCTGCGCTGGGAACCAAGGTGGGGCCCACAGTGATTTTTTTGATAAATCCACCCCGTCCATCCATTTTGAGATCTCATTTTAGGACATGGAAACAAAAATGAACCGGATACAAGACGCAAGTGGGCCTCACTAAAGAAAAAGGCGGGTAGGTAAATTACTACCGTTGAAACTTCCCTGGGTCCACAGTGATGTTTATATGACATCCATACCGTTAAAAACGTCACTACTACTGGGATGAACTGGAAACAAAAATATTATCCTGATTCGAAACTCCTGTGGCTCCACAAATATTTCAACTGTGAACGTTCAATCCTCACGTTTTCGGCCCACTTGAATCTTGGATCCGGTTCTTTTTTGTTTACATGTCCTAAACTGAGCTAAAAAAACGGATGAACGGGGTGGATTTATCAAAAAAATCACTTTGGGCCAACCTTGGCTCCCATCCTGTGCAACACTTTCGCAGGAAATCCGCGCCCGGTCGGATGGGGACGCGGTTAGGCTGGTGACCTGAACACCAGCCCGGAGCTGGTGTCAAAGCTTTGTGGGCCCACCATGATGTATGTGTTTCATCCAATCCATCCATCCATCCATTTTGAGATCTCATTTGACTGAATGAGACACAAAATTAAGAAAATCCAAAGCTCAAGTGGACCACACTATATGGATTGAATACTTACCGTTGAAATCTTGTTGGGGGCTAAGGAAGTTTTGGATCAAGCTGATTTTTTTTTTTTTACCTTCATCCAAGTCTGAGGGACCTTACCAAGTTGTATAACAAATAAACATCACTGTAGGCACTATGAAGTTTTCAACGGTGGACATAATCCTCCTTGCTATTTCCTGTGGTGTGGTCCACCTGAGCTTTGAATCTGCTTCATTTTTAGCCTCGTTTTGTAAAATGATCTCGTAAAATGGATGGATGAAGTAGATAAAACACATACATCATGGTGGGGTCCACAGAGCTTTGACACCAGTTCTGTGGATGGTGTCCGGATCACCCGCCAAACCGCGTCCGGAGGATGGATACGGAATCGGATTGCATGCGGAGTAACTCCGCACGCTCTTATCTTGTGGAGTAAACTCAGTTGGGCCCACCTAGAATGTATGTGCTTTATCTATTCCGTCCATATGTTTTTCAGCTCATTTTAGTGGTTGAGCCCAAAATTTAAGCATATCCAAATCTCAAGTAGACTATGCCACTGGAAACAGTGGGAATAATGATTTCCACTGTTGAAACCTTCCCAGGCCCTACAGTGATGTTTATTTGTCATCCAACCTGTTCATAAGATCACATGGATATGGATGAAGGGTAAAAACAAATATCAGCTTGATCCAAAACTTCTGTGTCCTCCGAGAATTTTTCAATGGTAGACATTCAGTTGACAAATTTCTTGTGGTGTGGTCCACTTTAGATTTTTATATGCTTCATTTTTTGACACCATACCTAAAATTTTTTTGCTATGATGGATGGACGGAGTGGATAAAATA
This sequence comes from Liriodendron chinense, assembly GCA_003013855.2. Taxonomy (NCBI): domain Eukaryota; kingdom Viridiplantae; phylum Streptophyta; class Magnoliopsida; order Magnoliales; family Magnoliaceae; genus Liriodendron; species Liriodendron chinense. The sequence goes on from ML058513.1 coordinate 13,334,502, forward strand.
TGTAAATCACTGTGGGCCCCACAGAGTTTACTTCGCACGCTAGCGTGCGGAGTTACTCAGTACGCAATCCGCTTCCGATGGATAATCCGATGGAAACATGGGGACGCGGATTTCATGCGAAAGAACCCTGTCGAAAGCCTTTTGCAGGAAGTTCATGCGCGGGGAACCTAGCTGGGTCTATTGTGATGTTTGTGAGAAATCCACTCCGTCCATCCGTTTTTTGACATCATTTCACAACATCAACCCAAAAATGAACCGGATACAATGCTTAAGTGGGCCGAAAAATTGATCATTAAATGTACACAGTTGAAATATTTGTGGGGCCACAGAAGTTTTGAATCAGACAAATATTTGTGTTTTCAGTTCATCCCAGTAGTAATGACGTTATGAACGGTATGGATGGCCTATAAACATCTCTGTGGACCTAAGGAGGTTTCAACGGTTGGAATATCCCTATCCTTCTTTTTTCTTTTAGTGCGGCTCATCTAGTATTGGATCCAGATAATTTTTGCTCAAATGTACTTAAAATGAGTTCACAAAACGGATGGACGGAGTGGATTTCTCACAAACATTACAATAGGCCCACGTAGGTAACCAGCGCAAGAACTTCCTGCTAAAGCGAATCCCCGTCAGATACATGGTTTGCGAGCCTCTGACACCTCCACCACACCACCGCACACGTGGCAAGCTTACCGGCGCCGGCCACTGAGGGACCCACGATAATTAAAAAAAATAAAAATCGTGGTGATAGGATGATCCTACCCAGCTGATCAGTTTAACCCATCAATTTGCGGGATGATGGAATGGGACGATAAGAAGCTACAGATGGCGAGCCTCTTGCCCTAGGCATCCTTTGAATGCATGTATTTAGACTTTTTTGTAACTTTGGAATATTTGGTGGTATGGAAATTCATTTCTTCCCATGTAAATTCCATGAAAATGATCCAACTAATCCAAGTTTCATATCATCCCGTCCCAATGGTAGATAGGGTAGAATTTGTAATAAATTTCAAAATCATTTTGATTCAAGTCATATACTCGTACAAGTGACCAACTCAGTTGTGAAATCTCATATTTTGATTTTAATTTCATGGTCAACAAACACTAGTTTCACTTAATACAATTTGTTTTCTTAAATGATGGATTTGATCCCAAACATAAGATTAGATGGTCAAAATACATTAACGTACAAGTGACCAACCACGGTTGTGAAATCTCATATATTGATTTCATTCTATGTCGCTAAACAAATGTTTCACTTAAGACAATGTTTTTCTCAAATGTGAATTTCACCCCAGGCGTAGGATTGGATGGTCAAAATATCAATCTTTTTAGACATATAACCATTGTACAATAATGATGTTAATTCCATCTAATATAATTCTGTACTATTAATCCTAACCCTAGAACCTATAAGAACTCAAATGACAATTATATACTAGAATTGGAGTCAGTGGGAATGCATGTATTTAGATCCTATTGAAATTCACATCACAATTATGCTCGAGAGACTGTGAGTCCTCATTTCCCCTTATCCCATCTATGAAATACAAAATTAGTGTTTAACGCAATAAGTTTAGAGTACATTGAAATTCTATAGTTTATTCAAATGAATATAAGTAAATTATTTTAAAATTTTCAAAATAAGATAGATGTGTCACATTTAGATACTCATTGTAACAAGTTCAATGAAATATTCAATCTGGCTAAAAATGAGGTAATTTCAAACTACCGTTGTGTCTTCAAAGCAAGCCAACTTCAGTTGGACCATAAAAATGGGTCCATTAATTTTATAGTACAAACGAAACTACATATGTTGAAGATGATGAAAGCTATTTATTTCCCTGTATGTTGGGCCTTATGTCCGCCACTCATACAACCATAGACAGCATGTGTCGCCCCACATAATGTCAGAAGCTTAGTGAGTTAATTATCACTAAAAAAACCATCAGAGCTCTTTATTTAGTGGAAATGGGCCTGAAACCAGTTTTGGGCCCATATCAAATGAAATATCATCGATGGTGCATATACAAAGATTGACACTGTCCATACATTTTGCAGAGTGGGTCCCATCACCTACAATCATCTGAGGTGCATAAGATGGTGGAAATCTTCCAAATGGGGCCCATTAATGAGCAGATCTGAAAAAAACAATGCAGGCCCATTACTGCAGCCCTAATCCTCTGCTTCTTCTTCCGTAGGGTGAAAATCTACATCATTTTTACAGACCATTTTAGGATGTTGTCCCAAAACTTAAGCAGATTCAAATGCCAGGTGGACCACAACACATGAAACAGTGGTGTTTGCAAGCCCACTATTAAAAACAATTCCTCAGACCCACAGTAATGTTTCTTTTTCATCCAACTCATTGAATAGGTCCACCAAACCTGGATTAAGGGAAAATATAAACATCATCTTAATCTAAGACTTTTGTGGCCTACAAAAATCTTTTAATGGGCATTCACCACTGTTTCTAATGGTGTGGTCCACCTGAGATTTGGATCTGGTTAAGTTTTGGAATCATGTCCTAAAATGAATTGGAAAAACAGACGGACAGCAACAAAAAAAAAAAAAAAAAAATCTTCTAAGGTGGTCACCACACCGTAAGGGTAATCTCCACTAAGGTGTTACCCGCTTAACACCTAATCCACTTAGGAGTAGGGCTGTCAATGAGCCGGGCTGGGGCCTACCAAATCAGAATTTTGAATAGGCCCGGCCTGAAACAGTTCAAAATCCGGTCGTGGATCAAACCAGGCCAGGCCCATTGACAACGGAAGCGGATTGCCTGTGACTCTGTGACGAGATATTCCTGTGCCTAGGGCTGTGTGGGGCCCACAGAGATGTCCGTGACAAATCAACTCCGTGCATCTGTTTTGCAAGACATTAGTTGGATAGGACTCTAAAAATCAGGTAGATCCAAAACTTAAGTGGGCCACGACAAACGAAACAGTCAGGCATAGAAATGTCCACCGTTGGAAACTTCCTGAAGCTTAACATGATGTTTCTATGCCATCCAAACCGTTCATATGGTTATTACCACTCAGATAAACTGTAGGAACAAATATCATCCTGATACAAAACTTCTGTCACCCCCAAATGTTCAATTCTCACTGTTTCATGTGATATGGCCCACATGAGTTTTGTATATGCCTGATTTTTAGAATCGTTTCCCATTGTGGTCTTCTAAAACAGATGGACGGAGTGGATTTGTAATGAACATCTCTGTGGACCCCACATCCCCGGGCACATGCATGAATTCCCCAACTCGTATTCCATGCCTTGAAGTGCCAGGGAAAGGGAACGTAGTCCACCGGAACACCGAATTAAATAATCATCTTGTTCTCGTTTTCCACTTTTCCTGATACCATCTTTATCCAGCAAGAGATGACGCAGTCTCTATCCCACCACACACGTGGGACCCACCATGGTCCATCTAGGTTGTCCAGTTTGTTTCCCATGGCCTAATTGGCCAATCGGATAATCGGGTAATGTAAATGGTATTTTTGACTGGAATAATGTATATTAACCTGATAAGATCTGGAATAACTCAGCTAATTGTACTTGTTGACCATAACCTACCTATCTAAGAGACTATTAGATAGCTTTTGATTATTACATTTCCCCTACTTGTTGAGTGTTAAATAAGAAATCCGATTGCATACTGAGTTACTTAAATATGCTCTTATCGTATTGAATAAACTTTGTTGGGCCCACCATAAATGTATGCGATTCATCCATCCCGTTCATCTCTGAAAATTGAAGCATATCCAAAGCTCAAATGGACCACACCACAGGAAAACAGTGGGAATAATGATTTTCACTGTTGGAAACTTTCTAGGGCCCATATTAATGTTTATTTATCATCCAAATTGCTCATAAGATCACAAAGACATGGATGAAGGAAACACAGAAATATAAGTTTGAGAAAAAAACTTCTATGGCCCCCAAGAATTTTTCAATAGTAGACGTTCAATTCACACTATTTCCTGTCGATTGGTCCACTTAAGCTTTGGATATGCTTCATTTTTAGGGTAAATCTCTAAAATTATCTGATAAAATGGATGGACAGAGTGGATAAAATATATCAATCACAGTGGACTCCATAGAGTTTACCCAGTACATTTAGCGCACCAAGTTACTCAGTACACAATTCACTTCCATTAGATAGAGCACCAAGTTACAGTAGGCAATCCACTTCCATTAGATAGCGCGCTGCATTTTGATGAAATTGCGCATGTGGTGTTCTTATGTTTTCAATGTCGGGTTGTGTTAGATTGTGAGCCGGCGCAGAACTTATTCCATAGCTCCCAACTTTCAATACGTTTCAGCTGACCCCAATTAGTTAAGATAACACCTGCGATGATGATAAACCTAGGATATTGTTGGATCGTTTTGATTGGATCTACTCGACCATGGACGATGCAAGATGGGATCTACTCGGTGGAAACTTGTAGCGTTTCATGGACGGTCCACAAGTTATTTTTTACTGTTGCATAAAATTATGATGGCCTGCGACAGTGGTAGGCTACAATGAGTATTTGGTGGGTCCCACGCTTCCCTCCATGATGATCACGTGAAATGAAAATCAGGCCCATCTACTCATTGAACCGTAAACAATGAGCAATCAATTAATAGCAGACCGTGTGATCCGCTCTGATGGCGGCTAACCTAATAAGTGGATGGGCCTGTTTTGTGATTATCATACGCCTAATGTGATACGTTGCTGGGAAAGAAATGGGTGTGTATGTGAACAGAGATGAGGTAGATCATGGTCATCATCATACGCCCAAATTCAGGTCCAGTGGTTTCTTTTTATTTTTTTTACATCAATCAATCAAGTGGGCCCAACTATGTAAATGCTCTCAATTGACCCAGAACCCAAACCCAACTCGAAATCCAGGTTCAAACACATAATCGGCACCTGAACTCAAATCAGTTTGGGCTCCTAAAAAAATGACCTGATTAGCCCTTCATGTGTAGTTTTAGTTAGATGTGATGGGTAGATTAGGAGAGCCGGTTTGAGAAGGGAGCCAATAATATCATTTATACAAGGCAAGGATACAGTCGTGAGGATTTGGTGTTTATTTAATAGAAAGAAGAAGATCCAGTGAGTGAATTTGTAGGCTTTTCAAGGCTTGGAATTGGTTAACGCTCGGTCCCACATGAGTTGTAATTAGGGGTTGCTTAGGAAGCAAGTTTCCTGCAAAACCTGTCGTTGTGTGGAGTTCCTACAACACAAAGCTCGATGTGGCCCACTATAATGTCCTGTGTGAAATCCACTCCGTCTTGGCCAATTTCACAAGCTCATGGTAGGCTGAGAGCCCAAAATGAGGCAAATACAAGATCCAAGATGAACATGATTTTTGTATGCCATTTAACTGATGGGGTGTTCCTCGTCATGAGGAAAGGAGAGAATGCAGCCTAGGAGTTGTCGGGCGACCGAAATTCACCCAGAAAAAGCAGTTGGTCCCTGGACAAGTTCAGATATTATTGGGCGACCGACAGGAGATCATCGGGAGTCTAGAGCCCAAATCAGGTGCTCGACCATGCTGGGTTGGGCGATCGAAATTCGGCTTTTTTTTTTTTCAAACATTCGTTGGACAGTCCTGCCCATTATCGAGCCCTCGATAGTGTCTGGTCAGGCGCCTGACGACGCACGGACTGTAATTCTGTAGTTTCCTATTTTGGATTTAACTCTTGCCTGTAGTTATATATTGGCTTCTAATTCGAGACTTGAGCATCCTAGTAGGTGTTCTACATGTTCAAGGTAAGAGAGAAAGAAAAAGAAGAAGAGAGGAAGAGAAAGAGAGAGGAAGCTTGTAGCAAGAAGAGATTTCTATTTGTGAAGGTGATCCACAATGCAGTTGACATCTTAGGTCCTTCTATGTCCCCGTGCTTAGTGAGATCTCTCAGTTTTTAGTTCCTTTTATTGTTGTCCATCCCTGCGTGGGTGAAGAAGATTGGATCCAAGTAGGTTATGCTTGTGGTTGGTATGTAAACAGTTATCTGCATAATGAATTGTTTCTTTGAACGAGGTCCCATGGTTTTTACCTCTTTGAGGGTTTTTCACGTAAAAATCTACTGTGTTCGTGTAGTTGATGATTTGATCTTATTTATTGCATTATCATTAGGGCTGTACATCAAGCCGAATCGAGTCGAGGTGGGCCAAGCTTGGCTTGACTCGTCTGTGCTCTCCTCGAGCTTACCCTCGAGCTTACCATTGGAGCTTGCCTTGTTTGTTAAAACTTTCGAGGCAAGCTAGTGGATCGAGTCGAGTTGAACTTGCTCCCACCTCAATTTATTATATATTTTTACTACAAAATACAAATTAAATGCATGTCAACAACATTAAGTTCAAGAAGTCATACATATATTAGGGGAGAATAGTATTTCTACAAGTGGGACCCCACTATTAAAATGACCTAGCTCTTATCGATTTTTTCTTTGGCCAGGTCATACATGCATTGAATATAGACCACTAGTAATATTTTTTGAACCATAATTAACACAGTACATGCATAGCTCACCACATAAATGGATTGCCCTGATTATTGTGTGGACCATCTTCATGAAGAGGCTCAGCTGATTCATGGATCAGATGCACCACCTCCCTTGTAAAATTGCAATCAATAGCTGCATATGCTGTTTGGTCTTACCATAGCCCCTGTTTTGCAGATATGTATGGTGTGTGGTCTCACCATAGCACCTGTGTTTGTGTAGCGTGTAAAACACACAACCACTATGTGCTCACCGTGTTTTGTACTTGAAATTACTCAATCCATCAGATATGCTCATCAAGGAATGTTCTTACCTGAACAAAATAGTAGGATTAAGAAACCCCCCTACGTGTGAGAGTTTTATATGTCCTAAGCTTGGGCCCTAATGTGTGTGGGGGGAGAGGGGAGAAAGAACCAAGAAATAATAAGATTAGGTTTTTTTTTTTTTAACAAATATCTATACAAAACGAGCTGAGTCGAGCTTGAATCAAGTCGAGTTGAGTCGAGTGGTCAAACTTGACTCGATTTCTGACTCGAGCTGCTAAATGAAGCTTGGCTTGACTTGTTCTACTGAGTTGAGTCGAGCCGAGGCGAGCTTTTTCGAGTCGAGTGGATCGAGTTTCTTGAGCTAACTTGGCTCATGACCATCCCTAATTATCATATCACATAATTTACATAGTCGGGGTGCGAGATCCTGAAGTTTGTGCAACACACCCAACGCTAACCTGTTCATAAGGTGATTCTCACCTGGATAAAAAGGAAAATGCAAATATTAGCCTGATCAAAAGCTTCTGCATGGTGGAATAAGGTTTCAATGGTGGGCCTTCAGTCCCCATTATTTCTTGTGATGTGGCCCACTTATGTACTGCATTTGGTTCATATTTTGGGCTCTCATCGTAACATGAGCCGGATACAATGATGGATGAAGTGGATTTCACACGGACAATCTGATGGGTCCATGACCCATCTAAAACAAAACTCACATTAGATTACATGGCATTGAGTTTGCTTGGGGCTCGTTTGGATACCACTAGATAAGTTACTTTTCTACTCACAATAGTAGATAAGTAACTTATTTGAGATAAGTAAGTTTGGTTTATGATCACTAATAAGTAACTTCTTATTTAAAGTTACTTAATCACTTTAATTTAATAAGTAGAAATCAAGATAAGCTGCTTATCTTAAGTAATTTACAATCCAAATGCCCCTTAGGGACTATTTGGATTCACGATTACCCCAATAATACATAGAAAAGCGTTATTATTATGATTTTATAATTGCAAAACCAAACACAATAAATGTCGGACAACTATAGATGTTTTGAAAGATTGGCAAGAAAATTTGTAATCATTGCAGTTTTCAATTAAATTACCATGGAAACTTCAAATCCAAACTAGCACATTAGTGTATAGATTTAATATTCTAACATCAAAGTAATGATAAAATGCTATTATTATGATTTTACCATTGATAAACTAAACGCAATAATCTTCAGTCAGATGTAGATCTTTTCAGGAGCAGGTAAAGGAATTGTAATCATTGCACTTTTTCATTACATTATTAAGGAAATTTGCAATCCAAAAAATTCCTAAAGTTTTGAGTGTTATAATAGCTGAGATTGATTATAATCAAGAGATGAAATGAGGTGGGTTTTAGCGTTAGTAGGAGTAGCATAGAAAGGTCTTTTCACTTATTCGTGGAGTCATATGTGATGTAGGACAAGAATCCCCTGATCAATGGCGAGGATCACCCACATTCCTATCACACATGGACCGAAAAACGATTAAGGAAAAGTCGACAAAAACGACAATTTTTGCATGTATGGACCAAAAGAACGCAGACTGTAAATCGGCCATAACTTTTAATCTGGGAGGAGTTACGGGACGTATAGCATATGGATTCTAACTGAAATTTTGTTTTGGGGTGAACTGACCCACTAAAGTGGGTCGCGTCCATATGTTTCTCCAGAAAACGCACGGTTACAATAGAAAAATGAAATTTTAGTAATTTTAATTTTTAATTTGTTTATTTCTTTTTCTAGAGTTTTTGCTTATTTAGGAGTTTCTATTTTATTGAAAATGAGTTTTAAAAAGAGTCTATTTAGTAGTGGTGTTTAATTAGAATTTTACTATTTTTAGTAACTTTTTATTTTGGAAAACTTACTATTTTTAATAAGTACAAATTATGGTTTGTTTAGGAATATATAAGGTAATTAAATTTATTTTTAGTATTAACTTTTATATAATTATTTTTTAAAAAAATTGATTTTTACCAATTTGCTATCATGGATTCGAGATTTTTCCTTGTGGATTAGATGAAGCTCTATTGAGGAGTCTAGGGAGCCTTGTGCATTCAAAGTAGTTACCCCATGAAGAAGACAATAATCGACTTCATCATGTCCCTTGTGTAATTAAACATTACTACTAAGTAGACTCTTTTTAAAATTCATTGCTCAACATGCTGTAGAAACTCCTAAATAAACAAAAACTCTAGAAAAAAAAGAAATAAACAAATTAAAAATCGAAATTACTAAAAATAGCAATTTTTTCCTAAAATTTCATTTTTTTGTTGTAACCGCGTGTTTTTTGAAGAAATGGACGGACACGACCCACTTTAGTTGGTGGGTTCACAAAAAAAAAAAAAAAAACAGTTAGAATCCATATGTTATATGTCCCGTAACTCCTTCCGGATCAAAAGTTATGGACGATTTATTGTTTGCGATCTTTTGGTCCATACATGCAAAAATCGTCATTTTTGCCGACTTTTCCTTAATCATTTTTCAGTCAATGTGTGATAGAAGTGTGGGTGATCCTTGCCATTGATCAGGGGATTCTTGTCCTTCATTAATATGTTTTTATGATTGGTTAATAGTAAATAAATAAATATTCTCCTATGTTAGAGGAGGTGAGGGAGGTGAGGTTTTTCCTTTTCTCTATCTTTCCTTGAAATCTTAAATCCACCTACGTTAAATAAGAGGAGTTCCTTGCCTTTAGTTAAAATGAAGATATCGTGATAGGCCCAACAACTAAATCTAGCCAAATTAATTAGGAAAGATTTCTACTATGGTCAATAGCAGGTAAAAGTGGAAAAGGAACCATAAGAGCGAATCTTCCCCCAGGCCATGGAAATATGCCAGACCAACAAGTTAACAAGAATATGATTTTAAGAGCTTTAATGGACTACTAATGAGCTTTGGGTCTTGGTGGAGTTGTTTTTGGGAAAGATGGGATTGCATAGTCCAGGTGAACTAATAGCACATCATAGCCATCCCATCAACCTTCAAATCAAGGAATTTGGCTTGATTATTCAGGTGATGAGGATGACATTGAGCCTCAGCTACATGGTAATCCGCGTGAATGCTATGGTTATATCAGGGTGGGATGTGATCAAGGATTTCGAGTTAAAGTGCATTTATCTAATTTTAATGGAAAAATTCATTGAAGAATTCCTTGATTGGCTGGTGACATTGAAAAGATTTCATGGATAGAATGGTTAGTTGGATATTTGGTCATTGTGCGGTCTTGAAATGACCCAATATGTTGAGATAAAGATCCCTTCTCAACTGCATACTCAACAAATATCAAAATCGAAAGAAAAAAAGAGAAAAGATGCAAAACAACAACATAAATTTATTTTGTTCTCCTTTGATATGTTCATGATTTCACAGTAATCAACTATGTTCAAATGAAGAAATGAAGAAGCAATCCCCCCTCCATGGAGACTAACAGACAGGATGGTCCACAATTATCAGTATGTCTATCAGTTTCATCATATCATAAGGGGAAAAAAAAGAAGACCATGCAGCTTACCTGCTAAATATTTTGATACTCTCTTCATACATTCTTTAAACTCAAAACTCCTGCAAATGTCCTTCAGAGTTTGGGAAACAAAATCATGAACTTCATGTCATCAACCATAGATTTAGCATGATCCAAGCTAGGTATAAATCTCTCCATCAAAACATGAACCTCGAGAGGTATGGCCAATTAGAGTTGGGTCCTACTTGATATTGGTTCAGATCAATGATGGAACATCTTTATTTTATCCTTAATATAGATTGTTACTTTTAATCATAATTAAATTATTGATTAAATGGTCCAAACCATCCAATCAAGTTGATTCCTTTATGATACAAATTGATCGTGTCAGCCAAACAATAAATTTTTAAATCATGAAATATTAATGAACTGTATCATGAGTGGTGCATATCAGCACACGTCATATTAAATTATTAATTGTGTACATTTATCTATTAGTCCCTAATAAGGATTGTTTCAAAAATAAAGCCCATCAGACAATCCTATCTATCAATTTTCTTTTGCCACTAACTACTGTTTTATTCTACTCCCGTTTTTATCGCCATCTATTAGAATCATCAGAATGCCTAATAAGTGTAATTGTTGATATATGCACCCTTCTTCGGCCCCGATTTGGATGCACCTGATTGCTACCCAAATATGCCTCACGTACCATAAATGGATGGTGATATGATATTCTGATTTATCATGCTTTACAAAGTGGTATTCTAAAAGCATTTTTTTATAATAATAAGAAGAAAAAAAAATTAAAAAGATTGAAAAATGCTTTATGTAATTGTTTGTTCAATTGGCTTTACCTATCACTAATTCTATCCAAACTTGCCCTAATTTTACCATTTGAGCACTGCTTCAATGTACACGGGAGCACCTAGAGTTGGTGCGCACACTATCTTTCATATTTGAAAGGCAGCTGGCAGGCATCTAACCATTTCAACCTTTTGAATTTTCAAAATTCCATTTTGGAATTTGTGTTAAGATTCTCATGAATGATTAGTGGATGACAGGAGATATATGCGCGTGCTGTCCGTGCACACTGATTATCTTTTCCCTTTACAATTCATTTCCAAGATTCCCCAGTCCCTCTCTTACCCCTCTGAAAATGATTCAACCCAAATGAAAGACATGCAACACCCTTGCACAATGATACATAGCGCCAGCTGTCGAAATGGACGGTTTGGATCGCCGCGGAGATTTGATATATTTGATTGAGCCCAAGTGGGTCACACATAAGGGGTTTGGAAACCATCTACTTGCAATTCCATTTCTTTCGAGTCTAACTTATTGACAGTAATTTCGAGAAATTGTAATTCAATCAGATAGTTCATCCAAACAGTCAAAATGTCCATCAGGTTGTGGTCCCAGTTTGTCCACGCACAGGCACAATATCGGCCAGTCTGTTCATATAGTGGGACACTTTACCTAATGAATAGACAGCTAAAGAAAACTTCGTCACCATTTGTTTTGTACGTTTCGAAGGCATACGTTGACCGGCATCTGAATGGTGGGGCCTACCTGAAGGATGGCTACGATTGAATTTGGAAGTATGCTCAGAGAGTCAAATCACATTTCTCGACCGGATATGCTTTGAGGCCACTCTCAGCTGCATTTCGATAGTGAAAGAGCGGATGGTGCACTAGATGGGTTGCAACCGGGAAGGCTGGCCCTGGTCCTGGCCCATCTCAAGTGAGCCGGCCCAGGCTGATGAATGTTGAAACCCAGTCCATTGGCGAAGGACATGAGTCGTTTTCAGGGTCCAGCTCACTTGTTAGCACTGATCTCAGCCCACTTCAGGTCCTTGGTCCTGAACCTGACTAAGTCCCCCCCATCTCAACCTGGCCCAGCCCGAGTTATTTAACACCGTTGATCTGAAAATCAGCAGCTAGATCCAGAAGGGCATGGATCTAAATCTTACATCATGGAATGGTCCAGCTCCTTAGCTCATGGGCTGGACGTGGAGAAGCTTCAGTCGGACCAGCCCAGTTCGACCAAGCTATCCTTTTTACTATGCTCGTTTCATTAGAGGAGCAAACTGAATAGCATGGATTAAAAGGACCGTTGAGATTTAAGAGGGGCTAATCGATGGTCAACTGTACATTTGTGGCCCACTCAATGACTCAGCTGGCCTGATTTTTTTTTTGGGCTAGGGCACCTTTGCTTCGGGCCAACTTAAATGAACATATCACTCGCACAGGCACAAATGGGTCAGGTTGACGCTCAGTGGACCCGACCTAACAATAAGTTGGTCTGGGTCTAAATTTTGGACCCATGAAGTGGGTCTGGGTGCAAAATTCAACTCGATTTATTAAGTGGACCGGCTATAAAATCTGTCAAAATTAACCTGGCTGAACCAGACCTGGACTCAGTTTCTAAATAGGTTTGATTTGGCCACCCAAAAATAGACTAAAAGCTCAGATCCCACTCAAACCCAAGATCGAGCCCAACCGGCAACCAAGTGAGACACGTGTATGGACAGATAAAAAAAGTTGGCCGATGGCGTACATTCGTTGAGCACATGTCAGCCACTCGATGACTGGATCGAGCACGACTTTGCTGCCACCCGCGAACCAGCGATGTGGGTGCGACCCTACCGTAGGGCCTACGTCGATTTATAAATTGTATATCCACTCCGTCCATCTGGTTTTCCACCTCATTTCAGGGCACGGTTCCAAAAATTGAAGCAGATAAGGTTTCAGGTGGACCCCACCGTAGGAAACAGTGGTCATTAACGCCCACCATTAAAAGCTTCCTAGGGTCGAGCGTAACATTTTCTGAACATCCAACCTGTTGATAAGGTCACACAGAATGGGATGAAATGAAAAAAAAATATCAGCTTGATCCAAAACGTTTGTGGCCCACAAAAAATATTAAGGGTCAATACCACTGTTTCCTGTGGTGTGGTCCACCTGAAACGTTTTTCTTCTTAAATTTTGGGACCATGCCATAAAATAATCTGTCCAACCAGATGGACGGCGTGGATATACGATGCATACATTTAGGTGGACCCTACGGTCAGGGTGGCACCCACATCGCTGCCTGATTTTCGAGTTAGGGCACACTCACGATCAGGCCTGCCAAATTGCACGCATGAAGAGAGCATGTGTGAAGAATATCACATAAAATTAAAAACTGCTGAGAGGATATTTATTGGACGGGTAAAGATGAAAAATCCAATGGTTGTATTTCAACAAACAGGTGTCCCCACATCAGATGTGAGAACGGTGCAAACGATCTGATTTCGAGACTTTACAAAATCAGATTTGAGTTAGTATATACTACGTGTATGATTTATGAGTGCCAGAGTATTAAGTCTCATTCACTGCCGGAGTATCATATAGCTACCATTGGAGGATGCATGCATGTCAAGAAATTCTGGTGGATCCAAACATGCAATAAACAAGGCACTTTGGGGATCCACCAAGATAATTCCGCATGAGCACACATCACACCCATAGATTCGCATGTGATGCCATGTGAGACGTTGATTCTCATCTGGAACTCTCATTCGCCCATTGATAGCAATTGGATTGGGAAATCAAAGGATTTGTCTTCATCGATGGCCTGTGTATTGTCAACCCAGATGGGCCCACAAGAATCTGACGGAAGTGAATGATAGACTAGGTAGACTAATATGTTAGTTCAGCATCATTTTAAAATGGTGGTGACTTATCTTCCTTAAACGTGGCTCTGAGTTACAGCTATCCAGTCCGTCCAAAGTTCAAGTCCCATTGTAGATGGAGTGTGCCTCCAAAATCACATTGATCAAGGAATCCTAGCCATCCACTTAATGGCTACTAAATGGATGGCTAACGTTACCTTCTCAGTGTTTTTTTTCTTTCTTTTTTATTGTGCTTCACGAACATATGACTCAGCGGTTTGGATGGTCTGGATTGCCGCACAACTATGCAGGGTGTCCAGTTGAAGAGTCACCATCATTTTTTAAATGATTCAAAACTAACGGAGGAGCCGACTTCAGGATCAACATTCAACAGTGTATGCGCAGTATATCTGGGTTTTCATTTTGTACAATCGGGGGACATGGTTGAGTAATCAAGACCGTTGGTCCTTTTGGGTCCCTGTTTTGGATGGCACATACCTCAAAGATCTCCTTGATAGCACACTCATATCCTTTCTCTTGATGTTGTGAAGGTAGCATTGAAAACAGAAATAAAGCAACGGTCAGCATTCAACTGAATAAAGACGCAACATTAGTGACTAGGATCTTTCAATCTGGGAAAAAAAATTCGGATATGGTTCATCCGTAGCTGGTTCCATCAGACCAATGGTTTTGATCACTAAACCATGGGCCCCACTTCAAGAAAACGAACCCCCCTCTCTCTCTCTCATGTCCATTTCCAGGCATATCTGTAGGGTTAGGTACAGGGCGTGAATCAGATTCCACCTTGAACTTAAAAAAAAGGGCCAGCCTCTACATTGGCTGTGTTCACAATGCCACATATATTGGCATTCAGGCGTTATATTTTGAATGGGTAATACATGGATTTGCATATATATCATCTTAGAGCACGATCCAATCATAACCACATGAACCAACAGTCCTCCTGACTCAGACCACTGCATTAAAAGTCTTCTAGAGATCTATTTTCTAACTTATAATTAAAAACCAAGAGAATCCCATTTCCCTGTAAAAGAGAATATTAATAAATGTCGTTTTTATGGTATTAATGGCCGTTTGGTTGGCACCTGGAAACTCGTTTCCAGCTTAAAATCAAGATTCTAGAAATTTGATTTCAACTGGTGTATTTGGTGACAAGTTCCAGTCAAACAGAATTCCACATGGAAGCTTAATTTGGCTGGAACCGAGATTAGTGGAAACGGTTCCCTACACCGTTCTACGGAAGGAAAAAGAGGCATAAGTTAGCGTCACCCACCTTCCATATATGGTTGTGCATCTATGATATATGTGTTTTATATCCACACAGTCCATCCGTTTTGAAAGCTCAATTAAGGGCATTAGGCAAAAGATGAGGCATATCTAAATCTCAAGTGGACCACACCATAGGAAAACAGTGTTGATTGAACATCCACCATAAAAAACTTCCTAGGGCCCACTATAATGTTTATTTGCCATTCAACCCGACCATCTGTCTTGCAGGACTACAATAGGCAAGGGGTTAGGTTCTCTGGCGAATCGGAAGTCCAAGTGGGTCATGCCACAAGCAACTGTTCGAACATGATCTAGATTACACAATTTTCAACCAAACAACAAGTTCCATATCTAACCTGGTTTCTGTCTAGTTTCTACAATTTTGGAATATTCCAACTGTGGAATCTCATTTTTATCTAAAATCTAGATTCTGCAACCAAGCAGTCCATAATAGTATTTTTATATAAATTAGATGTCCCACACTTAGAGCTGGGCACAAACCAAGCCAGCTTGAAAGCTTAGCTTAGATAGGTTTGAAAAGCTCAGCTTAGATTGGTTCGAATAGAAGTTTAAACCAAACCAAGCCTCTGAGTCAAGTTCGTTTGAAAATAGAAACCAAGCTCAAACTAGGGTAGTGCGGGCTCGGCTCGGCTCGGCTCGGCTTGAAGTTCGATTTGATTCGGCTTGATTAGGCTTGTAGAGTGTAAGCACATTTTTCCTATGGTGTGATCTACTTGAGCTTTGGATATGATTCTATGTTGGGATCGTGTCCTAAAATAATATGTAAAAACGGATGGATGGCGTGGATAATAGATATACATGATAACCTGGATAATACATAATACATAATACATATACATGAATGCACATTGTTTCCTTGTACTTGTAAAATTATGCTTGTGTACTTTTGTTTGGAAAAGGCTCTTACATATTTATTTTGAAGTTGCACTCCTCCTTTAAGGGGATGTTAAACATCATGTAGTAAGAGGCTCTTGTTTTTTGTAACTTTTTAATTTGTTTATTTAAATAAATAAACAAAAAAAGAGTTGCCACCTATTCAAAATCAACCCAGCTCAGTTCGAAATTTTTTATCAAACCGATCCCGGCTTGAACCAAATTTTTCTAGAGCAAATCAAATTCGGGCCCTATGGGTCGGCTCTGTGGACGCTCTCCTTTCCGCGCTCCCGAATTCTCCCTTTCGGAAAAGGAGGTGCATGCGCACGAATCGCCGTTTGTGCCACTGGCTCGCCTCATTCTCGAGGGCTTTTTATCTGTTGTCGTGTTAAATTGGATATGTTTGGATGAGTTTGTATAAGGCCAGAGTCGCCATTAGCCAGTTACTTCGAATCTATAGTCGGCTAGACCCTGTAGAACGTTAGAGAAGGGAATCCGAAGATTCCTTCCCCTAAAATGACTCATTTTGATCTGCGGCCAGAGATTCGAGGCAAGGGATCACGGTTACAGGGTGGGAAGATGTTAAGCACCCCACACTGCCCGTACCAAAGTACGGTCTCCACTTCACAGAATCGAGCTAATACTTGAAAGTCTGATTTAATCATCGTACACTCTCATGAATGATATGATGCATGAATGTAGGTCTGAATAGTAATAGTTTCTGATAGGCAGGTTTCCATTAACAGGCAAGCCCAGAGCATATGCTCGAATTGACAGGTGTTTTATGCGGGATGCATGCTGTGTATTTGAATAATCAAAGTGTCTACAATGGTATGATAAGCAGGGGGGTTAGAAGAAAAGTAAATGTTGCACTTATGCTAGATGCGAATGGGATGATGCTAGTAAAAGAGTAGCTAGATGGACGGAGGTGTTGCAAGGGTTTGCTTTGAGTGACTCGATCAAGACTTGGGTAGCTTAAGAGACTTGGACCGGGGTCAGGCTGGGCTAGACCAGGGTTAGGCTTTTTTCACTCGAGCTCTCCTTGGTGGAGGAATGGGCTAAAGGGATGGAGATGGACTCGAAACTTTCGGACTGAAGAGATAAGAGGTGGATGTTGTGAATGAGAAGGGGCGGGGGTATTATAGTAGCGGAGAGTGGCAACTCTGGTAAATAAGTTTGGGCGGCACCCTGGGGGCCGCCCGTACAGCCTCTCTGCTCCAGCTTCGGAACGTACGGCCCCCGAACCTGAAGCAGAAAAGCCTGAGGTTCGAGGTTCGTACCTGCTCCGAAGCTGTAGCTCAGAACCAGGTGAGTTGATTGGGTTTGAAAGATGGATTGACACAGTGAGTTGGCTGAGTGCATGGGTTGGCCTGACCCGGTGAATCGACTCGGTGATTTGACTCAGCGGGTTGACTCACCAAGTTTGACTTTTTTAGGATGTTTTGACCGATTTTTCTTATGGGTGGTTTTTTAGGCCGATGTTTAGGGGTGAGTTGACTGGGTTCGGACTTGAGCTGGGCTATGAATTGGGGCTTACAATGGTGAGTTTGGATGGGTTTAGACATGGGATTTTGGGGTTTGGTCCTCCATTCATTCAATTATCTCTACCAACATTGTAGCCGAAAGTGGAGTGTCTACAGGCTCGAAACCCAAACCGGGCTGATCCACAAACTGGGGTGGCACAAAAACAAGCTAAACCAAACTAGGGCTAACTCGGCCCGGCTAAAATCGTTGACCACCTCTACCCACACTATATAAATGCTGGAGAAAAGGCTATTTATGCAAAATTTTAAGTGCTTGCTTGCTTTGCCAGTTATTATAGTAATATAAAGAAAATATGTAATAATAATAAATTACTTCACCTGCCTCCTAACAACATTTGCATTTATGTAGTAATTTCTGTATTTGGTTTATTGATAGTAAATTTGTAATGATGGCATTTTTATATTATTTCATGTTTCTTGAAAACAAAATTTTATTTATTTTGTTATTCACATCTAGTAATGTTTTCATTTTGTTAGGTGCTCTCAGACCGCTTGTGTAGTCCTCACCTTGTTAGTAGAATGTTATGGTAGCTTATTTTTAAAGGGAGGATGGTTGTGATTTAATTTAGAGTTGTTCACGTGAAGTCCTAAAGCATGTGTCTAAAATCCTGGTGGATAGCACACATGTTAGACATCCAAGCCCTTCATCAGATAGCGCAATAGTAAGGATATGCCTTGTACCAAAAATCATGAGAATGAGCTTAGGTTTGAGTTTGGAATGCTGGAGCCTTTTTTATTACCGTCCTCTCTAGACTAGAAGGGTGACACAAAGGGAAGAGTGTAAGACGAATAGAGGAAGATCACCATCTCCTTTATGTGATATGAACCTTGAATCCACAAGGTGTGTGGCTCTTGAATCCACAGGAAATAAAGGAACATTTAAAATATTTTATTGATAATTCTGAAATGAAATTACAATGCCTCAAAATAATAAACGAAAACCTTAATTAAAAATCTTAAGGTAACTAAATTGAAACTTACAAAAAATAGTAAATTTTCCTAAAAATAGAAAGTCGTAATTTAATTTTGTTGAATGATTCCTGGTATGATAAGAAATAAATCCTAAGAAGACAATATATGCTAAAACTCTAAAATGAAAAAGATACATCCAACTTACTAAAAATAGTAAGCTTTATGTAAAACTATAATTTTTTTATTAGGAGTTGTTTTCTTGCGAAATCGAAGGATGCGACCCACTTATGGGGGGTGGTTGGCCCCGTATGGCCTATTCCAGTCAAAATTCATAGCTCATGTATCCTATAATGATACCCGAATCATAAGTTATGGACGATTTATGATTCGCACTTCGAATGACAATTTTTCTCTATTCGGAATGAATTTCTTCGATCCGGATACACATGAGGCCCAGTTACATCAAGCCCTATGTAGAATTGGGCTCGGATCTAACAGACTACATCTACTTCCGTTCAAGCTTCTTTCGGTCCATTCGTGCCAAGAATAAGTCCATGGCCCACTCTACAACAAAAGGGAGATGGGATATAATGGAGGAAAAGTTTGATTTTCTTAGAGGGGATGATGAGCAGTAACGGCCACCAAGACATTGTCCATGTGGCATAAGTAATTTTAATTGCACAAGCCAAGTTGTGGGTCCCAATTTTAATGTATCATAAACCAAAAATTATACTTGAACACCAAATGAATTGGTGGAAATTTATTTGACGTTTGAAATGAAACATATCCACCAGCCCTTTTTTAGCAAACAAGTTTCAATGGATCTCAAACTAGGATTGCTTAACCAATCTCCTTTTTGGATTTGTGTTAGCAAACAAGTGTCCATGGATCTCAAACTGGGATTGTTCAACCAATCTCCTTTTGGAATTTTGGCTTGGTAACAGTGGGTTGTGGCTTCGTAACAAAGGGTTTTATGTGGTTTGGTTTGAATTAATGTATTGTGTCGCATGCTTTTTTTTTTTTTACCATACGCACTCACGCACTCATACAATAATGGGATTTCACCGGATTGAGTACTCCAACCTATGACCTCGTGTTGAAAATCTTGTAAGTCTACCAACAAGTCATGAGTCATGAGCGGCAATAATAGTTAGGGTTGTAAATGGGTCAGCGGACCTGATGGGGTACCTAGACCCAACCCATTTTGACTCGACCCATTTGTTAAATGGTACGGGTCTGGGTCCAAGAAAAGACTCATTTCCAAACAGGTCTAGGTCTGGTTTCCTTTACATTAGGCCCGACCCGACCCGACCCGACCCGACCCAAACCCATTTAGTAAGTGGGTGGTTTGGTCTATGTTTTAAGGGATCCGTCTAGCCCAGATCTGTCCAAACTCGATTTTAAGACTTGTAAAAATGCTTGCATGCTAAATCCAAACCCAGACCCATTAGACCCGACCCATTTATAAATGGGTCTAGGTGGATCTCCCTCTACCACACCCAGATTCATTTATAAATGGGTTTGATGGGTTAACTTGGACCTGACCCAGACCGACCCATTTAGTAAAAGGGTCTGGGTCTAAAATTTGGACCCAGACCTATTTAGTAAATGGGCGGGTCTGGTTTTGGCTAAACCCGCCTCGAACCCGACCATTTACAACCCTAATAATAATTAGCAAATTACTACAAACTCTCAAAAATAAAATACGCCTCAATGAGCTTGAGTAGAATTTTCTTATCAACATTTTTAGGGAAGATATGAGAGTTTCTCTCGACGTAAGTCACACAAGTGCAAAAAAAACAAAGCTTAGCTATAGTAGAGCTAGAAGAGCTAGGTGACATAAAATTGATAAGAAATGTAATGATATGAAAAGGGTCTCTAGTACTCATGGCCCAATGGTAGACCCTTTGGTTTCTATTACTAAGGTCATGGGTTCAAGTACCCATGTGGTGTGTGTAGGTGTGAGGGTGTGTGCATTAAAAATTATTTTTTTTATTTTTTATTTTTTATTTTTTTTTTGGGGTTAGTACACACTCAACTATTACTACATCCACCCTAACTGTTAGTCAATCGGCCATGTTAGCCATCCTCTACTTGGGAATCAATACCAAGACCTTTGTGTTGGAACGAGTTTAGGTTTTGATGTTAGTCCGTTGAAACTGTTAAAACGTCAACGGTAAGCTTAGAGGGGACGTCAACATGAGTTTGGGAGAAGTGAAAAATTGATGTTTTTTTTTTTTTTTTTCCTTCAAAAATTCTCTCATAAGCTTGAAAAATTGACGTTTATCAACATGATTTGGGAAGAATTGAATGGACATATCATTTTCAGATTGAAACTTATCTTCAAGGAAATCAATCCATTACCAGAAAAATTAAAACCAAACGCCCAGCATTTCCCTCTTCCCCAGGCAAGCCAGAAATGGAATGCATCGTGGGTCTAATACTTAAAAACCTGCTGAATTGGATCCAAACCGTCCATCTGGGAGGAACCAACCATCAATAGCTAATTGATGAAAATCACACCAATCAAATCAGACCACATTAGACATCTAAGTGGTGGACATCAAATGGAAGGTCGAAAGAAATAGCCGAGGATTAATATTTAACAAGAAAATCAGTGGGACCCACTACATGGGTGGGCTGAATCCACCGCACTCCTGTCCTCATCCAGTGCGTCAGATCAGAGCTGGACTCTTTTACGTGGTTCCATTTTGGGTAATGATATGATAGAGCCGTCTCGGCCGTGACAGGATAGTGCCACTTTTTCACTGTACACGTGGCAGCGAGCTAGGTGGGTGCCTTTCCCTAGTGAGCACTGTTGTAGATGCAACACCCAAAAGATCTGTGTCTCCCATCCTTCCCGTAGATTTCAACCGTTAACTATATGAGCTAAAGCCCACAGTTGGATCCCATGATTCTAAATTAAATTTTAACCATGGGCCATCCATGGTAGGTGTCACTAGATGCATGGTTCGGATCCTCCCATCCCTGCCATGTGTATGGTGGAGAGGTGCCTATATCATATCACTTGCCCCTTTTTTTTAAAGTGTCACGTGACCGAGCCTCAGATGATATGATAGAGACAGGAAGCGGATTGCGTACTGAGTAAACTCTGTGGGGGCACTGTGATTTATATATTTTATCCACTCCGTCCATCTATTTTAAAAGGTAATTTCAAGATTGAGACAAAAAATTAAGCATATCAACATCTAAAGTAGAACACACCATAGGAAAGAGTGTGAATTGAATTTATACCGTTGAAAAAATTCTTGAGGGCCACAGAAGTTTTAGATCAAGCTGATATTTTTATTTTCCCTTCATCTATGTTTGTGTGATCTTATTAACATGTTGGATGACAAATAAACATCACTGTGGGCCCTTGGAAGGTTTCAACGGTGGAAATAATTATTCCCATTGTTTCCTGTGGCGTGTTCCACTTGAGATTTGGATATGCTTCCATTTTGGAATCAACCGCTAAAATTAGATGAAAAAACGGATGGACGGCGTGGATTAACCACATACATTCATAACAGGCCCAACAGAGTTTACTTAGTACGATAAAAGTGTACTAATTAAGTACGCAATCCGATTTCATAGAGACATCTCTATCATAATATGGTCCACTTCCGGATGGAGGACGCCAGTTGCATTGCACCTCCAGCCCGCATGAACTTCCTGTGGTCGGAAGCTACGTGGGGCCCACCGAGTTATCTTTGAGAAATCCACCCGGTATATCAGCTTCTCCAGTTTATGTTAGGACACGATGTCAAAATTGAGCAGATACAAAACTCAAGTGGACTACGCTACAGATATCAGCAGGATGGAAATGGCCACCAATGAAGCCGTACCAGAGCCTTATCTGCCATCCAAACCTTTCATAAGGTCATTCTGTAATTAACTGAAAATACAAATATTATCTTGATAAACTTCTGCATCCAAAGTAAAGGTCCGGTGGTCTGTTCATCCCCACCATTTACTCTATTATGGTTCACGTGAGCTTTGGATTGGCTTATTTTTGGTATAGTACCTAACATGAGCTCCGATGGCATGGATTTCTCACAGACATCTCAGTGGCCCCATTTGGATTCCGACTGTAGGAGCCACCGGATTCCTGCAGCCGGCGCCAAGAATATTTCTGCAGTCTTAAACTCTGTGAGGCTTACCGTGATGTATGAGTTATATCTACACCATTCATATGTTTCACCAGCTTATTTCAGAGTAGGAATCCAACCATCAGGCAGATCCAAACCTCCAGTGGACCACACCACAAGAAATAATGGAGAAATTGATGCCTACTTTCTGAGGCCCACCGTGATGTTTATTTTCATCCAACCCGTTCATAAGGTGATCCAAACCTCGAAAAATTGAAAATACAAATACCAACTTGATCCAAAGCTTATCTGGCCCACCAAATGTTCTAACCGTCAGCATTCATTCTCCATGTGATCCACTTGCACTTTGGATATACCTCACGTTTGGGGTCATACCCTAAAATAAGCTGGCGAAATGGTTAAACGGAATGGATATAACATATACATCGCAATGGACTCCACGGAGCTTAGCTGTGCAGGAATCCCTGCTGCCGCCCGGGGCTGCAGGCAATCCACCTCCATCTGATAGAGCCCCCATTAAATGTCCTATTGAAAGAGGGGCGGTGGATCGGTGCCGTCCACCTTGTACAGTTATTTGTTCATAATTGGAAAATGAGAATGACCCTGGACATCAAAACAGTGCCCTTAAAATGGAAGGTGACGACAGAAGTAGTTAACGGTTACATTCATTGATGGAAGATTTTGGAAATTGATGATCTGGATCATCTGATCCATGTCGTTTTTCACCAATAATAGAACATCTGCGATAGGCCCAGTTAGGTGGAAGGTCCCGATAGACAGTAACACTTGCCACGTGTATGGTGGAACGGCGATATACTATAATCAATGAAGACAGATCTGTCGTACCATAATACAGGATGTCTCTATCCTGTCGGTCCAAAGGTTTATTATTTGATACTCTGATTGCTTATGACGCTTGTACACAGGCACTTGGAAATAGTACACGCGGCATAAATTAACCGTCTGAATTATGGATGGCTAATTTACCTTTGAAAAAATCAGATGGTTTGTGCAATCCTAACCATTCATGCATGTTTCTTGAAATAATCGTACTAGATAATTTTTATTTTTAACTGTACAATAAATGTCCACCAACCTCACGGTCAGATAATAAATGAGCTTTAAATTTTTATTTACGATACATCTAAACGGACACGGATCAGGTACCACCCTGCCTGTACTTAGCTATGAACGGACAGGGGCTCTGGGGGGCCACCGTGATGTACAGGTTCTATCTACACCGTCCATACATTATTTTAGAGTACATGTCCAAAAATGAGGCAGCTCCAAGGCTAAAATGAATCACAGTGTGGGGGATTAAACAACTGTCGAACTTTTTGTGGGCCACGAAAGTTTTGGATGAAGCTGATATTTGTGTTTACCCTTCATCCAGGTATATGTGACCTTATGAACAGGTTGGATGGCTATTAACCATCACGGTGGGCCTTGGGAAGGTTTAACGGTGGGTGTCACTATCACCACTGCTTTCTGTGGTGTGGTCCACTTAAACCCTGGAACTGCCTATTTTTTTACTCTTGGTAAAATGGATGGACGGGGTGGATAAAACCGATAACATCACGGTGTGGATAAGCCTGCCCTTTCCTATCTAGGACGGGTGGTTAGTAACTCATCCGTGTCCCACCTAAACTCACTAAGGTACCTAAAGGGTTATTTTCGCCAGCTGAGAGCTACGTGCATGGAACTTTCATGAGATCTAACCCGTCAATCAGGTATGCTGCCTCATTTTTATTTTTGATCATCAGGTAGGTATGCTGCCTCATTTTGATTTTTGATCATTGAACGTATAATTGAATGATCCAAAACTCAAGTAGGCCACACTACACTACAGGAAACAATTGAGATTAGGCATGCACGCGGGTTGGTTAGTGCGTAGGGAGGACATGTTATGTTGCCTAACCTAATGGTCCTTGCTTACACCAGAAGAAATAAAAGAATAAAAAAAAAAAAATTGAATAATTATTTTTTAATAAATTCAATGAATAGAAATGAAATTACAATACATATAAATAGGAAACTAAATCCTAAATAAAATATCAGGCTCCAACTCAAACTCAAACTCTTAAAAAACGCAACTTATTGTAAATAGTAAACTTACTATTTATAGAATTCTCTCAATCCTACTAGAATTCTCGGTTTTCAGTTAAAAATAGAAAATTTTCAAATGACGAACCATGTTGTTCTACTAAATATTTTAAGCCCTTTTTATATTGTACACTAACTCTAAAACCTTACGGATCAAAAGTTATGATTAAATTAAAATTTATTATAAATAGTAAAATTGAAAATAAACTAGCTTAATGACAGTAGATTTGATCGAATCTCTCAATTTCGACATGGTCAACCCAACGTAACAGGGTTGGGTAGCTAAAGTAGCTCTAGCTACCTCAAAATTATATATTATATGTCTAGAAACTCATTCTTGATTGCGAGATACGACCGTTTTATGGTCCTGACGGTCCGGATCATTTTTTACCCTAATCGATCTTCTTTTGGTCCATCTGGGCCATGAAATAATCAGCGACCCATTCTACATCAGTTAGGGTCGGGTTGGGCCCAATCTTGGACGAACAAAGGTCCAACAAAGGATGGCCTACATGATCCACGGTGTTGATTTTATTAAAGTTTAAGGCCTTTTTTCCACGTTAGTGAAACTAAGCCCAGTAGGTATGCAGCACGATGTACCCAAGTTGGTAAATGAACCGCTGAGTCACTGACAGGTTAGGTTCTTAAGCTACAACCCTTCACAGGCAACTTTGTGGAACTCCTCTTGCTTTCCCAGGCAAGTTCCTGTGATGGTCTATGGCTTCCGGCTCGCCTGGAGATGCGTGGTTGTGGTTCTAAGTTAGTATGAACCTAAGCACAGGCTCCAGCTGGGCCTAGTTTTGGACGTGAATTTGGGCTGGACCAATGGGTTAGACCGGATTAAGTTGATTGAGTTGAATTGAGTTGAGCTTACTGGGTTGGACTGAGTTGGTTGATTTGACGAGGTTGACCAACTTGTCGGCTTTAGGTGGGGTTGTTTACAAACACTAAAATAAGCAGATTCAAAACTCGTGGGGCCACATGAAACAGTGAGAATTGAGATTTTAACCATGGTAAACTTTTTGGAACCCACGATGATGCTTATATGCCATCCAAATCGTTCATAATGTTATCAACCCCTAAATTAACTATAGGCACAAATATGATGATGATTTAAACGTTATGTTGCCCCCACAAAGTCTCCAATGGTAGGTGTGCAATCCACGTTGATTCCTGCTATGTCGTGTGACCCACGTGAGTTTTGGATCTGCTTAGGGCTGTAAATGGGTTAGAGGACCCAATGGGATACCTAGACCTGAGCTAGGCCTCACCTGTTTGTTAAATGGTATGGGTCTGGGTTCAAGAACAGACCAGATGATAAATGTGTCTGGATCTGGTTTCCTTTATATCAGTTTAGTAACTGGAAGGGTTTGATCTATGTTACAATGGACCTATCTAGGCTCGGACTCATCCAAACCCAATTTTAAACCTATTAAAAATTCTTGCATATTAGATTTAAACCCAAACCTAGTAGTTCCAGGCCATTTATAAATGTTTTTGGGTGGATCTTCCTCTACTAGATCTAAACCCATTTAAATGGGTCTGATGGGCTGACTTAGACCTGACCTAGACCCGCCCATTTAGTAAAAGGGTATGGGTCTAAAATTTGGACATAGACTCATTTAATAAATAGGTGGGTCTCGTTTTGGCTAAATCTGGCCACTTAAAGCCTTAGATATGCTTGATTTCTAGAGTCATGCTCTATTGTGCGGTTGAGAAACTAATGGAGAAAGTGGATTACTCATTGGTGGCTCTATGGATCCTACGTACCTTATTCCAACCACAGAAACTTCTTGTTACTGGGGCAGTCCATCTGTGTTTCGTACATGACTATACTCATTGTAATTCCATGCCGAAGTTCTTGTGGTAGGAAGTTACGTAAGGCTCACAGATATGCTCGTGACAAATCCATTCCATCCATCAGTTTTACAAGATGATAATAGGATAGGATTTTGAAAATCTGGTGGATCCAAAACTCATGTGGGCTAGACCACATAAAATAGTGGGAGCCAAAATGTCCACCATTGAAACCTTCCAAAGCCAAAGATGATGTTTATATGCCATCCAAACATTTCATAGTGTTACTACCACCTGGATAAACTGTAGGCACAGATATCATCCTCTTTAAACTTTTGTACCCGTACAAAGTTCCAAATGGTGGGTGTTCAATCTCCACTTTTTCTTGTGGTGCAGCCAACATGAATGTTGGATCTTCTAGATTTTAAGGGGGCATTTGGATCCTTAGTTAGTTCAGATAAGTTATTTGCGCCTCAAGTAGCTTATCTTAGTTTTTATTTATTAAGCTAAAGTGATTAACTTTAAGTAAAAAAAGTTACTAATAATTTATCTTAAACTATACCCACACCTTTGAGACAGTGGTAGACTGAGTGAAGGTAACCTCCTCTCAACACTGAGGTCCAGGTATAGAATCCCAACGTGGGGTGGCTAACATTGTAGGGTGACTAATAGGATGGGTGTGTGCACTAACAATGGTGCACTAACAATGGTACCTGTGAATGATAAAAGTTACTTTTCTACTCTTTTGTAAATGTAAAAAGCAACTTATTTGGTGGTATCCAAACAAGCCCTTAAAATCCTGTCTTATTGTGGTCTTTAGACTTCTGACTACACAAACTTCTTATGTTTGATCCAGCAATGTTTATTTTTCAGACATGAATGAAGAGAATACACAAATATTAGCTCGGTTAAAAACTTTTACGCTCCAAAAAGTTTTAACGGTGGGCATTCAATCACAACTATTTAATGTGGTTTGATCCACTTGAGTTTCGGATTTACTTCATTTTTTTACTCATGTTCTCAAATGAGTTGGAAAAATGGACCAACGGCATGGATATAAAACACATATGTCAAGATGGCCCCACAGTGCCCCACACATCACCTCACCACCGCTGAGGGTGCGGTGTGCGCAACACCACCTGATCCGCGTTGAGATGTTATGTAGCCACCACGTGCGTGTAAAATAAAAAAGAGGGAAAGTGATTTGATGCTCTGGCAGCCGTATGAATTGATACGCAGGCACTCATAAATTGTACATACGTCTGTCATGACGTCACAATTCCGGTTTCACAGTTCAATCGCTTTATTTGAACTGTGAAACCGGCTGTCATGAGGTCACAATTCCTAGCCTCTGTTTCATGGACACTTCTCATTATTAAAGTGAGATCGTTGGATAATTTTCATTAACCGTCCAATGAAAGTCCACCAATCTGATAGCCAGAAAAGGAAATAATCTTAGTTTTTGGTTCACATTACATTGAAACAGGGACACAAAATTTGGACAGTTTAATTTGAGTTTCTTGCATGCCACGTATGTAATATCTATGTATTTTTATTAGTGCCTGCGTATCATCCACCATGGTAGGCGAGAATATCAAGGTTTTCATCTCTTTTTGGGAGGGGCGCCACTTGGCTGTTACCCGGGTAACAGCTTACTCGGTGTTACCCCAACCATCGGGCCCACCTTGATGATGTATTGTATATCCACGCCGTCCATCCGTTTCTACATATCATTTTAGGATGGGATTACAAAAATTAATGAGATAAAAATCTCAGGCGGACCATAACACAGTAAACAGTGGTGATTGAGTGAATCACCATTAAAAACTCCAAAGGGCCTATAGTAAGTTTTTAGTAATGTTTATTTTCCATCCAACCCGTTGGTAATGTCAAAAAGGTCTGGATGAGGGGAAAATTAAAATATACGCTTGATCCAAAACCATTTTTTCTCATAAAATGTTTTTAATAGTCATTCATTACTGTTTCTAGTAGTATGGTTTCCCTGATACTTATATCTTCTTGAGGTTTTGCATCATGTCCTAAAATGATAGTGGAAAACATATGAACGGTGTGGATATACAAAAAATACATCAATTTTGGCCCCAAACGGTTGGCGTAACACCCACTAAGCTGTTACCCGGGTGACAGCTAATTCGCTCCCTTCTGGGGGGAGCACGTCACGACTGGTTTAGAGAAGTACTGTACAAGAGGAATTGCAGGTACTCAAAAGGAGAATATGCGCAGTGTACTCGGGTTTTCAGTTGATGCACGTGGGGATCATGGTTCGTTAATCTGGACAATTGGTTTGTTGGGCCCCACATGGATGGATTCGATATACCATGCCCCAAAACCTTGTCAGTAGGACAAGCATCGTCTTCCAGTTTATGGCTTGCAAATGGACGGTTCAAAAAGGAAATACAGCTGTTATTCCACACACACTCAACCGTGCATGATCAATGTGGCCATGCCATAATGTACTTTTGAATGCTTTTTAAAATGTCCTCCTACTAATACTGTCAAAGCAATCCTGGCCGCATATTTTATTTTAGATACTGATAATTAAAAAAACGACACGTAGAGGAAGAAGGTTTGGAAGTGAAGGTGAGCCTTGTCCTGATGGACTCAAAAGTTTAAAACCCACTAAGAGCAAATGCTTGTTAGGCCCAAGTAATGAATGGCCCAGATCTCATCCAGAAATGCAACGTATGCAATCATTGATAGAGGACAGTGAGATTTTGGAGGACCCTTTACTTTTCATAACTATACTTCAAAAAAACTGGACACCATCACATGTGCCACTGTTTCGTGGACAGCTGCCTCTATCCGAAAAAGGAAAAATATTCTTACAGATCCTTATGTCACGTGGCAGGACACCATCAAAGAAGATGATCATATGGGAATTCGACACGTATGTAATAGTAGCAGTTGGGAAGCAGCAACGTGTCGAATGATGAGGCGTGGAAGTATAAGATATATGCTCTGTTGGATGTAGCACTTAAAGTACGTATGATTGCGTGCATGCAAAAGGCATTGGCACTCTTACAGGATCTGACCTTATTGTCGTTGCCACTCAACACTTCCTCAAAAGGCCACGCTATGATAAAATGACTTGGGTCGATCTTTTTATTATTTTAGCAAAGCAAGGAGACACAGAGAGTGAATGGCAGGAACTTTATTACTCTGGCAGAGTGTGATGGTTGATGAGCAAGCACTAAAAAATTGAACACCTGGCATGCAAATAAATAAAAATTAAACCACCCAAATGGTGGGCCCCACATTAGATTGAAACAAACCAAATTTTACAATAACTTGCCTACTTACCATGTAAATGGATGACCATTTTTATTAAGGGTGTCCACATCCGGCCTAAGGGCCTAATTTTATTATTATTTTTTTTTTACACACACCATAATGGGCACTCGAACACCACTGAGCCATGAGCAAAGACCCATCTGGCCTAAGGAATCTGTTGATGAATTGGTGGTTTACCAGAAATTTTTTATATTTAATAAACAATACACTTCTAAATTTGTTCATGAAAATGAGAAAGGGCAGGGATACTTTGATTCATTACATTTCAACAAATATGGCCGTATGCATTATACACAACACATTAATTCTAATTGGTAGATATTAGATATATGTCTATCTTCATTTATATCAGTCATTACAGTTCAACAAATATGGTCATATGAGTCATATACGATACGTGTTGATTCTAATTGGAAGATACTAGATATACATCTATCTTTATTTACATCATTACAGCTATTTATTCCACAAATTCAATGATATAAGCTGATTTTTTGTTACCATGAATCCACGGCACCATAGTTGGCCCAATAACTACTTCAACA